>CM053027.1:477892763-478492763 GCA_028564925.1 Lithobates sylvaticus
CAATATTTTATGTCGCACTGTATTTGCCCAGCGGTCTTTCAAACGCAATTTTTTGGGAAAGAATACACTTCAATGAATAAAAAGAAACAGCAAAGTTACCCCTATTTTTTTTTGTTTTAATGTGAAAGATGTTACGCCGCGAGAATCGTGATCTATCTTCTAAGCGAAAAAATTGCGATTCTAATTTTAGCCAGAATCCTGCAGCTCTACCCTGGACTGGAAATTTTTGAAAGAAGTTGACAGTTGTAAAGCTTTGGATGATTGTATTAATACATTAACTATCAAGTTCTGGCTGACGGGTGTCAAAACATTTCAGAGAAGTTATTTTACTGCCCTTACCACGATTCTACACACATGGGGGGCAGCTGTCATTCACGTTAGTAGTATGTAATGCAATCATGCACACAAAGAACAGTTTACGATTTCAACTTACTTTGGCAGCCAGAACTGAGTGGAGGTGTTTCCTTGAGACTGCCGAAATAACTTACAGCACCATCTAGAGCTGTGCATCTGTAACAACCTCTGTTCTCCCTAGAGATGAATTGCAGCCAACCTGCATACACTTTCTAACGTTGGCACATATAGTTTGTAGTATCCATCTTAATCTCTCAGTCTTTAAAAATAATATACAAAAAGCTGGCATTGCTTTTGTAGAAATGCGTATTTACTATAAATGTCACCTTCTGACATTTTATTTTAGCAAACTGGTAAAGGGCCCCATGTTCATACCTGTCACAATCTTGGGCAATTCAAATGAAGCGTATAATGAAGAATGCATAAGCAGAGGTCATCTTTAGTGAAAACCATATACCAAAATCAGAAGAACCAAAAATATAGGCAACTGAATGTTATGCCAGTTTTATCTTTTTCTCCAAGACCCTTTTCACACTGAAGGCGTTTTTCAGCCTCTAAAGGGCTAAAAAGCGCCTGAAAAACGCCTTCCCTGCAGCCCCAGTGTGAAATCCCGAATGCTTTCACACTGGAGAGGTGCGCTTGCAGGACGTTGGAAAAAGTCCTGCAAGCAGCATCTTTGGAGCAGTGTATACAACACTCCTCCACCGCCCCTGCTTATTGAAATGAATGGGCAGCGATGCCCATTCTTTTTTTATTTTATTAAAATAACAAACCTGTTGTACTTACCTGCTCTGTGCTTCGTGTGCATTTAACCCTTTGTTCGGCTGCTAGCGGACGAAAAGTACAGCTAAAACTAGCAGCGCTTTACCGCTAACACAGAGTGGTGCCAGTGTGAAAGGGGTCTAAATTCAAGCGTGGGTTCTACCTCTTCCTGCTGTCTAAGCTTGCCTTTTGGTGCATTTTTAGCTGTATTTGAAAAACCTACTAATTGTTTTTTGATATGCAGTTTTCACTGCCAGTAACCACTGTTCATACATTTTTTATTTATTTATTTTTATTTATTTTTTTCATGAGTTGCTCATCTTAGTGGTCTTTTATTAACCACTTCAGCCCCGGACCATTTGGCAGCCAAAGGACCAGAGGTCTTTTTTCAATTTCGCACTGCACTACTTTAACTGGTAATTGCGCGGTCATGCAATTTTGTAACCAAACGAAATTTGCGTCCTTTTCTTCCCACAAATAGAGCTTTCTTTTGATGGTATTTGATTGCCTCTGTGATTTTTATTTTTTGCGATATAAACGGAAAAAGAGCGAAAATTTGAAAAAAAAAAGAGATTTTCTACTTTTTGTTATAAAAAAAATCTAATAAACTCAATTTTAGTCAAACATTTGGGCCAAAATGTATTCAGCCACATGTCTTTAGTAAAAAAAATGCCAATAAGCGTATATTTATTGGTTTGCGCAAAAGTTATAGCGTCTACAAACTAGAGTACATTTTCTGGAATTTACACCGCTTTTAATTTATGACTGCCTATTTCATTTCTTGAGGTGCTAAAATGGCAGAGAAGTACAAAACCCCCCCAAATGACCCCATTTTGGAAAGTAGACACCCCAAGCTATTTGCTGAGAGGCATGTTGAGCCCATTGAATATTTTTTTTTTTAGTCCCAAGTGATTGAATAAAGACAAAAATAAAAAAGATTTTTTTTTTTTTTTCAAAAAGTTGTCACTAAATGATATATTGCTCACACATGCCATAGTTATATGTGGAATTGCACCCCAAAATACATTTTGCTGCTTCTCCTGAGTATGGGGATACCACATGTGTGGGACTTTTTGGGAGCCTAGCCGCGTACGGGGCCCCGAAACCCAAGCACCGCCTTCAGGATTTCTAAGGGTGCAAATTTTTGATTTCACTCCTCACTACCTATCACAGTTTCGAAGGCCATAAAATGCCAAAATAGCACAAAACCCCCCAAATGACCCCATTTTGGAAAGTAGACACCCCAAGCTATTTGTTGAGAGGCATGGTGAGTATTTTACAGCTCTCATTTGTTTTTGAAAATGAAGAAAGTAAAGAAAAAAAAAATTTTTTTTTTTTTTTTTTTTTCAATTTTCAAAACTTTGTGACAAAAAGAGACATCTGCAAAATACTCACAATACCTCTCAGCAAATAGCTTGGGGTGTCTACTTTCCAAAATGGGGTCATTTTGGGGGGTTTTATGCCATCTGGGCATTCCATGGCCTCCGAAACTGTGATTGGCAGTGAGAAGTGAAATAAAAAAATTACACCCTTAGAAAGCCTGAAGGCGGTGATTGGTTTTTGGGGTTCCGTACGCAGCTAGGCTCCCAAAAAGTCCCACACATGTGGTATCCCCGTACTCAGGAGAAGCAACAGAATGTATTTTGGGGTGTATTTCTACATATGCCCATGACATGTTTGAGCAATATATCATTTAGTGACAACTTTTTGTAAAAAAAATATATATATTTTTTTTTTTTCATTATTCAATCTCTTGGGACAAAAAAAAAAAAATATTTAATGGGCTCAACATTGCTCTCATCAAATAGCTTGGGGTGTCTACTTTCCAAAATGGGGTCATTTGGGGGGGGGTTTGAACTGTCCTGGCATTTTATGCACAACATTTAGAAGCCTATGTCACACGTCACCCACTCTTCTAACCACTTGTAGACAAAGCCCTTTCTGACACTTTTTGTTTACATGAAAACATATTTTTTTTTTGCAAGAAAATTACGTTGAACCCCCAAACACTATATATAATGTTAAAGCAAAGGCCCTACAGATTAAAATGGTGGGTGTTGCATTTTTTTTTTCCACACAGTATTTGCGCAGCGATTTTTCAAACGCATTTTTTGTGGAAAAAATACACTTTTTTTTATTTTAATGCACTAAAACACACTATATTGCTCAAATTTTTGATGAAATAAAAAATATGATCTTAGGCCGAGTACATGGATACCAAACACGACATGCTTTAAAATTGCGCACAAACACGCAGTGGAGATAAACTACATACATTTTTAAAAGCCTTTAAAAGCCTTTACATGATACCACATTAGATTCACGGAGGAGGTCTACTGCTAAAATTACTGCCCTCGATCTGACCTTCGCGGTGATACCTCACATGCATGGTGCAATTGCTGTTTACATATGACGCCAGACCAACGCTTGTGTACGCCTTTGCGCAAGAGAAGGGGGGGCAGGGGTGCTTTTTTTTTTTTTTTTTGGTTTTTTTTTTATTTATTTAGCTTTTTTATTTTATTTTTAAACTGTTCCTTCCATTTTTTTTCTTTGTTATGATTTTTATTGTTATCTCAGGGAATGTAAATATCCCCTATGATAGCAATAGGCAGTGACAGATACTCTTTTTTTGAAAAAATTGGGGTCTATTAGACCCTAGATCTTTCCTCTGCCCTCAAAGCATCTGACCACACCAAGATTGGTGTGATAAAATGCTTTCCCAATTTCCCAATGGCGCGGTTTATATCCGGGAGGGGGGACATTCCCTCCCACTGCTTGTAAAAGCAGTCTAGAGGCTAATTACCCGCTAGAATTGCTTTTACATGAAAGCCGATCACTGGCTGAAAAGAATGATACCAAGATGATACCTAAACCTGCAGGCATCATTCTGGTATAACCATTCAAAGTCCAGCAACATACTGGACATATATTGTAATCTTTTTTTTTTTCATGCAGCCTCTTGGCTGAACGAAAAAAAGAGATTGATTGGTGGGTATGCCCACCATTAGAATACCTCCCTTCATCCACCCACTTCTAATGATGGGCATACATGCACCATTTATATATGCCGATGCATGGGGGCATCCTCCCGCAAAAGTTATGCCGTGTACACACGGTCGGAATTTCGACCGTATGTACGTGGCATTAGGAGCCAATCGCTCCTCCCCCCCCTGCTGCCCCCATGCTTCGGCATATATGCTCTTTTTTTTAACTGTGGTGGTGAAATCACCTCCTACAGTGTTGGAGTCGCGTCTTTATGTATCGTGGGAGCAAACGCTGTTGCTGTCAAGATAAATAAATCCGCGTTGCAACTGAATGGCGCACCTGAAAACAAAAAAATGCTTAACACTAAAACACAGTAAACAAAATTACATACCTGAAAAGCAAGCATGATAAAACATGATAAAACATAATAAAACATTGCAGAATAGAATGGAGTAAAAAAAGAGCAACAATAGAGAGAGAATAGAGTGAGAGAGAGAACAATAAAACGACAACTATTTTATTTTTTTTAATTTTTTTGAGATTCACAGGTAAAAAAGCTCCTGACTGAAGCGACTGAATCAAAACGCTACCACAAAAAAACTGTTAGCGATCGCAGGGATCAGGCCTGACTCTGCGAACGCTGCAGTTATGTGTGCTTAGTGTTTTGTAAGTGACAGTGATCGATCGATACTGCACTTGGGTGGGCTGGGCTGGGCGGAGGGGGAAAACGCAGGTGCTAGCAGGTATCTGGGCTGATCCCGCTAACAATGCGTTTTTTTTTGGAACCCTAAACTGCTGGGACGCTAGTATAGATCTGATCAGATCAGATATTGATCTGTTCAGATACTGTGCCACTAAGGGAGGTGTATGCTTTGCGCGTGGGTGTTTGCGGTACTGGCACTAACCTGGGGCGACGCAGACCTTATTTGACCCTAAAACCTAATTGATATCACCCGCCGGGCGATCAGGGGGTTAAACCGTTATTGGGTAATAAATGGCGGGTGCCCTGACAGTATAAAAAACAAGCTAACTAACCAGCGTCACCCGTAACAGTAATACAAAAAAAAACTGGTTACCTATCGACACTAATGCAGCGATCAGAAAAACGATCGCTTAGTGACACTGGCAAAAGGGGGTGAAAGGGTTAACTAGGGGCAATCAGGGGGTTAAACCTTTATTAGGTAATATATGGGGGTACCTGACGCTATATAAAAACCTGACGGGGAACCTAAATAACGAAATAACTAACTGGCTAACCAGCGTCACCAGTGACAGTTATACAGTGATCACTGGTGAAAGGGTTAACTCTAGGGGCAATCAGGGGGTTAAAACCTTTATTTAGGTTGTAATATGGGGGTACCTGACCTATAAACCTATTTATGAACCTATATAAACATGGCGGTTACCTAAAAAAAAAAAATGGTTACCTAGCGACACTAATGCAGCGATCAGAAAAACGATCGCTTAGTGACACTGGCAAAAGGGGGTGAAAGGGTTAACTAGGGGCAATCAGGGGGTTAAAACCTTTATTAGGTAATATATGGGGTACCTGACGCTATATAAAAACCTGACGGGGAACCTAAATAACGAAATAACTAACTGGCTAACCAGCGTCACCAGTGACAGTTATATAGTGATCACTGGTGAAAGGGTTAACTCTAGGGCAATCAAGGGGTTAAAACCTTTATTTAGGTTGTAATATGGGGGTACCTGACCTATAAAACTATTTATGAACCTATATAAACATGGCGGTTACCTAAAAAAAAAAAAATGGTTACCTAGCGACAGCAGTGACACTAATACAGCGATCAGAAAAACGATCGCTTAGTGACACTGGCAAAAGGGGGTGAAAGGGTTACCTGGGGGGCAATCAAGGGGTTAAACCTTTATTAGGGGGGGGTAGGGGGCTACCTTGGACCTAAAACTAACTGCCCTGACAGTTATTACAGTCACACTGACACTAAATGCAGTGATCAGTAAAAAAATGATCACTGCAATTAGTGACACTGTGACTGGGGGGGGAGGGGGTGATCTGGGGGGTGATCAGGGGGTGACAGGGGGGTGGAATATGTGCCTAACTGTACTGGTGTCAGTGTAGTGTTGTGCACTAACCTTAACATGTTCGCCGCTCGGCGTCTCCGGTCACATAGACCGGCGCACCGAGCGTGACATCACTTCCGCCTTCCTGTCTATACAATAGACAGGAAGGGGAAGTTTCTCATTGGCCAGGAGCGATCGCGAGGGGGTGGCCAGAAACCACTGGCCGTCCCCTCGTCCCGGATCGCTCCTGAAGCGATCCCGACCGTCCCCGCCGGCGGAGGGGGGTCCGATCGGACCCCCCAACCGCCGGAAGAATGTCACGTACAGGTACGTGATTCTGCCTGTACGTGCCATTCTGCCGACGTATATATACAGGGGGCGGTCGGCAAGTGGTTAAACGCTCCATTATCTTCCCAACTATAGAAGTTAGACTAACAGGTCTGTAGTCACCTGGTAAAGACTTTGATCCTCTTTGTCTTAAACCGATCAGTATGGGTTCTTTTTATTTTTTGGTTTATTAAAATAACAAACATGTCGTACTCGCCTGCTCTGTGCAATAGTTTTGCACAGAGCAGGCCCAATCCTCACTCCCCATCCTCCGCTCTGTGTGTCCATAGGACTCACAAAGCAGGGCTCAATCCCACTCCCTCATCACTGGCTCCGACAGCTGCTGGAGCCAATGGCATCCTAAAGTCCATTGTTACTAGGTCATTGTTACTAGGTCATTGTGTGAATTATGCATGGTGTATGTGTATGTGTGTGTGTGTATGTATGTGTGTGTATATATATATATATATATATATATATATATATATATATATATATATATATATATATATATATATATATATATATATATATATATATACACACACACATACACCGTATTTATCGGCGTATAACACCACCCCAAGTTTAGGAGGGAATATTAAGGAAAAAAAACTTACATTTAAATGCCCATCATTACAGCCTTGTCCAGTGTCCATCCTTGCAGCTTTGCCCAGTGCAGCCCTGTCCATCCTTGCAGCCTTGCCCAGTGCAGCCTTGTCCAGTGCTGTTGAAGCCTTGCCCAGTACAGCCTTGCCCAGTGCCTTTGCAGGCTTGCCCTGTATATTTGGAGCGTTGCCCATTTAAATTTGGCGCCGAGTGGGAGGACGAGCGCCGCGTGACATTACGAAAGCCGCGTGTATTTTCGGCTATTTTCGGCTCCTCTCGCAGTTCCGCCCACCTCCACTGATTGCGAGAGGAGCCGAAGACAGGGGCGGGACTGCGAGAGGAGCCGAAAATAGCCGAACTTGGATTTCTTTATGTTGTCTGCGATCGGCTCCTCTCGCAATCAGTGGAGGTGGGCGGAACTGCGAGAGGAGCCGAAAATAGCCGAAAATACACGCGGCTTTCGGAATATCGGCTCCGCTCGCTCCCAGAAGAAAAAATCGGCGGGTATCGGCGTATAACACGCACCCACGATTTTCCCCTGATTTTAAGGGGGAAAAGTGTGTGTTATACGCCGATAAATACGGTATATGTGTATATGTGTGTGTGTGTATATATATATATATATATATATATATATATATATATATATATATATATATATATATATATATATATATATATATACACACACAAAGTACCATTTTAAAATAGTACTGCTCTGTCTTGGTGTTGTGTTTAAAACTGCACTTGCGTCAGGCCAGGTCTTTGTACAGCGCTTTTCTCATTAAGGGCTCCTTTACACAGATGCTAGGGGTGTGGTAAAAGAATGCGGTTGAATCGCAGTTTACTTCCCCTCGTCTGCCCATTTAATGAAGGACATGCAGGGCTGTATCCATGGTGTGGCTGCAATGCTTTGCCGCGGCAGCAAAACATTATGCCCATGTTGCATTCCATGGGAAGTAGCTTGTCATTCAGGTGAAAGGGGCTGTGTCGCAACCACATGCAATGGATGTGGCTGTATAACATGTTATACTTACCTGCTCTGTGAAGTGGTATTACACAGAGTGGCCCCAATCCTTCCCAGTGGCCATCTTGGCTCCTCCTCTTCTTTTTAGGACTACCATAGCCAGCCACTGGCTATGGGGAGAGTAGTCTGCATGCTCCCTACCTGCGTGTTTATGGAGCTACACTCCATAGACTTGTGCACTTGCGCAGTGGGACTTAGGCCCGCCCCCCCCACTTCCTCTTCACTGCATCTGATTGACAGCAGCAGGAGCCAATGGCTCCTGCTGCTGCTTGAATGCTGTGAAAAGAGGGGAGAACAGATGCAGCCATGCACAACGTTGATCTAGTCTCCCTTCCCTAAACACAGGGAGGGGCACAGAGAAACTGAAAAAATGTTTTACCTTAATGCAAACAATGCATTAAGGTAAAAAAACGTTTTTAGGTTTAGTAACACTTTAATTTTTATTTTTTTTATATTGTAACATACAAAAACGGCAAAAAAAATTGCCAATTTAAACTCTTTTCATAGTTAGAGCAGCCTGGGGAGATGACATATTGCTTCAAAGCTGCCTGTCAATCTTCCTCTGTAAAGCGATCCACCAAAAATCCCTTTTCAGAGGGGCAGCAAAGGCTGTCCTTTTAAACCTATACAATGAGAATTTATTTATTCAAATGGGTTGCCAAATTAACCATTGAAGTCTAGATGCCCAAGCCATATTTAGCAACATCGGCATTGATCAGTATATTTGATTATAACTAGTTTATACATTTGTCTGCCTAAATGCATTTTTAAAGTACATACAATATAGGGCTTTTATTTTGATTCGCTGCTAATTAACCACTTGAAGACCAGGCATTTTCTGGTACTTTTTTGTTTTAAAAAACATTTTTTTATGCTAGATAATTAGTTGGAACCCACAAGCAGAGACCCTATAGAATTATCGGTTTTGCAATTTATGTCACACATTATTTGCGCAGTGGTGTATAAAACGCAATTGTTGAGAAAAAAAATACACTTTTTAAAAATGTAATGCAAAAAAAATCATTGCCCTGATTACAATTAAGTGCCAGCAATGCCACTGCCAGCAATGCCACTGCCAGCAATCAGTGGCCATCAGTGATGCCAGTCAGTGCTGGACATCAATGCCCATCAGTTCTACCTATCTGTGTACAGTGCCACCTATCTGTACCTACCAGTGCTGCCTATCTGTGCCTACCAGTGCCACCCATCAGTGCTCATCAATGCCACATATAAGTGTGGCATATTCGTGCCTCCTCATCAGTGCCGCCTCATCAGTGCCCATCAGTGCTGCCTCATCAGCGCTCCCATCAGTGAAGGAGAAAAATTACTTATTTACAAAACTTAGTAACAGAAACTAAGAGAAACTTTTTTTTTTGTGGATTAAAGTGTTTGTATACCCTCCATTACAACTTGCACCTACAGGTAAGCCTAGATTAAGGCTTACCTGTAGGTACAAGAAATATCTCCTAAACCTACACGGTTAGGAGATATTTGCCAAAAAGTTTTACAACGTTGTCTACGACGCATGCGCGACGTAGACAACGGTGCATTCATAGGGTTAATCCCCATTCACAAATCCGGCTTTGCCGGATTTGAAGTCTCCCACGCGCATGTGCGGAGCGACGTCTTCGCTACTCTGGCCAATCACCGCGCCGCAGCGGTGCTGTGATTGGCTGGAGCGGCGATACCTGGAAGTAACCTTCCGGTTATCTGTGGAGAGATGGCTGTTGCTAGAGGGGAAGATAAGGATGGCTTCAGGGGCCCCGATCTAAGGTAAATGATGTATAATGAGCTAGTATGCTAGTCATACTAGCTCATTATGGCTTTGTCTTGCAGGTGGGTTAAAAAAACAAAAAACGGGTTTACTACCACTTTAAATACCACCAAAAGAAAGCTCTATTTGTCTAAATGGTAACAATTTCACATGGTTACAGTGCAACACACATACAGCTCAGTACACCCTCCATACTTGTCAGTAAGTGCCTGAGAACTTGTGAATGTGTGAGGAGCAATGCCTCATGGGACATGTAGTCCTGGGCAGGAAGTGAATGGTTCTAAAGTCAGAAGTATTTTTACGTTGCTGTAGGGGCACTCCATTCTATACTTTGCAGTGTGCTATAGGGGCACTCTGAAGGCAGGAGGAGCCAGAAGCATCGTTGAGGGACCCCAGAAGAGGAGAATCAGGGCTGCTCTGAGCAAAACCATTACACAGAGCAGGTAAGTATAACATGTTTAAAAAAAAAAAAAAATCACTTTAAAGCCAGTGTGCAGAAAAGAGCACCATCTGGACCCAGAGAAGGTGGAGTCTGATAGACTGGAGGTAAAATAAGGCATTACAATTACATTTAAACTTTTACCAGTATTGTGCATTATGTATAAAATTGTCTCAGCTTTTAGTACTACTTTAATATAAAATATTTCTTTCTCCCTTCCACCCTTCAAATTTCTTCATGTCTGACACCTAGTTATAACGCCCATATATCCTACTTCTGGATATATTTATTATTATATTTATGATATAAGTAATGTATTTCACAGTATAAATGAACCCCTTATAGTAGCGATAATCTGCTCTTTTTGTAATATAAAGGGCTATTTTTTTTTTTTCTTTTTTTTTTAACCCCATTATGACAGGTGATACAAAAAAGCATGCTGCTGCTACTAAATGTCTTAGACTTGGTTCACATCTATGCATTTTCTTGGTGCTTTTTTCAGAAACGCACTACAGTTCATTTAACATGGTTTCTATGGGACACATCTATGCTTTTTTTTAGCTGCTCTGTATTTGGAAAGGGTCAATTACTTTTTTTAATGCAAAACAATGCTTTTTTTGCTTTTTTGGCTCAATGGACTTCAATGGAGAAGCTGCAGAAAAGCATGTAGTG
Organism: Lithobates sylvaticus; assembly: GCA_028564925.1. NCBI lineage: Eukaryota > Metazoa > Chordata > Amphibia > Anura > Ranidae > Lithobates > Lithobates sylvaticus. Next base: position 477,903,753 of record CM053027.1, read on the forward strand.
CGTTGTTGCCACGATTTGTATTTTTTAATCTGCCCAACAACCAATTGGCCAAAAAGAAGCATAAACAATGCAAAACGCAAATAGATATTTAAGAATAAATCTCTTTTTATTTTTTTTCTAAATTGTAGACCACACTTTTTTTGTAAGGTTATTAGCCAATTAATCGAAACAATCGGCCAACTAATCGATTATGAAAATAATCGTTGGTTGCAGCCCTAGTCTGGAGACTGACTAGGCCACACTATGACCTTAATGTGCTTCTTCTTGAGCCACTCCTTTTGTTGCCTTGGCAGTATGTTTTGGGTCATTTTCTTCCTGGAAAAAAAAACACTTAAACGCCCCTCTCCATTGAAATTAATGAATTGAAAAGCGCAGAAAAAGCGGTTCAAAAGCGCTGCAAAACGGTTCTTTTGAGTCACGTGATCTTTAAAAAAAAAAAAAGCACACTACCAACGCCTCAAAAGCGCCCGACGTATTATGAGAAGTTTTCAAGCGCCTCAATGTGAAAGGGGTCTTAGCGTGACAATGTAGATTAATGCATCAACCTCAAAGTCTGTGCTTTTGTGAAACACTAGACTAGAGGGTTTATGTCTGATAACAATAGCAGAAAACAAGCTTTATGACTATAGAAGATAAATGTGTCACTTAATCTCTAATGACATCCACAAAGTTCAACACATTATTCGCAGGAACTTCTGCAAATGAATGTGTTTGTTTTTATTTAGCTTTCCTAAGAGAAGTGTTGCAACAACGTTTTTTCTTTGTTTTAGAAACACGTTGGTGTTAACACGCTATCAAGAAATTATTCATCCTAAGTCTATGATGATGATGATAAAATAGAGAAGTGAAACATGGTCTGGGACCACGTGTTCTGGTTGAGAAGTCTAGACCATATTATATCAATGCCATAAATCTGAAAACACTGGGAAAAGTATTCTGTAGGCTCTATGTTAAAGTGCAAATATGGCCAACACTTTTTTTGTTTCAGATAGGATGGGGAAGGGTTAGAGCCCCTGTCAGATTTCGCTTTCTTCCAGGGCTCTATTAGAGCAGTGGTCCCTAACCTGGCACCAGGGATCGCTTTTGGTGTAGCCAATTTTTCCAGGGAGTGGGGAGATGTGGAGTCTGGCAGATGGGGTAAGTGGTACAGAGTCTGACATGCCCCCACTGTACTATAAAGGCGCACTGTGGTAAAATGGGGATTGCAATGTAATGATTACAGTACAGTCCCCTTTATACCGGTGTGCCTTGCAGTCATGCCCCCCCCCCCCATCATAGTGCCCCTTGCAGTCATGCACCACCCCCCCCCCCCCCCAATCAAAGTCCTACTTGCAGTCATTCCCCCTCTTTACAGTCCTCCCTGCAGTCATGCCCCCCCCCCATCACAGTCCTCCCTGCAGTCATGCCCCCCCCCCATCACAGTCCTCCCTGCAGTCATGCCCCCCCCCATCACAGTCCTCCCTGCAGTCATGCCCCCCCCCATCACAGTCCTCCCTGCAGTCATGCCCCCCCCCCATCACAGTCCTCCCTGCAGTCATGGTCCCCCCCATCAGTCCTCCCTGCAGTCATGCTCCCCCCATCACAGTCCTCCCTGCAGTCATGGTCCCCCCATCACAGTCCTCCCTGCAGTCATGGTCCCCCCATCACAGTCCTCCCTGCAGTCATGGTCGCCCCATCACAGTCCTCCCTGCAGTCATGGTCGCCCCATCACAGTCCTCCCTGCAGTCATGGTCGCCCCATCACAGTCCTCCCTGCAGTCATGGTCGCCCCATCACAGTCCTCCCTGCAGTCATGGTCGCCCCATCACAGTCCTCCCTGCAGTCATGGTCGCCCCATCACAGTCCTCCCTGCAGTCATGGTCGCCCCATCACAGTCCTCCCTGCAGTCATGGTCGCCCCATCACAGTCCTCCCTGCAGTCATGGTCGCCCCATCACAGTCCTCCCTGCAGTCATGGTCGCCCCATCACAGTCCTCCCTGCAGTCATGGTCGCCCCATCACAGTCCTCCCTGCAGTCATGGTCGCCCCATCACAGTCCTCCCTGCAGTCATGGTCGCCCCATCACAGTCCTCCCTGCAGTCATGGTCGCCCCATCACAGTCCTCCCTGCAGTCATGGTCGCCCCATCACTGTCCTCCCTGCAGTCATGGTCGCCCCATCACTGTCCTCCCTGCAGTCATGGTCGCCCCATCACTGTCCTCCCTGCAGTCATGGTCGCCCCATCACTGTCCTCCCTGCAGTCATGGTCGCCCCATCACTGTCCTCCCTGCAGTCATGGTCGCCCCATCACTGTCCTCCCTGCAGTCATGGTCGCCACATCACTGTCCTCCCTGCAGTCATGGTCGCCACATCACTGTCCTCCCTGCAGTCATGGTCGCCCCATCACTGTCCTCCCTGCAGTCATGGTCGCCCCATCACTGTCCTCCCTGCAGTCATGGTCGCCCCATCACTGTCCTCCCTGCAGTCATGGTCCCCCCATCACTGTCCTCCCTGCAGTCATGGTCGCCCCATCACTGTCCTCCCTGCAGTCATGGTCGCCCCATCACTGTCCTCCCTGCAGTCATGGTCGCCCCATCACTGTCCTCCCTGCAGTCATGGTCGCCCCATCACAGTCCTCCCTGCAGTCATGGTCGCCCCATCACTGTCCTCCCTGCAGTCATGGTCCCCCATCACTGTCCTCCCTGCAGTCATGGTCGCCCCATCACTGTCCTCCCTGCAGTCATGGTCGCCCCTATCACAGTCCTCTCTGCAGTCATGCCCCCATCAGTCCCCCCTGCAGTCATGCCCCCATCAGTCCCCCCTGCAGTCATGGTCCTCCCATCACAGTCCTCCCTGCAGTCCTCCCTGCAGTCAAAGCCTAGTGCCCCTTCAAATATCTGTCTCCCCTGCAGTGTCTTTCCTACAGCATGGCAGAGGCATCTAGCAGCCTGTGTCTATTTTCTCATGTTTCCTGACCAGCCACCAATGTCAGCCTATTAGCAGAGCAGGAGCTGCTGCAAATTGGGACAGAGAGCGAGAGCTGCCAAACTTATCATATTACCAAGCAGGTGATTACCCGCTTGTTATGAAAAGTCTCCCACTCTCTGTCCCAATCTGCAGCCTCTCCTGCCCCTTGCTCTGCTAATAGGCTGACATTGGTGGCTGGTCGGGAAACATGAGAGAAATAGATACAAGCTGCTAAATGAATCCATGGCCGGTCAGGAGACATGCAAGAACAGACACAGGCTGCTAAATGGCCCGCGGTCCATGACGGGACTTGCCTCCTGCTGTGCGACCGTGGCCTGCTGAACCACATACCACGGACCAGTACTGGTCCATGACCTGGGGGCTGGGGACCCCTGTATTGGAGCGAATTTTCCCTTTTCCTTACCACACAGGAGGAAGTAAGAAGCTGACAACAATAAAATAAAAATGAACAGGGTTTCTAGCATTCCCCTGCTAGAATCATTTGATCAGTGTTGCTGTTGGAGTGATTCCTTCACTTCCTGTGTGGGAGCATGTTGTCCCTGGGGCAAGTGAGTAAGGGCAAATCTGGGGTCCGGGACAGCCGTAAAACTCCAACAGTAGTTTCTAATCCTTCTCTACTATATCCAAAACTAGAGAAAAAGTATAGATATACTTTAATCCTTTTTCTGTAAAGCCTCTCAATCACTTCTACATGCTCTGAAATCTGTCAATGTTTGTATGTGAGATAGGGACCTTTTTGATTGTAAGCTCCTTGGATGCAAGTGCTCTATGATTAGCTGTAAAAAAAATAGAATGCAAAAAAAAAAAAACAAATAAAAAAAAAATGGAAAAAAGACTGAAGGTTGTTTTACCTTACTGCATTCTCTCCATTAAGGCAAAAACCTTCTGTGTGCACTTCCCCCCAAATTGGCTCTTGCTGCTGTCTGTAACACCCAATGAGGAGAGAATTTTTTTACCAAAGGCATGTAGTGTGGCGGGGCCAAGCCACACTCCATGTGTCAGTGGACACACATAGCGTGGCTCAAGATTGAGCCCGTACTAGTTCTCCCATGGCAAGAAGCTTGCTATGGTGGGTACTCTGCAGGGAGAAGAAGCTCTGGTGGGGGACTCGAAGAGGAGGATCAGGGCTACTCTGTGCAAAATGTTTGCACAGAACTGGTAAGTATGACATGTTTGTTATTTAAAAACAATGAGTTTACTATCACTTTAAGATTTCCAAATACTTTTTGTTCCAAAGATTGAGCATTCATATGGTTTATTTGGCAAAGATAAAAATTTAGCATAAAGTATCTTAAATCTATTCTAAAGCCTGGTACACACGGGTCAATGTATAAAGCAGGTGAACCGCGCTGTCTCTTTAAGTGGTATATTAGCAGCTGACAAAGCAAAAGATTAATTTGCAAAGTAAAAAAGACTGTATATAAAAATGTGCAGCGCTGGTATAATATCAATGGAATGAACAACAAACTGATATATAACCACATACTCGGTACAATGACCTCATATCCAAGTGAAACACGTGCTGATAGCAAATGTAAATCTATGTTCTATAATGGGAAGGTCATGCAAACCCCCTACACTCACATAGAAAAAAGTGAACAAACATTAATTTAAATTGGTAAAATAATGAGATAATACTGTGAAGCAAATAAAAAGAATATATGCATTCATATGTGAATATCAAAGTCCATAAACGAATATAGGTGACAATATAGTGACTTGAAATGCTTGGTGCAGACACTTTCCCAGTATATAATCCACCACCGATATATATATATATAATATATATATATATAATATGGCTTACCAGAAACATTGAACCCAAATAGGCATACGTCTAATAAGTCAATAAAGCTTGTGGTGTAATACACCCAGGGGAATCTTTCAACGGCACATACAGCATCCAGTTGGAGATGAGACTCATGTGGTCCTTCACAGCACTACTTCCGAATGGATGCCCACCGGAAGGATAATGACCCAGGATGGGTCAGAAAAGTTTCTCCCAATTGATGTATCTTATAGGAAGAAGGAGGAATAGGCCACATAGTGTTATTCCATTTCAATATAAAGACATTTATTGTATATAAAAAGGGAACACTGACATTTGGTGAAGATAAAAAGCGCTTTGCAATAAAAAGTATGGTAAGCAACGCAGTGGCATCAGCAGAGCCCGTCCCGACAAGTTTCGTCTAATAAGACATCATCTGGGGTGCCTGTCCACTGCGTATATATACAGTATTGTGTACCCCTTAATGAGCAACAGCTCTCCAGCAATTGAATGCAAACTTACTCACTTCTGGTCATGGCCAAAATGGCGCTGAGGCGTTGCGGTGCATGCCTCACTCTGAAATATATTAGTGTCAATGGTATGGAATTCATGCCTCATTTTGAGATGTAACACAGGTGCGCAATCCGTGTGTCTCCATGCATTACATTACCACTAGGGGTACTATGTCAAGGGCCTCGCTCCAATGCGGCATACCGCGGAATCGATCACCATTAGTGTACCGCACCGCTGCCCTGCAGTCACAATCCTCCCAGTGGACGGTTGTTAACTTTTGGGCACTGCCAAAATGGCGCCGGGGACTGAAGACATCAGCCCCTACTTCAGATCACCACAAAGATGGCGTGGAACAATGCAAAAAATGCGGTTAAAGCCTCGCTTTCAAAACCATAGGATACCGAGGGTAGATGTTAAATCCACCGACTCAAAATATTGGGCTGCAAAATTACCACCCAATACTGTGTCAAACGAAGGAGGAAAGCAATTTAAATACCTTTATATTATAAATTAGATGGCTGTTAGTTGGTAAAATTGTTATACAGAAATGTTTCTATTTTCAATATGCCAGAAAAGAGACTCCCAACAAGAGGCCCACAGCAAACAAATGTGAATCAAAATAAGTGACAAATAGATACAGTAAAATATAAAAAAGTATCAGTTAAAATTATACTTGTATGTATATTAATAAGATAGGCAGAGCGTCCGGACTTTTAGGTATGAAAAATCGACTAGGAAAGAGTCCCCTGGGTGTATTACACCACAAGCTTTGACACATTAGGCGTATGCCTATTTGGGTTCAACATTTCCGGTAAGCCTTATATATATCGGTGGTGGATTATCTACTGACAAAGTGTCTGCACCAAGCATTTCAAGTCACCATATTGTCCCCTATATTCGTTTTATGGACTTTGATATTCACAGATGAATGCATATATTTTTTTTATTTTGTTCACAGTATTATCTCATTATTTCACTCATTTAAATTTAATGTTCACTTTTTTCTGTAGGGGGTTTGCATGACCTTCCTATTATAGAACATAGATTATTTGCTATCAGCACGTGTTTCACTTGCATATGAGGTCATTGTACTGAGTATGTGGTTATATCAGTTTGTTCATTCCATTGATATACCAGTGCTGCACATTTTTATACACATGGTTCACATGGGTCGAATAACCAGCTGACATTCGGCATGTGTGTACAGCCTGTGTAACGGAAGCCAGCCGAACAGAGATGCTGGAAAACTAGCATCTAATCGGCACTGTCAGACATTGGCGGTGTATTCTGGCAGGGGGGGCAGTCCCCCTATCAGAACACAATAGCTCAGTGGGGAGATCACTGTACTAACACTGGATAGTTACTACAACATGCTCCTCCCGAGCGCCTCAATTTTGTTTCGGTCAGCCCACTGGGTTAAACTAAAAAGATACTGATCATGTGGACCAGGATTTACTCTGTTTTGTAGTCTCTCTATTTTATTGACCTTGCTGCCATACTACATTACACTCTTGAGTCAACTATACATTCTAAGAATTGTATTAATTCAGTTAAGACAGAATATGTCTCAAGTAATGATATTAAGCAGTAGATTGAATAACATACACTTCAACTTCCACATTTAACTTAACTTGGTTAACTTCAACCCTTAAGGCATTTTATTTTGCCTTGTTAAATAAGTTGGTGCCAAATCCACAGTGTAGTAATTCATGGCAGCCAATAATTTCATTAGCTTGGCACAGTCATAGTAATGAAAGCTGACTACTGTTTACTTGTATTAGGTGATTGAACAGCACTCTTTACCTGCATTTTTAGTTGTTTGATACATTTTTTTAGCTATATTGCCTTGCAGCTTTGGGGTTCTAGGTTCAGTTCCCACCAGGGACACTCCTCTGTCTATAGTCTGTTTATGCTTCCTGTGCTCATGCAGGTTTCTTTCCACAATTCATGGAAATACTGGTAAGGTGAGTTGTTTCCACCCAAACTAACCCTGCTGTATTCAAATGTGTATGTCTGAGTATAACGTGGACATTAGTCATGGAGGTAGTGAGTTTATTCCTAGACTGTATGTCATCTGAGCAAGGCTTGTGACGAAACTGCTGTACAAGAAGAGTTTCCTGCTGACAGTGGTCTGAGATGGATATGTTTTGACATAAAGCAGCACATCTCAAAACCTGCCGAGGTTAAGAGGCATCTGGATCCTTTCCAGCTAACTACTAAATACACTTTTTTTTTTTCTTTCTTTTTTTACAGTATAGATAACCCAGTCAACGCTTCTAAGCATTTTGCATCATCTGCCTTTTTAAGGAAACCACTTTAAAACTGACGTATGTTGTTTAGATAAGGCGGTGCTATTAAAAGACTTTGTACATTGATGGGTTTTGTACGTAGTTGCCCTAATGCATGCTCAATGCCTAATGATCATGGCATTCATACTACCTTTGATGCAATCTGACTTTATTAAAGTGAAGTTGCCACCCATATCAACCAATCGCCAACAGATTCCTGATTTAATTTTCCTTGTAAATAAAACATGATTGGATACCATGGGCAGTGGTTGAAATGTTTTTTTATTCTGTTTCTTTTTGGTTAGCCCAGCTGGTGTAAAACCTCATAATGGCAGATGCCAAGATTGGGGATTTGGATAATAAATCAAGGCTTGCAATATATCTTGGAATTTGTGTCAGGTGTAGGGATATGTAAATGTTTGTCTGCTTCCTGTGTTTACATTTTATTTTAAAATGATATAGTGGTTAAAGTGGACTTTTCGGATCTTTTAGAAGTCCACAAAAATAACATGTCACAATATACATTATACTTTTACCGAAACAGCTGCATTTTTTAGTCAATAAAAAGCCATCCTGGAGTTCCAGTCAGATGGCTTGCCTAAGTTCAGATGTCATCAGTCTGCTGCAGGCAGGAAGAAGCATTTTCTCAGTCCTCTCTTCCCCGGTAATCAGACCGCAGCATTTTACCTTTTTAAGAGGCTGCATCAGGGGTCTAATCTGTGTCAAACACAACAAAGAACTGCACATGCTAGAGGATTTGCGTAATTGTGTCATCTTCAAGCTGAAGTCCAGGAATTGGATGCCACCCTTGGGTGATGCCTGAACAAAGATGCTTTTGACTTTCCGGAGAGAATAGCAAATGAGGGGAAAGTATTGTGATCTCTGTGGGTCACAATACTTGGAATAGTTACATTGACTTATTTGACATGCATAGACTGAGCATTAAAAGATAGATAGCTGTTGTTTTTATATCTTTTTATACGTTATTTTTAATCGTGGTAACCGCAATGTGAATAATTTTTTGTTAAAGGTTTTTATTAAAGTATTAATTTTTAAGGCCCCTTCCACACCAAGCGGGCTCGGTTGGAGTCTGTCTGCTCAGCTCAGAATCTGTCTACGGATCCTCGCTGAGCAGGCGGATGGCTGGTTCTTGTCCGCTCCGCTTATGCAGAGCGGACACGGACACAGCCCGCTCTCCTCTATGGGAGGACGGATGCAAATGGATTACCTGTCCGTTTACACCCGACTGCCGTCCGATCCAACAGATGGATGGGGAATGTCTGTTTATCAGGTTGGATGTTGGCGGGTGTCAATAGACACATGTTTGTTGACACCTGAGGCTCCATAGTGGAGACTGGAGGGTCCGATCGGGTACGCCTGAAAAACTGTCAGGTGGACCTGATCGGTCCGCTAATGTGAAAGAGGCCTAATAGGTTGTGTTTCTGTTTATAATTTTTTTCTGTAAATTGATGGAGGTAGCTGAATTAGTATGTGTGTGTGTGTGTGTGTGTGTATATATATATATATATATATATATATATATATATATATAATATTTTTTTTTTTTTTTATTAATATACTGTCCTTCCTGCCTGAGGTTGGTCAGTCGATCCTACCAGCTTTTATTTTAGCAGTTGTTCAGCTAGGGTGCCAGTTAAAGAGGATCTTCACCCTAGGAACAAAAAATTTAAATCCATCAGCTATGAATACTGTAGCTGCTGACTTTTAATAAAAGGAAACTTATCTGTCCAAGGATCCAGCGCTGTCCTCACCCGAGCCAGTCATTCACCAGTCTTTTGGTCCATTGCGGCTTTACAGCCAGCTTCCCACTGTGCATGGACAGGCTGTGCTGTGCTTTGTGACTGGTCCCGCAGCATTCTACCTAATTGAATTGAATTTGAATTTAAATTGAATTGATTGTGTAGGTACCCATGTGTAATATATAGTTGATCATATTCAACAGATGTTGTATTCTTATTTTAATGCATGCAGGCAGCTTTATATTACACATTACATTACACACTAGATGGAATGTTGATAATTTATTAAATACTTTGTTGGTAATATATGATCGTTAGGTCACAAAGTTTCATTCAGAAAAAGACGGATTTTAGATTTTCCCAGCAGACCTTTTGGGTTTTATTTTATTTAAAAAAAAAATGTATTTAGATGTAATTCGTAGCTGCAGGATAGTCCAACTAGAACCTACATTCTCTGTCTGCCTCAGCATTCTTCGGGAGGCTGCAATATGTGGTGTTGGACTTGCCTAAGCTTGAATATTTCCTGTAGTTAACTATACAGGCATCTAAAGAGCTCAAGAAAACTATGGTTATGCTTTAAACACTTGAGGGCCTAATATGTTACATAAACACTGAAGCCTTTGAGAGCTTCAATTAAGCCTTGGAGGTACTTATAAACACCCGTCCTGTTCCTTTTTTGTTATATCACTGCTGTTCTGAGGCATGCAGTCATCCTGATGGTTGAAATTCGTTTAACAGCATGAGCAAATCAAAGGGGCTTCATATAGAAAATCTACAAAGTTATGAATCATTTTTAATATTTACTAATAAACTTAAAATTTGAGAGCCTTTTAAAACAGAGGTATACGTTTACGCAACGCTTTACAATATAAAAGAGGACATTACAATACAGTTTAATACAGAAGGAATAGGAGGGCCCTGCTCAGGGAGGGTACAGTGGAAAAGATGTGTTTCCATAACAGAAACTGACTTTATGGCCATTAATGCTTTTTAAAAATATCCTGGACTCCCTTTTAAAGCCTCTGTTGTTCAAAGGCGCATGGTGCATTGCACTGAGTAGTAGAGGGCAATGCAGTACAGTAGAATGCTAAAGTGTCGTCTCTAATCGGATTTGTACATTCATTTCCATACAGACCTAGTTAGATCTAAACTGCAGTTGAAAACAGAAAAGCGGTTGAAGTGCATGTCCAGCCAAAACAGTTCTGGATGGCGTGGGGAAGGGTTAGAACTTGAAAGGTTTTACTACTATTCAGGCTCTGTTAAATAGGTTAACATGTCCTGCTGACAACGTTCTTCTAGATATGAAAGTGATTTTCCAACCCAGTCAAAAATAATTGTTTTCTGATGAAGTAGTGGAAGGCTAGAACCCCTGTCAGAATATTTCTGTTAATGTCTCAATGATTAAGCCCTGTCTAGGGTGAAATGCATCTATGTGCCAGGCTCCTTGCAGTGTGTGCTGTCGTCTATCTGCTTGCCTAAAAAAATCATTCGGATGCCTGGTACGTCATAGGTGTGTGGTCTGTCTTTCTGGTCTGAATGCTAAGCGGAGTGTGGGCAAGCTCTTGGACCTCAGCACCCAACATGTCTGCAAGATCGAGGGAATGGAGGTAGCTTTGTTTAGTAATCGGCCCTTTCTCCTCTGTAATTTTTTTTGGGCAGAGCTTCCAGCGGTCAGTTACTCTTTAAAAAGATAGTTCACCTTTACAAAAAAATGGCCTATACAGGTAAGGGGTGTTTGTAGATTAAAACTGTGCAGCTCTGATTAAAGATGAATAATACCCTTGCTATAGGCCATTTACATACCTTATGAAGCCTGACTGGAATACTCCCAGGGCGTTGCTAAGTAATTCCAGCACAATACTAAGCGAGGCCAAGTCGTCACTGCTCACCTCACAGGAATGAGCTCTTTCTCTTATTCAAACCCCCTCGCATACTCTTTCTCTCCCCTGATGCAGTAGGTCTGAGTTCAGCTTTAGAGAGCTCACTACTGTGATGGTGGAGGTGAGCTGTGATGACTAGGCCTCACTTGGCAACATCCTGGGAGTATTCTAGTGAGGCTTTATAAGGTATGTAAATCGCATTCACCTATAGCAATGGCTTTGTTTATCTTTAGTCAGAGCTACAGTTTGTTTTTGTCTACAGATGCATGGGCAGTTTTGTGGTGAAGGTGAATTATCCCTTTTTATAGTGTGTGTGTGTGTGTGTGTGTGTGTGTGTGTGTGTGTGTGTGTGTGTGTGTAAACCTCAACAATAAACCTCTCCTATTGCTCCCTTTTTGTTTGTTAAATATAAATGTAAAATTTTGTGACATCCATTTAATAAGTGCAAAAATACCCATTGGTCCTGTCAGACGTCTAGTAAGCTGATGACTTCCTTTGCTCTCGGCTTCTGCTGGCTATTTTCAGTTACCATTGTTCCCAATTCTCTCTTTGAATTACTGAACAGCTTACCCCTATGTTATGGAGATAAGAAGAGATGGATGTGTTCCGTTTAAAAATAAAAGCAAAAAAAGAAGAATGCAACCGCCATGTCTAAGGACTAGTAAGCTGCAATTTTTATCTTGGGTTTAGATACAGTTTAAGTCCCCTTTCAGATGGGCACCTCCATACAATGGATTCCGCTTGCCCAGTCGGGGGTTCTCTCCGCTGAGCAGGCGGATGACCGGTCCTGTCCACACTGCTATGCTGAGCAGACACGGACACAGTCCCGCTCTCTTTTATGGGGAAATTGGATGGAAATGCCAGACAGAAATAGAAAATATAACCACTATCCATCTGGATTTTGCGGGCAGGATTGTATAACGGCGGATCGGACATCCGCTGCTCCATAGGGGAGACTGCAAGGTCCGATCAGGTCTGCCTGAAAAACTTACAGGTAGACCTGTTTGGACAGCCTGTGTGAAAGGGGCCTAATTAGAGAGCAGATGTATCTCTAGTATTGCTTGCTTTGCTCAGATCATCATCTTAGAATTTGTTTCTTTGCAATAAAAAATCATATTTGTGAGACCTCAATTTTCTTGTTCTGAGGTTAGCATTCTTGTTATCTATGCATTTCAACCATTTCCTCTTTTTTTGCTTTTGTTTCAGCTATGTCAGGAAATGAATCCTTTGTTTTCAGCTTTACAAGTGTTTATCAAAACTGTATGCTATTGTTATACTTTAATGTGCTTTTCATCTTTTTTTTTTTTTTTTTGCACTCGAGGGACACGTGCCATTGCACACAGTGTTGAAACCATGCCAGTTGTTTTAGCAGACTATGATTGACAAATTGCTGACAAATCCATGCTGTTCATGGGTTGATGGAAATGTCCATAGATGGAAATTTGGTCAGTCCCTGCTGAACCAGATGAATTTTAATCTATCTAGGGCCAGCTTTAGTGCAGGATGGCGTCAATCGTGCACATGCATCAGAGCTAGTCATCCTGGCACATTGGGATTGGGCTGGCCACTGTAAACTGAGCTGTGCATGCGCATGCTGGGAATCACTGTGAGCAGGCAGGTAGGTGTGTTTTAATGCAGAAAAGACCTTACATGTCCCATTTGCAATAAAAAGCCTGTCTGCTTAGTGAATAACAGTGACACTTTTTAGTAATGCGTTAACTTGGCTTGACCATAAGGCGGAGCAAGACATTACACGGTATGCAAGTCCACCCAAAGTAAATTGGCATTCATTTTGATCTATAAGTCAATACAATTAAACCTCTACTAAGATGGAATCTACTTCTGAAAATGCTAGTGGCCAGGGAGTCTTTGGAACCATTGACCCGGAACATGCATGAAAAATAGGAAATTAAATTTGATCCTTGTATCTAGGATTTGAAAATGTGTGTAATGGCAGCCTCCATATTTTCTCAGTCCAAGTTTCATTTTCTTGTTTTTCTATTTGTTAACCACTTACAGCCCAAGGACGTCATTGATTTTTAGTGGGGATATCTGAATAATGCTTGCAGTTCAGGCGCTTCATCGTTCTTACAGGCGGTGGGTGGGGACATCTCCCGCCACTCACCAGTGCTTCCACTGGCTCTGGCGAGCCAGAGAAAAAATCGGTCGCCACCGGAAGTTGAGCATAGGTATTTCTGGTGACCAGATGGCCCCCAGTCTGATGATCGGAGGCCCGGGTGCGGCGTTATGACATCGCGTCCGGGGGGCCGGCAGAAGTAAACAATGCCGGTTACGCGTCTGGAAAGGCAGAGACAGCTTATTTTTTATTAGTTTTTTTTTGATCTTGGTCTTTCCAGCCTGAAGGAGAGATCTGGGGTCTAAGTGAAAGTGTAAAAGTAAAATAAACAATGTAACGCATACGTAAGTCGCACCCACATATGTACACAGCGTTCAAATCACACATGTGAGGCATAGCCGTGTGCGTTGGAACAATGGCAACAATCCTACCCCAAGACCTCCTTTGTAACCTCCTCTGTAACTGGTAACCTGTAAAAAAAATTTAAAGCGCCGCCTATGGAGATTTTTCTGTCCATTCTTTTCTTTTTTTTTTTTTTTTTTTTTTCAAATAACAGTTTTATAAGTTATCTCAGCAGGTAATTGAACATAGACAGAACACAGTAAGTTCCAGGCATTACTAGAACAGGAATATAGTCAGTATAGACATTGTAGCAGTAATTGGTGCAGGATCATTGCTAAATCATACTATGAACTGTTAGCCTATGGCAAACTTCAATTAGTATCTATGTGAGAGCCTAAGGAGGAGACGGAAAGGAAGAGATAGAAAAGAGAGAAGGGATGAGGAAAGTTGAAGTAAGGTAAGAAAAGAGAAGATGGGAAAGTAAGGTAGTAGCTCAACCATCGGCTCAGGGCAGGTCCTCCTGGCAGTGCCACTCCTCCCAGGCCTTGTTGTGCATTTCCAACCTATCCTGTAACCTAGCTGTCATTTTTTCCATTGGCTCCACATCTTTTCTTCTGGCTTACAGATCTTCTTGGAAGGGTGGGGAGCGCCGTTTCCAGTTGAGGGCAACCAGGCATCGTGCAGCTGTCGGGACATGGGGACATGTCTAAGTAACTTCTTGGATGGTTTGGCAATTTGTAATGGTGATATGCCAAGTAGGAGAAATTTTGGCATCCTCCAAGGAAGTGGGACACTATTACCTCCTTTTCTTACAGTTGCTGATCAGCTAATATTCATCCCAGTACCTGGCACTAGAGCTGTACGATTCTGGCGAAAATGAGTCCTGATTTTATTTTTATTTTTTCTTAGAATAAAGATCATGATTCTTGCTGTGTTACATCATCTTTCACATTATACAAAAAAATTGGGCTAACTTTCCTGATTTTTTTTTTTTTTTTTTAATTCATTAAAATTAATTTTTTCCCAAAAAGTTGCGTTTGACAGACACGCAAATGCAGTGTGACATAAAATTTTGCAAAAACCGCCATTTTATTCTCTAGAGTCTCTGCTAAAAAAAAAATGTTTGGGGGTTCCAAGTAAATTTGTAGCAAAAATACAGATTTTTAACCTGCAAGCCACAAGTTTCAGAAAAAGGTTTAGTCTTTTTAAGTGGTTAAACTTCCCTCATTTACAGACAGAAGTTAATTCCTTTGATCTCTAAAAGATCTAAGTGTTACAATGTTTCTCTTTATCTCCGCTAAGCAATGTTGTGATAAAACTTGGCAGGCTGCCTGGATCTTTTATTTTTTTTTGTCAGAAGTAAGCAGAGAACTTTCTGCACTTGTTGCATAGAATGGGAAACAAAGCTATTTTAAGATCCTGAGGAGAGTTGTTGCGATCTCAGTTCTTTAACGATTAATCGTGCAGCTCTACCTGGCACCCTTAAAATGTTTGTCTCTGTCTCTCCCTACTGTGTATGCGGAGTACCAGTGCAAAGGAAACCTTGCAGATATCTTAAGGTTTCCTAGGTCTAACCTGGATAGAGGTTTTGTAAAATAGTGTGATTATGTTATAATAGTGCTTTATTAATGTAAACATTGTTATTTTTTCCAGGATTCTCCTCTGTTTGACTTGATCAAACAAACGAGGGATCGTGAAGAGTCAGTTGATCATCCAGAAATGGCCAGTGCAGCACAACAACCATCGCAAAACAACCCTACAGCTGCGGATCTGTAAGTCTACAATGAACTATCCAGTAGTGTTTTAAACTTTTTGATTAATCTCCCACTTATTAACCACTTGTAAAACAAGGAAGGTTGGGACTTTAAAATGAGGCCATGGACATGGTGGAGGTGATTGAATAAAATACATATTAATCATGAGGACATACATAAAAAACAAATCAAAGACAGAAACCACATATGGGAAAGACATTATAGTAAATATAATTTCATAAGCATTTACAAACACATATGTATGTGCATATGTAATACTGGCATAAAGGGTACATCAAATATATAATAACTTGGCGCCCATAGTGGTCTCAAATGATGAATTATACATTCAAAAAAATTCATATATGTACATGTAACATTATAGCAGCACTTGCGGAGGGAATAAAGATAAAAAGAACACAGTAGAACCATGATTGGAAAGATGAGAGGTATTCTGAGTTGATGGCTTACTATAAACATTAGTCTGCATCCCAAAATTTTCCAACGCGTTTCGTGTAAAAGACACACTCATCAGGGATGCTCTAAAAGAGATATAATAAAATATGATTGATCTAATTATAACTGGTCATAACAGGGGAGGACAGATAAGCCCACCCTGAGTACTTACATGGAGTCAATGTAATGAAGTGAAGCGGGTGTGGAGCCAGGGCCAAAAAGGGCGTGTCTGTCCCAGGAGCTGAGGTATTTTGGGGCTGCGTGCTGGCGGGATACATACTCATAGCCACCCCCCCCCCCTTCTGGAACACATGGACTTAGGTTGCTGGTGTTCATAATAAGAAGACAAGGTGCTACGCCAGTGGTGACTGCCTAAGATACAAGGATGTATAATCCATGTATCAAAATGTACCAATAGAATAAAAGAAACAATTAGTGAAAATAGTATCTATCTATCTATTGGTGATATTGAAATTGAAAACCGGAACTCTGTGTAAAATAAAAAATGGAAATATAATCGCATCCAAAACATGGTGAAGTCTGGTGTGAAGATGAGTAAAATAAGGAAACACAGCAAAGACAATTCCGATTTCTCTAAAGCCAATCAATGGAAAGAAAAACTGGCTAGCAGAATGATTGCTAAAAAAACCCTTGTAGTAATTTACATGTAACCCCAAAATGGAAGATAAAGCGATGTGATGAAATATAGCATCTCTCGTCCATGGCACCCAAACTTGACAGGGGGGGACAAGATATACCCAGCCCGCACACGTGCACGCTGACCCCAAACCAGCGTCACAAGAGGCACGGCACAAAGTGGGGAGGGGCTCTGACACAGGCGTGTACACTGTCTGTTAGGAACACCCATATTCCTCACCTGAACCGGCTAAGGAGGAAAAACTCATGCTCCACGTCATGACGCAAGCCATGTCGTCAAACGTGGAGTAGGGAGTGTGGCGCCGATGCGCTGTGGGCAAGACAGACACGCCCGCCCAAACTGGGCGGAGGGTGAGGCGATACACAGAACGCATCGCAGCTCCCGGAAATAAGGCATGCAGGCGGCCCCGAATATACGCAGACCGCATACTATTCACAAAATGGTGATGCAACGGAACTATGCCGCATAATCTCATCGACGCCCAGAAACTGTGTCCAGAGATACAAGACCCAGACATGGTGCAATACCATCCTGGTCCCTAAAACCTCACACATGAGTGGCAGTGGAACACTGCCATACCCTGTCCATGGACCTCCATCCTTAATATAGCGAAAGAGAGGGGGGGATTTTGGGACTTTGAGTGAGGCACACATATAGTGTGCCTCCATCCCTAATTCAAAAGTAAAACAAGGAAGGTTGGGACATGGTGGAGGTGATTGGATAAAATACATATAAAATACATATTTATTAATCATGATGACATGCATAAAACTAAATCAAAGACACAAACCTCATATGGGAAAAGACATTATGGTAACGTGGTTGCTGGTGTTCATAATAAGAAAAGGTGCTACACCAGTGGTGACTGCCTAAGATAAAAGGATGTGTCGTGGTTCTACTGTGTTCTTTTTATCTTTATTTTTTATTCCCTCCGCATATATATAAACAGAATGTAAAAAGGAAATCAAGGATGCAAAAATTCAAAAAGAAAGACAGATTGCAAAAGATAGTAGGACAAACCCCAAAAAATTCTTCAAATATATTAATAGTAAAAAGGTCAAGTCTGAGCATGTAGGCCATTTACAAAACAATCTAGAGTGGGTGACTGGGGACAAAGAGAATGCTAATTTATTAAATGCTTTCTTTAGCTCTGTGTATACAAAGGAGCATGGGGGTGGTAGTGACACAGCCCCAAATCCACAATAGCTCAAAAGTAATATGGTCCAGAAATATTTAGACAGAATAAAGGTGGATAAAGCATCTGGACCTGATGGCATCCACCCACAGATCCTAAAAGAATTGAGCTCTGTAATTTCATTATTTATTTGTGGTCGAACTGGAAGGACTTGTGTCCTTTTTTCAACCTAACTATGTAACTATGCAAGTGCTGCTATAATGTTGCATGTACATATATGAATTTTTTTGAATGTATAATTAATCATTTGAGACCACTATGGGTGCCAAGTTGTTATATATTTGATGTACCCTTGATGTCAGTATTACATATGCACATACATATGTGTTTGTAAATGCTTATGACCGGGCTTGACAAATTTGCTTGGAATCTAGGAGCCAGCTTTTTTTTAACGACATGGAGACGAGTGTGGGGAAGATGGCCCCCGCCCGTCTCCAAGTCATTGCAGGGCAGAAGCGACTTCAAATCGTCACTTTCGCCCATAGCTCTTAAAAGGGACATTTTATTATTTTTCTTTTTTTCAAATGACAATTTTTTTTTTTTTTTTTTATTATTGCATTTTAGTGTAAACATGAGATCCGAGGTCTTTTTGACCCCAGATCTCATATTTAAGAGGCCCTGTCATGCTCTATTACAAGGGGTGTTTACATTCCTTGTAATAGGAATAAAAGTGACACCATTTTTTTTTCAAAAGAACAGTGAAAAAATGAAAAATTAAAGTTAAAATAAATAAGAAAAAAATATGTATTAAACGTGCCCCGTCCCGCCGAGCTTGTTTGCAGAAGCAAACGCATATGTGAGTAGCGCCCGCATATAAAAGTGGTGTTCAAACCACACATGTGAGGTATCGCCGTGATCGGTAGAGCTAGAGCAATAATTATAGCCCTAGACCTCCTCTGTAACTCAAAACATGCAACCTGTAGAATTTTTTAAACGTCGCCTATGGAGATTTTAAAGGGTAAAAGTTTGTCGCCATTCCACGAGCGGGCACAATTTTGAAGCGTGACATGTTTGGTATCAATTTACTCGCCGTAACATTATCTTTCACAATATAAAAAAAAATTGGACTAACTTTACTGTTTTGTTATTTTTTAATTAAAAAAATATTTTTTTCCCAAAAAAATGCGCTTGTAAGCCCGCTGCGCAAATACGGTGAGACAGAAAGTATTGCAACGACCGCCATTTTTTTCTCTAGGGTGTTAGAATAAAAAATGTATATAATGTTTGGGGGTTCTAAGTAAAGGGAAGCAGATGGGCAGGCAGAGAAAACCAACAGCTCCATTAGCATTGCTGGGTGTCATACCAACGGCCACCACAAGAGGGCGCCAGATTCTAGAAGGTACCATAGGACTGCACAAGGCCGCGGCCTCAATTACCGGCCCATCGCGATCGCGCGCGGGGGGGGTGCACTATGGAGACAGGATACCCCCAGCTGTGCTGCGCCAGGTCGCTAATTCTAGTCGCAAATGCGACCTGGCACCCGGGGTTTGTCGAGCACTGGCTTATGAAATTATATTTACTATAATGTCTTTCCCATATGTGGTATTCTGCTACATATTTTTGGTGAAAAAAAATCTCAATAAGCGTATAGTGATTGGTTTGCGCAAATGTTATAGCATCTACAGACTATGGTGTATATATATTTGATTTTTTTTTTTTTTTTAATACTAGTAACGGTAGCGATCAGCAACTTATAACGGAACTGCAATATTGTGACGGACAATCTAACACTGACACTTTGTGGGAACCAGTGACACTAATACAGGGATCATTGCTAAAAATATGCACTGTCACTGTACTAATCACACTGGCTGGGAAGGGGTTAAACATCTAGGGCAATCGAAGGGTTAAATGTGTGCCCAACCAATGTTTTTTTGTGTGTACTATGTGCTGCTTTCACAAGGGATTTGCTGGATTTTATTCACTTCTTTGCTGGGAAACAAAACCCAGCATATCCCCACTGACAGAACAGAGCTCTGCCTTGTTACATCCGCCCAGAGCTCTGTCCAGCCTGTTTCCTCGGCGATCAGCTGGTGTCGACGGGCATCAATTGCCGCCCCCTACCCGGAATAGCAGAATCACATAATATATATATATATATATATATATATATATATATATATATATATATATATATATATATATATATATATAGTAAGTACTTGAATATGACTGTATATCAGTCTCATGTAATCCCCTTCATAGCAGCATATAGAGGTAAAGGGTCAGCTAGTCGCACTGTATTGCTTAGCAAAGAACGGTAAAGAGGCAAAGACCTTGATGAATAATATAATGTGAGGCTTTGACAATTTGTCTTAAGAGCCAATATTTTATTTTGCAGTTTGTCATCCTGTTTTTTCTTTTTCCAAACTTAGATTTCCACTTTCCTTTGAACTTATTAAAATGTTAATCCTTTTCTCTATAGATTCAATTCCTCCCTTCCCATGTACTAATAATTCTCATGACAGTTATGTAATCTATTTAGACATGGAATGTGCGCCCCATTTAGCACTGCAGTTGCAGAAAGACGGTGATGCTTTATGGTGTTGCCAGATTACACTTTGTGTCTCACTACTACTGGTTTTATCAGTCTGAAGTCATTAATGCTGCGTTTGAGTTACTTTTAAAAACTGAGTTGCATTCAGAAGCTGACACAATCTATGGGTGGGACCCAGGTACACCCATCTACTGTCCGATAAAGCCATACCTCTGACGTGGAAAGAAAGCTAAGTGACTCAACTATGCACGAAAACATAGGAACTGGGGTACAGAAACAGGGCAGCAGGTGCTCTGGACTGGGGCTTTATTTCTGCAAAGGGAGTTGGTGAGGAACAATGTTGTCCTCAATGTTGATTTTATTTGGATTTATCTTCTGTTAATTTACTTTCCATTTTGTTAAAGTGTTACTAAACCCAGGTTTGTGCATTCACTATATCTGGTCTCCAACAATACACAGAACATGGAAATGCATCTATTTTAGTAAATATAAACTGCTAAATACCTTTCCTCAGCAGTGTATAGCAGTCTTGTGACTTCTATCCGTGTCTGGTTAAGGCCCCTTTCACACTGGGGCGGTGCGGGGCGGCGCGGGGCGGCGACGGTAAAGCAGCGCTATATTTAGCGCTGCTTTACCATCGTTTTACCCGCGGTATGCGGCCGCTAGGGGGGTGGTTTTAACCCCCGCTAGCGGCCGCAAAAGGGTTAAAAACCTCCGCAAAGCGCCGCTGCAGCGGCGGTTTGCGGGCGGTATCCCCGCGGTTTCCCATTGATTTCAATGGGAAGGAGCGGTAAATACACCGCTCCTTCACCGCTCCAAAGATGCTGCTAGCAGGACTTTTGTTGCGGTCCTGCTAGCGCACCGCTCCAGTGTGAAAGCCCGCCGGCTTTCACACTGGAGTGAATGGGGCCGGTTTTTTCAGGCGGTATACAGGCGCTATTTTTAGCGCTGTACCGCCTGAAAACCGCCCCAGTGTGAAAGGGGCCTAAAGCTTGTAGGAGTTTTCATTCTCCTCTGACTGTCCTAAAAGGCTGCATGACGCCTGACCCTGTGTCTGGACAGTGCTGATTGGCCCTGTGCTAATCACATGCACTCAGAGGACAGTCATTTCTTGTAGTTGACCACCAGGTTTGCACACATCTCAGGAGGGATTTTGTCCCACTCCTCTTTTCAGATCTTCTCCAAGTCATTAACCACTTACGGACCGCCCACCGCAGTTTTACATCGGCTGTTTGAAGGAGGATATCGTTGTTTTGGCAGCAGCCATAACCCCAGTATCCCCTTCTTCAGCGGGCGGTCCGCTACAGGATAAAAGTGGTCTCCTGAGGCAGATTCGCCTCCCACCGCGCTTACCAGAGCCGTCAGCAGCGGCGGAGGCGATGGGGACCAGTCACTAGCTGGGTATGGAGAAGGGTGAGGGGAAGATGGCCCCATGACAAATGACAAATTTTTTTTTTTGGTTTTATTGCATTTTAGTGTAAATATGAGATCTGAAGTCTCTTTGACCCCAGATCTCATATTTAAGAGGTCCTGTCATACTTTTTTCTATTACAACCTGTGGAATTTTTTAAACGTCGCCTATGGAGATTTTTAACGGTAAACGTTTGTCCCCATTCCACGAGTTTGTCGCCATTCAGCTCGTTACCTGTATAGACGACACCTGGGAGCCAGAAATCTTGCTGATGGGGGATAAAATACTTGCTTCACTCATTAAAATGAAAATACGTTTTATAACTTTTTTTGAAATGTGTTTTTCTGGATATTTTTGTTGTTCTGTCTCACTGATGAAATAAACCTATCATTAAAAATAAAAGACTGATAATATCTTTGTCAGTAGGCAAACATACAAATCAGCAGGGGATCAAATACTTTTTTCCCTCACTGTATAGACAATTCATTTAACCCCTACGCGCAGAGCGTACGCATATATGCGGCCACTGCTTTCGGCAGTCATACCGGGATGATGCCCGCAGCTGCAGGCACCGTTTTTTTAGAGTGGGCGTGCAGTTGTTATCCCGGAGGAGTAGGAGGGGACATCCTCCCACTGCTCTGACCGGGCCTCCCGTCTCACCGGGAGAGCCGGTCCGCATTCCGGCATTTCCAGACTAGCCACAGACTGGAGCGAAGCCGTAAAAGGCTTTGTTCCAGCCTCCTGAATGTAAACACAGAAGCAACTTCACAACGTCACTTCCTGTTTACTCTGCTGCCAATGGCGCCGATTTAAAAAAATATACAGTATTCAGAATTGCCATTTTAGGCGATCTGAATACTTTGACGTGCAAAGGAGGGATTGGAGGTCTTTTAGACCCCCGATCCCTCCATAAAGAGTCCCTTTCACCGCCTATTACTGTCACAAGGGATGTTTACATTCCTTGTGACAGCAATAAAAGTGATCACATTTATTTTATTTTTAAACACAATTTAATAATATAAAAATAAATAGGAAAAATAAATAAATTTTTAAAGCGCCCCCGTCCCCGTGAGCTCGCCCAGCTAAGAAAATGCATATGGAAGTTGTGCCAGCATATGTAAACAGTGTTCAAATCACACATGTGAGGTATTGCCGCGATCGTCTGAGCGAGAGCAATAATTCTAGCTCTAGATCTCCTCTGTAACTCTAACCTGGTAACCATAAAAAATTTAATTTAAAGCGTCGCCTATGGAGATTTTTAGGTACCGTAGTTTGTCGCCATTCTACGAGTGCGTGCAATTATAAAGTGTGACATGTTGGGTATCCATTTACTCGGCGTAACATCTTTCACATTATACAAAAAAATTGGGCTACCTTTACTGTTAATCTTTTTTTTTTTAAGATTCATGAAAGTGTCCCTTTTCCCAAAAAGTTGTGTTTAAAACACAAATACTGTGTGACATAAAATATTGCAACAATCGCCATTTTATTCTCTAGATTCTCTGCTAAAAAATATATATGTTTGGGGGTTGTAAGTCATTTTCTAGCAAAAAATATGGATTTTAACTTTTTTAACCACTTGCCGCCCACCCACCGTCAAATGACAGCTGGGCATTGTGGCTCTTGTTCTGGTTGGACGTCATATGATGGCTTCCCAGAATGACTGCTCTCGCGCGCCCCCGATCTGTGTAAAGGACACGGCGTGACCCCGATCTGTGTAAAGAACATTTAACCATGTGATCGGCTGTGTCAAATCACAGCCGGTCACATGTAAACATGGAGATGCCGGCAATTGGCGCTCCTCGCCTCACACTGACAGTGTGTGTGAGGAGAGGAGAGCCGATCAGCGGCATCTCCTCACAGGGGACAGCTAGGTATGTAACCAGGGCACATATCAGTGCCCTGATTACAAAGTGCCAGCAATCTTTACCCACAAGTGCCAGCAATCTTTACCCACAAGTGCCAGCAATCTTTACCCACAAGTGCCAGCAATCTGTGCCCACAAGTGCCAGCAATCTGTGCCCATTAGTGATGCCAGTCAGTGCCACCTATCTGTGCCCAGTGCCGCCCATAAGTGCCACATATATCGGTGCCCATAAGTGCCACATATATCGGTGCCCATAAGTGCCACATATATCGGTGCCCATAAGTGTGGCATATTCGTGCCACCTCATTAGTGCTCATAAGTGTCACCTCATTAGTGCCCATAAGTGCCACCTCATTAGTGCCCATAAGTGCCACCTCATTAGTGCCCATAAGTGCCACCTCATTAGTGCCCATAAGTGCCACCTCATTAGTGCCCATAAGTGCCACCTCATTAGTGCCCATAAGTGCCACCTCATTAGTGCCCATAAGTGCCACCTCATTAGTGCCCATAAGTGCCACCTCATCAGTGCCCATAAGTGCCACCTCATTAGTGCCCATAAGTGCCACCTCATCAGTGCAGCCTATCGGTGCCGCCTCATCAGCGCCCATCATTGAAGGAGAAAAATTACTTATTTACAAAATTTACTAATGGAAACTAAGAAAAACTTTTTTTTGGTCTTATTTTTTCCTAAACAAAAAAACCCAGGAGTGATTACATATCGCCAAAAGAAAGCTCTATTTGTGTGAATGGACACTGGTAGTCCAAAGGTCTTTAGCCAGGAAGTGATCCCCTATATAACCCTTTTTGGGCTAGCTGTAGGTGTTTGCAAAGTGTCTGGCTGTTTTTTTTACCTGTATGATGGTGCACGATGCCATTACGCCTTGGTTCGCCATGGCGCACAAACATTCGCAAAAGTGCCACTGGACTCAGCAGTTTGGCGGCCATGGTAGTCGCCTCACTCTAGATGGGAGACTTTCTAGCCTCCATCGATATAAAGTACACGTATTTGCACGCACCTATCTTTCAGGCTCATCAGCAGTTCCTGCGATTTGCAGTAGTGGAACATCATTTTCAGTTTGTGGCTCTACCCTTCGGGCTTGCTACAGCTCCCCGGGTTTTCACAAAGGTCCTAGCACCAGTACTGGGTCTTTTAAGGGCCCATGGGATCCCTCTACTTGGATATTTGTGCGACCTCCTGCTCAGAGATCACTCACTACAGGCTCCAGAACAGAGCATAACATGCAAGGTGCGGTATTTGGAAAGCTTAGGCTGGATCATAAATACAGTAAAGTCAACCTTGAGACCAAGTCAAAGTCTATTATCAGTATTTCGGTCTGATCCTAGATACGGTCCAAGCAAGAGTATTCTTGTCACCCGCAAGGATCTGTGCCCTGAAGGATTAGGTGCGTCAGATAAGGGGCATCAGTCAACCCTCCATTCGGCTCTGTATGAGTCTTCTAGGGAGTATGGTATCCTCCTTCGAGGCGGTGCCCTTTGCCCAGTTTCATTCCAGGCCTCTACAATAAGACATCTTGTTAGCCTAAACTGGTGGTTGCAAGATCAGAACCCGTGAAAGCAAAGATCCTTTCTCCCGGTAACTTTCAATACAGATGCCAGTCTCTCAGGCTGGGGAGCAACCCTAGAAGGGCTCACAGCTCAGAGGAAATGGTCAAGGACAGAACAGATCCTGTCCATCAACGTCCTGGAATTATGGGCAGTACGTCTAGCCCTACGGTCCTGGACGGCAGAGCTTCAGGACTACCCTATATGGGTTCAGTCAGACAATGCTACTGCAGTGGCCTATATAAACCATCAAGGCGGTACCAGGAGTCGTTCAGCTCTAAAGGAGGTGAACCACATACTAGCCTGGGCAGAGGGACTTGTGCCAATTCTATTGGAAGTCCATATCCTGGGAGTAGAGAACTGGAAGGCAGATTATCTCGACCACCAGCAGATTTGCCCGAGGGAATGGTCCCTACACCCAGGGGTGTTCCAGGAAATTTGACAATGTTGGGGATGGGCAGAGGTTGACCTACTGGCATCAAGTTTCAACAACAAGCTACAGCAGTTTGTGTTCCAAACAAGAGATCCTCTGGCAATCGTAGCAGATGCTCTGGTAGTTCCATTGAGCCAGCACTCCCTGGTTTATGCTTTCCCTCCGATCCCTCTCCTTACACATTTGTTGAGCAGTATTTGGAGAGAGGGCGTTCCTGACATTCTGGTGGCACCAGCCTGGCCCAGGTTCCCGGAGATTGCGAGACTGACAATATAAGGGCCATGGGCGCTTCCATGTCACCCCGATCTACTGTCTCAAGGTCCTATATTCCACCCCAATTTACAGTCTCTAAGTTTGACAGCATGGCTATTGACACCAGGGTGTTAAAGGACCGTGGCATCTCGGGACCAGTGGTGTCTACCCTAATGAATGCTAAAAAAGCTGCCACTAGGAAACTCTATCATGAGGTCTGGAAGATTTGTATTGTTTGGTGCGAAGCCAAAAAATGGTATCCTCAGAAAAACGTGATTGGCAGAATTCTCTCTTCTACAGTCCGCTTGGAAATCAAATTGGCTTTGAGTACAATCCAAGGTCAAGTTTCGGCCCTATCAGTATTCTTCCAAAGGCCTTTAGCCTCCCATTCACTGATCCAAACCTTTATGCAGGGGGCAACTAGTTTGCTTCCCCCATTAGGTCACCTATATGTCCTTGGGACTTGAACTTGGTGCTGTCTGTGTTGCAGAAACAACCATTTTGAGCCCATCAAGGAAATTTCATTAGACTTGTTGTCATGCAAGCTAGCCTTTTTGATGGCCATCACCTCGGCTAGAAGGGCGTTCAAGTTGGTGGCCCTTTCGTGCAGGGAACTATACTTGATCATTCACCACGACGGGGTCGTGTTACAACCTGTTCCATACTTTTTGCCAAAAGTGGTGTTGGCCTTTCATTTAAATCAGGACATTATTTTGCCTTCTTTTTTCTCTCAGCATTCTTTGGATGTTGTCCGGGCAGTCGAGGTTTATATGTCTAGATCTGCAGAGATCCGAGGATCAGACTCCTTTTTTGTTTACCAAAAGGACCCAAGAAGGGGCAGGCAGCTTCCAAAGCTTCCGCTGCCAATTGGGTCCGTCAATTGGTCATTCAGGCCTATGGTCTGAAACTTAAAGTTCCTTCCTTTTAGGGTGAGAGCTCATTCTACCAGGGCTGTAGGAACCTCCTGGGCTTTTCACCATCAGGTATCTGTGGCTCAGATTTGTAAGGCTGCTACCTGGTCTTCAGTGCATACGTTCACAAAATGTTACAAGTGGATGTTTGAGAAGCTGAGGATTTGACGTGTACTGCGGGCTGCCGTATAAGGTCTGATGGCTATTGTTTGGCAGGGTGTCTCCCTCCCTTCAAGGCTTTTGCTCTGGGACATCCCAGCAGGCAATGAATATTGGCCTAACTCTGTGTCCCATGATGTATGAAAAAGAAAATGGTATTTTTCATACTTACCTGTAAAATCCTTTTGAGTACATCATGGAACACAGAGGTCCCTCTCCACTTTTTGAGGATTCAGTGCTTGCTACAAAATTGAAGTACTTCCTGTATGGGAGGGGTTATATAAGGGATCACTTCCTGTCTAAAGACCTTTGGTCTACCAGTGTCCATTCACCTGAAAATGAACCCAGCAGGTAATGAATATTGGCCTAACTCTGTGTCCCATGAGGTACTCAAAAGGATTTTACCAGTAAGTATGACAAAAAAATCTTATTATCTACAGTGGATATAAAATGTCTAAACACCCCTGTTAAAATGCCAGGTTTCAAACACCAACAATACATTTCAAGTAACATTTCAAGTAACAGTTACTCTTGACCCTAAACTGTGCTGATTGGGTATACTAAGCAGTGTCCAGAGCACTGTTCCAAGCTCGAAAGCTGATCTTGCAACATTAGATCTCTCAAACCTCTCCAACTTTTGAGATGTGGTTAGCCAATATGGGATTAACTTTGAGATATCAGCGCTTGATATAGAGGCAGCCCAACCCGGTTCAATAAGATCTGGGGATGCTGGCTAGCTACCCCTGGCTTGGCTCCATTGGACCCACCGTATTTATCAGCATATAACACGCACCCCAAGTTTAGGAGGGAAGTTTAAGGTAAAAAAAAAAACTTACTTTTAGATGCCCATCAATGATTGCAGAATGATCATTGTCCATCTGCAGCCTCGCCCAGTGTCCACCTGCAACCTTGCCCAAAATTGCAGCATTCTTTTAAATTTTTAGCGCCGCCGAGATAGACAGAGCCGGATGTCTTGTGTATTCGGCTCATCACGCAGTCCCTCCCCTTGGCTCGGCTCGGGTCGGCTCGGCTCCTATGATGGACACAACACCGGTCCAATGGCGGGACGTAAAGGCTAGAAGGCGGGACTGGGCGTGACTGCAAGCCGAGCCTAGCTCAGTACACAGTACACGCTGCTCTGTCTATTTTGGCGGCGCTCATTCCCCTCAGAGATGGCAGGGATCGGCGTATAACACACACCCACAATTTTCCCCTGATTTTAACCACTTTCAGACCGGACCAATTTGCAGCCAAAGGACCAGGCCCCTTTTTGCGATTCGGCACTGCGTCGCTTTAACTGACAATTGCGCGGTCGTGCGACGTGGCTCCCAAACAAAATTGGCGTCCTTTTTTTCTCCACAAATAGAGCTTTCTTTTGGTGGTATTTGATCGCCCCTGCAGTTTTTATTTTTTGCGCTATAAACAAAAATAGAGCGACAATTTTGAAAAAAATGCATTATTTTTTACTTTTTGCTATAATAAATATCCCCAAAAAATATATAAAAAAACATTTTTTTTCCTCAGTTTAGGCCGATACGTATTCTTCTACATATTTTTGGTAAAAAAAATCGCAATAAGCGATTATTGATCGTTTGCGCAGAAGTTATAGCGTTTACAAAATGGGGGATAGTTTTATAGCATTTTTATTAATAATTATTTTTTTATTAGTAATGGCGGAGATCTGCGATTTTTTTTTTTTTTGTGACTGCGACATTATGGCGGACACATTTTTGGGACCACTGTCATTTTTACAGCAATTAATGCTATTTAAATGCATTGATTCCTGTAAAAATGACACTGGCAGTGAAGGGGTTAACCACAAGGGGGCAGTGTAGGGGTTAAGTAGGCCTAGGGGTGTGTTTCTTACTGTGGGGGGCATGGCTGTCAGCTAGTGAATGCTGATCTCTGCTCCAATCACAGGGAGCAGAGATCGGCGTCACTAGTTGCTAGGCAGAACAGGGAGATGCTGTTTATCTCGGCATCTCCCCGTTCAGCCGTCCCGTGAGACGATCGCGGATGTCCCCGCGGCGATCGAGTCCGCGGGGACCGCCATCGGACTCACGGGGGTCCCGACCGGCGCGGGAGCGCGCCGCTCCTGGCGCGCTCCCGATGGCACGGACAGGCAGAAAGGAGGGACTTGTATATACGCCCTCCTGCCTGTCCGTGCCATTCTGTCGATGTACATCTGTGCGCCGGTCGGCAAGTGGTTAAGGGGAAAAAAGTGCGTGTTATACACTGATTTAAATACGGTAATTCTTGTTAAGCTATTGACATAACATGGGAACTCAGCCGCTCAGTGTGTCCTCACCCTTGGAGTGAGTTTAAGTTAAATTACTGGGGAAGAAATATGAGAATGTCTTCCTAAACCATATCTAGGGATGCATACATTGTGAAATATAATGACATCTCAGGTTCAATCTGTCTTATAAACCCGCTTTGGCTATGTACAAGAACATTATTCTACTTTGTATTCTGTGCAGGTATTGTATAAATGTAATGCTTCGGAATGTGCATTGTTTATTGCACTGTTAATAATAAACTTTATTCTGATTTAAAAAATTAAAAAAAAAGAAAAAGAAAAAAGTGAGGTTTGTGATGTAAAAAAGTGAGACAAAGCGAACTCATTTCAGAGCTTTTTCCACCTTTTGATGTGACCTATAACCTGTACAACTCAACTGAAAAACAAACCTTTTTAGGGGGGAAGTAAAAATAAAAAAATAATAATGTGGTTGCATTGTGCATTTCCTCTTATAACTGTTGATGTAGCTGTGTTTAGAATTAGGCAATCAAATTCAAACGCATATTAAATAGGTGTCAGTACACACCTGCCATCATTTAAAGTGCCTCTGATTAACCCCAAATAAAGTTTAGCTGTTCTAGTAGGTCTTTCCTGACATTTTCTTGGTTGCATCCTACACCAAAAGCCATGGTCCAAAGAGAGCTTCCAAAGCATCAGAGGGATCTCATTGTTAAGTTATCAGTCAGGAGAAGGGTACAAAAGAATTTCCAAGGCATTAGATATACCATGGAACACAGTGAAGACAGTCCCCATCAAGTGGAGAAAATGAGGCACAACAGTGAAATTACCAAGAACTGGGCGTCCCTCCAAAATTTATGAAAAGACGAGACGAAAGCTGGTCAGGGAGGCTGCAAAGAGGCCTACAGCAACATTAAAGGAGCTGCAGGAATATCTGGCAAATACTGACCGTGTGGTACATGTGACAGCAATCTCCAGTATTCTTCATATGTCTGGGCTATGGGGTAGAATAGCAAGATGAAGCCTTTGCTTATGAAGAAAAACATCCAAGCCTGGCTACATTTTGCAAAAACACATCTGAAATCTCCCAAAAGCATGTGTGAAAATGTGTTATGGTCTGATGAAACCAAGGTTGAACTTTTTGGCCATAATTCCAAAAGATATGTTTGGTGCAAAATCAACACTGCACATCACCAAAAGACCATGCCAACAGTGAAGCATGGTGGTGGCAGCTGGAACAGGCGCCTTAGTAAATGCATGACAATGACCTAAAGCATTTAGTACATCCAAATCAACAAAGGAAGATTAAAGTTTTGGAATGACCCAGCCCCACTTCCCTCCACCTAAAAGATTTCAGTTTGTTATTCAACTGAGTTGTACAGTTTATAGGTCACATTAAAGGTGGGAAAAGTTCTGAAATTATTTATCTTTTGTCTCATTTTTTTTTTATATCGCAGAAACCTGACATTTTAACAGGGAAGTGTAGACTTTTTTTATATCCACTGTATATAATATCGCTCTATATCTATATCTATATCTATATCTATATATATATATATATATATATATATATATATCTATATCTATCTCATCTGTCAGAGTAGTTGCCTTCATGTGAGAGCGAGATTCTGACAGATTCACAGAGGAGTATATGGCTACACACAGGTCCTTCATTTAATGATGTGATTGTTTTATTTCATCGAAATGTGAATGTACTTTCTGTGAATTTGGATCTATATTAATAGGTTTCACTGTGCTAGGGTCTGCGCTTTCTTTTTATTTCATGTCTTCATATATTGACAGCAATTTTGTTTGTGTGGTTTGTCAAGAAGACAGGAGATGAGAAAATGGTGTTGGCACACACAGCAGAGGCAGCATTCAGTGCAGAACTTGCTGCACACCAGCGGGCTCAAAGCAGGATGGATTTTTTTTGTTATCCATATGAAGGTTTGGGGTTGGGTCCAGTTCTACTTTTAGGCTGGGTTCACACTATCGCCGCATGTGGCTTACAGCATGGGGTCCAGCGCATCCTCCTTTACCATTTCAGCCTGAATTTTGGGCTGAATACGGACCAAAAGACACGGGTCTCCTTTGCAAATTCGCAGTGGAGATATGTGAACCGGCTCCCTAGAGAGCCGGTCAAAATCTCCTTCTATTGCAAATTGGATGTAGGGAACCCGCATCCAATTTGCAATAGTGCAAACCCAGCTTCAAAGTGGTTGTAAACCCTTGCATATATCCAGTGAAGTGACTTTTCTCGTGATACACAAAGGTGAAACCAATCCTCCTATTTAAGTTATACCTGTTTATCTGCAGTCTTCTCTTCTCTACAGTCGTCCAAAGCCCCGAATTTATAAAGGTTGCCCGAGCTGTCGAAAAAAAGGGGAGAGCTCAGTGCCTGTCAATCAGCTGAATTCCCCCCCAAAGGCCCCTTTCACACTGGGGCGGTTTTCAGGCGGTACGGCGCTAAAAATAGCGCCTGTATACCGCCTGAAAAAACCGGCCCCATTCACTCCAGTGTGAAAGCCGGAGGGCTTTCACACTGGAGCGGTGCGCTAGCAGGACCGCAACAAAAGTCCTGCTAGCAGCATCTTTGGAGCGGTGAAGGAGCGGTGTATTCACCGCTCCTATACCGCTCCTTCCCATTGGAATCAATGGGAAACCGCGGGGATACCGCCCGCAAACCGCCGCTGCAGCGGCGCTTTGCGGAGGTTTTTAACCCTTTTGCGGCCGCTAGCGGGGGTTAAAACCACCCCGCTAGCGGCCGCATACCGCGGGTAAAGCGATGGTAAAGCAGCGCTAAATATAGCGCTGCTTTACCGTCGCCGCCCCGCACCGCCCCAGTGTGAAGCCAGCCAAACTGATTTTTTTTTTCTTGGTGTCAGGAAAACTTGTCAGAAGTGGGTCATGCTGATAGCACAGGAACAAACCAGTTGACAGAAATGATACGATTTAAGACAAGTACACATAGAGGGGTATTCTTTGTTCATATTTCATGTCTGTGGTTTACAAGCAGTTTAAGAATATGATGCAAATATTTAGTGTTGAAGCAAACAGTTTGTTACATGCACCAAATGTACTAATATCTGTTCTGTAATTTTCAGCTATTTGTCCCCTTCAAGAACAACACAACAGAGTGCTGGCACTAGCGCACCTACCTCATCAAGTACAAATGGACAGGGCCCTGCTCCGCCACAACCTCAGCAGAGATCTACCTCACTGTCATTGTTTTACAAGAAAGGTATATGGATTGTCACTTTTAAAGGTCTTTTTTCATAGTTACCAGCACTTGTAGCCAATCTCTTTTTGAGAGTCTATCTTTTTTATTAATGAAACATGTATAATATATACATATATATTATAAAGATAGAACCATGTTTTTTAGTTTTTTTTTATTTACTAAAAAGAGTCTGCATAATTAAAGAACTGGGGATGGTTGGCCGCTTCTGGTTTAGCCCCAGTGGATTTAGTACTGGACAGCTTATTGCTTTGAAACATTGTACTTCAAGTAAGGGAATTCCTTCTATAATAGGTATCTGGGTAGAAGGGGGCAGAGTGCTTCTTGTCTTCTACCTCAAGAGCGCTGTGGTTCTAGTGACCCTTGTTACAAAGGGCTCTAGCAGGTGGTAATACTCTTCGTGTGATTTGTACTTTTAGTATGGCTACTGGCATGTTTTCTTGAATATGAACACTAAGGGAGTTATTTACTAAAGGAAAATCCACTTTGCACTGAAAGTGCACTTGCAAGTAAAGTCACTGTAGATCCAAGGGGGACATGCAAGGAAAATAAAAAACAGCATTTTAGCTTGCACATGGTTGGATGATAAAATCAGCAGAGCTTCCACTTGATTCAGATCTACCGCTTAGATTTAGAGCGACTGCACTTCCAAGTGCACTTGCAGTGCAAAGTGGATTTGCCTTTTGTAAATAACCCCCTAAGTAACTTGACTTTACTGTATGATTGTAAAACTTTGTGATGTCTCAATAAATCTTTACCTAATTAAAAAAAAAAAAAAAACCGCTGGAAGAAGTCTGCCATGTTAGAAATATGATTTCCCATTTGGCTGGTTCCCTGAATGACATGCCCATACAATGGGTTTGCTAGCTAGGCACTGACATGGAATCATCAGTTTTTTAAGAGGTACCAGACGTTATTCAACCAAGTAGAAGGTTATGTGCCAAGTGGAAAATAAATAATTGACACCCAAGGAACACTTCCTCTGTTATCTCAGGCAGTTTAGCCTTCCTAGTTTTTATTTTGAAATGCAGAATGTTTAGCCTTTGTTTTAGATACCTGGGAGTGGTTCAGTAGTTTAGCAAAAGACAAATGGGCATGGCTGACACCACTTAGTCCACAAAACAGCTGTGGGTTTTCAGCCCACAATAGGGCTTAAGAGCGGAGTGTATTTAAGTCTGCAGGTATTTTTTGTGAAGGGATGAAGCATGGGGAAATGTGCATGTATTGTAGATGTGAACTTCATAGTTTTTTGTTTTTTTGTTGCGTGATATACTCTAAGTGCATGTAAACTGGCCACATGAACCCACTGTGATCTGTTAAAAGCAAAGCTCTACATTTTTGTCAGGTTTCCCAAGGCTCCTACAAGCATAGATTTCAGAATATAATGATGCTCTGTTTTATCCATTTCTTTTCCACACATTGTAGCTGTGTGAGTGTGTGGGGAAAGAAAGCACTTCTTCCGTGTGCTTCATATATCTGCCATGGCAATACAGTAGTAAGAATAGACACAGACAGTGCATAGATCCTAATCACTCCTAATGAACTAAGAACATTGTGGGCACATACTTCAAATTATTCTGAGACTCTCGCTTAGCAGAAGAGCTAATTAGCTGGAGCTCCAGTTTCAGATCCTTAGAAAGAAGTATTAATAACTTGTATGTCGTTCTCTAAAAGCTCTGGCTTTGGTAGGTATAGAAAGGTGATTTTATGGCTCCCAGATTACCGTTCTAAAGTGTGTTATTATAATTGCAGATATTGGTGCCCCTGTGAGCAGTAAAGGATAATACTGAAAAAACCTTAGTCATGTCTAGCCCCCCTTCCTGATGCTGTTATATACTTCTTTACTAGCACACACAGCCCGTGCTATCACAGCTATGTGATAATAGACTTAATCTCCTGTTTTCTCTGCTGCTACACCTGTTGATATATGAAAGTAATATAATTATAGGACATATAAATATGGTCTTGATGTATTGTACATTGTATTAGGTGTTGACCAACTGCCTTATTTTCTGCTATCTAGTGTACCGCTTGGCATACTTGAGGCTCAACAGCTTATGTTCCAGCCTGTTATCTGACCACCCTGAGCTGGAGCAAATCATCTGGACTCTTTTCCAGCACACTCTGCAGCATGAGTATGAGCTGATGAGAGACAGACACTTAGACCAGGTAATCATTTCCCACTTTTGCAGACAAATTCCTGTGGAGATAGGCCTAATTTTGTATATATTACCCAAGCATGGACTTTCTTATTTATTTTTGGTATTTGTCAGTGCACACATTACACGTTTTTGGGCTTATAACTTAATAAAAAAATCTTGTTTAAAAATGTTTTCTTTCTTGATCATTGAAGTACACACTGAGTCTATCATCTTTGATTTATACTGCTGCCTACAGTAGGAATGGACACTGCAAAACAAAAAAAAAACAGGGTACTCCTCCCACCACCAGGATACCTCTGCTTTTTGCTAGAGTCCAAGGAGTTCAGTTCTGCTGAGAAAAGTATAACCTATTTTTGATGGCCTTTTTTTTTTTTCCCCTTCATTGAGTTTTCTTCTTTACATTACTGCTAGAGCTGGTCTCTGATTGCAGCTATCCAGTAAAGCAAATCCTCTGCTTGGCCTTTGGAGTAACCCCAACTGTTCCCCCACTGGATTGGGCATTTGGGAACTAGCTTGGAAGTGACATTTGGGTACTGCGTTCTGCGTAAAGGGCTTTCCAGACCAGGCTCTGGTAACGATAAAGCCATTGAGTGATTTTTTTACGTCCGGAGCTGTTGTAGGCCAGTTGGGCACTGGGAGCTAGCTTGTTCGTTCGGATTGCTGACTGCTTTTTAAAATCTCTAGTTCCACCGTCTCCTGACCTACAAAAGTGATTAACGCTGAGGGGCTGAACTCTGTTGTCAACTGCTCGGTGCAGTGTTGTGCATGCTCCAGCGCACTCACCCCCACCATTTTAGGGTCGAGAAAGCATTCCACCACTGCTACTCCTGCATTGGGATGAGCTAGGTTGCACTTTAATCTGCAAACTATTCCTACTGCCCGCTTATACTGAATTTGGCCACCTTTGACCTACCAAACCCTGACTTGCAGTTTAGGTTTTGTGAGTACCTGAGGCCTTAGGAAAGCTTTCCCGAAACGCATTCCCATAAGCAACAATGTTTCCAAGAGCAGAATTCCTCCAGTAGCTTCCTGTGTGTGTGCTCATGGGCACACAGCTGAGTTCTTAATTCAATGTTCAGTAGTTCCATGTAAGTACCGTAGATGCATTTTATTGATAAGACTTTGTATACTGTTCATTGGAGTTTTTTCCTCCTGTCAGTGACACCTGAATGGTCGAGCTGCATTCATTGAAGATCAGATTTTGACCTGGGGAATTTGGGCTATGCCGCAGCAGCATCCAACAGTTTCTAAAATATATTGGAGCGATAGTGTTTGTGGCCTTTTACATGTGAATTTGTTTTATATACACTTGTGGACTTGCAATCCAGCTCTCCACGTGCAATCCCTTAGTTATATAATTAATTAACTATATAACCCTTGATTTAGGGCAAGAGAAGAGGTTCAAAATTCAAAGATCCTACTAATCAGCAGTTGGAATCTCTGCTTTCCTTGTTTTTACTGGCAGGTCCTGATCTTCACCCTTTTTATGGCTGTGACTTTGATTTGGTAAACCACAACAATGGTCAGGATCTCTCAAATGCAGTAGTGGATCTTCTACTAAGAGGTTGGTGCAGATGTTGAGAGCCCTAAGCTTCTATTGTGATGGCTAGTCTCCTGTGCTAGTCTTTTGTCAGTACACTTGTGCAGAGTACTCTGGTTAAAATACTGGAATACAGTCACTGCATTAAAGGCACATCTTCAAGGGAAGACATTTCAGGGTGGCCCTTGACATTATTATTAGGGATATCACTTGAGGCAAAAGCACATTCTTGCCTCAGCACAAGAAGTATAGAGAGAAGTTGCCCAAGTCTTCTTCCTCTACATATATTAGATAGAGATCTCTCTAGACCTCCTAAACTTGGTTCTCTTGCTACTACTCGCATTGTTTGGAGTAAAAAGCGTGCAAAACATTCCAAAAAACCTTTCTTGGTGTTAATGGGTGGTGAATCTTTGTGGACTCCTAGATAATTGGACCTTTGGTCAATTAGGCGCAGCGGGTGATATTTTCAGATTTCAGACTGAACATTTTCCCCAGTGCTCTGTTCCTCTTCGGCCTTCCTGTGTCACAGGACACTGTACTGTATCCTAGCCTGGTCACCTCCATGGATCACACTTGTCTTTCCAGCACATCCCACAGATGCTCAATTGGGACAAGTTCTGCACAATGTTAAGGCCAAATCAACACCTCAAACTCAGTTGTTACGTTTCTCAAACCATTCTTGAACCTTTTTTGTGGTGTAGCAGGGTGCATTATCTTACTGAAAGAGGCTACTGCTGTCAGATTTGTTATGCAATGTGTATTCTGACACCTTTCTATCAGAACAAGCATTAACTTTTTCTGCAATTTTGAGCTACAGTAGCTCTTCTATGGGATCGGACTACACAAGCTAGCCTTCGCTCCACCCATGCATTAATGAGCCTTGGACGCCCATGACTCTATCGCCAGTTTGGCGATTTTGCTTCTTTGGACCACTATTGGTCACGCAGCAAATGCGTCACAAAAGCACCAAAATGCATGGTGAAAATTTTGCGCCATGCTTCACTCTAAAAAAGGTTTTGGAGCTTCTTTGGGGCTTTTGTTGCATGTAGGGCAGCCCATTGTGATTAGGCTGTCCTATGCATGATGTGCAGAAAAACACACAAGAAAAAAACCTTTGGCTACTCAGGTTTGCACCCCAATCCGAACCCTTTTGCATCGAAACCTACATAAAGGGATGCTCTGCTACGTAATCCCATTGCTGCTTTAACTATATCTGAAAACTAGTTTCCTTCTTACGGCCACCAAGCAGACAATTGTAAAAGCCTGGTAATTCTCTCCTCTAAATTACCAAATGTATTGCAAAATATATAACACATTGTGGTTAACAAAAATGACCACCATCCTTTGTGATGCACCTTTCTAAATTTATAAAGATTTGATGCACCCGGATTGCATGCGCCACTCAAATGACCATCTCCTAGCCTTTATTGGCATCGATTTGTGGTTGAGCCACTAGTGTGGCATGGGGCGCAAGTGGATGGTTTAATTATCTCTATATCGCTCCCTCTCTCTGGACAAAATTTTTAATATTATGCAAGTATAAACAGCCTCTTCTACTACAGCTCGCTTTTACCTTTGCTGAGGTTCCTTGTCCTCTACTCCCTCCAAAAAATATATTAATTTTGACACAATGTTTAATGGCTCCTTTTGAATGCATTCCTCTTTACTCACTCATACAGGGTTCTTACTATTAATGTGACACTGGTGTATCTATTGTACCGTAGTCCCATTGCTAGTGAACTTGTATGGCATCTCTCACTCCAATACTAAAATTCCTATAAAAGTAATTGCTTCCTCAGTCAGAATCCCTAAACGTGCTTGTTAACTGGCTAAGAGGTGGATAGCCAGATATATGCAACTTTGTTTATTTTTTCTCCCTCCTTTTATGTTGTGTCACAGTGCATTGGTGTGAATTGAAACTATAGGATGTATGACAAACTGTTTTGTTCTTGCTTTGGGATTGCCTTGGGCAATGCAGCCCAACAATGCTTGTGTGAATGGGCCCTAGGGTCATATTCATTTCATCAATGTGGTGTCTTTGGGTTTATCAGAATGTGCCATAATTCTATCGATCAGGCTTATTCATTTCTGTTTCTGTCTTGTAGATCATGATGTGTGCTATGTATGGCATTTGTAAGGCAAAGAACATTGATCTACGATTCAAGACTATTGTTACAGCATACAAGCAGCTTACAAACACAAACCAAGAGGTAAATGATTTTCTTGTTGATGCAGTTGTCCAATCACTTTAAAATGGCAGCATAGAACCCTTGGTCTTAGAATTCACTCATTTCTATTTTGTATTGATGCCATATTCGTAATAGCAGAGACAAAAGTAAAGGTGTACTAGATATTACAACACTGTGTTGCTAGCAGGACGTAGTAGCCCACAAAACTTCTAACAAGACTTTTCCGCACCAATCAATCTCAAAGATTTTGGGTTGCCAGGTTGCCCATGAGGTTAAATGAGTGCAGTGTCCAACAATGGAAACCCTTATTACCCCCAATATAAGATTCAATTTCTTTATCTTTGAAATCCAGTGACAGAATGGAAGACTAGCATTTACTATATGAACAGTCACCTCCATACACCTCAGTCCAGTTATGTAGCTGATGAACTTTTTTGCATTGCAAATAGTGGATGTAAAATAGAATATGGATGACTGTCAATGGATATAAGCAGTATTTTATTTGCATAACTAAATTTGTTTAATTTTGCAGACATTCAAACATGTTTTGATCCGAGATGGAAGGCATGACTCTATTATCGTATTCTACAATTTGGTCTTTATGCAAAAATTAAAAAGTAATATCTTGCAATATGCTTCTACGAGGGTGAGAATTTTGTTGTGATATACACGGCTCTGTTTTTAATATCTGTTAATTTAAAGATGATCTCCATGTTTCAGTTAACGTTAAATGGTTAATTTGGACCAAGCTGGTCCAAATTAACTATTTACCTCAATAATTGTTGCAGTTGTGATTGGCTGAGCTCTACCTCAGTTAATCAGAAGAAGCTTTGTATTCATTCATAGAATACAAAACTCCCTGTGAAATGCTGAATGCCAGGTAAAGAGGTAGTGCTGCGCTGTATAATAAAGCTGTAGAAACTAAGGTTTATTAAATAGGTATGCACACAAGTAAGTGCCGATTATGCAGAAGATAGAGGATGGTGTGAATTTTTGTGCATAAATCACATAAAATCGCATAAACGTGACATAGCTTAAAATTGCATAAAATTGCATGAAATCGCATAAAACATCATATTCAAAAGATAAATCCGTGAAAGGTGTGAATTTTTTGTGCATAAATCACATAAAATCGCATGGACGTGACATAGCTTAAAATTGCATAAAATCGCATGAAATCGCATAAAACATCATATTCAAAGAATAAATCCGTGAGAAGTGTGCAGAGGTGTATCAAGTGAGAATGATGTGGGTAAATCACATAAAATCATATAAAAATTACGTCTCTTATAATTGCATAGAAACGCATAAAAATCGCATAAAGTTGCATCAAGCGTCACATTAAAATAAGGTGAATCTGTGATGGCCGTGCATAAAGTGCTGCGGTCAAGTACAAGTGGTTAAAAAATATGACACATAAAATAGTCGCAATAAAAATTGCATCGGTGCATAAAACCAACTAGGTGGATAAGGATGTGTGAAAGGTAAGCATAGCCAAAAAAATTGAATACAATCAATAAATAAGTAATGCAAAAGTGCAAGAACAGTCCGTGGGGGTGAGCCCTTTCCTAGTGTGGGCAAAGTGAGGTTTGCTATGGCGCTGGTGACAAATCCTGGTGGGGTATAACGGTATCGGTGCTGGTGGTTATTGTGACCAGTAGCTGCAGGTGGTTCCTGATCTTCCGTGGAATATAGTAATGGATGTACCCTTACCTTACCGCTGTAAGGTAACAGCGTGTATATGTGTTAGCTGGTTCTCAATGGGGCTTCTGTGTCCTATGGCGGGCGGCTCCCTTTAAATCCAGGTGTTTGGGTTTAAAGGGAGCCGCCCGCCATAGGACACAGAAGCCCCATTGAGAACCAGCTAACACATATACACGCTGTTACCTTACAGCGGTAAGGTAAGGGTACATCCATTACTATATTCCACGGAAGATCAGGAACCACCTGCAGCTACTGGTCACAATAACCACCAGCACCGATACCGTTATACCCCACCAGGATTTGTCACCAGCGCCATAGCAAACCTCACTTTGCCCACACTAGGAAAGGGCTCACCCCCACGGACTGTTCTTGCACTTTTGCATTACTTATTTATTGATTGTATTCAATTTTTTTGGCTATGCTTACCTTTCACACATCCTTATCCACCTAGTTGGTTTTATGCACCGATGCAATTTTTATTGCGACTATTTTATGTGTCATATTTTTTAACCACTTGTACTTGACCGCAGCACTTTATGCACGGCCATCACAGATTCACCTTATTTTAATGTGACGCTTGATGCAACTTTATGCGATTTTTATGCGTTTCTTTGCAATTATAAGAGACGTCATTTTTATGTGATTTACCCACATCATTCTCACTTGATACACCTCTGCACACTTCTCACGGATTTATTCTTTGAATATGATGTTTTATGTGATTTAATGCGATTTTATGCAATTTTAAGCTATGTCACGTCCATGCGATTTTATGTGATTTATGCACAAAAACTTCACACCTTTCACGGATTTATCTTTTGAATATGATGTTTTATGCGATTTCATGCAATTTTATGCAATTTTAAGCTATGTCACGTTTATGCGATTTTATGTGATTTATGCACAAAAATTCACACCATCCTCTATCTTCTGCATAATCGGCACTTACTTGTGTGCATACCTATTTAATATACCTTAGTCTCTACAGCTTTATTATACAGCGCAGCACTACCTCTTTACCTTACCTTAATTCCTTGGGATCCAATCGTTCCTATCAGTGCTTTGCCGCAGTATTCCATTAGCCCTATTTATTCACCAGGCAAGCGCAGAGATACATATTATACCAAATGCTGAATGCCACTCAGCCCAACTCAATTTTGTTCCAGGAGAGGGACAGGAAGTTCCTGTCCTTCTGAGGTAACACAGCGCTGTTTACTTTATGTAGCCGAGGCTACATACAGTTTATACTGCACACACAGCTGCTACAACTGGTTGGTCCAAAGGAACTAATTAAAGCGGTTCTTCACCCTAGGAACAAAAAATTGAAAAGTATTTGTAGCTGCTGGCTTTTACAAAAAAGAATACCTACCTGTCCATGGATCCAGCGCTGTCCTCACCTGAGCAAGTAGTTCTCTGGTCTTCTGTCCCTACGCCAGATTTGACTCGCAGCCTGGTGGCCAGATGTGACTCCCTGCGACTTCACAGCCAGCTGCCCACTGCATGCACGAGCTGCGCTTTATGAATGGTCCCAAAGGCTTCTAGAACCTGTGACATATCCCAGAAGGCTGTGGCCAGGGGGGGGGGGGGACTATCAGTGGATCTAGTGCGGCATTCTGACCAGAAGTGGGAGCCAGTACCTGTCAAAACCGTGTACTTGCTCCCTCTCAAAACAAAAAAAAACTGTCCAAAAGTAATAATGGTGGGGTGGAGGGGCTGGGGAGGCAGAAAACTGAAATTCCCCTTTTGGGCGAAGTTTCACTCTAAAGATACATGAAACAATGGAGATTGGCGTTAAGTTTTTATATATTTAATTTATGATATGAGGTAATTCCTCAGGAATGTGCTGTAGTATCTGAAAGATTTTCATGTTTATTGTAATGTTCCCATAAGCCTTGGTAACTGTTCCCATAAGCCGTTCATCCCTGTTATGCAAGAGGATGGGCTTTGAATGGGGACAATGCTCCTCAGCAGACAAACACTGGGAGCTCTATCTGATAAGTCACTCACAATGGAAAGTCCCAGCCAACATTTGCCCAATATAGCATTTATTCCTAGGATATACAGGATCTCACAAAAGTGAGTACACCCCTCACATTTTTGTAAATATTTTATTATACCTTTTCATGTGACAACACTGAAGAAATTAAACTTTGCTACAATGTAAAGTAGTGAGTACAGCTTGTATAACAGTGAAAATTTGGTGTCTCTTCAAAATAACTCAGCAGACAGCCATTATTGTCTAAACCGCTGGCAACAAAAGTGAGTACACCCCTATGTGAAAATATCCAAATTGAGCACAATTAGCCATTTCCCCTCCCCGGTGTTATGTGATTTGTTAGTGTTACAAGGCCTCAGGTGTGAATGGGGAACAGGTGTGGTAAATTTGGTGTTATCGCTCTCTCTCCTACTGGTCACTGGAAGGTCAACATGAGACCTCATGGCAAAGAACTCTCTGTGGATCTGAAAAAAAGAATTCTTGCTCTACATAAAGATGACCTGGGCTATAATAAGATTGCCAAGACCCTGAAACTGAGCTGTAGCATGGTGGTCATGGTCAGGTTCCACTCAGAACAGGCCTTGCCATGGTCCACCAAAGAAGTTGAGTGCACGTGCTCAGCGTCCTGTCCAGAGGTGGTCTTTGGGGAAATAGACATATGAGTGCTACCAGCATTGCTGCAGAGGTTGAAGGGGTGGAGGGTCAGCCTGTCAGTGCTCAGACCATTCGCTGCACACTGCATCAAATTGGTCTGCATGGCTGTCGTCCAAGAAGGAAGCCTCTTCTAAAGATGATGCACAAGAAAGCCCGCAGTTTTCT
Source organism: Lithobates sylvaticus (assembly GCA_028564925.1). NCBI lineage: Eukaryota > Metazoa > Chordata > Amphibia > Anura > Ranidae > Lithobates > Lithobates sylvaticus. The sequence continues at coordinate 477,946,406 of CM053027.1, forward strand.
GAAGACAAGCAGACTAAGGACATGAATTACTGGAACCATGTCCTGTGGACCAAGATAAACTTATTTGGTTCAGATGGTGTCAAGCGTGTGTGGTGGCAACTAGGTGAGGAGTACGAAGATAAGTGTGTCTTGCCTACAGTCAAGCATGGTGGTGGGAGTGCTGCTGGCACTGGGGAGCTACAGTTCATTGAGGGAACCATGAAAGCCAACATGTACTGTGACGTACTGAAGCCAAGCATAATGATGCTCCCTTCGGAGACTGGGCCGCAGGGCAGTATTCCAACATAACGACCCCAAACACGCCTCCAAGGCAACCACTGCCTTGCCAAAGAAGCTGAGGGTAAATGTGATGGACTGGACAAGCATGTCTCCAGACCTAAACCCAATTGAGCATCTGTGGGGCATCCTCAAAATGGAAGGTGGATGAGCACAAGGTCTCTAACATCCACCAGCTCAGTGATGTCGTCATGGAGGAGTGGAAGAGGACTCCAGATAGTCACCTGTGAAGCTCTGGTGAATGCCATGCCCAAAAGGATTAAGGCAGTGCTGCAAAGTAATGGTGGCAACTTAAAATGTTGACAATTTGGTCCCAATTTTGACATTTTCACTTAAAGGTGTACTCACTTGTTGCCAGCGGTTTAGACATTAATGGCTGTGTTGTTATTTTGAGGGGACAGCAAATTTACACTGTTATACAAGCTGTGCACTCACTACTTAACATTGTAGCAAAGTGTAATTTCTTCAGTGTTGTCGCATGAAAAGATATAATAAAATATTTACAAAAATGTGAGGGGTGTACTCCCTTTTGTTAGATACTGTATGTGTGAAGTCTAAGAACAAATTACATTTCATGGTTTTCTTAAAGTGGAACTTTACCTATAACAACTTGATAAAAAATAATGTTCTTTAGCCAGGAACATACATTCTACATTAATAATTATGTTACCAAAATTTGTGTTTTGCTGTAAATTGCCTCCAGCAGTGTTTCTGTTCTTGCTAGAGCAGGGGTCTTCAAACTACTGCCCTCCAGTTGTTCAGGAACTACAATTCCCATCATGCCTAGTCATGTCTGTGAATGTCAGAGTTTTACAATGCCTCATGGAATGTGTAGTTCTGCAACAGCTGGAGGGCCGTAGTTTGAGGATCCCTGTGCTAGAGGCTGCCATTTTGCTGAAGCACAAAGCCTCAGCTGTAAATCATAGAGCGAAAACTAAACCCATCGATTTCCCAGTTTCAAAAAAAATTTTGACTTGATTGTGTCCTCAACCAAATTGTCAAATCAGTAAATGGTTGGTGTCCTAATTGATCACATGTACAGCACCATTGCAGTTCAACAGAAGCAGCTTTCTTGTTTGTAAGGGCTCATTTACACTTCGGCTTCAACACACATTCACGGCTAGTTTACACTTGCTTCAAAACAAGGCTTCAGACAGGCTTTGTTAAAGCTCTCTGAATGCTAGTAAAAGCTCCTGTCACTAAATAAAATGGTTAGATTACAGTCCTGTTTACATCTTGCTTTTGCTTTGCTTCAAAAATGATACCCCATGTAGCTTTAGTGGTGCTTCAAGGCATCTTCAAAGCCTCCATAGAAGTCTATGGCAAAGTTTGCTTGAAGCCCCACGAAGCCTCATCAAAGCCCCACGAAGCCTCATCAAAGCCCCACGAAGCCTCATCAAAGCCCCACGAAGCCTCATCAAAGCCCCACGAAGCCTCATCAAAGCCCCACGAAGCCTCATCAAAGCCCCACGAAGCCTCATCAAAGCCCCACGAAGCCTCATCAAAGCCCCACGAAGCCTCATCAAAGCCCCACGAAGCCTCATCAAAGCCCCACGAAGCCTCATCAAAGCCCCACGAAGCCTCATCAAAGCCCCACCAAAGGCTCCACTAAAAGGCTCATTGAAGCACCAAGCAAAATCAAGGTGTAAACAGGACTGTAAGCTAACCATTTTATTTAGTGACAGGAGCTTTGACTGGCGTTTAGAGAACTTTAACAAAACCTGTCCGAAACCTTGTTTTGAAGCATATGTAAACTAGCCCTAATACCACGTACACACGATCGGAATTCTCGTCGGAAAAAGCTCTGATGGTTTTTCCGACGGAATTCCACTCAAACTGTCTTGCCTACACACGGTCACGCCAAGTTCCGACGGTCAATAACACCGGGACATACAACACATTTGGCACTATAAAAGAGAAGTTTAATGCTTCTGAGCATGCGTCGAATTGTTTCTGAGCATGCGTCAGAATTTTTCATGTCGGAATTGCATACACACGATCGGAATTTCAGATGGAAACATGCTCTCAAATTCTGATGGAGCCTACACACGGTCACATTTTCCGATGATAAGCTCGCATCGGTCTTTTGCTGTTCAAAATTCCGATCGTGTGTACACGGCATTAGGATTAGGGGGGTATAATTCCGCTTTAAGGCTGTCAGCAAATCTGCCTCTACAAACTCAGCAGTGCCTAAAAATTCCTAAAATGGAGAGCAACTGAGCATGTGCAGAGCAGGGTGAGACAGTGTATTATTGGGTTTTAAACAGTATAGGGACTTTTTTAATGTTTTCCATAGCTATTCCTGCAAAAGGGGCCATCCTGACGTCATCTAGCAGGACTTAATTTTTCTGACTAAAGTTCCACTTTAAATACTCTTAAAAAGTTTGAGATTACAGTCACCACTAGTAATACAACGTGTAATATATTATCATTTTATATTTATTTTGGGTTTCTAAACAAATAATGTTAGCTAGACCCAACATCTGATCTAGGGACTCTATTAATCTCATGTTAAAAAAAATCTGTTTTAAAGTCCTAGCTGTTGAAACAAAGTATTTATAATAATCTGGCCAGATCCGTTTATAGTTAAGCTCTGGGATGCAATTAAAAATCACTTTATATTGACTTCAACCATGAATATTTAAAACCTGCAAATCGGTTACAAAACAGCATCACCATTTAGCTTGTAATTCTACTGAAAAATAAGTTACATCATTGCTGCTATGTGGAAAAAGCTATTTCAGTTGGGCTTCAGACCTGTTGTAGGTGGGTTTGTCACATCTGCTCTTCTCACTGTGCTGCTATGAGAAACTACAATTCCCATCATGCCATTAGAATTGTAGTGGAGAGGCATATCAAACCAAGAGACATGGGTGTTGGGACAGACCAGGAGTCTCCTGGCCTGTTAATCGGACTCCTCAGTTGGCCCACTACAACGAGTAGAGATGTAGTGATGTCACCCCTCACTGAAAATAAAATTACAGTGAGGAAATGACAGAGACCAGTAACAACTCCAGTATTTTAAAATAAATGTGAGGGGGGAAAGAGGCCTCTCATAGAAACAAAGAATGGATTTCCCACCACTATATATATATATATATATATATATATATATATATATATATATATATATATATATATATATATATATATATATATATATATATATATATATATATATATATATATATATATATCTCCAGAATATATATATATTCTGGATAAAACGGGAAACATATCCAATAAAGGTAAGAAAGCAGAAAAAAGCCATGGAAAAAGTTTTCTGTTTTAGAGTTTAGCTTTTATATCTACCTCTAATAGTAAGAGTTTTGGTATTTGTAACTTAATTTTTCATATTTTTATTTTATTTTTCAGCCTCCCACATTGTCTCCAATTCCTCAAATACCACGAAGTCCTTACAGATTTGCAAACTCTCCTTTAAGAATTCCTGGTGGAAATAACATCTATGTTTCTCCTTTAAAAAGTCCTTACAAGTCATCAGATGGACTGCTGTCTCCAACAAAAATGACGCCAAGGTCTAGGTCTGTTATGCAAAGATTTTCAAAGATTTTCAATGCTGGCCCATATGCTTATGTTGAAACATTCTGACATGAGGCTTCGATTGTTTTTAGCTATTGATTTGGAGAAGCTAGATTAAGTGGCCATAAAATACGTATGGGTATAGCAGTACATTCACTGTCAAGTGGCTCATTTAACACAGCAGTAACGCTATCAGGGGAGATTTACTAAAACTGGAGCACTCATAATCTGGTGAAGCTGTGCATTGTAGCCAATCAGCTTCTAACTTCAGCTTGTTCAATTAAAGTTGAAGTCTGTGCTAAAACTAAAATACCTGCATCTATAGACATCCATGCTCTAACACTAACCTATCTAGCCCTGTAAAAAAAAATATCAGTATACATACCTTTTCTTTAAGGCGATCCGACCCGATCCCCAGTGGCAGAAGCTCTGTAAAGGACACGGCCCACAATGGCTGTGAAATGATTGTGATGTCACTTTTATAGTTACTTTGGGGCTTCCGTTGTCCGTGTCCTCTGCACCTGCCTCCACAGAGAAGCCGCGGCGGCGGCTGACAGCTCAGCAAGGGATTGGGTCAGATCAGCTTTAAAAAAAGGTATGTATACTGATTTCTACTTTACAGGGCTAGATAGGTTAGTGTTAGATAGATGTTAGATATGTGTCCATAGATGCAGGGAGTTTAGTTTTAGCATAGACTTCCACTTTAAGCTTTGACCAGAAAAAAAAAGAAACAAATTGATTTCTATGCCACTCGTTTTTTAACATGGTATACTGTATCTATGAGCTGCATAATTAGATTCAATTGCTTATATATTCATTAGAGCTGCATAATTGTCAAGAGTCAATATCGCAATTTTTTCCAGTTGCGATCTTGATAAGTGATTCACGATTCTGTCTATGCAAAGAATTCCCTCTGCACTTCTAAAGCCACAGCCATCAAAAGAAAGGAAGAAAAAATCCGGGCAGTTTGCCAAGAATCATAACATTCTTTATCAGTTGAACGAAGTCTAAACATTGTAACAATTTGTCGATGGAATCGACTGCATGTGTTAATGAATTAAGTTTAACCACTTAAACACTAAACCTTTTTCTGAAATAATATGAAACACTGAAACGTGCTCATGTATTTACATTTTTGCCTCAAATGTAAAAAGCAAAATAAAAAGTCTAAAGTCACAGGTATTTTAGAATGTACAATAATCTGAGTGTGAGTAGAGCAATACATGGTTATCAGATGACATTCTGGGCATTTTCGGATGGACTGATGACCACTGTCAACCAGCCAGTGGTCCTCAGAGGGAGAGTGGTAATCATACAAGTTGTCCTGACCACTGTTATTTCTCATGGGATAACATAGCATCTATCTGCGCCACTCTTTTTGTCCTCTCCATGTGCCTGCCTTGAGCTGACATAAAGCATACATGTAGCTGGATGGTCGGGTAGCACCAGTTGTCAGAGGGAGTTTGCCTGGTGCCCTTTGTTTTTGCTCCTGAACCTATTGGCAGTTTTGGAATTCTGAAAAGCTGGATACTCATGTTCCTACATCTTGCTAACTTGGCAAGTAAAAAAAATATATATTTGTACAGACTTAGATGTTTAATGATTTCATACTAATGTTTCTACATTTTCACTGAAACATGTTTTTCTTTGTTTCTTTCCAGAATCTTAGTATCCATTGGTGAATCATTTGGAGTAAGTTTTAATTGTGCAATTTTGAATATGAATTCAGTGTATTTTCATAGAAACTGTGACTGGACTTATGAGCTAATAATGTTACCCTCACCTCCACCCTAATTTCTTTTTACTAATTACTGGTATGTCTTTTTTTTTTTGTCTTTATTCATGAAAGTGAGTGGAGTCTCCCAAAACTTTGGCGAAAGCTCACATTTGGCAGTTGACAAACTTGCATTCTTTTGTTTTGACTGTCAAATTTTGGGGTTTTCCTTACTTTTTGTTCCTGAGACAGAGATCAAAATGAGAAATAATGAGGGTGAATTTCCCCAGCAGTGACACAGCAAGAGAACCTTAGAGGTTCTAAAACCTTATACAAAAAAAATCTGCCCTAATACATTTTTGAACTGAAATAAATGCAGGTAGACAATGCCAGTGGCCAGTTTTGTCTGTGGGTCTCTCAGCAGCTGATGTTTTACTCAAGACGGACTTACCATGCTTGTGGCTTTTTGTGTGTACAACATTATAGGCATAGGAAAGACTGCTTTTTCATGTTAAAGCTGCCCCCAGAGTGATGATCTGATAACCAATGGAAGAATAATCAAGCAGGAGAGGTTCAGAAAACAAGAATCCACAGAGTAGATGAACCAGAGAGAAGTAGGCGCTGCAGCTTTCACTCCAGCAGGGAGAGCAGTATGATGTACAGTAGTGACCTCATTTCACTACAAAGCTTGGAACTAACAGTCACAGCAGGCATACACAGCCTTAAGGGCAATATACATGGGCGGCATCAGCCGGTTCAATAGAAACCGGGCAATATTCGCCCCATGTGTGCATCACCTGGTCCTTCAGAAGCTGGGTTGAACAAAAAAAAATAAATCGAATACTTTGTACAAGGCTTTAGAATCTCATAGTGTTGATATACAGCTTTGGGACTGAAGGCACAGGAATGCCTAGACACAGCAAGCACTTTTCTGTTTTTCAGGAGGGACATTTTTCTGAGCACTGCTTGGGCACGATTGGGTGTTTTTAAAATATTCTCTATGATATAGCAAATCTTTTTTAATTTATGTACACTTCTTAAGAGACACCAATATGACAATATGTTGTGTTGGTTTTACATGCACATTACTTTGCATTGTAGTCATACACTTTCTTATAGCTAATTGGTCAGAGTTTTCCTGTGTTTGTCCCATGAATATACTTCCAGTTAGTACTGGCATCATAAATCTTAGTGATATTTTTCTGCTTGCACTTGTTTGCTATATATATATAATATAGAAATGCTGTTTTTTTTTTTGTTTTTTTTAGTCATCAGAGAAATTTCAGAAAATTAACCAAATGCTGAGCAGTGCTGAACGGCCTTCTAAGAGGACCGCACAAGATGGCACAGCCCCCAAACCTCTAAAGAAGCTCCGATTTGATGACCATGATGAGGCAGATGGCGGGTATGATAAACTACTTTACACAGATAGATATGTTTAAAAGAGAAACCATTTGCTTGCATTTATAACTTTATAAAAGTGTGTTTATTTTTTTTATCGCTACAAAGAAAAGGCTCCTGGCAGTCTTTGTGAACAGGCAGTAATCACTACAGCCAAGAACAGTAGAAAGGGGTTGACAACTGCGCTTTTCAGAAAAAGAAAAAATGTGATCGTAATTGTGCTTTTCATGACACAGGCTTTTTTTTACAGACCCTGGGTTATAGTTTGGTTCTTTCAGGTGATTGGACACTGGCAAGCTTTTGAAAACACACAACCTGGGCTTCCCCCTATAACCCTACCTCACTCTGTTAGTCTGCAGTTTTTTTTCTAGGGTCCTAAGGTGATGGACCTTCTCCTTTACAGAGAAATCACTCTAATGCCGCGTACACACGAAGGGACAATCCCGCGGGATTATCCTCTGGACTGAAGTCCAGCGGATAATCCCCTCGTGTGTGGGCGCCGGCTGACTTTTTGGCGCCAAAGTACGGCGGACTAAAGTTTGAAGTTTTGTTTTCAAATTATCCGCTGGACTTGGAAGTCCAGCGGACAATCCCGCCGTTAGTGGGCAAGTCCGCGGGACTTTTGAAATGAAGGGACTTGCCGCTCATCGGCAAGTCCGTTCATTTAGCACGTGACTTCAGGTTACGTAGCTAGCGTAGGCAGTTACTGCCGCCGCGCTAGCTCCGTGACCTGGCATGGATTTAAAGGGACTCCCCACGCCGAAAAAACGGCGTGGGGGTTCCCCCCAAATCCATGTCAGACCCTCATCCGAGCACGCAGCCTGGCAGGCCAGGAAAGGGGTGGGGACGAACGAGCGCCCCCCCCCCCTCCTGAGCCGTACCAGGCCGCGTGCCCTCAACATGGGGGGTGCCCTGGGGAAAGGGGGGCCGTGCGGCCCCCCCACCCCAAAGCACCTTGTCCCCATGTTGATGAGGACAAGGGCCTCTTCCCGACAACCCTGGCCGTTGGTTGTCGGGGTCTGCGGGCGGGGGCTTATCGGAATCTGGGAACCCCCTTTAATAAGGGGGCCCCCAGATCCCGGCCCCCCACCCTATGTGAATGAGTATGGGGTACGATGTACCCCTACCCATTCACCTAAGGTGTAAAATGTAAAGTAAAAAAAAAACACCCACACTTTTGAAAAAATAGTTTATTGCACTGCTCCGGGGGTCTTCTTCCGTCTTGGGGGTCTTCTCGCCGGACTCCCCCGCCATTTACCAAGCTCTTTTACCGAGCGGGGGAAGTCCGGCTACCTTCTTCGTCGTCGTCGCCGCCGTCTGGGGGTCTCGATCCGCCTTCGGGGGTCTTCTTCCGTCTTGGGGGTCTTCTCGCCGGACTCCTCCGCTCTCTTCTGCTCTTTTACCTAGCTCTTTCACGAGGGGAGGAGTCCGGCTACCTTCTTCGTCGTCGCCGCCGTCGTCTGGGGGTCTCGATCCGCCTTCGGGGGTCTTCCGGGGTCTCTTCTGTTCTTGCGGCGGTCGTCGTCTTCCGCGCCGCCGGCGCCTTCTTCTTCTTGTCCTTCTTCTTGTCCTTCTTGTTCTTCTTCTTCTTCCGATGTTGACCCGACGCTCTCTCTGCCCGGAATGCCTGTGCCGCTCTGCGCTCGGACTTATATAGGGACATGGGGGACAGGGTCACATGTTCATGTCACATGGTGACCCCGCCCCCTTGCGATGTCACAGTCCCAGCATCCTCCGGGACTGTGACAACACAAGGGGGCGGGGTCACCATGTGACATGTGCATGTGACCCTGTCCCCCATGTCCCTATATAAGTCCGAGCGCAGAGCGGCACAGGCATTCCGGGCAGAGAGAGCGTCGGGTCAACATCGGAAGAACAAGAAGAACAAGAAGGACAAGAAGAAGGCCAAGAAGAAGAAGGCGCCGGCGGCGCGGAAAACGACGACCGCCGCAAGAACAGAAGAGACCCCCGGAAGACCCCCGAAGGCGGATCGAGACCCCCAGACGACGGCGGCGACGACGAAGAAGGTAGCCGGACTCCTCCCCTCGTGAAAGAGCTAGGTAAAAGAGCAGAAGAGAGCGGAGGAGTCCGGCGAGAAGACCCCCAAGACGGAAGAAGACCCCCGGAGCAGTGCAATAAAATATTTTTTCAAAAGTGTGTGTGTTTTTGTACTTTACATTTTACACCTTAGGTGAATGGGTAGGGGTACATCGTACCCCATACTCATTCACATAGGGTGGGGGGCCGGTATCTGGGGGCCCCCTTATTAAAGGGGGCTCCCAGATTCCGATAAGCCCCCGCCCGCAGACCCTGACAACCAACGGCCAGGGTTGTCGGGAAGAGGCCCTTGTCCTCATCAACATGGGGACAAGGTGCTTTGGGGTGGGGGGCCGCACGGCCCCCCTTTCCCCAGGGCACCCCCCATGTTGAGGGCACGCGGCCTGGTACGGCTCAGGAGGGGGGGGGGGGCGCTCGTTCGTCCCCACCCCTTTCCTGGCCTGCCAGGCTGCGTGCTCGGATGAGGGTCTGACATGGATTTGGGGGGAACCCCCACGCCGTTTTTTCGGCGTGGGGATTCCCTTTAAATCCATGCCAGCTTGCGGAGCTAGCGCGGCGGCATTTCCTGCCTACGCTAGCTACGTAACCTGAAGTTACGTTCGAAATGAACGGACTGCTCCGTGTGTGGGCAAGTCCGTTCATTTTCAAAAGTCCCGCGGACTTTTGGCCGGCGGATTATCCGCTGGAGAAGTCCGTGCGTGTGTGGGCAAGTCCACACGCTCGGAAAGTCCAGCGGACCCAGCTGGAAAGTCCCGCGGGATTGTCCGCTGGACTAGGTCCGCCGGCAAAAGTCCGCACGTGTGTACGCGGCATTAGTATCACTTGTTTGTTATCTTCGGGGTCTTCAATCAAATCTTCATTGTTTTTTAATACAACAATAGAAGTACTTTCTCCCATCTCCAGACTGCATCTCTGGAGCTCAGCCACAGTGATCTTTGGGTTCTTCTTTACCTCTCTCACCAATGCTCCTCTCCCCCGATAGCTCAGTTTGGCCAGACGGCCAGCTCTAGGAAGGGTTCTGGTCGTCCCAAACGTCTTCCATTTAAGGATTATGGAGGCCACTGTGCTCTTAGGAACCTTAAGTGCAGCAGAAATGTTTTTGTAACCTTGGCCAGATCTGTGCCTTGCCACAATTTTGTCTCTGAGCTCTTCAGGCAGTTCCTTTGACCTCATGATTCTCATGTGCTCTGACATGCACTGTGAGCTGTAAGGTCTTGTATAGACAGGTGTGTGGCTTTCCTAATCAAGTCCAATCAGTATAATCAAACACAGTTGGACTCAAATGAAGGTGTAGAACCATCTCAAGGATGATCAGAAGAAATGGACAGTACCGGAGTTATATATATGAGTGTCACAGCAAAGGGTCTGAATACGCAAGACCATGTGATATTTCAGTTTTTCTTTTTTTAATAAATCTGCAAAAATGTCAACAATTCTGTGTTTTTCTGTCAATATGGGGTTCTGTGTGTACATTAATGAGGAAAAAAATGAACTAAATATAAAGAAATATAACGGAGTGTAAAATTGAAGGGGGTCTGAATACTTTCCATCCCCACTGTAACTGTAAAGTCTGCCTTAATTTTGTTAAGCGCTGCACAAACTTTTGGCGCTATATAAATCCTGTATAATAATAATGAACAAAGAGGTCTCAGGTGCATTAGTAATCTTCCAAATATTAACCTCTATTAAGAGGGCAGTCCTGATACATCAGGAACTAACTGAAATGTATTTATAACGCACTCAAGCGATACAGTGTAGGTAATGTATCATAACCTCAATACCTGGTGCCTTGCTGAGGCATGCCTCACATACACTAGAGTTAGGGTTCACACGAGTACAGCCTGTCCTTCAAGTGCAGCTCCCTGGGTACAGGAAAGTGCTGGGATATTTATAATAGGCATAAAAATGCCATATTTAGTCCATGTGCATGAACCAAAAAAGTGCTTTTTGGTACAGCCAACCCTTTAGAGAAATGTATATACCGGTAAAACATTTTGCCTGCTTATATCTTAGTGACTCACTTAAGTTCTATTACACCCCAGAAAACAAAAAGTTTTGGATCCCCATCTACAGGCTCAAGAAAAAGCTCACTTTAAGAAACTTGCCTAAAAGACTTGGCAAAAATAAGCTTGCTCCCAAAAAAGAGTGACCAGTTCTGAAAGGCCGAGAACAATGTGCAGAAAGGGCAACAAACCACATCTGTCAGCCCAGTAAAAACTCACCACAAAAAGCACAAATTAAAAAAAATCAGCCATAAAAAAATAACTAATTCAGAAAAGCCAAGAGCAATGTACAGTAGTCCAGGGCAACAATATAGCTCTTAGAAAACATTTAGCAAAATGTAATATTTTCTAAAGAACTTCTAGACCATCATATACATACTCAAAAAAATATTTGCCTCAAAAAACTTGCTCCAAAAAACCTGCTTGGTGACAATACTGTTTTTGTTTGTTTTTATTTTGGTTTTTGTTTTTTGGATCTGAAGTTACTCACCCTGTTCTTGTTTTCCATTTTCACCAGCAAAACACTTTCTACTGATTCGAAGTTCCAGCAGAAACTTGCAGAAATGAGTAAGTTTTGCATCTTCTTTTTATTATAGCATTTTATGCTTAAAGTGGAGTTCCACCCCAAAATGTATTAATGCGCTTAAAAAAAACATTTGGAGAAATTTTTTTCCTCACCTCTAAATGCCTGTTGCTAGGGGGTCCCTCGTAGTCTGCCTCCTTCAGCGCCTGGGCTCCTGACGTCACTTCTCTCGGCGCAGGAAGGGAGATCGCCTCTCCCCCCTCCCTCTTGTCAATCATCTGGGACACTTGACCAGTCCCAGATGATTGCACGACCAGTGACGATGCACGGCTCGAGCATGCGCAGTGGGTGACCAGCTGTGAAACCACAGCCAGGCGCCCACAGTTAAAATGCCGGCGCCGACGAGCGGAGGGGGAGACGAACGGGGACAGGTAAGTGTCTGATTATTAAAAGTCAGCAGCTGCAGTATTTGTAGCTGCTGACTTTTAATATTTTTTTTTTTTTTTAAGTGGGAACCCCGCTTTAACTTAAATTCAGACATAACTTATAAGGACTGAACTTTGTATATTCTGATGAGCAAAAAGGGATCTTTGTCGAATGATGAAAATGTAGAACAGAAAAAAGTGTTTGAGTTAAAGAGCACCTATAGCCAAAGTGTTTTTTTAGTTTTGGATAGAGTAGCGAAGGGTTTTATTGTGGTTTTTGTCCCTGCTATGTAGATTCACAATTGTTCCTGGTGACCATGTACCCAAGATAGTAATGGATGTTACAAAATGTTGTCAGCAGATACCAGGCCCCTGCACCCTTTTAACTGGGCCTCTATGGCGGGAAGGGCCGGATGATCATGTGACCACTGTGATTGTTTGTCACAGTGGTCATGGGATTGGGAGGTGGTCCTGCCGGCTCCTGATTAATAGTGGAGACTGAGAACTGTCTGACAGTTTGGTCAATGTTCTGGCAGCAAGCAGTGTGTAGCACAGAAAGCTCAGATGGCCATGGACACATATGTGTGGTGTGTGGGTGGTAAAGCCTCCCTCTTTGCCACGACACATATTTTTTACGTGGGCAACAAGAGGTTAATAACGTTAACTGCAGCTTGGTGTAGATTTTACAAAGAATCCCAACAGTTTTACAATTGAAGAGGCATCCTGTAATGGGAGTTCTTCAGCTACAAACATCAACACAACTATTGATTACTTCCAGCACCCTGGTGATGTTTCTGGATTACACACATGCAACAGAGGAGAGTGGAGGCTTCTTACCACCTGGTACAGCTTTAGTATGGCTAGGATGGAGCCAGGCTATTCTCTGCCCACCTGTCGTGGGCTGCTCTACTGGTGATTGCTGCTGTTGGTTGTAGTTTGGACCAGTGGTTGCCAACCTTACGGACCACTAAGCTCACAATTTTGAATCCCGCAGACCACTAACGTGAATTTTTAACACTGAAAGCCAGCCTGTCCATGTACAGTGTAAATTGTGTCACAGACAAATTCTGCAACCTATTCTTATACAGGTTACCAACAGTTACATGAATTTGTCACAAGTTGTGGCATTTGTCTGGAGGGGGAGACCGTTTTCTATACAGTACTCTTTGCAGGGGCTGTCTTGTGGAGATTTTTCATTTTTGTGCAATAATGTCCCTTTCTGAGTGATAATTGCACTCATAACATACATGTTAATCTTTGCATGGCCCAGAAATTACTTGAATACTGTAGTAATGCCTAAATTGCTCATATTCTTGTAGACATTGGGATGTGCAGAAGCTCCCTAAACTAAGTAAAAATTGTACAACCAAACATAAACATCCAAGAAGTAAAAAGTGTAACAGTCTTATCTACATAGATGTGATAACAGTCCAGCAGCAATGTGCAGGTGGTGAGTAAACAAAGCACAACAGATGCTGAAACTGAAATCACACCTGCTTCTGAGAAATCATAAAGTTACCATAGTTTTCAGAAATATGACCAGATTTCTTGATTATGTAGAACCCTGTTGTTTATGACCATGGAGACAAACCGTGATGTCATAGCTTGGTGATGAATATAAAAGTATAAACTGTGATGGATTGATAAAGCAATAAAAAAGTCCAATGTGACAATTCCCAACACCAAACAAGTGCTTCAGTATGGAGATGTTTTCTATTTGGTGATGATAACAAAGGTATTAAATAGTTGCACTCACATCTCACTGTGCCTGGAACTAGGTGTGTACAGTATGTCTGTTGCTTTGGCGTTGGCATGCCATCCACACCTCGCTCTCACTGGCAGGCCAAATGGAAAGTCACATGGGACCCGAGAGTGACGAATCACCCGCTCTGACGTACGTTTCACCATACTTGGCGTCTCCTGAAGGAAGAGTGGAGTGGTTAAAGCTGAAGAACCAATCTAGTTTTCAAAAGCGATCTTTGACCTTCCTGTAAAAAAAGGTCAAACACCTCTGGTGAGTTGCCACCCATTACTTGGGCACCAGTGGTAAAAGAAATAGACGATAACTCCATACTGAAGCACTTATTTTGTGTTGGGAATTGTCACATGGGACTTTCTTTTTGTTGCTTTATCAATTCATCACAGTTTATACTTTTATGTTTATCACTAAGGCGTTTTTCTGCTGTAAGCCTCAGCTCTAAAGTGCCCAACAAGACAACTCCCATTCATTTCAATGGCCCCTGTTCACATTTGAGCATTCTGTCGCCTAAAGCAAAATGCCTGTCGCTCAAAAAAATACACTGCTTTACTTTACTACTTTTACTTTGACCTTTTAACATTGAAACCGCCTGTACAAAAACGATGCAAAACGCCAGAAAAAAACCCCTGTAAAATAGCAACGCCTAGATGTGAACAGAGCCTAAGCTATGACATCACGGTTTGTCTTCGTGGTTACATGAAGTCTTATGATGTATTGCAATAGATTAGCTAGCTATATTTTTCATTGGCATATGTTTTCCTACATTTTTGTTAATTCTCTTATCTAAAAAAAATACTGGATACACTGTTCATCGCCTGGGGTTTGTGTGATCTGCTCTGTGACTTTTTTATGCGGGCCAGGGACAAAAGACAACAATTGCAATGAAAATAAAAAATGAACGTGAGGCTAATTTCCGCTGAAATTGATTTACTTATCTCACCTTTCCTGGTTTCTCATTTCCCCTTTCATCAACACGCTAATGACACTTTTTAATAAAACCCATTGATGCCGTCATTGAATCTCTGATTCTATATGCAATGTAGGCAGATACTGTTGTGCTAAAAACATCACAGCACCTTCCTAGCCTCCTTCTCCCAGAGCAGTGGGCTGGTTCTTGGGAGGAATTATTCCTTGATGGATGGTTGTCAGTCTGGTGAAGTAGGCATTCCTTGGCAAGCTATGGTGATGAGCCTTCATGATTGAAAGAACTAATAAAAGGGTGGTCCAGGGATAGTGAAGCTGGAGAGGAAAGGGTTAAGTGATGCATGCCCTCCAGTTAGGCCCTATCTGACTTGCTGCAGCTTTTAATGCACACTATGAGAAGCTCACACTGGGGTTGATTTACTAAAACTGAACAGTGCAAAATCTGGTGCAGCTGTACATGGTAGCCAATCAGCTTTTAACTTCAGCTTGTTCAATTAACCATCTCCCGCCCGCACTGTAGCCGAATGACGGCTACAGCACAGGCTTTAATTGCCAGAAGGCAGTGGCGGCTGGTGCTCAAAATTTTTGGGGGGGTGCAAACAAACTGAAAAAATTCAGAAAAAAAAGACAGACCGTTGGCTCTAAAGAAAAAAAAAAATATTCCCACCAGGGACACCGGTACAACCAGTACATGATTTGTTTGCAAGTGGTTAATGAGCATCTATCATACATTGACAATTTGAAACCTAGACTGAACATCATTTTTCCTTCTAATTGTGTCTGTGATCACAGATGTAGTAATTTGCTTATCATACGGCAGAGCTCATACCAAAGATAGAACAAGGAATGTGTAGGAGAAAGCTGCGTGTCTGAGAAATATGCACATAAGGGGCTGCAGAAGACAGGCAGGAAGTCTGCTGGGGAACAGCTTTAAAAGTGTATTGAGTAATCAGGTCTTTAAAAGCAGTACATTCTTCTTTCACTTCTTGTTTTCAGTTTCCCAATTGTCATTTCAAAATTAAAGGAAATGTTATTGAGCAAGAAGGGCTTTGCCGTGAGAGGATTGGATTTTGTAGACAATCCTCCATTCTTTTATTACATGTAGAAACACAGTGGGGTTGACATACTAAAACTGGAGGGCAGAATCTGGTGCAGCTCTGCATAGTAACCAATCCGTTTCCAGGTTTTTTTTTTTTTTTTTTTTTCCAAAGCTTAATTGAACAAGCTGAAGTTAGAAGCTGATTGGCTGCCATGATCAGCTGCACCAGATTCTGAGTGTTCCAGTTTTAGTAAATCACCTCCAGCATGTTTAAACTGAGCATAACATTACTTTTTAGCACATCGGTACCTGTAGACATGGCTGCATGTTCTGTTCTCAGTAGGGTTTCCACCTCAATCCATTAAACCAAACACATTAATTACACAGGTTCTGTGGCTGATTAAGGTGGTTATTAAAAGCATTTGGTGCCTTATCTGCATTAACCACTTGCCGACCAGCTGCCGTCATTATACTGCAGCAGGTCGGTGCCTTCTCGTGAGCCGTCGTAGCTATACGTCGGCTCCTTTAGGCGGGATAGCAGGCGCGCAGGCGCCCGCTGCACTGTGGGTGTGCTAGTGCTCGTGGCCGCGGGTCGCGGTCACAAGAGGCAGAACACACGTGTGTGTGTGTGTGTGTGTGTGTGTGTGTGTGTACACACAAATCCCTGTTCTGTTCTGTGCGGAGAACTATTCACGCCCCTAAAGTCAATACTTGTAATAATGTAGAGCCAACTTTTGCAGCTATCGCAGCTCCAAGTCGCTTTGGATAAGTCTCTATGAGCTTGCCACATCTTACCACTGGGATTTTCCTCCTTGCAAAACTGCTCCAGCTCCATCAAGTTGGATGGTTTGCACTTGTGAACAGCAATCTTTAGGTCTTACCACAGATTCTCAATTGGATTTAGGTCTGGACTTTGACTGGGCCATTCTAACACATGAAGATGCTTTGATCCAAAACATTCCATTGTAGCTCTGGCTGTATGTTTTAGGGTCGCGGTCCCGCTGGAAGGTGAACCTCCGCCCCGGTCTCAAGACTTTTGCAGACTTTAACAAGTTTTCTTCTAAGATTGTCCTGTATTTGGCTCCATCCATCTTCTCATCAGCTCTGACCAGCTTCCCTGTCCCTGCTGAAGAAGTGCATCCCCACAACATGATGCTGCCACCACCATGTTTCACTGTGGGGGTGGGGTGCTCAGGGTGATGTGCAGTGTTTGTTTTCCTCCACACATAGCGTTTTGCTTTTAGGCCAAAAAGTAAAATTTTGGTCTCACCTGATCAGAGCACCTTCTTCCACATGTTTGCTGTGTCCCCCACATGGCTTCTCGCAAACTGCAAACATAACTGCTTATGGCTTTCTTTCAACAATGGCTTTCTTCTTGCCACTCATCCATAAAGGTCAGATTTGTGGAGTGCACGACTAATAGTTGTCCTGTGGACAGAATCTCCCACCTGAGCTGTGGATCTCTGCAGCTCCTCCAGTGTTACCATGGGTCTCTTAGCTGCTTCTCTGATTTAATGCTCTGCTTGCTCGGCCTGTCAGTTTAGGTGGACGGCCATGTCTTGGTAGGTTTGCAGTTGTGCCATACTCTTTCTATTTTCCAATAATGGATTGAACATTGCTCCATGAGGTGTTCAAAGCAAGGGATGTTTTTTTTAAAACCTAACCCCGCTTTAAACTTCCCCACAACTTTATCCCTGACCTGTCTGGTGTGCTCCTTGGCCTTCATGTTGCTGTTTGTTTACTAAGGTTCTCTAATAAAACTCTGAGGGATTCACAGAACAGCTGAGATTAAATTACACGCAGGTGGACTCTATTTACTAATTAGGGGACTTCTGAAGACAATTGGTTCCAATAGTTAGGGATATCAGAGTAAAGGGGGCTGAATACCAATGCACGCTGCACTTTTCATATATTTTTTTGTAAATAATTTTGAAAACCATTTATCATTTTCCTTCCACTTCACAATTGTGTGCCCGCTGCCTCAGCTGTGCTGTGATTTGGTACAGCACAAGCCAATCAACGGGTGTCGGCCAATGATGATTGATCACCGGCACCTGATGAATGCTTCAGTCATTCAGGGAAGGAAACTCTGTGTTGTAAAAGCTGGGGAAAAACAGCAAGATCACTTGGTAAAAGCAGAACATAACACACGGTAAACATTGTTGGGCACACGTTTAACCCCTTGCTCGCCCCTAGATATTATCCCTTTCCCAGCCAGTGTCATTAGTACAGTGTAAAGCATTAGCACTGATCAGTGTCACTATTGACGTTGGTGTCAGTGTACCGTATATACTCGAGTATAGGCCGACCCGAATAGAAGCCAAAAATGTTACCACAAAAAAATGGGAAAACGTATTGACTCGAGTATAAGCCTAGGGTGAGAAATGCAGCAGCTACTGTAAGTGGAAAAGAGGGTGAACAATGCTCATCTGCATGCCTCACTGTGCGTCCATCTGCATGCCTCAAGTCTAGTCGGTGGCTGTCCAGTGTAACAAAGCCCCGCCTCATCCTCATCCGTGACGGAACACTGATTCAGTTTCCCAGCAGTGAGTCAGTGTTCCGCCCATCACGGACGAGGTGAAGGCAGGGCTTTGTTACACTGGTTGGCCGCCGGCTAGACTGCATGTCACAGCGCCGGGAGATCAGGCGCATGAGGCTGCAGATGAGCACAGTGATTCGAGTATAAGCCGAAAAATGTACTTAAAAACTCAGCTTATACTCTAGTATATACGGTACCTCCCAGCCAGCATCAGCTAGTGTCAGATTTCCTGTCACACTATCACAGTCCTACTAGAAGTCGCTGATCACTGCCATTACTATACCGCCATTACTGTAAAAAAAAATAAAAAATTCCAGTATCTATACCAGATGCTATAGCATTCATGCAAATATACATTTGTTCAGATTTTTATTTTTATTTTTTACCAAAGACATGTAGCAGATTTTTGACATTTTGGCCTAAATTCCTGAAGAAACTAAAATTTTTTTCCATCTACTGATAGTACAGAGGCTAGGGAACAAGCTGCACATGTTCAGTTTGGTGTGTATTGCTAGAGCATTTTTTTTTTCCTTGGGAGAATGCATGTGATCAGCACAGGGCCAATCAGCACTGTCCAGACAGAGGGTCAGGGGTCCTGCAGCCTCATAGGAAAATCATGGGAGAATGATAATTCCTCCTACAAGCTTCAACCAGACACTGATAGAAGTCAAAAGACTGCTCTAACTACTGATGAGAAAAGATATTTAGCAGTTTATATTTACTAAAACTATTTCCATGTTCTGTGTACTGTGGGAGACCAGATATAGTGAATGCAGGGTCCTGGGTTTAGTAACACTAAGACTAAATGGTGCAGTAATACAAAAAGGGAATGAACGTGGGCGCTGATTTAAAACTACATTTGTCAAATATGGAAGAGCAGAAAAAAACATATTATTTTCCTTTTTTTTTCCAACACAAGCCTCTATTAAAAAGATTAGGCTGTCCAGAGCACACCAGATGATAATCCGAATAGCTGTAATGAATTCTACTATCTTGCTGTCAGTATCGTCAGTAGCTGAAAAGGTTAAACTTTTATGAAACCAATATGATTTGCATAGAACTGTGTGGATGTTTAGGGAGAACATCAAACTGTTTTCTGTATTTTATAAATGGCATTCTTTTTATTTTACAGCATCCACCAGGACAAGATTACAAAGGCAAAAGTCAGAAGAATCATCAAACGGTGTAACAAAAGAAGAACAATAAGATGGAAGGCTTGGGCCCGTTACCATGTGCTAACACTGATTTTGTCATGTTTATTTTATTCATAAAACTCCTTCCTTTATTTATACCATTGTACAAAAGCCATAGTTCTGGGAAATCAAACCTGATTATTATTAGCCTCAGCAATAGTAGAGGCACATAGTCATATCATGCCCATTGCCAGATCATAATAGACAAAGGAAGCTGCTGCTGTGTTTGAGTAGCTTGTAATATAAAGTTAAATAACCTTGTTCTGCACACTCACACAGATATTGACGTGCACTATTTTTAATGATGATATACTTGAAGTATTGTTTTTTTAATTTTGTGCACATTTTTTTTATTTTTTTTTACACCTGAGCCAAAAAGACCATTGTTCCTGAAATTAGTATCTGTAACATTGCCTCAAGTCCTTTCCCTCAAACCTCTTAGCGACTTCCCATTAATATGTGGATGTATAGTGGTGCAGTTCTGTATTCCCAGGGCTCCATTCTCACACTATATATATATATATATATATATATATATATATATATATATATATATATATATATATATATATATATATATATATATATATATATATATATATATATATATATATATAATAAATATAAGGTTTAACACATATTCATGTGTTTTTACCTGCATTGTGAAAGACCCAATTGAGTTGCCTGGAATGGGAAATTACATCAGCCCAGCAAAATGAAGCAGACAGGACTTTTGAACATGACCATTTTTTTAATAAAACAGATTTTGCCATGTACTTTGCATTAGCTTGCAAGTTATTCTGATATTATCAAGAGTTAGTGAAACAATGCGTTGTAGATGCAATACACTTCAGATACCTTACAATCAAAATGAATGGAGAAGAAAAACGCACTACACTAGAAGCTGCCATAGCTAAATCCTATTTTAAAATACTACTGACCTGACTGTCATGCTGCTCCAGTGGATTTAGGTTGATGTCACTTTGTATTTAAAAAAAATTCCTCTTGTGGAAAGCTGCTGAATCTGTTAAAACAGCTACATTTCCATTCCTGCCACTGGTGAGTTGTAGGATTGCTATATATCTGGGCAAAAAAAAAACGGCATGTAGTATATCTCTGCAATGCGTGATTATTTACTTTTTTCCAGAAAGTACAGAAAAGTACCTGTTGGTTTGCCAGATATCCGGGGGGCTTGCACTGTTTAGTAATGAGCTGACAACTGTTTTTGCTGCACTGAAATCCGAAGCAGTGTTGCTAGCCCTAGCCAGTTCTCTTTTGCTGTACCTCAGAACACCTTCTCCCTCTCCTCCTCCTTTGTATAGCCTAAGGGAAGAGTTTTGTAGTTCAATAGGAGGACTGGCAAAATTGGTTGGGATTTCAGTGCAGGAAATGCAGCGTTGTGCGCTCACTACAGGAAGCTAGGAACTCACTAGTTTTCAGCAGGTTCTACAGGTATTTTTCTGTAGTTCCAAAGTTGTTGAAGGGATATAAACCTAATACTTAGTGTCACTGATCTCAAAGAAGTATGCAGTTAAAGAGTACCAACATCACTTATGTTCCTGATCTACATCTTTGCTCCATCTCAAAGACAATCTGCAATGGCAACAGCCTTACCTTTCTCACTAGAGGTTTCCATGTGGCCTTAAATTAAAAGCAGGCAGAGGGAGGTCTTCTGCCCATGTCTCTGAGCTCCGTGGAGGGCCTTAGGTCTGTGTCGCTTAACTGACTTACTACAGCCTCAAACTTCAAATTCCGACACAATGCTCCGAGGCACATACTGCAGGGGATGATATAGCACTGACATTTTACTTTGAAATAGAAGTATTTGTATATTGAGCTGCCTGGGTTCAGGGGCTACTATAAGGCTCCATGCACACAGCTAATAAAATCACTGCTTCTACAAGAGTTTTGAGTTTTGCCTGTAGAAGCAGCTCAGTGCTATCCTATGTATCCATGCACATTAAGACGATTACAGGCATTGTTTAAGCTCAACATTTAGAGGCAGGAAAAAAAAAACCTTCTAGTTTGGGTTTCTGATTAGAGTTTACAGGCAGAAAAAATGCAAAACTTGTCTAAACTCTGTACAAAAATTGCTCTATATGAGCGTTTTTTTTTTTTTTTTTTTTTTTTTTTTAGCCCAGTGTGCATGGAGCCCAACACTCAGGAAAATTATTAAAGGCATGTGCATGCACTTCTTGGTACCACCTTTTCATGTTTTAGATGATGGCTTTAATCTTTGGGCAGCTTCATTACTCCTAATTTATATTCCTTGTAATCTAAAACTTGTTTAATGGATTTTTACATACTTCACTGCACTGGCTGCAAATGTCTAGTTTGATAGAAAGGAGCCTGATAAACTCAGTCTCGGATTTTATTATCAAACATTTATTAAACTATTAAATGCCTGAGTTTATTTAATACATATACTGTATGTTGCGTGGTCAGCCCCCAAAAATATTTTAATTATGGGAGAATATTGTCTAATGCATCCATCTTTCTGCAAAGGAGTCTCGCTCTTCCTGTTAGCAGCTGAACGGAGCTGGGAACTCAGGTAGAGATAGATGGTGTTCTTAGAAGATATGAGAAGTCAGAAAGTGAAGCAAAAGTAAATTCTGAAAAATATGAATTGGGCATTTAGGTTGATATTTGTTCATTGGTTATGTTTTAATATCTATATCGTACAAAAATATTTACTTATTACAATTTCTTTGAAGGCCATTAGTTAGATTTGTATGTTGGGTGCCTATGATCCTTACTAACAGGACAATTTTTGCAGATCGGCAAATGTACCTACTTGTTCCAGCAGTTTAAAAAACAAATACTGTGCACTGTGTTATATCGGAGTTTAGTTTCCCTTTTCTTATTTTGTTTAAGATATTGCACCACATTTAGCTTTGTAACTTTGAGGTGCCTGTCATCTATATGCAGTGGAGGCTGAATCTGCTCTGTGATTTGAAATCCACCAACTGATCACTAAGAAGATATTGCCTCACTTCCTGTCCCAGGACCATAAGAAGTGAAATTCTTCCCACAAAGGCTATTCTCAAAAACAGCTGTCTTCATAGGGAGATTTCCTGGTGGAGGTTCTAACTCCTCCCCACTCTATCAAGGCTGTAAAAGGTGCTTTGGGTGGAGATCTAGGTTAAGTGCATACACGGGTGTTAGTGAAGAGGCATACAAGGAAGTCACAGAGATATTGTTGATAACATACAATGTGCTGTGCCTAGCTACATAACCAAATATAAATTTGGTACTTGGTATCTCAAGGTTGATGGAGATATAAAAACCTCTTTAAACATAGGTTTCAATATTGGCGTAGTTTTCACAGAAAGGCATCTTCTGTGTTTTGGTTTGCTGAGATCACTGGGACACATGTAATCCAACGAGTGAGGCTTGTCAGCCTTCTATAACCTGTCTATATGACAGATGTACTTTAAGGATCCTTATAGTAAGGGTGAATAGGCAGACATTCTATATACAGATAGTATAACCCTAAAATAGTTTGTGATCAGTTTTCTGAGAGACCTTTATGACTGGTGCAGAGTAACCACAAGTCTGTTTTTATTGCGATGTTCTATATACATTTTTCAATTCAGTACCTTAAAAATAACTTAAGATGGGAAGTAAGACTGCTATAATCTATTAACTGGCTATATTTCAGAGATACTTGCTCTTCTGTGATCACTAGTAATGTAACATAAAGGCTATTAAAGGGTCACTTGGGGTGCTTTTACACTGGGGCATTTTTCAGGAGCTACAGCACAAAAAATAGCGCCTGTGTAGCTCCTGAAAAAAACGGTGCGCTAGCAGGATGGTAAAAAAAAAGTCCTGCTAGCAGCATATTTGGAGCGGTGTATTCACCGCTCCTACCCATTGAAATCAATGGGACACCGCGGGGATACCGCCGGCAAAGCGCCGCTGCAGCGGGGGTTTTTAACCCTTTTTCGGCCGCTAGCGGGGGTTTAAACCACCCCGCTAGCGGCCGCATACCGCGGCTAAAACGGCGGTAAAGCAGCGCTAAATATAGCGCGGCTAAAACGGCGGTAAAGCAGCGCTAAATATAGCGCTGCTTTACCGTCGCCGCCCGCACCGCCCCAGTGTGAAGCCGGCCTAAAGGAAAAACATTATTTTTATTTATTTTTTTAAATAACAAACATGCTATACTTGCCTCCACTGTGCAGCTCGAACCTGGTCTTCTGGGGTCCCTCGGCAGCTGTCTCGGCTCCCTCCCGCAAGGACTCCACAACTTCTTGCGAGCTCCCTTGCATGGTGTGGCGTGCTTGCGGGTGCACTCCCGTGATACAGCTGGCGGCCGTAGCCGCTCACGGTATCACTCGGCCCCGCCCCCCCCAGTGTGCCGCGTCATTGGATGTGATTGACAGCAGCGCGAGCCAATGGCTGCGCTGCTTTCAATCCATCCACTCTAGCCAATCAACGGCCAGGGTGAGCGGCGAAGAGGACGTCGGGGGCGAGCGCAGGACTTTCGAGGGGGGTCAGGTAAGAATAACGGGGGCCCTGGGGGGGGGGGGCGGCATTGTCGGATGTTTTTTCACCTTAATACATAGAATGCATTAAGGTGAAAAAACTTTTACCTTTACAACCCCTTTAATGCAAAACTGAGGCCTTTGTATTTTTATGCTGCATGATTTTAACAGTGTGTTTTTATTACACAGATATGGTTTAAACGGCCATTCTCAACCATTGTTCCTCCATAGGTTAAGGGTTCCTTGGCAGTGGCTGATTTACCACTAATGCTACCTGTATAGTTGCTGCAGTGACCAGAGTCACTTGGCAGAGCCACTGGCATGACAACAATTTCATTTTTCTGGCTGCTTCAAAGGGTGGCATTCCTTCCACTGGGAACAAAGAAGGCTGTCTTCCTCTCACTGAACATAGGTGTAAGTGTTCTCCCACAGTAAGAAAACCCTTCACTGAACAGCAATTCATTTCATCACCACCAATGTTTTATATTTACAGACTTAATTGTATTACTGAAAATTATTATATAAAACAGGAAGTGTTCTAGATGATCCACCTTCAGTGTCATATACTCAAACTATGCCACATTCTTTATTATTTTATTTATCATTGTTATTCTTAATATATCTATACCTTATTGATCTTGATTTTGCTAACGTGCCATGGGTTGTAGATATAATTTTATCAAGGGTTCCCCGAGCCCTGAAAATTACTTCCAGGGTTCCTCTGGGGTAAAAAGGTTGAGACAGGTTGGTTTAAAGTGTCATATTTTTTTTGTTTACATGGCAGACATGTCCATTGTGTTGCTTTGTTTACACATTCGTTCTTGGCTTCTCTTTTTATTGCTTAAGTGGTTTTGATGCATTTACTGCACACGAGCTTTGGGTGAAATGTCAGCAGCCAGATTTGCTCTAACTTTAATGAAACTTTTTTTTACAGTTCAGGGTAGCCATATAATGTGTACAGGATTCTCTATCAGCTTGTTAAGTCTGCTGTGATTTATGTTAATGCCATGCGTGTATTTGTAGTCCTTTTTAGAGAATAAAACCAGCTACCTGAAGCTAAATGTGTTGATGCTCTTCTTGGCTATCTCTGCGTGTAAAGTTATTGTCTCAGCCACAAGTCAACAGAACATCTGTGCCAATATATGGAGTTGGACAAATGATAAACTTTGGGATTTATTATTGGACTAAGTTATCCTTTTATTGGTATACAGATGAATAAATTAGAAGTGTTGGATTACCTACCAGTTCTACAAGTCCTGGACAGCTTACTCATCATGAGCATGCTCCCATCCCACGTGCAAAAGGCAATGACTTTCTGAGGGTTAGTAGGCCTAGAAGACCCAATGAGAACAAACCAGCTTAGAGCAGTGTAGGTCCAAGCCAGAACACCTAAGTGGCAAGTCACTCCAACAAACAAGTATCCCAATACTTGCTTTGTCCTGACCCTGGTGCACTGTTCTGTAGTTGTGCAGGGGCTGTGGCTAAAGTAGATGAACTGCATGGAGCTGGTCTGTGCGTATATGCCAGGACCCTTTGAGCACACGTCTTACAGCACCTGGAGAACTGGCAAAATGGCAAATGCATGTGATGTCTTCCTGCATGTGCGCTGCACTAGTCTGCCCCTTTTGAGCTGCAGTAAAACCATCCAAAAGAAAATCGGCAAGCGCAGGGAATACTTTTAGGAAAGGGACTACTACATGTTTTGCACCTCAACAGAGGCACTCCCCTTTCCATGCATCAGGGCCTGAAGGCCTAATCTACACACTCACAGCAAGCTGCAGTAATGCAATATAAGTTAGTATGGAGGCCTCTAAGCAGCCATCAGTGCCTTTGACTCATTCAAAGGCCACACATATCAGCCCCCTATTTAGAAAATGTGGATTATCGGCTTAAATGTTTTGGTTATATGCATTAATGCATTTTTTTATTGAAAAAAATGCAACACAGGATTTTTTTTTCCATCTGTTTATATAAACATTATTACAATTTTCATTGCTTTTGATTTTCTGTCCTGTTTTATCCTGTTTCTAAACACAATTGGGAATAAAAAGCAGGCCCTTATGCTGCCTACAGGAGTATTGGACACTGGAAAACTAAGGATCATCCCTGGAATAAACACTCCTACTACCAGCTTGCCTTAGTTCAATAGCAAATCAGTACCAAGATCACGGTTCTAAATACAGGGAAGGGACCTGCATCCCTTAATTGACCCTACGAAAGGGATTTTATGGTGTTAAAAAAAAATCTTATTTTATCGTCTAATAAGGGACAGTCTTAAACCTTCAGGACATCAAAAAGCAGTCCAACCGAAAAGGTAGGCAATGCAGTCATAAGCAAATTAACAGGCCCCATGACGAACAAGAACAGATGACTGCCTTCAGCTTAAAATGCCACCTAAATTACCTTGCACCTGAAGCTGGCATCGCAAAGATAAAATGTCCACCTGGTAAATATTAAATTCAAAGTCTTACAAACCTGGAAAACGGAGGCATGATGCCAAAAGCACTCTCAACCCTTGTGGAGTGCGCATTGGCTGGAAAACGGAACCAGATACTTGAGGCCATAAGCTTGAAGAATGATCTGTCTTACCCACCTAGAAATGGTGGAACAAAAATCAAGGCTGCCCATCCGGAATGACTACTAGAGAATCCGTTTTGCAGAAAGAATAAGTGACAAAGAGGTACACTTGAACAAGCCCAGGCAGAGACCACCTTTAGGAAGGAAAGAAAGAGGGTAACTCCACTTTCCTGGGGAAAAAAATAGCAAATAAAAATACAGCCTATACAATTGCGACTCAAGTCATGTTGTAATTGAATGTTATTAAAAATTACCTTTCCTGGGGTTTCCTTTCCTGGGGTTATTCTTTAAAACCACCTTGTCCCTATCCCAATTCCTTGCAGGATAAAGCTGCCAGCTCCGACATGCAGAGGTGATAAACCTTGAAAGTTTTCTTAACAAAACATGGCAAATAAGGCTTCTGATGCACCAAAAGGACCAGATTTAATTCCTAAAAAGGTAGAGGGGTTTAGATCAGGGAAGGCACATTAGAGGCATCTTGCAGAAAGGTTTTGATCAGAGTGGGAAGCCAACAATCTCTGGAAAAGAACAGCAACAGCAGAGATCTAGCCCTTGTCCTGGAACACCTCCAAATGCAAAGACCATTCTCCCAGGTCCAGACCCTTCCAGCTGAGAAAATCTGTCTACCATTTATCCATACCTGGGATGGGCACAGCTGACTGAGCTGGAACATAATATTCTGCAAAAGTTAAGATTCACTCTACCTCTTTACCGTAAGATTTCTTGTTCCTACCTTACCACCGTGGCATTATCTGAACCTGACACAGGATGACCTGACAAACAGGTCAGTCCAGTGGTGTCAGAATCACCTGAAGTTCCAATATACAGATCAGCAGGCTAGATTCCATAGTTGACTAAGTCCTCTGCACCGCGTGTCCAGGACTCACCCCCCCCCCCCCAGTTTAACAGGCTGGCATCCATCAATAGGATTTTCCAAAACACAGGAATGACTTCCTTGACATCGAAGCTGGGTTTAGAGGCCTCCAGGACAGGGACACCTGATCCTTGATTTCAAATGAATTGATCCATTCGTAACAGAACTGAGCAAACTGCTTTTAAAGTGGCTACCAACATTAGGACTTTCTGTCCCTCAAGAGGATGTCCTAATCGCTCACTATTGAGATACCTCTAGTGCAAGCAGGTTTAAGGACAGTTTGCAGTGGGCTCTCTGCATGGTCCTCTTGTGACCCTTCCATTCAAAGTGCAGATGTACTAGAAAGCTGGGTATTTAGGTAAGCATCCTATATGTTTACTAAGACCAGAAATTCCTTTTGATGCAGAGGCTATAACAAATCTCTATTCTATCCAGGATTTTGGACACAAATGTAACATTTAATGCTTGGAGGTCCATAATAAAGGGAAATGTGAACATGTTGGCCTGGAACATCTAAAAACTTTGCGACAAGGGCTGAGGCCATGACCCCTCGGTCCAGAGAGCACATAATGTAGATTGGCTAAACGCTCAGACACCAGCAGTTTGGAGGTGAGAAAGCAAGGAAGGGACAAGGAATGAAGCTCAAGCTTGTACCCCTGGGCTACAATTTCTTGCACCCAGGCATTCGGTATGCAAGACTTCAGCATCCACAAAGGTCATCACATGTCCCCCAATTCCGGTAAGTCAGGTTTGTGGGTGCATTTGCCAGTTCTTGCAGGTGGAAGGAGAACCAAGGTGGGAGGGTCTCAGTGTGAAAGTTAAGGGCTTAGTTTAGGGAACATTTCTGAGAAGGCGTAAAAGTGGAGGACTTGCAAGTCTGCGCACCTTAGCCTTCTAGTGAGGAAGGAAAGTACCCTTACCCCCAGTAGCATCCTTGATGATGATGATGATCAGAATTGACCCAAAGAGATGTGGTCTCTTGAAGGCCAAGCATCTTGTTAAAGTGAGATATGGCTTGATCCACAGTGATCTTTGACTTTTATGAATAACTGTTCATGCTTATTAGCAAAAATCACTCTGCTGCGGGGCTGTGTGATACATCTGTAGCTGCTTGTAAACATTCAGGGCACCTACAGGTAGATCAGTCTTGCGATGCTGAGTGATCTTTTACTAATATGCATGAACAGTCAGCTCTGTCTAGGCAGAGTTGATTGTTCATTCATAATCGTAAAAAAAAAAAAAAAATAGCTGAGACAGGGAAGGGACTCTGTGCTGGCTATATCTCTCTCCGCATGAACTTCCATAAATTGGGCTTCAGACTGAGGTGGAACTACAGCCAGCATTGGCATAGATAAAAAGGGGCTTTTGCTCTGCTCACTGATCAGAACACGATCAAGTGCTATGTTGAATCAAACTTTAATGGCCTTGACTATGAAAGCGGAAAGGACCTTACGATTGAATTACTCCAAATTTGACTTTTAGAAGGATAAACTTGGATCTTTGCTCCTTGCCAAATTCTCTTCTAAAAAATAGATGTCCTGCATGCCCCAGAATGAGATTTTCAGGGCATTAGAAGAATTTTAGAAAAAATGTATTCAGCTTTATATAGTAACATCCCTGATACTAATTTAGCAGTAGTTATTCCTTTCTAAACAGGTTAAACATCCTTGTTTCATAATGTTGGCTTCTTCCCATAGGGACTTAGTAGATGTCCCCATTACAGCAGAATAGATATTTGCAGCAATGAAAAAATAATGTAAACATAATTCAGCACCCCGATCTGACAGCTTTTCTATTTGCTTTTAAAATTTTGCAGAGATCCTTACCCCTCATTTAGAATTTTTTTTCAATGCTCTTTGAACAGGTGTATCGCTATTCGGACTTAAATATTGCAGATATTTCTGTAGTTCCTAAACCTCAAAAAAGATCCAGCAGAGTTAGCAAACTATAGGCTGGATCTCTTTGATCAATAATGATCTCAGATTACATAGTAGGTGAGGTTGAAAAAAGAAAAAAGTCCATCGAGTCCAACCTATGTGTGTGATTATATGTTAGTATTACATTGTATATCCCTGTATGTTGCGGTCGTTCAGGTGCTTATCTAATAGTTTTTTGAAACTATTGATGCCCCCTAGCTGAAACCACCGCCTGTGGAAGGGAATTCCACATCCTTGCCGCTCTTACAGTGAAGAACCCTCTACGCAGTTTAAGGTTAAACCTCTTTTCTCATTTTAATGAGTGGCCAAGTGTCTTATTAAACTCCATTTTGCAAAAATGTTTTATTCCTATTGTGGGGTCACCAGTACAGTATTTATAAATTGGGATTATACCCCCTCTCAAGCGTCTCTTCTCCAGACAGAATAAGTTCAGTGCTCGCAACCTTTCTTCATAACTAATATCTTCCTTCTTTATTAGCTTTTTTGCCCTTCTTTTTACTTGCTTTATTTCCAGTATATCCTTCCTGAGGACTGGTGCTCAGAACTGGACAGCATACTCCAGGTGAGGCCAGACCAGAGTCTTGTAGAGTGGGAGAATTATCGCTTTATCCCTTATCCCAGCTTGGCATTGCATGCTTATCATCCACTAGGACCCCCATGTCCTTTTCCATCCTAGATTCCCCCAGAGGTTCACCCCCTAGTTAGTAGATTGCATTCATATTTTTGCCACCTAAATGCATTTAAAATAATTCTACATTAAACCTCATTTGCCATGTAGTTGCCCACCCCATTAATTTGTGCAGATCTTTTTGCAAGGTTTCCACATCCTGCGGAGAAGTTATTGCCCTGCTTAGCTTGGTGCCATCCGCAAATACAGAAATTGAGCTGTTTACCCAATCCTCCAGGTCGTTTATGAACAAATTAAACCGGATTGGTCCCAGCACAGAACAATGGGAGACCCCACTTCCCACCCCTGACCATTCCGAGTATTCCCCATTTATCACCACCATTTGAACTTGCCCTTGTAGACGGTCCATGCCAACAGACCTTACTTTGTACAATAAACGTTTATGGGGAACTGTGTCAAATGCTTTTGCAAAATCCAGATACACCACGTCTATGGGCCTTCCTTTTATCTAGATGGCAGCTCACCTCCTCAAAGAAGGTTAATAGATTGGTTTGGCAAGAACGATTCTTCATGAATCCATGCTGATTACTGCTAATGATACCGTTTTCATTACTAAAATCTTGTATATAGTCCCTTATCGTCCCCTCCAAGAGCTTGCATATTATTGATGTTAGGCTAACTGGTTGTAATTCCCAGGGATGTATTTTGGCCCTCTTTTAACCCCTTCCCGACCAGCCTCCGCAGTTCTACTGCGGCAGGTTGGCTCCCCTGGGCGAAACAACGTTGCCTTGCGTCTGTTCGCCTTTTGACTAGCATCAGAGCTGATGCGCAAGCCCTGTGGGTGCGATGACCGCCGTGCACCCGGGATCTATGCGTGTGTAAACGCACAGATCACGGTTCTCTCAAGGGAGAGGAGACAGATTGTGTGTTCATACTTAAGGCCCGTACACACGATCAGACTTTTTGACAACAAACATGCAAATTCGCTGTTTTGGACCAACATCCGACCGATTATTGATTGGTTTGCGCAAAAGTTATAGCGTTTACAAAATATAGATAGTTTTATAGCATTTTTATTATTCATATTAGTAAAATTTAATTATACTAGTAATGGCGGCGATCAGCAATTTTTCTTGTGATTGCGACATGGCGGACACATCGGACATTTTTGACACATTTTTGGGACCATTGTCATTTATACAACAATCAGTTAAATGCACTGATTCCTGGCAGTAAAGGGGTTAACCACTAGGTGGCAGTGTAGGGGTTAAATGTTCCTAGGGGCGTGTTACTAACTGTGGGGAGTGGCTGTGTTTTAGTGAACACTGATCTCTGCTCCAATCACAGGGAGCAGAGATCAGTGTCACTAGTTGCTAGGCAGAACGGGGAGATGCTGTTTACTTCTGCATCTCCCCGTTCACCCTTCCCGTGAGATGATCGCGGGTATCCCCGCAGCGATCCAGTCTGGGGGACCCGCGACCAGACTCATTGGGGTCCCGACCGGTGCGCACGTGATGGTACGGCATCAATCTTAAAGGGACATACCTGTACGCCCTTTTGCCTGACCGTGCCATTCTGCCGACGTACATAGTCGTGCACCGGTCTGGAAGTGGTTAAAGAATGCTGATGAAAATCCTAGCAAACAGACTTGCCTCCTTCATTGGCACCTATATTTGCAAGGATCAGGTGGAGTTTTTTCCTGGTTGGTAGGGACTTGACCAAATTAAGCAAGAAGTAGATGCCTCTCTTTTCCATGCCCGTTAGGATAGTGGGACATTCCAGGAAGGGATTTTTACTCTCCGTTGATCTGCAAAAGGCATTTGATATGGTCTTGTGGAACAAACTGTCCCCTCTGTCCAGAATCCGATAATATGTAGCTGTAATGTTGGCCAAGTAGCCAAAAGGTCACCAAACATCCATGCAGGCAGGAGGAACAGATCAGGGATCTAAGTTCCACTTGGCTCTCGGCAGCAAAGCAGCCAAAGGTGACCAATCCCTGATCTGTTCTGCCCGCTTGCAGTGATGCTTGAAGTTCCATGTGGCTCTCGTAGCAGCAGGGGGAAGCTTCCTCCACACTGTCTGGCAGGAAAGAGTGCAGAGTGATTTCAATGCTCAGTCCCACAGCATTAACCCCTTCCATGGCAAGCTGGTGAGACAGGGTAACAGCTCTGGAGATGGAAAGCGCTCTGAAGCAAACTTAACCAGAACTAGTCTGAAAACTGCTCAAGTGGGGCCCAAATGCACAAGGGTCCCTTCCAGGTTCACACTGTAATGAAGACCAAAAGTTGAGAAAAAGAGCAACTGCGCCTGAATAACTGTGAGAAAGTGAAAGTCCTCCTCAATCTACAGTATTAAAATAAGCAAATGTAAGAAAAGACATCCGTCTTCCTAGGACTCTAATAACTGAGAGAGGCTGGTAATAGCAGGGGTTATCCCAGAGCAGACTAATATATATATTTAATGAGGATGTTATCAACTTCTGTGATACACCTGAGGTCCAGCCACCATTCTTTCTTTAGTTTGGCGGCTTCGGATGTAATTTTGCAGACCACTGTGTGTTTTTTATGGTTTTATATACTTAATCTCTTGTTGGAAATAAATACTACACAATAAGCCTTTTTCTCTCTGGTATTGGTGATTCACTGGATGGATGCAAATGAGTTTTACCTCTGATGTCCATGTCTAAATTCGGAAGAATATTCATATCCAGTGAATGCTTTATATACCCTTTGAGAGGCGGAATAGAAAGTAATTAACAAAGTATGCTGTTCTATATGCTAGGCAGCAATAGGCTCTGGTGAGTTTGCACTCTTTATGTTTGGAGGCAAGAATACCAAGATGGAAATTCACACGTTTCATAGTTTCGTAGTAGGTAAGGTTGAATAAAGACAATAGTCCATCCAGTTCAACCTGTGTAGGTGCACATGTGTCAGTGTCTATAATTATTTCCCATATCCCTGTATGCTGTGGTCTTTAACCGCTTCCCGACCGGCACACGACGATGTACATCGACAGAATGGCACGGACAGGCATAAGGGCGTACAGGTACGTCCCCTTTAAGATGCCGCGCTGCCATCGAGAGTGCGCCGGTCGGGGCCCCCCGTGAGTCCGGTCGCGGGTCCCGCAGACTCGATTGCCGTGGGGATACCCGCGATCGTCTCACGAGAAGGCTGAACGGGGAGATGCGGAAATAAACAGCATCTCCCCGTTCTGCCTAGCAACTAGTGACGCCGATCTCTGCTCCCTGTGATTGGAGCAGAGAACAGCATTCACTAGCTCACAGCCACGCCCCCCACAGTTAGAAACATGCGTCTAGGAACATATAACCCCTATACTGCCACCTAGTGGTTAACCCCTTCACTGCCAGTGTCATTTACACAGGAATCAGTGCATTTAAATAGCACTGATTGCTGTATAAATGACAATGGTCCCAAAAATGTCCGATGTGTCTGCCATAATGTCGCAGTCACAATAAAAATCGCTGATTGCCGCCATTACTAGTAAAAAAAAAAAAATTATTAATAAAAATGCTATAAAACTATCCCCTATTTTGTAAACGCTATAACTTTTGCGCAAACCAATCAATAATCGCTCATTGCGATTTTTTTTTACCAAAAATATGTAGAAGAATACATATCGGCCTAAACTGAGGAAAAAAAATGTTTTTTTATATATTTTTGGGGGATATTTATTATAGCAAAAAGTTAAAAATGCATTTTTTTCAAAATTGTCACTCTTTTTTTGTTTATAGCGCAAAAAATAAAAACCGCAGGGGCGATCAAATACCACCAAAAGAAAGCTCTATTTGTGGGGAAAAAAAGGACGTCAATTGTTTGGAAGCCATGTCGCACAACTGCGCAATTGTCAGTTAAAGCGACGCAGTGCTGAATCGCAAAAAGTGGTCTGGTCTTAAGCCAGCAAAATGGTCCGGTCTGAAAGTGGTTAATGAGTGAGCTGTCCCCCCTGCCAGTCAATATCAGGATAATTGAAGTCCCCCATTATGATGACATTTCCCTGTCTCGTTGCCATTTCTACAGTGCCTTACAAAAGTATTCATACCCCATGAAATGTTCCACGTTTTGTCACGTTACAACCAAAAACGTAAATGTAGTTTATTGTTTTTTTTTTGTGATATTGTGAAGTGGAAGGAAAATAATAAATGTTTTTCAAATTTTTTATAAATAAATATCTGAAAAGTGGGGCGTGCATTTGTATTCAGCCCCCTTTACTCTGATACCTCTAACTAAAATCTAGTGGGACCAATTGCCTTCAGAAGTCACCTAAATTAGTAAATAGTCTACCTGTGTGTAATTTAATCACAGTATAAATATAGCTGTTCTTTGAAGCTCTCAGAGGTTTGTTAGAGAACCTCCGTGAACAAACAGCTTCATGAAGGCCAAGGAACACACCAGACAGGTCAGTGATAAAGTTGTGGCTTAGTTTAAAGCAGGGTTAGGTTATAAGAAAAAAAAAAAAATCCCAAGCTTTGAACCTCTCACATAGCACTGTTCAATCCATCATCCGAAAATATAAAGAGTATGGCACAACTGCAAACCTACCAAGACATGGCCGTCCACCTAAACTGACAGGACGGGCAAGGAGAGCATTAATCAGAGAAGCAGCCAAGAGGCCCATGGTAACACTGGGGGAGCTGCAGTGATCCACAGCTCAGGTGGGAGAATCTGTCCACAGGACAAATATTAGTCGTGCACTCCACAAATCTGTCCTTTATGGAAGAGTCACAAGAAGAAAGCCATAAGAATTCCTGTTTGTGGTTTGCGAGAAGTCATGTGGGGGACACAGCAAACAATACCTTGGAGGTCCTTTTGCTCAATCTGTTCCCTAAGTCCTTGAAATCATTTTTTAGGACTCTCCACCTTCCTCTCACTTTACTGATCACCTTTTGTTTTCTTATGAACTTTATTATTTGTCAATGTTTTGACCACTTACCGACCGGCTCACACCGATATTTTTTGGCAGAATGGCATTCCAGTGCAAACTGACGTACCTGTACAAGTATAAACAGAAAAAAGTGTTTCTCCTGCGCTCATGTAGGCGGTATTAATGTAAAATAGTAGTAATTTTGAATGGTAAGTAGTATAGGACGATCATGCGTGTCCCGCTGCCTAAACTAACCAGGGGTGGTCCGAAAGACAAAAATAGATGAGTACAAATAAATTACTATGAATTCATACAAACTAGGTTACAAGATATTCATTAAAAATTAGTTATGCCCATACAAGGGCAAATGATCAAGGTAGGCTAACACGTTTCAAGATGTTCCCTCTTCATCAGAGCCTTGGAAAGTAAAAGAAAGTCTGTAGGGTGTGGTAGCTAAACATGGAGAGGGGTGGCTGATTAGGAGATGTATCCCATAGTGGGTGATGTATTCTCCTTTACTCCAGAGGTATCCACATCACATCACTCTACATACTGTAGAATGAATGGTTGGTTTGTTGTTTGTCTGTCATCTGTACCTGCGTTTGAACTTGTTGTAAGGCTGCAGCCCATACACATCAGTTGCAGGCTAAAGGAAGCCTTTCTGTGAGTTCTGAAATCCTCCTAGCAGAGTACTGTCCTATGTTGCAAGAGAAGTGCTAGCAGACTTCCTGTACATCAGTCTGTAAAAGCAGGATAGCGGGAGTGTGCCCGTGGGTCCCGTGGACTCGATGTGCACCAGCGGCCCGCCAGCGCAGTGAGGAGAGGCAGAACGAGTAACTGCCTATGTAAACAAGGCATTTCCCCATTCTGCCTAGTGACATGACAGGGATCTACTGCTCCCAGTGATCGGGAGCAGTGATCTCTGTCATGGTTCAGTAAGCCCATCCCCCCTACAGTTAAAACATGCTGAGGGAACACACTTAACCCCTTGGTCACCCCCTAGTGTTAACCCCTTCCCTGCCAGTGTAATTTTTACATTGATCAGTGCATTTTTATAGCACTGATCAATGTAATAATATCACTGGTCCCCAAAAAGTGTAATTTGGGGTCAGATTTCTCCACCGGAATGTCGCTGTCCCACTAAAAATCATAGATTGCCGCCATTACCAGTAAAAAAATATAAAAGTCCCTAAATAGATCCCGTAGTTTGTAGATGTGATAACTTTTGCACAAACCAATCAATATCATGTGTGTGATTATATGTCAGTATTACATTGTATATCCCTGTATGTTGCGGCCGTTCAGGTGCTTATCTAATAGTTTCTTGAAACTATCGATGCCCCCCCCCCTGAGACCACCGCCTGTGGAAGGGAATTCCACATCC
This sequence comes from Lithobates sylvaticus, assembly GCA_028564925.1. NCBI lineage: Eukaryota > Metazoa > Chordata > Amphibia > Anura > Ranidae > Lithobates > Lithobates sylvaticus. The sequence goes on from CM053027.1 coordinate 477,982,565, forward strand.
TTGCCGCTCTTACAGTAAAGAACCCTCTACGTAGTTTAAGGTTAATAAGGAGAATAAGTTCAGTGCTCGCAACCTTTCCTCATAACTAATATCCTCCAGACCCTTTATTAGCTTTGTTGCCCTTCTCTGTACTCGCTCCATTTCCAGTACATCCTTCCTGAGGACTGGTGCCCAGAACTGGACAGCATACTGCGGCCGAACCAGAGTCTTGTAGAGTGGGAGAATTATCGTTTTATCTCTGGAATTAATCCCCTTTTTAATGCATGCCAATATTCAGTTTGCTTTGTTTGCAGCAGCTTGGAATTGCATGCCATTGCTGAGCCTATCATCTACTAGGACCCCCAGGTCCTTTTCCATCCTAGATTCCCCCAGAGGTTCTCCCCCCAGTGTATAGATTGCATTCATATTTGTACCACCCAAATGCATTATTTTAAATGTTTCTACATTGAACCTCATTTGCCATATAGTTGCCCACCCCAATAATTTGTTCAGATATTTTTGCAAGGTTTCCACATCCTGCGGAGAAGTTAGAAGTCCTTCAGACTCGGCTGATCACAGAACAGGGTAAAGGGCCGATCACATCACGGCCCTTTACCACGTGATCAGCTGTCAGCTAATGACAGCTGATCATGGAAGTAAACAGAAGCTGGTTATCGCCTTTTCTTTATTTTCACGTTGACAGCCTGAGGAGAAAAGAGGGAAAGCCGTTAACCGGCTTCTGTTACAGGGACATCGGTCCCATCAGTGCTGCCAATCTGTGCAAACCAGTGTCACCTATCAGTGCAGCCTCATCAGCGCACATTAGTGAAGGAGAAAAACCTTGGAAATTTTTTTATAACAAACTATGAAATTTTTCTTTTTTTTTTTCAAAATTTTCGATCTTTGTTTCTTCATCAAAAAATAAAAAAAACAGCAGTGATTAAATACCACAGAAAGAAAGCTCTAGTTTTGTGAAAAAAAATTAAAGAAATTTTGTGTGGGTACAATGTTGCATGGCCACGCAATTGTCATTAAGGCTGCATTCACACCTGTGCATTTTTACCACATTTTTGCCGAGATTTTGTTCAGGTCACCAATGTAAAAGGCAGAAAAACGCCTGTAATCTCCCCCAAAGGAGCTCATGTTCTTTTTTGAGCTTAGTGCATTTTTTAGGCATTTTGCTTTAGGTGACAAAACGCTCAGATGTGAACAGGTGAAATTAATGTGATTTTGCTTGTTGGGCATTTTTGGGGCGTTTTTCAGGCATTTTTTGTTAGGGTTTTTACGAGCTGAAAACGCTAAGGTGTGAATGCAGCATCAAAGTGCGACAGCACTGAGACCTGAAAACCTGCCTGGGCAGGAAGGGGGTATAAGTGCCCAGTAAGCAAGTGGTTAAAACATGGGAAAGAGAAAAGGAGTATAAAGCTCAAAATGGAATGAAAATAATGGAATGAATTTGTGGAAAATATTTATCTGACCCAAATTTTTTTTTTATTATAGTAAGGACTAAAAAAAAAAACAAATGTAAACAACCACTATACATCACCTTTAAAACATACTTTGGCTTCATGTACACTGCTGCTGGTGAACTGACGTTTAGGAGCAGTTGGGTGTTTTTTTTCAGCTGAGCCTGAACTCTCCTCTGTTATCTTAACAGTACAATGTACACAGGGTCGTTTATAGTAGTGTGGTGCAGGGGTTGTGACCAAGTTATCATGCTAAAGTAAGAGTTTGGCGCCCTCTAGTGTCCTTTTAATGCTATTAAGACTTTTGTTTTTGTTTCTGTGAAGCAGCGTTACAAAGCATTGTGGGAGATGTAGTTTAATGAAGAAGTGACTCTTGTGCTAAAATCAGTCTGGGAACTACTGACCCACAATGCCCAGTTCACCTACCCAGAATGCCAAGTCACAGAACAGCCTGCTGGGTAAGCAGATAAAAGGACAGGCGTGGCATGCTTTTGGCCTCTCCTGACGCCATTCAACAGCTATCCGGGGGAGCGATACAGCATGGCAGAGATATCTTTCATCAGACTGAGACACCATGAGGAGAGTCTGGACGGAGCCTCACAGCCTCTCTATTATTACAGCTGGTGAAGTGACGGGCTCCAAGGTTACGGTAAATATACTGTATACTTAGGCCCCTTTCACACTGGGGCACTTTGCAGGCGCTACAGCGCTAAAAATAGCACCTGCAAAGCGCCCTAAAACAGCTGCTGCTGTGTCTCCAGTGTGAAAGCCCGAGGGCTTTCACACTGGAGCGGTGTGCTTGCAGGACGGTCAAAAAAGTCCTGCAAGCCGCATCTTTGGAGCGCTGTAGGAGCGGTGCATTTACCGATCCTAAAGCACCCCTTCCCATTGAAAACAATGGGGCGGCGCTGCAGCGGGCGGATTTAACCCTTTTTCGGCAGCTAGTGGGGGTTAAAACCACCCCGCTAGCAGCCAATAAAACGACAGTAAATCGCTGCTTTACTGCCAGCGCCCGCAATGCTTCATTGTGAAAGTAGCCTTACTGTGTTTTTCTCTACTGCTGGGTCTCATACTCATATTACCATACAGGTGTGCCAGCGGGGGTCGAGACTGTTCTTGGGGTTGAGAGGCAGGTTGCAGAATTGAACATTCATTAGCAGCTCCTACGGGGGTAGTGCTACAGTAGTTTCAAGGCAGTTGAGTTTAAAAGCATTTTTTGAAAAGCAAAAAAAAAAAAATTAGTTCAGGACGGAGATACATTTTTCACTATTTAAAAAAAAAAAAAAAAGCTTCTAAAACGCAAATGCGGCATGTAAATGCGGCAAAACAGATGTTTTTAAATGTCTGTTACTATTTGTCAAGTTAAATAGTTCAGGAGAGGGCAAGGCAAAGACGCTCAGTGCTGATTTCTTGGGGTCCTTTGACACCATAATGGACATAAAACTCACAGTAACGCATAAAAAAAAATAATGTGCATTTAACAGACATTTTTATGAACATTGCAGTGCATTTTCTATTATTTGAACATAATCTGTTGTGAGTGGGCAGGTCCCTGTAAGGGTCACATTACTAGCAATTAGATTTTTTTTTAATCTTTACTTTCTGTTGCATTGCATTTACATACATTCATGTATGCACTTTTATACAGCGTACTGCAAGGCATACAACATTGTGGTGTGAACGAGGCAGTGACCGGCGTTGATTCGATGCTGAAAAACATAGGTCAAGGCACATGGTGTTAATAAGCCCTTAGTGTCTATGGTCATCAATAGACTGGAAAATGCATTTCATAACAAAACTTTATTAACATTAAAAATGAAAACAAAATAAATAAAACTTGCTTTGCTAATAATGGTCATATTAAATTCCTTAGGGTTTTTTTTTTTTTCTCAATGAAAATGAAAAACTACCAGTGATATTTTCATCTCATTTCCAGTTACCTCTATATTCTATCACCTTAGATTTTGTCAGACATGTCTAAAAATAATTTAAAGTATGTCAAACAGCTCTGCATCTGGTCAATAATGGGCCCCCTCCCAAAGTATTAGCTGCATTGCCAAGGGAAGTAACATACACAAATTTTGAGTATGCTGGCCTTATTGGAACTTGACAAAAGGACAAGGCAATCATTGCCCAAGACCCAAATATCTGAAGCTTGTCCTACACCATTCCATTTTCAAAGATCTAGATAACTTCCCCTGTTTGCCATCATGAAATACGTTAGGCTACCTTATTATTGACATTCCCACAATTTAAAGTGTACTTGGGACATACTGGGTTCATAAAACTAACATTGCTGATTTTTTTCAGGATGCAAAGACAAATACTGTACAGATTTTGCTACATTAAAATGTATCTGGATTCAAAATCAACTGTGATGAAACAGAACTATGATCATTTGTCCTGGAAAGTATAATTCTGCTTTCTATAATTAGTGCATTGGTGCAACTTCCCATAAACTGCACAAATCGAGTTCACAAATCAAATGTCTTTACTGGGCAAAAATAAAATATGTAAATGTGATTTTTTAATGCACGTAGCAGTTAAATGAAACCTGAGAAATAAGTAACCTGCAATTGCTTATTTTTTCTTCTGAAATGTTCATTGAGGAATCATCTGGCTTCAATGTTTTCTGAGTCAATCACTTGGAACAAGTATACAGATCAGGGTTCCGATATCACTTGCTGCATACTTATTCTGGCTCAATGACCTAAAGTGTGGAAACCAAAGCAGATAAACAGCTCGGAAAGGGCAGTCCACACTCAGCATTTGAGTCCCATGTGCTCCACAGGAGTTGCTGAGACAAATGCCATAATAATTTGACTTTATTGATTATAGTCTGAAGTAAATATTTGGAGTGCGCAAGTTACATTAACGTTGTGTTGGGAAAAATTGCAGAAAAATGCATTTTTCCCTGACAGCTCCATGTTGGCACATTTCGGTCCATCCCACCCCTTACACTGAAAGTATAGTAACTATAAATTTGCAAAACTCTACCCTTTTAGGAGAGAGGATATGAAAGGTTCCAAGGAGCCTCCAGTAGTGGATGCTGCATTGATGAGGCTGGCTAGGTATGTGGCACTTTCCCTGGACAATGTTGTCATGTTCAAATATCTATCGATCTAAAAAGACGTGTACTTTCACGTTCCCATCTGGTCAAATTTCCAGAAATGTCTTTGCTTTGTGGTCACTCAACTTCACTTTCAATTCCTTTGCCTTCCATGCAGCCTCACAACTTCACCTAAGGTTTTCACAAAAGGGCTATTAGCCAATAGCCCTGCTGTGAAAAAAGGAAATCAGAGTTTACCACTATCTAGATGAAATTGTGTTGCTACACCAAAACAGGGAAGTGTTCTTTAATCATCAGGACTAGTGATCTCAACCATACAAGAGTTTGGCTGGGTCATCAAGTTGAAAAAAAGCCAACTTAGACCCACATGAGCTGTAACCTATATGGAGATGAGTTTAGATACTCAAAGCAATATGGTGGCTCTTCCTTCTGACAAGTTCCCAAATATCCTGGGAAAAATAACCCTTGCTCTGGATTCAATAACTTTATCAGATCACCAGTGCCTGCAAGTTCTAGGCTCAATGACCGTCTCTATTCTGATGATGAAGTGGGCACAATGGAATGCTCAATCCTTCCAGTACAGCTTCCTCAGGCGGTGGCACTTGGAGAACATAGATCAAATAAACTTGATCACTCCATATAAATCACCAGAGTATCTACTGGTGGATGAACAAGGAACATCTCAGACATTGCCACACCCTGCTACAGTTTTCCTGAATGATGCCAGTTATGCTCAGGGCCAGTGGTACCTACGATTTTCAAAAATAGTCTCCAACTTACTAGAGTTGCTAGTGGCTTGGCAAGCCCTTATAATTCCCTTCATCATCTGATTCAAGGTTGCTCAGTGCTGCTGAAAATGGACAACGCCACACGCAGACACGTTTGCCAGATGCAGCTAAAGGAAGTTACCCCAATTTTGAATACAATCTCCATGTCTCAGCAGTGTATATTCTGGGGACGTCCATTCTTATAGCAGAATGCCTTACTCATGCACAGCTGGACAACAAGCGGTCGCTGTCCTGCCAGAGGTAGATCTCTTTGCGTCTCCTCTCCACGCAATTTTTCCTAGGTTCTATTCAAGGTTCCGTGTCCCTCAAGCAATCCAGACAGACACATTGGTTTTGAAGAGGCTCTTTCAGACAGCGTACACATTGCCTCTGGTTCTTCCAATTCTACCCTTCCTCAAGAGACTCCTGAGCGAGAGAAACAGCGTGTCACAATTTTGGCAGCGATTCCTGATTGGCAGAGGCAGCCATGGTACCCTCTTCTTCAGCTGACCGTGAGGGATCCTCTGCCGATTCCATTGGTACTGAAGCTGCTGTCTCAGGGTCCCATTCTTTACTCTTTACAACTGACAAGCTCCACTTAGGGACCTGGGTCTTGAGAGGCAGAAATTAAAAGATCTGGAGTGATCAGACAGCGTAATAGTGCCATATTTTCTCGGCTTCAAAAGAGTGTCTAACCACACATACAATCTGACAAAAAAATTGTTGGCGTTCGCTTACAGTGAAGTAACTGTAAGCATTAGTTCCTCAGAGGACTTGTTTGTAACCCCCCAACAGGGTCAAATGAAAAGTACCAAGGCCTCAATCAAGATTATAGCATCCTGGTTTGTTAAAACAATTTCTCTGGCTTACAAGTCTAAAGGGTTAGCAGTCCTGGAAAGTGCGATGTCTCATTCCACCTAAAAGTATCTCAACATCATGGGCAGCCGCGTGCAAAGTCTTGCTGGAAACAATTTGTACTGCAGCCATGTGGCCGATCATTAGTTTGTGACATATTGTGTAGAACTGACAGCTTTACCCATTGTTTAGCTCAGAAGCAAAATAATGATTACATTTTCTGGCATTCATCCCTCCCTGTTGTGGCTAGTTATTTTCCAGGTGTGCTCACATGGAGCAGTCAGGGAAAACGGAAAATTATTCTTCAGGTTTACTGCAATTTTCCTTTCCTGACAAGCTCCATGGCAGTACAGATTCCCACCCAGTCTGAGGAGTCTACTTACGTAGCACTAGGCTCAGGGGGCTTAACTTTATAGCTACCATTCTGCCAGTGTAAGGGGTGAGTGGTACCTACCCAGGTGTGCTGCCATGGAGCTTGTCATGAAAGGAAAATTGCAGTATGTATGAAAAACTATTTTCAGGGATTTTTTTTTTTTACTTTTTATTCCCAATAAAAAAACAGAGAAAAAAAATATGTATCCAAACCGGCTATTAAATGAATGCCCCATCTGTCCATAAAAAAACATGTGCAACACGTTAGGTTAAACTACAAACACTAAAAAGGTATGGGTAGAACAAAGACATCAACAAGATAACAAAAAAAAAAACTCTAGGACTTGAGGGAATTTATGGGGAAAAAGAGCATGGAACTCAAGTAATTAACTACCCAATCCTGGCAAAAACTTTTTTCCTCACCCTTCCCTTTAACCCCCCCCCCCCCCCCCTCTAACTCATCTTGATAGGTGCTTTTTTTGTTTCTTCTTTCCCCTTACCTGGTGAAGGCAGCTATAGTCAATGGTCCTGTCCCTCCCTGCCACTGGTTCCAGGATGTGTCTGGGGAAGGGGCACTAATCGTATGCATCAATGGCACCCAAAGAGTACTGGTCCCCTACAATCCCCCTGTGATGACATCAACCCTCTGCTTTCTTGAGAGGTGAGAGGACCCTGCCGCTGTGTCCACTTCACACAGGTAGTAACGTAGACGCCCAAAGAACCCATTCAGAAAATAAACATGAGAGAAGACTTGGGATGGCAGTGTCACATGACTTCAGGCAAGTCAAAAAGAGTATTTACCCAATTTTTGTTTTTAACCAAATGGTATATAGAGGAGGGTGGGAGCAAGGGGTGGTCAGGTAGTGACATTTATCCCGAAAAAGGAGGGACTTTAAATAGAAGGCTCCTTAATCACAAAGCTTTATTATTTGGGGGGGGGGGGGGGTAAAAACAACCAATAAGGTGCTAGCTTTCATTTTGAAACCTTAACTAAAACAAACACATAATGTTATAAGTTGTTGCAATCTGCAGATCTGCCCTTCTTAACTCCAGTTCTTATTAAACCACTGTTCATTCATTTATTATCTGACCAAACAGTAATACACAAGTGCTTTTTATATCATTTGGCTTCAGTTCTAAAATAGGTATAGAAAAAGCAGCAACATTCTCATACAAAATTTCTGTCAGTTTTTAAAGGCTCCAGCTTTGCTCGCCTTGTTAATAAAATTCTTCAGGAGGTCATTTTCCATGCTACAAAAGGCATCCGTCTGGGTAACCATAGTCATGTGATTTATGCAAAATCTGAAGCAAAACTCTTCCAGATCCTGAAATTAAATACTAGCTTTAGATACAATGCCAAAACATAAGTAACAATGTGCTAAATCATTCTACTACTACAGTATACCAAATAAGTTCCACTATTAATTTAATAATACATTTTTTGTAATTGTATGTAAATAACATGAACAGATACAGTGCCTTGCAAAAGTAATCACCCCCTTGCCTTTTTACCTATTTTGTTACATAATAGCCTTTAGTTCAATGTTTTTTTTATCTGAATTATATGTGATGGATCAGAACACAATAGTCTAAGTTGGTGAAGTAAAATTAGAAAAATATATACATAAAACTATTTTTCAGAAATAAAAAAAATGATAATTGGCATGTGCGTATGTATTCACCCCCTTTGTTATGAAGCCCATAAAAAGCTCTGGTGCAACCAATTACCTTCAGAAGTCACATAATTAGTGAAATGATGTCCACCTGTGTGCAATCTAAGTGTCACATGATCTGTCATTACATATACACACACCTTTTTGAAAGGCCCCAGAGGCTGCAACATCTAAGCAAGAGGCACCACTAACCAAACACTGCCATGAAGACCAAGGAACTCTCCAAACAAGTAAGGGACAATGTTGTGAAGTACAAGTCAGGGTTAGGTTATAAAAAAATCCAAATCATTGATGATCCCTAGGAGCACCATCAAATCTATCATAACCAAATGGAAAGAACATGGCACAACAGCAAACCTGTCAAGAGACTGCCGCACACCAAAACTGACGGACCGGGCAAGGAGGGCATTAATCAATCAGAGAGGCAGCACAGAGACCCAAGGTAACCCTGGAGGAGCTGCAGAGTTCCACAGCAGAGACTGGAGTTTCTGTACATAGGACGACAATAAGCAATATGCTACATAGAGTTGGGCTTTATGGCAGAGTGGCCAGAAGAAAGACGTTACTTTCAGCAAAAAACAAAATGGCACATTTTGGGTTTGCGAAAAGGCATGTGGAAGACTCCCAAAATGTATTGAGGAAGGTGCTCTGGTCTGATGAGACTAAAATTTTACTTTTTGGCCATCAAAGAAAATGCCATGTCTGGCATAATCCCAAGACATCACATCACCCAAAGAACGTTGAAGGAGCTGGATCAATTTTGCAAATAGAAATGGGCAAAAATCCCAGTGGTAAGATGTGGCAAGCTCATAGAGGCTTATCCAAAGCAACTTGGAGCTGTGATAGCTGCAAAAGGTGGCTCTACAAAGTATTGACTATAAGGGGTGAATAGTTATGCACATTGACTTTTTCTGTTATTTTGTCCTATTTGTTTGCTTCACAATAAAAAAAAAAAAAAAAAATCTTCAAAGTTGTGGGGATGTTCTGTAAATTAAATGATGCAAATCCTCAAACAATCCATGTTAATTCCAGGGTGTGAGGCAACAAAACACGAAAAATGCAAAGGGGGGTGAATACTTTTGCAAGACACTGTAGGTTCCTGTGTTTTTATATCACTTTGAGGAAAAAAAGGATTAATATCCACAGAATGCAAACAGACATTTAAAATCAAGCCTAGAGCTTTCTGGATGAGAGGTACAGCCATGTGAAAAAGTAAGTAACATTCATGGAATTTGTTGAACTTTAACATATTTGAACAGGGAAACACTGTATCTTCAGTGAAAGAGCGTCTACAAATAATATACTTGAATAAAAAACACATGAAAATTTTGTCTGTTCAATCATTTAATAAAGAAAAATATCAATAGATGTAAATGTTGTTGAAAAAGTAAGTACACCCATTGGACTGAGAAGCTGGTATTGCACCCTTTACCAGAAATGACTTCTAGGCATTTTTCATCTTTGTCCACCAGTCTCAGATATTAACCCTGACTTTATTTTTTGACCACTACTCTGCAAAATGTCTTAGTGGAGCTTTGTGGGTTGCCTTGCATTACCTATCTATATTAAATCTTTCCACAACTGGGATATGAATCACACAACTTGATTAGGCCATTCCATAACTTAAAATTTCCTTGGTTGATATGCAAATGCACTTTAGATCATTTTCATGTTGAAAGATCAATTTCTGGTTCATATGCTCATCAAGCACTCTTTTCAAGTGAACTATAAAATTATGTACACATCAATGACTGCAAGCTGCCCCAAATTATACAATTTTCATGACCATGCTTCACAGTTGGTATGATGTTCTTCTCCTGAAATGCTGTATTCAGTAGGCTCCAAATAGGACTAATGTTACTGTATCCAGATAACGCTACCTATGATTCATGAACCCACAGTACATTGCTCCAGAAGGCCTGGTCTTTGCATTCATATTCAATTGCAAACTATAGTCTTGCTCTAATGTTCTTCCTGGACAGCAAAGGCTTTTCATGGCAATCTCTTTCTGATTGTAGCTGTTTGACTCCAGTTTTTGTAAGAGTTAGCCCTTTTTCATACCGATGTGATTTGTTATGTGATTTGACAGTCCTGAGTCGAATCACAAATCGCACCCGATTGTCGGCAATGGAACCGTTCAAATAGCTGTGACTCAAGGTTCCTGCACTACTTTTTGCTGATTTCACGTCCACTTTCATAGACGTCTGTTGTATGAAGTTGCAAGCCGCAACAAAATCGGCAGTGCAAATGACTCGAATGCGATTTTCAAAGCCGCACATCAGTGTGATGTGCGGCTTTGAAAATCGCACTGAAGTAGCGTGATTTCAAAGCCACACTGGTGTGAATGGGGGATTACCTGTAGATCCTGTAATTACATTTTGGGGTACTTTAAGCCCTTTTTTAGCATCACAGTCAGTTCTTGGTTCGGCCAGTCTTGGACACATTTGCAGTAGTTTGAAATCTATGCCACTTGTAAACATTTTTCTTAACACTGGAATTGTTTATTACCCAATCATTTGTAAATCCTTCGAAATCCCTTGCCAGACTCAAACATCTTTTGATCTTGGCAGGATGATACCACACACATCAATAGCAAGGAGACCACCTGACCCTAGTTATAAGACAAGGTCCACCTGCATACTCATAAATCAGAACTTTTTCACATGACTGCAGCTTTTTGGCAATATCCAGTCATCCTGAATAATTTCTGTTCTGTAAAAAAAAAAAAACTTAAAATCAGTCTGTATGTGGTTAGAGATTAAGGCCGTAGGATTTAAAGAGTAATGGTAGTTCTGTCAAAATGTAAAAACGTTCTTTAACAGCACAATGGATCGATCTGTAAAAATGGAAAGCAATGGCTTTATAGCATTAAATATATACTTTTTTTATACCCTTGTGGGTGCTGTATACAACCTATAGATGCCACCTACTTATGCCTACAAGCAGGTGTGGTGCACCTCAAACTGACTTCTAGAGAAAGATGGCCACTGTTGGGCAGACACTAGCCACTTTTCTACAGCTTGCAAGCACATTAATCAGAACAACAATGCCAGGAGGGTGAAAATAGAGTTCACGTGGTGTAGTGAGGTCATCACAATGGGTAAAATAAAAGAATAATGATGTAATGCTCTAAATGCAGCTCATATCAAGTCTTAGCATTTTACAGAATGTAAAGCTATCCTCAAAAGTAAGGGTTAAAACAGAAATTAATAAACTACTCTGGCCTTTGACGGTTTTCCTTTACAGTATCAATGGTGAAGGATGGGACTGATTTATAAACAGTGGGAAAAAAAGGGGGGCAAACCCATAGATACAATACCAAATATACAGTTTTATTTTCTTGGACACATTTAAAAAAAAAATTTAAGCTACGTCCGTTTTCATAAATCAGACCCAAGGTGTGTGACAACGCCCAGTAAAGGAAGTGGGGAAAACTTTGTTACATTCATTACTTAGAAGTGAATTTGGTTATGGTTTAAAAGAGAAGTATGGCCAATGTTTTTTTAGCCATACTTCTCTTCTGGATCACAAGAGTACACTTACTTGTGCTCTCCTGTAATCCTGTGACCCCACAGAGCCACTATAGGCTCTAGAAGGATCCTGACAATAATGGCAGCTGGTTCTGCCTCTCATTGCGCCAATGAGAGCCTGAGCCAGCTGCTCCCGTCCCCTCCAAAGCCCAGAACTCCAGTGAGCGCTGGAGGGGCAGAGCAGTGCCTGACAGTCACTGTTCTCTGCTCAGAGTGGACAAAGAACTGAATGGTTATGTGATCACTCAGTTCTCAACCAGTGCGGTACAGCAGCAACATCAGACAGATGCTACAGCCATATATTTTTTTTTTTTTTTTTTTTTAGCTCACACTTCTCCTTTAAAAGGAGACGTTTAGTCAAATGAAACATTTGCAGTGGTATAAAAATAATGTTTTGTTACCTGAAGAAAAAAAAAAAAAAATTGGTTTAGTAATAAAGGATAATGTGATTGCAAAACCAATAATAGAATTTCTGGCTAACCTGCATTCCGTCCAATGCTGGAAGATGTGAATCAAACGCCAATGTCAATGTAAAAAAAGAGTGAAACTACTTTTTGTATTTACAGTGTTTTGGCTATAGATGACTGTACCTGAAGCTCTGGATGGTAGCTGCAAAATTAGAACAATTGTCTCCACATTCAGTAGATAGGCATGCAAAATTCACTAGGTTTTTAGGTATGGGATCTTTTGGCAGTGGTGGTAATCTTGGGTAGGTGGGGCTCAATTCTCAATTTAAATGGACATCCTCTTTCATGTATCCCCTACCATCTCCCCACTTAGGTAAAAAGCAAGCCTGATTTGTGGACAGACATGACAGTAACTCCACTTTCATGGGGAAAAAAAATAGCAAAGAAAGAAATAATATTGTATATATTAATTGCTACATGAGCCATATTTAATTGAATGTTATTAAAAATTACCATTGCTTTTCAATCTGTAGCTCTGTAATTTTTTTATAAAATTCAATACAATATGGTAATCTGAAGGCGCCCCACTGGTGTATGGAATGCCCCTAGAAATGCCATTATCTGCTTGTGCGATTGGCTAAATGATTTTCCCAGGAGTCCGCACTAAGATTCAGAGTCGCGATTTTACGCATGCTCTGAAACAAACATTTCACTTTTGGGGAGATACTCCCAAAGGGTAATCCCTTCTCAATGCTGACCCAGCAAGTAATTCAGCTGATTAATAATGAAAAAGTCACTCCCATTCAGAATTTGTATCCAAAGACACAAAGCAGAAGCAGGTAGGAATCTGCAACAACGTTTGTTAAAATCTTTGCACAAACTTTGACCACCCAGAGAGTTTGTTTTTTTTCTCAACAAAAGTGGAGTTACTCTTTAAGGTGCATCTTTTAAGAACCAGGAGGCCAAAAGCTTTCCAATATATACTTATAAAGGATTTCCTTGTACCTGGGCATCATACTTAACGGCAGCTGACAGCAGTACGACCGCATTCTCCTCACAGATACCTTGTTTTATGGTCTGCTGGCATAGTTGCTTCAGTCTATTTTCTCGGTATAACGTAGCTAGCTCCAGAAGTCCTGCACACAGAAAAATAAATTAGTGACTATTGCAGAGACATGTACAGTACACATACAACCTTCCTATATAAAAATCGAAAACTGACTTAGCCCTCATTCACATTGACTGTGGCTTTGAATTTCATCTGAAATTGCATGATTTCAAAGCCGCATGTCAGTACAACTTCGGGTGCGACTTGGAAGACATATGTGCGGCTTCATGTCAATGCAAGTTGTGCCCAAAATTGACAAATGTAGTGCAGGAACTACTTTTTCAAATCAGTGCGGCATTGCAAAGTCAACAGCGTATCCTTTTTGAACAGTGGCATTGCCGCCATTAGGGTGTGACCGGTCAAATCGCATGACAAGTCACTTAAATTGTGAACAAGGCCTAAGTGTGCATTGTTCCGGAGCACAAAAGATCAAGAAAAGGCCTCTGTATCCCAAGCTTTACTTGAAGACAAAACTTTAGTTTTGGATAGAGTAGGGTATAAATAAATTCTGTCAATATTTTTTCTGACAATTTCCCTAAAGATTCAACCTACTTGACATAAGTTAACTTGCCAGCTACTACAAAAAAAAATTTCTATATGCAATAGTCCTTCAAAATGTATTGGCAGACAGTTTTGTATAGCATGTGGGTTAGAACCTCCGTCATATTTTTTTGCGGTCTGTGTCCTCGCTAGGGAAAGTCATTTGTTCTGGTCAGCATTGTCACTTGGACAGAAAAAGGGAGGAAATGCAAAAAGTTGCAGGGGTGATGAAATTACACAGAACTGTCACAGCCGAAGGACCCCGCTACCAGACCTGTCAAATCTAATCTTTGTCAGCGCAATAAATGTTTAGTTAGCAAGCATGATATAACAGTTACATGCATATACTAACCAATGGCATCCTCAGGAGAAATGCTGATATTATCTGTATACAAATATTCCAAGAAAGCACGATATACCGGATAGGAAAACTGATGAATTTCAATTACGTCTTCATCACTTTCATGTAAAAAGGAGCGAAAATGTTCACACCTGGAAATGAAGTTACAAAAAACAATTAACTACCAATGGATTGTGCCTCACTCATTACAGCAAGAGGTGATGAAACTGCAATCTTAAATTAAGAAATCTGAACATGTACAGGCAAATCAGATTTATGCATACTGGCAGATCCGGTGAATTATTCATACAAATAAAATACAAGTTGTTTGGGTTTGAAGCGTACTTTCAGATTGAACAATCTATACAAGTAGATTCATACAGCAGTTAACTCATCCCCACTCGTGACTTCTTACCTAATCTGAAGGAGAACTTTGTGCACGTGAATATTTTTTTCATCCACTAAAAACTTTAAATCAGCCGTCTCAGGATTGTCAAATTCCTTTTTTAATGACTCTGCTACAGTCAGGTGATCATCTGGCTCTTCACAAGGGAACAAATACAGAAAAACAAACAACTTAAAAAAATTCTCAGTTTCAACCAAAATCTTTATGCATACACAGATTTTGCTCAGTTATTTTTAATAAACTTTTTAGACTTGAAGCGTGTGTGTCAGGAGACATCACTCTGGTGTTGCCGCTGTGTGTCTTTGGTTAGAATCGCACTTGGAACACCATTAGCATGTCGTTTGTTTGCGCTTCATGTTGTAACAATGTTTTCTGGCTTCCTTTCACAGTTCACACATAGTTAGTTGGCTTCCTGTCATATTGGCCCTAGTTTGTATGAGCATGATAGGAACAGATTAAGAGCTCAGAGTGATAAGAACGGATGTTAGTGGTATTATGTGTAAAAACAGTGCACAATAAATTGGCGCCATATAAAAAAAATATATTAAAAAAAGCTAGCCAAATGGGGTAGCCACAATATGACTGGTATGCCATATAGCATTTATATACTATTACCAGGATGTAAATGTTACAAAACATGGCTACATTTTACAGGAGTCATTGTCGGAGACAAAAAGGGTTTATTTATTCTGAGCACATTCACACCTGTCAGTTTTACTACATGAAAATCCATTTCATGTAGAAAGAACATTTATTGCTTGGTGCTTTGCATCTAAGCACACAGTTCAGCATATTTTTTTTTTTAATAATATGTGGTATTTTTGTGCATTAAAACATATTAAAAAGGTAAACAACCTGTTGCAAAATACCTGTATATAGACCTCAATAACCCAAGCTAGAATTTTCAACACAGAACTGAAAGATTCATCATAATGAATCCATGCTTATGGGATGGCCGAGTCAAAAATTTCAACTGAACAAAAAAAAAAAAAGTTTCATACAGGCTGTGTCTGATGTGATGTCTCTTTATCTAACCATAGTGCTGTTTAAAAATCTATACTGAAATAAAATAGACAGCACCAGTTTTGCAGGCACATTAATAAAAAAAAAAAAAGGGAAAAAAAAAAAAAAAAGGTAAATATACAAAACATACGTATTACACATGGAACATATTTATCTTAACTGAACAGTACTGTACAGGACACAGGCAAAGTACTCATAGACTGTAAGCTATAGGCTCATACCTTCAGGAAACTGGACACTGGCAAAGCTTTTGAGGACATGTCCCCAGGCACATCTGCAATAATTCTACCGTACTCCATGAATCCTTAGTTTTGTACTAGGGCCCAAAGTTGATGGACCTCTTCTCATTCACAGAACAAAATGATTCTTAGATTAACTATTTTTTTTTTCTTCATTATTTTATCTGCAGCTTCTTCAATCAACTGCTCTAATGCCACAAAACTGAAGCAGTGCATCAGGATCTGAGCAACCTTAGTAAACCCTGGGAGCCATACTTGGACCCCATGCTATGGTGATGGTCTGTAATGTTCCTCCAGGCACTGGATTCTACATGGGCACTCACCTTGGCACTTAGTGCAACTCATGTAGTCAGCCGCAGGGCACTATACACATGTCCTGGACCATAGGCCATCCCATGGAACGCAGTCCCTGAAGACCCCTTTGGGGGTACAGTGGTGTGAAAAAGTGTTTGCCCCCTTCCTCATTTCCTGTTCCATGTTTGTCACACTTAAGTGTTTCGGAACATCAAACCAATTTAAACAATAGTCAAGGACAACACAAGTAAACACAAAATGCAATTTGTAAATGTTTATTATTAAAAGGTGAAAAAAATCCAAACCATCATGGCCCTGTGTGAAAAAGTGATTGCCCCCCTTGTTAAAACATACTATAACTGTGGTTGTCCACACCTGAGTTCAATTTCTCAGCCACACCCAGGCCTGATTATTGCACACCTGTTCACAATCAAGGCATCACTTAAATAGAGCTGCTTGACACAGTAAGGTCCACCAGAAGATCCTTAAAAGCTACACATCATGCCGAGACCCAAAGAAATTCAGGAACAATTGAGAAAGGAAGTAATTGAGATCTATCAGTCTGGAAAGGGTTATAAAGCCATTTCCAAAGCTTTGGGAATCAGCGAACCACAGTGAGAGCCATTACCACAAATGGCGAAGACATGGAACAGTGGTGAACCTTCCCAAGAGCGCAGCGACGACTCATCCAAGAGGTCACAAAAGACCCCACAACAACGGAACTGCAGGCCTCACTTGCCTCAGTTAAGGTCAGCGTTCATGCCTCCATCAGGAAAAGACTGGGCAAAAATGGCCTGCATGGCAGAATTCCAAGGAGAAAACCACTGCTGAGCAAAAAGAACATCAAAGCTCGTCTCAATTTCTCCACACACATCTTGATGATCCCCAAGACTTTTGGGACGATGAGACAAAAGTGGAACTTTTGGAAGGTGTGTGTCCAAGTATATCTGGCGTAGAAGGAACACTGCATTTCAGAAAAAGAACATGCCAACAGTAAAATATGGTGGTGGTAGTGTGATGGTCTGGGGCTGTTTTGCTGCTTCAGGACCTGGAAGACTTGCCGTGATAAAAGGAACTATGAATTCTGCTGTCTACCAAGAGATCCTGAAGGAGAATGTCCGATCTGTTCGTGTACTCAAGCTGAAGCGAACTTGGGTTCTGCAGCAGCACAATGATCCTAAACACACCAGCAAGTCCACCACCGAATGGCTGAAGAGAAACAAAATGCAGACTTTGGAGTGGCCTAGCCAAAGTCCTGACCTGAATCCTATTGAGATGTTATGGTATGACCTTAAAAAGGCCGTTCATGCTCGAATGTAACTGAATTAGGACAATTCTGCAGATGAGTGGGCCAAAATTCCTCCAGGACACTGTAAAAGCATCATTGCACGTTATCGCAAACGCTTGGTTGCAGTTGTTGCTGCTAAGGGTGGCCAACCAGTTATTAGGTTTAGGGGGCAATCACTTTTTCCCCATGATGGTTTGGATTTTTTTTCGCCTTTAATAATAAACACCTTCATTTACAAATTGCATTTTGTGTTTACTTGTGTTGTCCTTGACTATTGTTTAAATTGGTTTGATGTTCCGAAACACTTAAGTGTGACAAACATGGGAACAGGAAATGAGGAAGGGGGCAAACACTTTTTCACACCACTGTATGTCCACCGAGAAGGGGCGAAGCCTGGACTCTATCTACAGTCCAGCATCATGGACAAATAAGACAAGTCATCTTGTATGCTTCTGACGGTTACTGTTAAAGATCAGTACAAATTTGGAATTGTCTTCACTACGGTGTAAACTTTTCAAATTTGGGGCTAAACCAACCACTCAGAGCATAGTCTCAAATGGATGACCAGGTGTTACATCACACCACTAGTCATACACTTTACCACCAGCAATATCTACTATCATACCTAAAAATCATTTTTTTTGCCTGCTGTGAACACAGGCACTTCAGTCTCAGAGATTACTCTATTCCTCGCATTCTGGCCTTCCTACAATCAGGTCTTGACTAGAACTTGGCCTTAAACACTCTGAAAAAAAACAGGTTTCTTCCTTGTCCATTCTTTTCAAAGACCTCTGCACATTAAAGAGGAAGTAAACCCTAATGGGTTTACTTCCTCTTTGTTTCCCTGTAAAGGTAAAGCATAATGGACTACTATGCATCGCATAGTAGTCCATTATGTGTCACTTACCTGACACAGGAGCCAGCAAAGTCACTGCTGTCCCCTTGTGTACGGAGCCTCCATCTTCTTGGTGGGTCTCGTGGCTCTGTCATTCGACGGCGCCACAATGACACTCCCGCGCATGCGCACGGGAGCTGCCACTCGCGGCATATCGCCGTTGAGAGCGGCGCACTCAGTGCGCCTGCACACCGATGTCTACGTGTAGGTTTAGGAGATATTTCTTTGACCTACAGGTAAGCCTAGATTAAGGCTTACCTGTAGTAGGTCCAAGTGGTTTGTAAGGGTTTACAACCACTTTAAACACTTATTGCAGCATCCTGTGCTTCCTTGGGATCTCGACTTGTTTCTCTCTGCCCAGCAAAAACCACCCTTACAATCCTACAAAGTAGCCTTTTTTGTTGCTATGACATCTGTCAAACGTGTCTCTAAATTGGGAGCTTTTTTTGTAAGGAGCCATCCCATATACTTCAAAGACAAGGTTGTCTTCCACCTCAATAATAACATAGTCCTCCCATTCTAATGCCCTGCCCCAAAGCTTTAAAAGGAGATTAATCTTTATTGCCTAGACGTAGGCAGAGCCATTGGAGTCTACCTAAAAACTACAACTTTGACCAGACAGATTCCCTACTTGTCTTGTTCTAACGCATTTCTACTTCCATCCACCATTGTGAGATGGATAAGAAATTGCTTGCTAATGCTTACACTCTCAAGGGCATATCTTCTTCTGTGCTTTTATGCGTACAATTCACCAGATTGGTCTGAGTTTCCTGAGCATTTCAACACCAGGCCCCCTGTAGCCCAACTGTATAAGGCTGCCACCTGGTCTTCTGTTCATACTTTTGCCTAGTTATTGTCCACCGGCAGCACTCTGAAGCTTTGCCTGTTGCCACAGTTCTTTGCCTAGTTATTGTCCACCTCATTCATTGCTTAGTAACGCCTTGGGGTCTAGGAATACTTAGTCTGTGTGCTGTAAGATTAAGGCAAGAGGGATTTATGTAAACTTCATATCTTAGCGTACAGGACAGGACACAGGCTACCTTCCCTTCCATGCTTTGAATGCTCTGCATTACTTGCTACAAATCTGAGGATTCATGGAATGGGTTAAGATTATAGGGGAGGCGCTCTGGGGGCGTGACCTCAAAAGCTTTGTCAGTGTCCAATCACCTGAAAGTACTAGCCTATAACCCAGGGTCTATGAATACTTGAATTGCTCACCTCATACAGTGCCTTGCATTGCAAGTTTAAGAGAAGAGGGATTTTGACTTAACTGTAAACTCCATATCAAGGAGTACAGTACAGGAAACAAGCCACCTTTCCTTCCATTCCTTGGATACTCTGCATTACTTGCTACAAAACTGAGGATACATGGAGTTTGATAGGGTTATGGGAGAGGCACCCAGGAAGTGTTACCTCTAAAGCTTTGCCAGTGTCCAATCGCATAAAAAACACAAGCTTATAACCCAGGGTCTGTGAATACTTTGCTTATGTCCTGTACTGTACTCCAAGATACGATTACAGGGAAGTCAAAATTCCTCTCTCGCTTTTCAGATTGCATAATCAAGGTTCATAAACATACATTTGCACCACAAAAATTGCAAGCTAGTATAACCTATACCCTATCAGAGTATACCTTTCACAAAGTGCTATCTGTCTGGATGCTGTGGGTTCCTGTACTTTGCATTTAGTCATTCCAGTCTTAAGGCCTACAAGCTGTACAATGTGTATCCTATGGACATGTAATACAACAGAACACATTAATGCTCCTCTGATCTTCCTCACCTACTGAAAGCAGCCTCCACATTATGGCTGGGGTGGAGAAACAGGCGAACACGTCATCTGTGCAGGTGAAGTGGGTGAGATGCGGTGAGATGACAGCTTGTCCTCGGCACTGGCCCCACATGTATACCTGACCACTCTGAGATCTGGCAGCCGATGTGTGTGATGAGTGGCATGCTGCTATTTCTACTATTCTAGTCCCACATAAACAGAAGAACAGCACAGACAAGATTAATGAAGCAGCTGTGCAAGCTTACCACAAACATTCATTTTACCTTATCCCCAAATGATAACATAAGAAATATATCCAAGTTCTAATAAAATTAAGAGATGTGCAGGGTGAGGTCTGGCAAAAGATCAGCATTTACATATACTGCAAATATTAAAGGTGTTAAATAAACATACCAATGGTAAATCATTGCATATACCGTATATACTGAAGTATAAGCCGAGTTTTTCAACACATTTTTTTGTGCTGAAAGTGCTCCCCTCGGCTTATACTGGAGTCAAGCACTTTTCTGCAGCAGAGAATGACATTACAGTATCTCGGGCCACTTGGTGCTAGGAACCCCAAATGGTGTGCAAACCCAGTGGAACTACCACTACAACATATCCAAAGATAGGGTTTCTAGTACCAAGTGGCCCCGAGATATGGGGCCCCAAAGTTGGTTCGGAAAATGTCATTCTCTGCTGCAGAAAAGTGCTTGACATTTTCCGACCCAACTTTGGGGCCCTGTATCTCGGGGCCACTTGGTGCTAGGAACCCCAAAATGTGGTGTGCAACTCCAGTAGAACTAGCACTACAACATATCCAATGGGGTTCCTAACACCAAGTGGCCCGAGATACGGGGCCCCAAATTCGGTCAACTGTGTCCATCTGCAGAAATGTCATTTCAGGAACCTTTGAGTCCAGCTAGGGGGCATCTAGGAACCCTTAACTACAAGTTTGAAGTTCGGGGGACCTATGGCTGAAAATGGGCACAGTGAGGCTACAAATGGGCATTGTTGACCCTCTTTTACACTTACAGTAGCTGCGCATTTCTCACCCTAAGCTTATACTCGAGTCAATTTTTTCCAGGTTTTTTTGGTAAAATTGTGTGCCTCAGCTTATATTCGGGTTGGCTTATACTCGAGTATATACGGTAGTTTATTTTAACGGCTTACCACTCTACACAAGTTTATTAGAGATTTTTTTTTTTTTTCCTTTAAATAATTTTTATAGATTATAATGAATTACAATATAACAATATTGTAAGAAAACAAGTTTTACAAAATAAAGTCAAAACATACAGTGAAACTTCTTGCGTAAATAAGAGTTAATAAAATAAAGATAAAATTATATTATAAATGTTTATTAGAGATTTTACACTGGCACCACACAATATCATATTCTTGGATTATCCATAGCTAAAGAATCATTTTTTTCAGTGTTTGGAGATGCTGGATAGATGAATTAGCCTTATGGGTTTTTCCTTAAGTTGCCTATATGCCTGAAATAGTGGTCTGAAGATACATGCAATTTCCAGCTAAATATATTATTGTTCTTAGAAAAAATCAACCTGTAGTGCAGGACCTAAATTCTTGCTTACCTGATCAACATTATTTTTACATGTCTACTCAACCTTTTCCAGATAATCAAAAGATTATATACAATATGCGTACAGATATATATATACAGATGTGTACCATCTGTACCTGGAAGCATCAATTCCTTTGTCACAGAAATACTGTTGAAATATGTTTTTTGAAAAGTGTTCACATTTACAAAATAATCATTGCTACATAAGATTATTTCCAAGCCTGGAGAGCACTGCCTGTAGCAAGCCTTAGGTATAAAGGCTACGAGGATTAGATAACTGTCACCAGGGGGTTCTAGGCTCCCCAAAGTTTTTGCTCAATCCTTTTCAATAATTTCCATTGGATTTCAAGAAGAAACGCTACAGGTTATGAATCATAGCCATCTAAATCATCATCCCATCAGACCAGCAAAATTCCGATTGACGCAATAGTACTACGCTACAGTATATTTAGAGCTAATAGTTGCACACCTTTATAACCGTGACATCTCTGTTCATCAATAATGTATGACAGTCCAAAAAAATAAAGATCACAACTAAAAAGAGTCTCTGCGTATTCCCAATATTGTGACCAAATGCAAGTACACTGAGCCCAAAAGTCATGTTCCTGGCTTATTGATCCAGTATCACAAAGAAACCGAGTATGGAAGTCCCTCATCATCCGACATTCCAACAAGGGATCAGAATGATTTAGAACAAAAAACCCCACTATATTTATAAAAAATACACTACCATAAAAAAAATAAAAACGTGAAAGAGCAGCTATCATTCCACAGTGCAATTACCACACTAATATCAATAACTGTATACCTACTAACATTTCCCCAATATGAAATGAATAATTGAATTCGTAAAAAGGAGCACTTCACTGTTAGTAGGTATACATTTAATGAATCAGAAAGGTTGAAGATATTAGGGAAATGGAGAGTCTTACTCAGGAGAGTGGATTAAAAAAATAAAATAAAAATAAAAACTACTTGTCTAAGTACTTGGACTAAATCAGGGTCCCAATCTACTTGTCCTGATAATTTTTTTTAGAATATAATTATATATATATATATATATACAGTGGTGTGAAAAAGTGTTTGCCCCCTTCCTCATTTCCTGTTCCTTTGCATGTTTGTCACACTTAAGTGTTTCGGAACATCAAACCAATTTAAACAATAGTCAAGGACAACACAAGTAAACACAAAATGCAATTTGTAAATGAAGGTGTTTATTATTAAAGGTGAAAAAAAATCCAAACCATCATGGCCCTGTGTGAAAAAGTGATTGCCCCCTAAACCTAATAACTGGTTGGGCCACCCTTAGCAGCAAAAACTGCAACCAAGCGTTTGCGATAACGTGCAATGAGGCTTTTACAGCGTCCTGGAGGAATTTTGACCCACTCATCTTTGCAGAATTGTCCTAATTCAGTTACATTAGAGGGTTTTCGAGCATGAACGGCCTTTTTAAGGTCATACCACAACATCTCAATAGGATTCAGGTCAGGCAGTGGCGTACCTAGGGTATGGCAGCCATGGCAAGTGCCATGGGCGCTATGGGGGGGGGGGGCGACAAAAAAGCCGCCCGCACAAAAAATAATCTGACTCCAACCCTTCCTCTTGCGGCCGCCTCCCACACTAATCTAGTCCCCGGCGCCTTGACTGGCCTGCTGGAGCGCGGCGCCGGCACATTAGGGAGTGAGGAGGGAAGCGACAGGTGCCCGGGCGCCCCCCATGACGGCCGATGCGTTGGTTCTGGCCAGAGTGAGCGCCCGGGTCACCTACGTAGCCATAGAGTAACTAGGGGAGGCGGAGCCTTAGGCTCCGCCTACCCTCCTCTGCGCAGCGGCTTCAGTTCCTCTTCTCGGGGGTCTCCCGGTCTGTGTGCTAACGGTGCTGTGACCTGGTCGGTGAGGACTCTGAAGAACATGGAGTCTGGAGACCAGGAGAAGAGAGAGACACTAGAGGAAAGAAAAACAATTGGACCCCCCCCCCCCCCCCCAAGCAGCAGCAGCAGCAGGTACTAGTACAGCACAGTCTTGATCATCATCATGTGCACAGTGTACCAGTAACCAGCGCCAAATGCAAAGCAAGTAATCAAAGATAGTGCTCAATTTGTATTAAATAAATATGCTTGGCTATAGATATCATAAAGTGTAATCACTTTATTACACTTTATTTATATCTATTGCTATGCATATTTATTTAATCCATATTGAGCACGATCTTTGATTGGCTACTTGCTTCTGCTTGGGCCTGGCACACACACAATCGCACATGATGATGACTTAGACCTCTTTAACACTGAGCCGCATCAGCGGTAAAGCGGCGCTATTTTTAGCGCCGCTTTACCGTTATTTTATCAACGCTATTCGCCAAAAAGGGGTTAAATCCACCCACAAAATGCCGCTGCAGCAGCGCTTTGCCGGTGGTATGGCGGCGCTGCCCCATTGTTTTTAATAGGCAGGAGCGGTGGAGGAGCTGTGTATTCACCGCTCCTCCACCGCTGCAAAGTAGCTGCTGGCAGGACTTTTTGTGACGCCCTGCCAGCGCAGCGCCCCGGTGTGAAAGCACTTGGGCTTTCTCACTGGGTTTGCAGCTGAGGCTTTTTTCAGGCGCTATGCTGGCGCTATTTTTAGCGCTGTAGCGCCTGAAAAACGCCTCCAGTGTGAAAGGGGTCTTAAAGTCATCATGTGCGATTCTGCGTGTGTGCCAAGCAGATAGGGCCGACGCTACCACTAGGCAACCTAGGGAACCCAGCTGTACAGTGTCAGAGATGCTGGCGCAGCATTTATGGGTGCTGATGTTACCGTATTTATGGGGGCTGATGTTACCGCATTTATGGTGGCTGATGTTACCATATTTATGGGTGCTGATGTTACTGTATTTATAGGGGCTGATGTTACCGTATTTATGGGTGTTAATGTTACCGCATTTATGGGTGCTGATGTTACCGTATTTATTGGGGCTGATGTTACCGTATTTATGGGTGCTGATGTTACCGTATTTATGGGTGCTGATGTTACCGTATTTATGGGGGCTGATGTTACCGCATTTATGGGTGCTTATGTTACCGCATTTATGGGGGCTGATGTTACCGCATTTATGGGTGCTGATGTTACCGCATTTATGGGGCTGATGTTACCGCATTTATGGGTGCTGATGTTACCGCATTTATGGCTGCTGATGTTACCGCATTTATGGGTGCTGATGTTACTGTATTTATGGGTGATGATGTTACTGTATTTATAGGGGCTGATGTTACCGCATTTATGGATGATGATGTTACTGTATTTATAGGGGCTGATGTTACCGCATTTATGGCTGCTGATGTTACCGTATTTATGGGTGCTGATGTTACTGTATTTATAGGGGCTGATGTTACCGCATTTATGGGGGCTGATGTTACCGCATTTATGGGGGCTGATGTTACCACATTTATGGGGGCTGATGTTACCGCATTTATGGGTGCTGATGTTACTGTATTTATAGGGGCTGATGTTACCGTATTTATGGGTGCTGATGTTACCGCATTTATGGGTGCTGATGTTACCGCATTTATGGGTGCTGATGTTACCGCATTTATGGGGGCTGATGTTACCGCATTTATGGGGGCTGATGTTACCGCATTTATGGGGGCTGATGTTACCGCATTTATGGGTGCTGATGTTACCGCATTTATGGGGGCTGATGTTACCGCATTTATGGGTGCTGATGTTGCTTCATTTATGGGTGCTGATGTTATTGCATTTATGGATGATGATGTTACTGTATTTTTGGGTGCTGGTGAGGCCACATTTATGGGTGGAGCCAGGGGGGGTGAGACAAAATGAGGTTTCGCCTAGGGTGTCAAAAATCCTCTCTCCTTGTCGCACTGCGTCCCTCTCTGTCTGTCCCCAGCGTCCTCTCTGTCTGTCTGTTTTTTTTTTTGTTAAGGTTATCTGAAAGATGGGTTTCAAATGTTTTGACAGGGGCGCAGTTTCAGTTCTTGCCATAGGCGCCATTTTCACTAGATACGCCTCTGAGGTCAGGACTTTGGCTAGGCCACTCCAAAGTCTTCATTTTGTTTTTCTTCAGCCATTCGGTGGTGGACTTGCTGGTGTGTTTAGGATCATTGTCCTGCTGCAGAACCCAAGTTCGTTTCAGCTTGAGTACACGAACAGATGGTCGGACATTCTCCTTCAGGATCTCTTGGTAGACAGCAGAATTCATAGTTCCTTTTATCACGGCAAGTCTTCCAGGTCCTGAAGCAGCAAAACAGCCCCAGACCATCACACTACCACCACCATATTTTACTGTTGGTATAATGTTCTTTTTCTGAAATGCAGTGTTCCTTCTACGCCAGATATACTTGGACACACACCTTCCAAAGAGTTCCACTTTTGTCTCATCGGTCCACAGAATGTTGTCCCAAAAGTCTTGGGGATCATCAAGATGTGTTGTGGAGAAATTGAGACGAGCTTTGATGTTCTTTTTGCTCAGCAGTGGTTTTCTCCTTGGAACTCTGCCATGCAGGCCATTTTTGCCCTGTCTTTTCCTGATGGTGGAGGCATGAACGCTGACCTTAACTGAGGCAAGTGAGGCCTGCAGTTCCTTGGACGTTGTTGTGGGGTCTTTTGTGACCTCTTGGATGAGTCGTCGCTGCGCTGTTGGGGTAATTTTGGGCGGCCGGCCACTCCTGGGAAGGTTCACCACTGTTCCATGTCTTCGCCATTTGTGGATAATGGCTCTCACTGTGGTTCGCTGGATTCCCAAAGCTTTGGAAATGGCTTTATAACCCTTTCCAGACTTATAGATCTCAATTACTTTCTTTCTCAATTGTTCCTGAATTTCTTTGGGTCTCGGCATGATGTGTAGCTTTTAAGGATCTTCTGGTGGACCTTACTGTGTCAAGCAGCTCCTATTTAAGTGATGCCTTGATTGTGAACAGGTGTGGCAATAATCAGGCCTGGGTGTGGCTAGAGAAATTGAACTCAGGTGTGGACAACCACAGTTATAGTATGTTTTAACAAGGGGGGCAATCACTTTTTCACACAGGGCCATGATGGTTTGGATTTTTTTTCACCTTTAATAATAAACACCTTCATTTACAAATTGCATTTTGTGTTTACTAGTGTTGTCCTTGACTATTGTTTAAATTGGTTTGATGTTCCGAAACACTTAAGTGTGACAAACATGCAAAGGAACAGGAAATGAGGAAGGGGGCAAACACTTTTTCACACCACTGTATATATATATATATATATATATATATATATATATATATATATATATATATATATATATATATATATATATATATATTTTTTTTTTTTTTACCACTTGCCGTCCGCCCTACAGGGTGGCCATGCTGTGTGTATATATACACGTGATCCTGCACTTCCGGGTAGCAGGCGCCTCACTCCTGCTGTGATTCTACACAGCGTGGGCCGATCAGCGGGTCCCGCAGGCTCGATGTCCGCCGGCACCCGCTGATGATTTGGTACACAGGCAGAATGGCAGCCTGTCTATGAAAACAAGGCAGATCGCCGTTCTGTCAGTAAGGAAGGCTTGGATCCTGTATTCCTGCAAAGCACAGACATGGATCTTTGCCTTCCCCTAGTAAAAGCACCTCCCACACTACACTAAAACACTAGTTAGGCACACAGTTAACCATTTGCTTGCTCCTGATGTTAACCCCTTCCCAGCCAGTGTCATTAGTACAGTGACAGTGTTTTTTTTTAGCACTGATCCACTGACAGCTCAGCGTGGGATCGGGTCGGATCGCCTGCAGAAAAGGTGTGTATACAGATTTTTTTCTTTACAGGGCTTAGCATGGACTTCCACTTTAACCGCTTGCCGACTGGCTCCTGTAGATTATATTATATATATAATATATGGTCGGCAGAATGGCACAGCTGGGCAAAGTAATGTACCAGTCTGCTACTTTGAATTTCCTGCCGTGCGCGTGCCTGCCGCAAGCTCAGTGACTGTGTGTCCGCCGGGGGGCCCGCGATCGTGTCACGGAGCTGAAGAATGGGGAGATGCCGATGTAAACACAGCATCTTCCCGTTCTGCCTAGTGACAGGACACTGATTGTCTGCTCCCTGTCATCGGGAGCAATGATCAGTGTCGTGTCACTGCTAGCCCATCCCCCCAGACAGTTAGAATCACTCCCTAGGACACACTTAACCCCTTCCCTGCCCCCTAGTGGTTAACCCCTTCACTGCCAGTGACATTTTTACAGTAATCAATGCAACTTTATAGCATTGGGCTCTGTATTAATGTCAATGGTCCCAAAAATGTGTCAAAATTGTCCGATGTGTCCGCAATGATGTCGCAGTCACGATAAAAAAAATAAAAAAAAAAACGCTGATCGCCACCATTACTAGTAAAAAAAAAAAAGGTTAATAAAAATGCCATAAAATTTTACCATATTTTGTAAACGCTATAACATTTACGCAAACAAATCAATAAACGCTTATGCAATAAACTCCCTATTTTGTAAACGCAAAACCAACTGCACAGAGGAGGCAAGTATAATATGTTTGTTAGTTATTAAAAAAAAAAACACAAGCCTTTACAAATCGCTTTACTACAATGACTACTACTACTACAACTACTACAATAGCTACTACAATGACTACAACTACTACATTGACTACAACAATGATTAACTACTACAATGACTACTAATACTAATAGTAGTCATTGTAGTAGTCATTGTAGTTATAGTAGTCATTGTAGTCATTTTAGTATTAGTAGTCATTGTAGTTATTGTAATTGTAGTAGTAGTCATTCCAGTAGTTATAGTCATTATAGTAGTAGTCATTGTAGTAGTAGTCATCCCAGTAGTAGTTGTAGTCATTGTCATTGTAATTGTAGTAGTAGTCATTGTAGTAAAAGTCACTGTAGTAGTAATTGTAGTAGTCATTAAAATTGTAGTATTCACTGTAGCAGTAGTAGTCATTGAAATTGTAGTAGTCACTGTAGTAGTGGTCATTGTAGTTGTAGTCATTGTAATTGTAGTAGTAGTAGTAGTAGACATTGTAGTAGACATTGTAGTTGTAGTAGTAGACATTGTAGTTGTAGTGATTGTAGTAGTTGAAGTAGTCATAGTAGTAGTCGTTTTAGTAGTCATTGTAGTAGTTGTCATAGTAGTAGAAGTCATTGTAGTAGTCATTGTAGTTGTAGTAGTAGTAGTAGTAGTCATTGAAATAATAAGAAGTAGTTATTGAAATTGTAGTTGTAATAGTAGCCATTGTAGTAGAAGTCATTGTAGTTGTAGTAGTAGTCATTGTGGGTGAAGTAGTCATTGTAATAGTAGTCATTGTGGGTGAAATAGTAGGCATTGTAGTTGTAGTAGTAGTCATTGTGGGTGAAGTAGTCATTGTAATAGTAGTCATTGTAGTTGTAATAGTAGTCATTGTAGTTGTAGTAGTAGTAGTCATTGATGTAGTCATTGTAGTGGTAGTTATTTTAGTAGTAGTCATTGTAGTTGAAGTAGTCATTGTAGTTGTAATAGTAGTCGTAATCATTGTAGTAGTACTAGTAATTGTAGTTGTAATAGTAGTCATTGTAGTTGTAGTATTCGTCATATTAGTAGTAATAGTACTCATTGTAGTAGTCGTAATAGTAGTAGTCATTGTAGTAGTAGTAGTCGTCATTGTAGTTGTAGTAATAGTCATTGTAGTAGTACTAGTAGTTACATTGTAGCTATAGTCATTGTAGTTGTAGTAGTCAATGTAGTTATAGTCATTTTATTAGTAGTAGTAGTCATTTTAGTATTAATAGTCATTGTAGTTATTGTAATTGTAGTAGTAGTCATTCCAGTAGTAGTAGTCATTGTAGTTGTAGTAGTAGTCATTGTAATTGTAGTTGTAGTCACTGTAGTAGTCATTGTAATTGTAGTAGTCATTGTAATTGTAGTAGTAGTAGTAGTAGTAGTAGTAGTAGTAATTGAAGCTGTAGTCATTGTAGTTGTTGTAGTAGTAGTAGTCATTAAAATTGCAGTATTAGTCATTAAAATTGTAGTAGTAGACATTGTAGTAGTAGTAGTCATTGAAATTGTAGTAGTCACTGTAGCAGTAGTAGTCATTTTAGTACTACTAGTAGGCATTGTAGTTATTAAAATGGTAGTAGTCACTGTAGTAGTCATTGTAATTGTAGTAGTTGTCATTGAAATTGTAGTAGTCACTTTAGTAGTAGTCGTCGTCGTCGTCATTGTAGTAGTAGTCATTGTAGTAGTATTAGTAGTCATTGTAATTGTAGTTGTAGTCATTGTAGTAGTAGTAGTAGTAATTGAAGCTGTAGTCATTGTAGTTGTTGTAGTAGTAGTCATTAAAATTGCAGTATTAGTCATTAAAATTGTAGTAGTAGACATTGTAGTAGTAGTAGTCATTGAAATTGTAGTAGTCACTGTAGCAGTAGTAGTCATTGTAGTACTACTAGTAGGCATTGTAGTTATTAAAATGGTAGTAGTCACTGTAGTAGTCATTGTCATTGTAATTGTAGTAGTAGTCATTGTAATTGTAGTAGTCACTGTAGTAGTAGTCATTGTAGTAGTAGTAGTCATTGAAATTGTAATAGTAGTCATTAAAATTGTAGTGGTCACTGTAGTAGTAGTTATTGTAGTTGTAGTAGTAGTCATTGTAGTAGTAGTAGTAGACATTGTAGTAGTAGACATTGTAGTAGTAGTAGTCATTGTAATTGTAGTAGTAGTCATAGTAATTGTAGTTGTAGTAGTAGTAGTCATTGAAATAGTAAGAAGTAGTCATTGAAATTGTAGTCATTGTAGTTGTAATAGTAGTTATTGTAATTGTAGTAGTAGTCGTTGTAATTGTAGTAGTAGTCAGTGTAGTAGTAGATATTGTAGTAGTCATTGTAATTATAGTCATTGTAGTTTTAGTAGTAGTTGTAGTAGTAGTCGTCATCATTGTAGTAGTAGTAGTAGTAGTAGTCATAGTAGTCATTGTAGTAGTCGTCAGTCATGGTAGCAGTCATTGTAGTAGTAATTGTAGTAGTAGTCGTCATTGTATCAGTAGTAGTCTTTGCAGTGGTAGTCATTGTAGTAGTCATAGTCATCATTTTAGTAGTAGTCACTGTAGTAGTAGTCATTGTAGTACTACAATGACGACTACTACTACTACTACTACAACAATGACCACTACTGTGCTAGTAGTAGTAGTAGTAATTGTACTACTACAATGACTACTACAACAATGACTACTACTACTACTACTACAATGACTACTACTACAACTACAATGACTACAACGAATACTACTACAACAATGACTATTACTACTACTACTTCTACTATTACAATTACTACTATAACTACAATGACTACTACAATGACTACAACTACAATGACTACTACTACTACTACTACATCTGTGGGGCATCCTCAAATGGAAGGTGGAGGAGCGTAAGGTCTCTAACATTCACCAGCTCTGTGATGTCATCATGGAGGAGTGGAAGAGATTCCAGTGGCAACCTGTGAAGCTCTGGTGAACTCCATGCCAAGAGGGTTAAGGCAGTGCTGGAAAATGATGGCCACACAAAATATTGACACTTTGGGCCCAATTTGGACATTTACTTAGGGGTGTACTCACTTTTGTTGCCAGCGGTTTGACATTAATGGCTGTCTGTTGAGTTATTTTGGGGGGACCGCAAATTTACACTGTTGGGCCCCTTTCACAGTGTCGGACTGTTCAGGTCCGCCTGTCAGTTTTGACCCGGTCCGATCTGCTAAAAGCAGACGTTTGCATCCGTCGCTGGCAGATCGGACCGGGTGAGATTCGGCCGATCTCTCCATAAAAACCAACGACGCTCGACAAGCCCCTCCCCGCTCAGTGAGCGGAGAGGGACCCGTCATCAACGGAGAGATCTCCCTCTGAGCTGGCGGACAGAGGCGGACTCCGTGCAAGCGGATCCGCCTCATGAGAATGAGGCCTTATACAAGCTGTACACTCACTACTTTACATTGTAGCAAAAGTGTAATTTCTTCAGTGTTGTCACATGAAAAAATATAATAAAATATTTACAAAAAATATGAGGGGTGTACTCACTTTTGTGAGATACTGTGTATCATGTGCTTCTACATCAGAAAAATCTCCTGAAGTTCTAGTGGCAGGTTGCAGTGGTGGGAAAGCAAATGAATAATAAGTAAATACTCCTAAGAGTCGCCACAATATGACCAAAGTACCATTTCACTTTAAAATTAGTATTGAGGTTCCTTACAAGACAGACTAGATAGATAATATACATTCAACAAACGAACCCCCCGAACACACTCTAGAAAAAGTCTGACTGCAGGAATATAAATATCCTTACCCATGAGTGACCGACTAGTTCTGGCTCTACATACTAACAAGAGAATGAGGAAGCAGCTACAAAAAAATTCCACCCATGCAATCATGCATCCATCCAGAAATAAAAGGCAACTAAAATGATATGCAAATCTTCACTTTTCTTATAAAAGCTAGCTTTGTCCCTTACAGCATATTTAGTAAGTGCGTGTACAGACTGATTCCTTCCTAACCACAGAAGACAGACAGTGTCCGTCAGAATGAAACCCAAATATAGCTGTGTACAGCTACCTTAAAGAGACCCTGTCTCCAAATGAAAGTAAAACATAGAAGAATCAAGCATATTACAATAAAACCTTGGATTGCAGAGAGGTTGATATAGTAATGGAGGCTGAACTGGAGGTTCATATGGTCAAAGACCAACAAGACAAGTTTAAAGACATATGGGCAGGTTGGATGTACAGTGGAACCTCGGATTGCGAGTAACGCGGTTAACAAGCGTTTCGCAATACGAGCACTGTATTTTTAAAAATCGTAACTAGGTTTGCGAGTCTTGTCTCGCAAAACGAGCATGATTCAGGCCAAAGCGGTGTGCAGTACCGCTTTTGGCCATGAGGTGGGGGAGGCGCCTTTGCTGAGCAGAGCCGAACGTCACGTTTGGAAATGCACGGCTGATCTCGGCAAATCTCGGGTAGGAAGTCTTTCCGAGGTTTGCCGAGGTCAGCTGAAGTGTCCTCGGGCCTTTTCAGCTGTTTCCGAGGCTCTCTGGCGCCCCCCGCCTCTGGCCGCATGCGGTATTGCATCCATGGGCGTCCGCAGGTAGGGCTAAGGGGGGGCAAGTGCCCCCCCCCTGGAATCAGAGATCGGATCAGGAGTGGTCACCCCCTCTCTCTCTCTCACCCCTCTGTCTTTTTCACCCCCCCCCCTCTCTCTCTCTGTCACCCCCCCCCTCTGTCTCTCTCTGTCACACTCCTCTCTGTCACCCCCGTATCTCTCTGTCACCCCCTCTGTCTCTTTCTGTCACCCCCCGTCTCTCTCTGTCACTCCCCCACATGTATGCAGTTTCTGACAGTCTCTTGTGCCATGTCCACAGTCTCTTGGCCATGTATGCAGTTTCTGACAGTCTCTTGGGCCATGTATGCAGTCTCTGGTCATCTCTTGTGCCATGTCCTCAGTCTCTTACAGTCTCTTGAGCCATGTATGCAGTCACTGACAGTCTCATGGGCCATGTATGCCGTCTCTCACAGTCTCTTGTGCCATGTCCGCAGTCTCTCACAGTCTCTTGGGCCATGTCCGCAGTCTCTGACCATCACCTGTACTATGTCTGCAGTCTATGACCGTGATAATGTGATAATGACATTGTAGAAAAGGGTCAGAGCATGGGTGACCTTAAAATTATGCACCCCCCCCTGAAAAAAATTCTGCGGACGCCCATGATTGCATCCCATTGAAGTCAATGAGGTACAAATTATTTTCATTTCCACTGACTTCAATGGGAAAACTCGCTTTGATATGCAAGTATTTTGGATTACGAGCATACTCCTGGAACAGATTAACAGTGTTTTTCCTTTCCGTCAATTACTTTTATTGTGTTGCAATGTGCCTCGCAACTTGCTGGAAAATTTGACTGCTTCAGGAGGGTCAGCTCCCAGGGCATCCCTTCTTACATGTTATAGCCTTCTCCTTTTCTGGGATTCCTGTCTGTGCTGGTCAATGTGTCCACCCCTCACCTTCCTATACAACTTTGGCCTCGGGCACACTAGGGGTTTGCCCAGCACTTCTGAACGCTTTTTCTCCAGGCAGGAGAAAAGCAGCTTAAAAAAAGTGCCTAAAATCAAATTTTGCAAAATTTGGCCAGAATATTCATTTATCCTGGCCATTAAAATGAATGAACGCTCAAATGCTAAACATGCCTAGCATTTACACATGTTAACAGGCCTTTAGGCGCATCAAGCTTTTTTTTGCTCAGCTCAAAACGTTCCTTTCCTGAACGTGCAAGCAATGGCGTTTTTTTCCTGTTCCATATATGTCTGTGCATGGGCACATAGGCTAACATGGAGGGGTGTTTAGAGGCTGAAAAAAAAAATGTCAACCGCCTATACAAGCAGCGTTTTTATGTCCTGTGTGCATGAGGCCTAAATGTAGCTGCTGGGGAAGGATAGAATAGTATAGAGTGTCACTGGAGTGATAGTTCTGTGGGTGCTGACATCACATCCAAGATGACGTAGCCCAGAAGCTGTCTCAAGGATTTGGATGTCTATACAAGGGAGGTTTTTACCGGTAGATAAAATATGTTACATGCATATATACAGTCGTGCTCAAAAGTTTGCATACCCCTGCAGAAATGTTGGCATTAATAATGAAAATATGACTGATCATGCCAACAAAAAAAATGTCTTATTTAAAGCGGAGTTCCAGCCAAAAAATGGAACTTCCGCTTGAAGTGCTAGTGACCCCCTGACATGCTACATTTGTCATGTCATTTTTTTTTGGGGGGGGGGGGGTCGGGTACGCTTTCCCCTCCCTCCCTGCAATCTTCTGGGACACGTCACAGGTCCCAGAAGATTGCCTGGCCATTCACAGCGCGTCGGGTGCCCACAGTTAGAATGCCAGCGCCGCAAAGAGGAGGGGGGAGAGGAGCGAGGCTTCCTGCACAACCATCGCTGGACCATGGTACAGGTGAGTGTCTGATTATTATTTTTATTTTTTATTATTTTATATTTTTGTAGCTGCTTTAACCGCTTGCCGACCACGCTATAGCTAAATGACGGCTACAGCGCAGCTCGATAACTCTGGGAGGGCGTACATTGACGTCCTCCCAGAATCTTACTCCCGTGCGCCCCCTGGGTCGCGCACCCGGGAATATCCGTGACCGCCAGGGACCTGTGATCATGGTAAATGGCCACTGACAGCACTAATGGGACAGATGGCACTAATATGTGGCACTGATGACACGTGACACTGATATGGCACTGATGACAGATGGCACTGTGTGGCACTGATGACACATGGCACTGACGTGGCCTTGATGACACGTGACACTGATACGTGGCCTTGATGACACGTGACACTGATAACAGATGGCACGTGACACTGACAGGTGGCACTGATGACAGATGGCACTAATATGTGGCACTGATGACAGATGGCACTAATATGTGGCACTGATGACACTGATATGGCACTGATGACAGATGGCACTGATGACACATGGCACTGACGTGGCACTTATACATGGCACTGGGGACAGGTGGCACTGGGGACAAATGGCACTGGGGACAAATGGCACTGACAGATGGCACTGGGGACAGATGGCACTGGGGACAGATGGCACATTTTTTTTTCTTTTTTTTTCTTACTCAGTGCCATCTGTCGCCGGCCACAAGCGATCATGAGCAGGAGACACAGAACAGGGACGAGTATGTACACACTGCCCTGTTCTGACAGAAGTGACAGATCGTGTGTTCCTATTAGCTAGAAAGCACGATCTGTCACTTCCTCTAGTCAATCCCCTCCCTCTTCAGTTAGAATCACCTCCCAGGGAACACAGTTAACCTCTAGATCGCCCCCTAGTGTTAACCCCTTCACGGCCGATGCCATTTTTACAGTAATCAATGCATTTTTCTAGCACTGATCGCTGAATACATGCCAATGGTCCCAAAAATGTGTCAAAATTGTCCAATGTGTCCGCCATAATGTCACAGTTATGATAAAAAAATCGCAGATCGCCGCCATTACTAGTAAAAAAAAAATAAAAATAATAAAAATGCTATAAATTTATCCCCTATTTTGTAGACGCTATAACTTTTGCACAAACCAATCAATAAACGCTTATTGCAATTTTCTTTACCAAAAATATGTAAAAGAATACGTATCGGCCTAAACTGAGAAAAAATGGGGATATTTATTATAGCAAAAAGTACAAAATAATGTGTTTTTAAAAAAATGTTGCACTTTTTTGTTTATAGCGCAAAAAATAAAAGCCACAGAGGCGATCAAATACCACCAAAAGAAAGCTCCATTAGTGGGAAAAAAAGGACGTCAATTTTGGGTGCAACATCGCACGGCCACGCAATTGTCAGTTAAAGCGACGCAGTGCCGATTTGCAAAAAAGTGCTTTGGTCACGAAGGAGGTAAATTCTTCCGGGGCTGAAGTGGTTAAGATCTTCTTTGTTAAATTCTTACAGTTTGCATAACAAATCCAACGGTCACTACAGAAATGACTCTCTACATCAGGGGTCTCAAACTGGCGGCCCTCCAGCTGTTGCAAAACTACAAGTCCCATGAGGCATTGCAAGACTGACAGTTACAAGCCTGACTCCCACAGACAGAGGCATGATGGGACTTGTAGTTTCGCAACAACTGGAGGGCCGCCAGTTTGAGACCTCTGCTCTACATGATGGAACTTAAATACAAATATGAGGCAAATTAGCAAATCTGATAACCAAAAGGCAGTTTATGATGAATGTGAAATATAAAAAGGCACGTTCAGTGAAAAGCGTTTCCAGTAAATGAAAACTAATTTCTTATCAGCGACTACCACACCTATAAAAAGTGATTCATACTTAATTTCTATAAAATCCCTTCAAGTCTGTGTAACCCTGTTGTTGGTTACATGCTGGCTTATCTTCATTGCTGTGCCTCTACTACAAAACCTCAAAAGGATAATAAAAACCCCAGGAAACAGCCACTCCTCCTAGAAATTACAGCAGATGTCTAGTCCCTTAGAGCCTCATTGTCAAAGGAATCCCATTTTCCCTGCTCCTTATTCAACCAAAAATAGTTTTCCTCAGTATGTAGCCACATGGGGTTTCCTTTTTGGTCAATAAGGCTGACCATTACTGATACTTATTAAAAAAAATATATATATATGGTCATGAACACAAACTTGGAGACATGTACAATTAAGAAGTAGTAATCCCCACAAAGTGCTGGATGCACAAAACAGGTTGGAGTTACTATTGCCCATTCGTGGGTATTTCCAAACATGGTACAAGCTAAGAGATAAGGTACCCTGCTAAGGGAGTCACACTCCACTGGCGTTATATGGTCCATTAAGGAAAATAATAATAAAATATGAAATATCTAGAAAATGGAGGAGTCACAAAAAAAAACAAAAAAACGAATGGCTTTAGATAAAAACCTGGTTCTAAGGCTGCCCATTAACGGTTCGAATCTCGGCCGGCTCCTGCTGAACCGGCGAGATTTGAACTATTAATGGGCAGGCTGAACGTACCAAGTGATCAATCAACTTGGGTACAACCAGCCTGCTGGATTCTCTTGCAATTCCCCCGTCGGGAGCAGACAATTGCTCAGCAGGAGGTATTCCCCTATCAGCACTGTCTGTGTAGAAGGGGGAATTGTGCAAATTTCTTTCCTGCAACCTGTGGTTGCAGGAAAGAAATCTGCACCATGTATGGCCTGCCCCACTCTCCTACACTGAATTATTTAGAGTCAGAACCAGGTTTTAATCTAAAGATATTAGTGCTTTTCCAAGCATTTGTTAACAAGATCTAATAAAGACTATGTATTAAAGAGGATCTTCACCCCCACTTTTTTTTTTTTAAACTCCTGCTTACCTTGTTGCAGATCCTGCAAAGTTTAGATACTTGCACACCCAGCGGTTCCAAGGATGTCCTGCAAAATCCTATTCTCTTCTCCCACTGATTGGGTCCCAGGCAGCAATGTTTTTGTGACATCATGAGGAAGTTGCTGGCTCTTCTGGGTTCAGTCAAATTAACTAATGATGTGCCACTAGACCAGGTCCCTTCCCCCATTGTGAATGGAAGACTATACCTCCTGGGATATGTGATGTGCATATCCCCAGAGATACAGCAAGCACAGTGCACATCATTTTCCCAGGAAAGTGACGTGCATTATGGGGGGGGGGGACAGAAATTTAATCATAAATAAAAGGTAAATAAACAAAAAAAAATGCAATTTGTGTAGCAGGGAAGTCCAATTTGAGGGTGACGATCCACTTTAATGAGTAATCTTTGGTCACAGGAGCTCTCTTTCTTTGGCTGTAGACATGGGTGCTTAGGTTGACTATTGCTGCAAGACACATTAGCACCATCTACTTGTGTTTGCCTACTTAAAGTACAAAACACTATTGTGCCCAATCAGAATTACCTGTAGTCCAATGGGTTTAAGAAAATATAACCTAAAATGGTTTTCACTTACTGCACTGTGCAAGACCTACCCACAAAAACCTGTGAAAGCAGTCCTCGGTAAGAAAATCAATTTAGGATTTTTTTTTCAGTATCTAATTTACCTTCTAATAAAGCTATACTCCATTTTTAAGCACTTTCAACGGCTGATTTAATCATTTACTGGAGCTTCTAATCTTTTAATCCTTGCCTATGTTCCTGGTAAGGCTGGTACCATGACCACAACTCCAGGTTTTCCATTTCATGGTGGCTCCTGTCTCCTGCTGCATCCTATGGAGCCACCCTTGCATGCAGGGACGAGGATTTCATCTCTGTACACCGTGTCCACAGAAACGTATAGCCCAGTAGCCTAGGAAGGCAAGGCAGTCCCCTGCACCTTCCTCCTCCTCACCCATACCTTCTCTAAGCTAACAGACTCCAGGCTGCACTGTCCATTGTAAACTCTTTCCTGTAAACCCGGACATTCGGGGAAGCAGTACTGAGAGAGCAGGAGTTGCCAGCATTGGAAGTTGTAAACTACAAGTGCTGAGTTAAGTATTTTAACAAATAGTTTACTGGCGAAGGTCCATTTTATTGTGCTCAATATGTTAAACTTACAACAAAACTAAGGGTTTAATACTACATTTAATGTTTGCCTTTGTGCTTACTTGTCTTTGCCAGGAACTCAACATTTACAATGTGAGCACTAATATAACTGCATGCATGAACAGGCTCACTTAGGTGACACACACACACACACACACATTTATTTTACTCAACTAATGAGTCAAAAATAATATCACTGAAAGCTTCTATGAAGACTAATGCGCTGTAATGTATTAGAAATTGTAGAAACATTGCAATTTAAAAACAATTCACTAAGAAGGCAGCTGAAATTTAACAGAAAATGTCCTCCTGCAACATTCCACACATATCTTGTGCTCCTTTCTGTACTTAGCTGGTGTACATATATTATACTTTTTGAATGTTGAGAATATTGTAATGTAAGTTACAATAAGAAATTCTTCTTACTCAGCAAATATATTTTGTATGCAAACTGTAAGAGGTCTTATCTTTGCACTCCAATATGAAGTCTTTACTAAACAATATAAATTACGGTAAGACATAACAGAAATAGCTTTGAACTTCCGTGATGTGGACTTCACACTTCTGCTATTTGTCATTTTACCAAATATTCAGAATACGGGTAAATCAGCAAAAGTAACCTAGCATCCTTGCCTCTATATGAGGCGGCACTAGTCAAACACAAACCTTTGCTCGCATACCAACAAGCCTTAGGCTCCGTGCGCACTGGGCTTAAAAAAAACATTCATGGTTTTTGTACAAAGTTTAGATGCGTTTAGGAGAGTTTAGCATTCTTTTTTTCTGCCAGAAAGCTCCAATCAGAAACGCAAACCAGAAGGTTTTTTTCCTGCCTCTAGGCTCCGTTTACATCTCTGCATTCTGAATTGCAGTGAATCTTCTTGCAATTTGAAATAACGGCAAATCGCGAGACACTCATGTGTTCCCGTCACTTCCAATGGCGGCACTAGATTTCAGTGATTTGTCGGAATCGTGGTACGCCTGTCACCCGAAAGAAGCTCTTGTACTTCTTTCGGGCGACCGGCATCCCGCGATTCTGTTTGCACGAATTTAAAACGATTGGGGGGCCATTGGAAGTGACAGGAAACGCATGGGCGTCCGACGATTTGCCACCATTTAGAATTGTGGCAATTCCACCCACATTTCAGAACATGGAAATGTGAATTGAGCCTAAACGTTGAGCTCAAAATATACCTGTAATCGTCCTAATGTGCATGGACACATAGGATAAGACCCCATACACACTATACAACTTTTGTTGTCTGATTTCCTTTAGATTTACCAAGATTTGCAAGGGCCTGCCTGATTGCATACAAATTTAAACTCTTCAGGTTTGACTTCATTATATGGTTTTGGTGAATCTGAAGGAACAAAAAAAAAATTTATAGAAATTTGTATAGTGTGTATCCAGCTTAACATTGAGCTGCTTCTACAGGCAGAACAGAACTGTAGAAGCATCAATTGTTAAGCCAGTATGCATGGAGCTTAAAGAGCAGGGCCGGACTGGCCTACTGGGAAATTTCCCGGTAGGCTGCCTTCCCTGGGGCCGCTTTGAGCTGTGGCTCAAGCAGC
This sequence comes from Lithobates sylvaticus, assembly GCA_028564925.1. NCBI lineage: Eukaryota > Metazoa > Chordata > Amphibia > Anura > Ranidae > Lithobates > Lithobates sylvaticus. Next base: position 478,022,773 of record CM053027.1, read on the forward strand.
TGCGGGGCCAATCCTGCACTGCGCCTGGTCGCCAAGTCTTCCGTGTTGTCCTCCCCTCCCTCCTCGTGTGTGTGGTCCCCCTTGATGATTGCTACACTTTAAACTAGAATTTGCTGTTAAATTATAAGCCCTATGTGCTATGTGCCCTATGTGCTTTCATATCTGTATGTATATATATATATATAAACAATACATTCTTCAAATGCACTTTAAAATGCATGGTTTTCCCTTTTATGAATAAGAAACTAATGACGTTATGATGTTGATGCTGATATAATAATAATATGGGGTTGGTTTAAAATTTTTCCAGGGCTGGTTTTTATTCCCAGTCCGGCCCTGGGCATATTTATAAATCAACCAGTTAACGCGACATCTACGCCAGATGAAGAATTCCCTGTAATTCAACCCATGCACTAAATGTCAGGTTCATGAAACATTCACAGATTTAAAATGATGCTCCTATATATGAACATATGCACGATTTCCATACTCCTATATATGAACATATGCACGATTTCCATAACTTTTTCTAAAAAGTTTCAAAAAAACCTTATACCAATAACATGGAAGGAGAATTTTTTTTTTTAAATTAGAGATTATAATTTTAAAACTGTATGAAAAAATGTGCCCATGTTATCTAGCATGGTCTGTATTTACACAACCAAACTGAATACTAATCAGCTCATGCAGTCCTTGTTTGTAATGATCAAGCAATTTTTTTTAACCTCCATGGGGTAGATAACAAGCACCTCCAGCGGTTGGCAGATGCTTTTACACTAAAAGATTATCCAGCGTGCTGGGAAGTCTCCATGCAAGAACAGCCCAGTCTTTTCTGCTACACAGTATATGTTCCAAGAATTCTTCCCTGGGTGCGTACTACTACACATGCAAGTACCCCTAGTTGCTCCGTCCAGTCCCATCCAGCCACAGCAGCTGGCAGCCTTCTCAGGGTTTGATAGGCTGCCAGCAGCGAGTCTGGACAGTGCATCTGTGCCTCCGCCCAGGGCCGCTGATAGAAATCATGGGGCCCCATACAGCCAACCAGACGGGGCCCCCTTCAGCTCCACCCCTGGCCCCGCCCCTGGTCCCTCCTTCAGCCACACCCCTGGACCCTCCCCAGACCCCGCCTTGGAAAAAAGTGCAGGTCTGTCTACAAGTGATATTTATTTTCTTTTGGTGGTATTTGGTCACCTCTGCGGTTTTTACTTTTTGCGTTTCTAAACAAATAAATAAAAACATTTTTGAAAATAAAAAATGTATATTTTTTACTTTCTGCAATAAAAAATGTAACAAATTACATTTCTTCAGTAGTTTAGACCAATATGTATTCTGTAACATATTTTTTGTAAAAAAATAAATAAAATAAAAAAAAAAATCGCAAAAAGCGTTTCTTGATTGGTTTGCACAAAAGTTATAGAATCTACAAATACAATACATGTGATATATTTATGTATTTTTTATTTATTTTTACTAGTAATGGTGGCGATCAGCTACTTGGCAGCGGGACATGCCAATGCCATAATGTACTGCAGAGACAGTGCCACCCATGCTGCCAATGCCATATTGTGCTGCAGACAGTGCCACCCATGCCGCCAATGGCATAACGCCATTGGCAGCATGGGTGGCACTGTCTGCAGCACATTATGGCATTGGCGGCATGGGTGGCACGGTCTGCAGCACATTACGGCATTGGCGGCATAGGTGGCACTGTTTCTGCAGCACATTACGGCATTGGTGGCATTGTCTCTGCAGCACTTTGAGGCATTGGCGGCATGGGTGGCATTGTCTCTGCAGGCAGCACATGCGTTATGGGCCATAACGCATGTGCTACCTGCAGACAGTGCCACCCATGCCGCCAATGCCCTATTGTGCTGCAGAAAGTGCCACCCATGCTGCCATTTGCTGCAGACAATGCCACCCATGATGCTAATGCCATAACACATGTGCTGCCTGCAGACAGTGCCACCCATGCCGCAATGTGCTGCAGACAGTGCCACCCATGACGCTAATGCCATAACGCATGTGCTGCCTGCTGACAGTGCCAACCATGCCGCCAATGCCATATTGTGCTGCAGACAGTACATTATGTGCTGCAGACAGTGCCAACCATGCCGCCAATGGCATAATGCCATTGGCAGCATGGGTGGCACTGTCTGCAGCACATAATGCCACTGGCTGCATGGGTGGCACTGTCTCTGCAGGAAGCACATGCATTTTGGCATTAGCGTCATGGGTCGCACTGTCTGCAGCACATTACGGCATTGGCGGCATGGTTGGCACTGTCGCATGCGTTATGGCCATAACACATGTGCTACCTGCAGACAGTGCCACCCATGCCGCCAATGCCCTATTGTGCTGCAGAAAGTGCCACCCATGCTGCCATTTGCTGCAGACAATGCCACCCATGATGCTAATGCCATAACACATGTGCTGCCTGCAGACAGTGCCAACCATGCCGCCAATGCCATATTGTGCTGCAGACAGTACATTATGTGCTGCAGACAGTGCCAACAATGCCGCCAATGGCATAATGCCATTGGCAGCATGGGTGGCACTGTCTGCAGCACATAATGCCACTGGCTGCATGGGTGGCACTGTCTCTGCAGGAAGCACATGCATTTTGGCATTAGCGTCATGGGTCGCACTGTCTGCAGCACATTACGGCATTGGCGGCATGGTTGGCACTGTCGCATGCGTTATGGCCATAACACATGTGCTACCTGCAGACAGTGCCACCCATGCCGCCAATGACGTAATGTATAGATGCTGCTGCAGTACTAGTAGATATGGAATCCCCCCCCCCCCCCCAGCAAGCACACACCTGTGTTAGCCGGGCCCCAGGAGGAGTCACACCTCCCTGATCATGCTGCTGCTTGGACTGGAGTGCGGGTGTCCACAAACGATTCAAATCAAATGCCAGCTGCTTTTTTTTCTTCTGCCGCCGGCGCCGCCGCTCGCCTCACTGCTTCTTCTCTCGGGCCGGGCCGAGTGAAGAACAGAGCAGAGGAGAGGAATCACTCCGCAGCGCCAGGGAAGGACGTGCTGGCCGGGACTTGAGCCAGTATGAGGAGCGGGCGCGGTAGAGACATTCTTCCGCGCCCGAAATAGAAAAAATAGTCCCTCCCCCTCTAGCCACGTACAGTGCAGATATTAAGCTAAAAAAAAAAACGCAAAATGAAACGGGGGGGGGGGGGGGGTTGTGGCTCTGGACAATGGTCGTGGTGGCTGGACAATTTTTTTTTTTTTACATTGATTAGTTCTGTGTTCAGGTTGCCCGGGCCCCCCTGCTGGCCAGGCCCGGTACAACGGGGCCAGTTGTACTGGCCTATCAGCGGCCCTGCCTCCGCCCACTCCCAAACGCCAGAGCCTCATGCACTGGGGATGAACGCTCCGTGTGCATGGGGCCTTACAAGCTGAACACCAGGAATGCAGCTATTTTGTGAACGTGCAGACATAAAATCTGGACTCATCACAGTCGCATGCAGCTGCTGTGCTCACCTTGCCTGACACCTAAACCCCTACCACCCAGCCCCCCTCACCCACACACAACCTCCATCAACTGTATAATGACAGCTCAAAAAAAAAAAGCTCAAAAAAAAAAAAGAGAGAATTCTGGTTTTCATTACATATCTAAACCCCGATGCCATACTTTAGACCCAATGATGTCAGTAACAGTTCAGCTGGGGAGGAAAGTGCTAAACAATGCTCGACATTGTCCAGCCAGAAAATGAGGAGGGGTCTATCCAATTTGTTTCTAAAGAAAACTGTGGGAAGTTCACAGTGTGCAGTAAAATCAGAGTAATTTCAGTAAGGGAGAGGAGCCTGTGCAACTGTGAAAAACTGAAGGAAAGGCTGAAGCTCCGCTTTTAACACCTCAACAGTACTGATATCAGCATGCTGAAATAGTGACGTGAACAACATGGCACGCACATAATAGAATGTGTATGAAAACTTTAATCCACTATGATTAATGGACATTTTCATACACTTTTTATTCCACTATGCCCATCCTTCATAGTCATTCTGTGTGTATTTAAAGCTCTGACATATAATAATACTAATCTAGAGATTTGATGCACCTTGTGGAGAGATTTTATCACAGGCCCAACACATTTCCCCCATACTTCCTTATGGAACACAATTCCATTCAATCAGTAATGAAATAAATCTTGAAAAATTCTCAGGGCTGAAAATGGCGACATTGGGAAAATAAATAAATAAATCTTGCTCTATATATATATATATATATATATATATATATATATATATATATATATATATATATATATATATATATATATATATATATATATATATATATATATATAGCAAGAGAGAGAGAGCGCGTGAGATAGAGACAGAGATATTAACAAATATCGGTTATTGAGTCGTTTATCTGTCTGAAAACTAAGGCTGACTATACAAGTTCCTTTAGACCAACAACCATGCAGTGCTAAGGCTTGCCTGATTTGATATTCATTTAATAAATTGATCATTTTGTATGGAAACAACCTAAACAATCAGAAAGTATGGTGTATGGCCAGCCTTGATGTGTTTAAAATAGCCCAAAAATGGTGGGGTTCATCGAACTCTTCTTCAATGTTATAAAGATACTAAATAAAAGATTACCTTTCTTTATCCACCGTCACTTGAACGGGGTAGGACTGATTACTCTTGTTTCCTGTACCCAACTGACCATAGGAGTTGGCCCCCCAAGCATACAATCCTCCTTCATCGGTTAGTGCTATGGTATGAGCATAGCCACACACAATCTGCAAAATACAACACCATTACCTGGATAGTTCTAAATACATCAAGATAAAAATAAGTACAAAGAAAAAAAAAACATTTTGTGTAAAGACTGCATGATGGGAAAAAAAAACAAAAAAAATTAAATAAAGCATTCCCTGCTATGGCTGCCTTTTTTATCATCCACCAAACGCTGGAGCCTTTTTTCATTTTAGAAGGCAGGAAATCCTGTACGAACGCTCTCCAACACTCCTTTGTATGAGGAATAAAAATGTCAGCAGGAAAGGGGGTGACATTTAAGACAGTAAGCATTTACTAGAACAGAAAACACCATAATTCACCAGATGTCAGAAAATTTTGGTTCGTGGTAAACAATAAATTCAGAATATGTAATGATCAATAATTTAAGCAAGCATACACGCTGTACACTGTGTACTGGAGTCCAGGAATGTGCACAGTCTAATAGAGATCATAATGGAAATGTGTGCAACAGAAACTAGTTAAAATTTTGGTGGGTTGCTCCAAAATAAAGTACCAAAATAGCAAAGATATACAAAAAACGCTTTTACAACTTTATCGTTTCATATAACATATAGACCATTAAAAAAAAAAAAAACATACATTGGAAAATATAAAAAATGTATCAATATGCAATATAGTGGATTTTATGTTGACATCCTAACACAAAATAGTATGACATAAATCCAATACTAGTACAACCCCTCTTGACGCGTTTCGTAAAACAAAATTCGCTTCTTCAGGAGAACAGGTAGGTTTCAAGCTACTTGAAACACCCCTTTGGGGCCTACCCATGGCACCCTTTTCCCGATGAGAGATTAAAAATATCTGTCAGGGCCGGACTCAGTCCTTCCTTCTCAAATCTGGCCGCTTAGCTGTCAGCTAATTGCCAGCTCCTATCTCTCCACAGTGACTCACCTGTTGATGATATCCTACTTGACAGTACTGCCTACTTAATGAAACAGGATTCTGATATGGATCCGTCCTTGGGCCCCTCCTATTCTCACTCTATACTTCTTCCCTGGCCCAGTTGATAACCTCCCATGGATTCCAATACCACCTCTATGCCAACGACATAGATCTATCTCTCCACTCCTCAACTCACCCCCTCGATCTCCTCACGGATCTCAAACTTACTGAATGAAATATCGGTATGGATGTCACACCACTTCCTCAAACTCAATCTTTCTAAAACTGAGCTTGTTATATTTCCTCCTTCATGCCCCCCCCCCCCGTGACTTCACCATTAATAACAACACAACCATTGATCCCTCCACACATGCCAGGGTCCTGGGTGTAATCCTTGACTCTGACCTCTCCTTCAGCCCCCATATCCAATCACTGGCTAAATCCTGCCGCCTTCACCTCCGCAACATCTCCAGAATTCGACCCTTCCTGACTAATGACACCACAAAGCAACTCATTCACTCCTTGATTATTTCCCGCCTTGACTACTGCAACTCTCCCCTTAATGGCCTACCCTTAAGCAGGCTATCCCCCCTTCAGTCTAATATGAATGCTGTTGCTAGACTAATACACCTCACAAAATCGATCTGTGACTTCCGCCCCTCTCTGCCAAACCCTTCACTGGCTTCCCCTACCCCACCATGTAAAATTCAAAATGCATAATCCATAACATACAAAGCCATCCACAACATTGCCCCCATCTACATTACCAAACTCATCTGCAGATATCACCCAAATCGTCCCCTCTGCTCCTCCCAGGACCTCCTGCTCTCCAGCTCCCTTGTTAATTCCTCCCATGCTCGCATTCAGGACTTCTCCAGAGCCTCTCCCATCCTCTGGAACTCCCTGCCCCATTATGTCCGATCACCCCCTACCCTGTCCACCTTTAAGAGATCCCTAAAAACGAATTTATTCAGGGAAGCCTATCCCACACCCACCTAACAACAACTGTCCCAGGGTCACCCCCATCAAATCATTCTCTGCAGCTATTACCCTTTGTACCACCACCCCATCCCTTTAGAATGTAAGCTCTACGAGCAGGGCCCTCCTGTACCTTTTGTATTGAACTGTACTGTAATTGTGTTGTCCCCCCTATGCATTGTAAAGCGCTGCGTAAACTGTTGGCGCTATATAAATCCTGTATAATAATAATAATCATTGAGTGCATACCTAGCCATACACAGCTTGAATATCATCTGATTCCTATGAATAGGTTGAAATTTAAGCTTAGGATGGCCCTGTCAACACTTCTCAGCTTGACAAATTGCAATTTCCAAGGAGCTGGCTGGGAAAAAAGTTGGCCAATCAGCTGCATGCAATGGGTTAGATGTGGCAGTGGGAGGTTCGTCCATCTATGCTGTTTAGCATGGATGGGAGAAAATCAAGTGATTTCTCTCATTCAGCCTGCTGGGTTGAACAAAATAAGTCTTTACATTTATAGTCAGCCCTATGGAGCGACGGATGTCAGCAGTGACATGTCCGCTGACATCCGCCGATAGCCGAACCAATCCTGTCTGTGAAATCCAGACGGATGGAAACCCGATTTTCATCCGATCTCCATAGACGACAGCGTGGCTTTGAGAGGTCCACCTCCGCACAGTGAGCGGAAACGGACCTGTCATCCACCTGCTCAGCAGGGATCAGCAGATCGATCCCTGCTGAGCAAATCGGAGGCCGTGTGAAAGGACTCGAAGGCACCAGCACTGTTCATAAAAAAAAAAAAAAAAACTTTACTAAACAGACCCTGCATATGCAATGAGAAAATATATTTGCCCCATGCAGAAATGTAATAACAAAACCCATAGAAACACGTTTTTTGAAGCATTTAATTGTACAGTTGATCGACTCTTAGAACAGATTACTATATCTAAAAACACTAAAAGATAATGGGGGTTACTTACGAGAGGCAAATCCACTTTGCACTACAAGTGCAAACTACAAATGCAAAGTGTACTTGAAATTGTACTGAAAGTGCACTTGTAAGTGCAGTCGCTGTAAATCTGAGGGGTAGATCTGAAATGAGGGGAAGCTCTGCTGATTTTATCATCCAATCATGTGCAAGCTAAAATGCTGTTTTTCCTTTTCTGTGCATTTCCCCATCGGATCTACAGCAACTGCACTTCCAAGTGCACTTTCAGAGCAATTTAGTTTGCACTGGATTTTCCTTTTATAAATAACCCCCAATGTTTAACTTTTTAGATCTATTACACAATTTTATATGGATGATATTTACTAGCCTGGCTTATATCACAGAGGCCGGAAAAATAAACCTACCTAATTTCTCTATTTCCAGATTTGTAGCGTCTGTCATACATTACAGCCTTATATTTAGATTACAGGAAATCATTAAACTAAACACACCTGTTCAACGCGAATACCTTGAAGAGCGGCTATTCTGCACGGTGTTGGCTGGTTGCCACTGCTTCCCAACCCCAGCTGTCCATTTCCGTTGTAGCCCCATGCGTAAACCTTCAACAGAGAACAAAACAAGAAAAAGGTGAATGGAGGCTTTTAGGGGGCATCTGAGTAGCCATTATGATAATTTATCATCTTATACATAAATGTAAAATACTCAACTTTTCCAGAACAAATATCCTTCTCATGATAATTTTACAGCTATAGCCATTGCACAATGACTCATTGACTAGTTTCCATATCCTCTGCCACACCGCACTGCAAATCATAAAACTTCATACAATATTTCTATTGCCTGGTAACGTGTGTGGGTGAAAAGAAGGGCAATAGTTCAATGATATGTTATCTTTAGTAGGATGTGTAACCCTGGAGGAAGTGTTTGTCTAATCGTCTGAACTAAATTGAGCAATTAAAAATAAAATAAAAAGTGTAATGCTGTGTACACACGATCGGAAATTCAACCAGCAAAAGACCGATGAGAGCTTTTGGTCAGAAAATGCGACCGGGGGTATGCTCCATCTGACTTTTGCTGTCCGAATTCCAACCAGCAAAAGATTGAGAGCATGTTCTCAATTTTTCGGTAGAAAAAAAGTTCAGATCGTCTGTAGCAATTCCGACGCGCAAGATTCCTACGCATGCTTCGAAATAATTTGACACATGCTCGGAAGCATTGAACTTAATTTTACCGACTCGTCGTAGTGTTGTACGTCACCGCGTTCTTGACGGTCTAAAGTTCCCGAAAACTATTGTGACCGTGTGTATGCAAGCCAAGCTTGAGTGGAATTCTGTCGGAAAAAACATCCAAGATTTTTCTGACGGAAAATCCGCTCGTGTGTACGCGGCATAATTGTGAAGTGTCCAGAGACTAAATGAAAGAAAGCATATGGAAATAAAAGCATTCACCAGCACACCTTGGCATAGTGATAGCCTTGTTATTCAAAAGGAAAAGCAACAGGCATCACAAGCCAATGTTTTGGGACAGCGCAGGATCCTTTTCTCACAGCAAAGGCGGCATGAAGGACAAGACTGTCGCTATACCAGGGTGTGCTGGTGACAATTCTTATTTTCTCAGGGCAGGTCTTGATTTTGCTTGCTTTCATACAGTACAGTTTCATACAGCAGTTCAAATGCAGGTAAAATTCACCAGTCAATGAATTCTAAATGATCTCAGAAGCATTTCAAACTGAGGTCAACTTTTGGGCTAACTGGATACATTACACCTCCAGCGCCGTACAGGTGCCATAGTTTATTACCTCTAGATCCTAATTGCCTCTGTCTCTGTTTTTTTTTGTACACTTATTTTGGTTCTATTACTTACTGTATGTCAGCCCTTTCTTTTTGAAAATTAAAATAAAGATTATATAAAAACCTGAGGTCAACCTAATACCATCACCACAATCCCAAAGCCTGTTGACCCTTATGGCGACACCACTTTACAACTGTACCCTACAAAAACTGTGGGCAGGCCTAAGAGATGTGTGCTAGATACAACACAGCATCTCTAAGACTGCATTCACACTTTAGAGTATTGAATCGCGGGCAGATTTGCCTCCGTTTCTGCCCGCGATTTGAAAGCGCCGATGAGCGAATGACAAATCGCGGGACTCACATCTGAGATGCCATTCATTTGAATGACACCTAAAATCGCAGTGTGGGTGTGCCGTGGGATAAATCGCGCTGCAATCGCGGCAACCCACATCACATGAAGCATGTCGCCCAAAAGTAGCTCCTGAACTTTTTTTGGGCTACATGCTTCACGCAATGTGGGTTGCCGCGATTGCAGCACGATTTACCATGCAATTATTATAGCCGCTAGAAGGAATAACTTTGTTCTCCCAATGAGAATAGCAATAGCCCCGTGGGAGGGATACACCCATCAACGCTAACTGCAATGATGGGGAAGTGAGCGGTTTTCTTGCAGGAAAGAAAATTGCTCCATCTATGGCTGGCTTTACAATGATACACCTAGCAATAGGGCTTAGCGCCAACATAATTCATTTATCTACATATGTCAAACCACAAAAGTTTACAAAATACATGGCACTGTGTGGAGCTTACAGCTACCAATCTTGTAAAGCTCACACAGAAAATATTCAGAAGTTTAGGATAGGATAATAAATTGGAGAGAACAGCTCATGAATTATGCACATTCCTAATAAAAGGTAAACATCCATGTTCAACAAAAGCACACATCTCATGACCAGAAGCCAAATCCTGTAAAACCACCATTATGTGATCACATTACCTAATCCAGGCTGCAGTCACAATCCATATCATGAGACTGTTCCAATGCACAACACCATTGTGTAATTACTGTTGTATTTACCAATGTTACAAAACAAAGGTCAGGTTGTGCATATAGTGGTTTTCACATCGCCGGGAACTTTTAACTGCTTTGTTACCATTCATGGTTCTTTTTCTATCAAAACATACAGCTATAGAAATCTTTAATATAGGTATGATATTTTCAATGTATGCCTATTATAAATTATATTGGAAACATATCAAATATATAGTTTTTCCCTCTACTGATAACCTCAGGAAGTGTCCTATAGGGTTACAAAGAGATGAAAAAACTGCTGTGTGAACCACAGTCCATACTGGACTTGGCTCACTACTTTTGTGCAGCCCACAATGTGATTTACATGGTCAACAGGAGACTTTAAAAAAAATGAGGAGGCACTATTTCCTCAGTAGAAGGTCAGTGTCAACACCTTTTGTTTGCATCCATCGGAGGACTTTTGTATTCCTGTACAAGTCTATGGAAATTCAAAACCTGCTTGAAGCAGATCAAATACAGGTCAGAAAGTTAGTTCCAGATCAAACGCACCTGTTAATGAATTCTAAAGGATCTTAGGAGCCTCTCAAACCATAGGCGTGTGCACATTGTGTGACGGGTGTGCACAGGCACACCCTAATCCCTGGCTGAGCTCTAATTGGTCCGGCAGGCAAGCAAAAGCATCGGTTTGCTGCCGCTGCAACTTCTATAGTTCCGGCCGTGGGCGGCGGCGGAGTGATATACATCTGCACTCCGGCCCCCCCTCTGGCCTTTTCTCTCTCCCTTGCTTGAAGGGCGGAGCCTCAGCCTGGATAGCAGCAGGCGGGTCATGTGAGCAGTAAGCGCCGTGTACAGCCGACTCACATCTTCGGCGGCTTCGCGGTTCGTACTGCGCAAGCGCTGCGCCTGCGCAGCACAGGGGGGCATTATCCACCGGGGACCTTTTTTGACAGGACACAGGGGCATTGGTAGCCAGACACACGATGGACCAAAACCTGGTGACTTAAAAAAAAAAGTGTGCGTTTTGTTTTAGTATATATATATATAGTCATGTCATATATGCTGGAGGAAATGGGTCTATATGTCTATCTCTGATATCCTGTGTTGAAGTCATCAGTTTGACTGTATCAGTGTGTGTATATAAGTGTGTGTGTGTATATAAGTGTGTGTGTGTGTGTGTGTGTGTGTATGTATGTGTATATATATATATATATATATATATATATATATATATATATATATATATATATATATATATATATATATATATATATATATATATATATATATATATATATATATATATACACATATATATATATATATATATATAATATATATATATATATATATATATATATACATATACATACACACACACACACACACACACTTATATACACACACTGATACAGTCAAACTGATGACTTCAACACAGGACATCAGAGATAGACATATAGACCCATTTCCTCCAGCATATATGACATGACTACACTATTCTTAGAACCTGTTCTTGTAAGATATCTTATACTGTACATCATGGTAACAGCAACTAAAGCTCTAAAGATTTGGAAACCAAATTAAACAGTGGATTTCCAACTCTCGCTAGAAAACCCTTAAAATACTGTGAGATTGGGGTGAATAATCTCAAGCGGTAGGTGCGTTCACAATGAGTTACGCCAGTCCAAAACTGTATTTTTTAGGGCATGGCAGACCACTTATTTAAAAGCAAGTCACATTTCATACAGATAGCTCTTCCCACAAAGGGGGCTCTGCAAAGACATAACATTTAGCCTCCTGGCTTTCTTATGGCAGCTTTATTGCGCCGAGTACCATCAAAAACCTTTTGGTCTTTCTGCAGGTGCTGTACTTTAGCTCTGCGTCTTTCCTAGCAGCTCCCTAGCTGCGCTTGTCCCTCCTGGACTCTCTCCACAGCTTCCTGGCTGCTCCCACCCCACATGGACTTTCTCTCAGGCTCTCTCTCCCCACTTCCTCTGCCCCAACCTGAACACCTCAATGCCCCGCAGCATCTCACACGGCTCTCCTCAGACACACTGACCCCCCTCAGGAGGATGGGGCCCTAAACTCTAACTCTGGCTCTATTACGAAGCCAGCACACATCTGGACCATCAGTGTGCGTGCTTTTTCACAAATCTGTCGTAAACCACCAATTTACAGAGTAGCACAGGGTCACTCTGCTACAATACCTATCCCTTCGATTGACATTACTAAAGTCTGCAATAGGGAAAAAGAAGGCCCCCTATTTGCATTGTCTATACTTGGCATGACCAAATCCGTATACGTGCATCCTCACTTATGAAGTGACAAACAGGTGCAGCTTTGACCAACTGTGTCCTCTCCATAACTAACTGCAAGAGTATGAAGTAGCTGGGCCCCCAGGACATCCACCGTCTCCTAGGCTACTGCCTAAGTTGCCTTGTAAATTTTGTGGCGCTGGACAAACCTACTGAGATTTTTTACATTTTTGGCAGAAAGAAGCAGGATCCGGTCCAGTCTGCTCTTTATTACTATCCATGACTCCAGGAGGAAGAGCTCCCCACTTCCAGTCCTGTTATGACAAGAGCTTGGTTTTGGGCTAAATTACCCAGCTGCTCTTGATGTAGTGTGTTCTCTATGTACTCCTGTGCAGAAACTATTGGATGACCAATGACACCGGAATTTAGAGCAGGACCTGAGTAGGGGGGGGGGGTCTCCTCGCTAGGGTGATCGATAGCAGTAAAATCATTCCTGACTCACGAACTAAAGAAACTTTTTATTTTATATAATTTACTTTACATCTGACCCAGTTCCAATATGGGTAATATATCTAAAAAAACATTAAATTAATTTATCACTTTTTATAACACACTGTTAAAACCACAAACTACATTAGATGCAGGACAGAAATCATACTCCTTTCTACACACAAACAAAGCCCAAAAATCATCCCACATGCAGACCTAAATCAATTCGAATCTGGCAAATATACTAACATCAATGATGACTCTCCTTCCATATACAGCACTGCGATTTGTGTACTATACTTAACCTAGTACATTCCCCTGTAACCTTTCTCATATTAGTCATTCATTTAAAGTAGTATTGAACTCAGAAGCAAACATTTACTATATTGCAGCTTGCCAAATCTTAGATGTGATGGCTGTAGTCATTAGTTTTTTTGGTTTTTTAACCTGGTAATCTAGCCAGTAAGTCTGTTTTTTTAACAGAACAAGTTGTCCTGAAGATGTAAGAGGGTTAGAGGGTTGTGACAAATCATTTACCACTGACATGGGTGCTCACAATGGTCAGCTTTGATTTATGTAAAACCTTTATGCCCTGTACACACGGTCGGACATTTCCGACCACAAAATCCGTTCGATATTTTCCGACGGATTTTGGCCAAAACTTGTCTTGCATACACACAGTTGTCGGAAAATCCGATTCGGAGCGAGGTGACGTACAAAACGTACGACGGGACTGTGTAGAGGCCAGTAGCCAATAGCTTTCATCTCCAAATTTTTTCTGAGCATGCGTGGCACTTTGTGCGTCGGAAAAAGTCAGATCGGATTTTGTTGTTGGAACGTTTTCCATCAGAAATTCCGACGGAAAAAGTTAGCCACACACGATCGGATTTTCCGACAACATAATCCAATCAGACTTTTTCCGTCTGAATTTCCGACCGTGTGTACAGGGCATTATACCAAAAGGGAAAAAACCTAGGAAGATTGGATTTAGTGTATGTGTTTAGTTTATTGAAATCTGCTAGTACATCTAATGCCGCGTACACACGAAGGGACTATCCCGTGGGATTGTCCGCTGGACTCAAGTCCACCGGACAATCCCCTCGTGTGTGGGCGCCGGCGGACTTTTTGGCGCCAAAAGTCCGGCGGACTAGGTTCTAAGTTTTGTTTTAAAATTGTCCGCTGGACTTGGCAGTCCGGCGGACAATCCCGCCGTTAGTAGGCTAGTCCGCCGGACTTTTGAAATGAACGGACTTGCCGCTCATCGGAAAGTCCATTCATTCCCGCGGACTTATTCCAGCGGACTGTCCGCCGGAGAAGTCCGGGCAAGTCACACGCTCGGAAGTCCGGGCGTGTGTGGGGAAGTCCCGCCGGACTAGGTCCGGCGGACAAAGTCCGAACGTGTGTACTCGGCATAACACTACCCAACCCCAAGACTGACAATGCTGCTGTCCAAAAGGTGTCTCTGTTGCTCCTCCATCCAGAGTGGAGGCACTCTAATACAGGAGGTGTGTCACTGGGCAGATTACCAGGTGAAAACAGAGGGAAGAAAAAAAAAAAATAAGTTGATGCGCCCACCACATCTAATGATTGGTAAGCTGCAATATATTAAATTTTTTGTTTTGAGATTAATACCTTTAAGCTCTGAAAATAAAAGATATAATCTATTGGCTGCCATGCACCTCAATGAGTGACAGCATTGTAGAATGTGTTCTGTTTACAGTACCATATTTAAGGATGTAATTTCAAACCAGTAACAAAATGTTTCACTGCAGAATACACATTGATAATATCTTGAAACAAAACAAAATGAATATTTACAGAGGGTTCTGTATTCTACAGTTGATGCTTTCATCCACAAGGGGTCACTCCTTCACAATTAATGCCTAGATATCAAATGAGGATCAAATCGTCTTACTGAACCAAGCAGGGCCGTCTTTGATATTGATTGGACCCTGGGCAAAAAACTTTTCTTAGGGCCCCCCCCCCCCCCCCCCCATGCAGTTTTGCTCTCCACCTACTCTGAGACATACAATAAATAGCAGCTAGACTCAAAATCAGTTTACTGAATCAGGCAGCTATTGCGATTGGTTGCCAGAGGTATCATTACCGCTCACTGACTGGTTGCTAGAGGTTACAGAACACATTACAGCTCACTGGTTAGTTGCTAGAGGTTACAGCACATGATTTCTGCTTGTTGATTGGTTGCTAGATATTACTGTGGATATGACCTCGGGGGCATGATATACATATCAATGCCGCCGGCCGCCGCTATTTACATATCAATGCCACCACTATTTACACATGAATGCCGGTAATTTACATGTAAACACAGGGTCTGCAGGTGAGTCATCTGTACAGCAGCAGTAGCAGCACTTCACACTGAGATATTGGGACACAGCACAGGACTAAAACCTCAAGGTGCGAGGGAATTTAAACCAGGATAGTTGGCAAGTATGAGGCAGCTGCTTTGGGGCCCACAACAATGACAGGGCCCAGGGCAACTGCCCCTTTTGCCCTGCCTTAAAAACGGCCCTGGAACCAAGGAGCAAGGACTTTACTATTCGTTTTAAATTTTTTCCTTGTAGGACATGTACAAGAGACTTAAATTCAAACTCTGTGATATGCAAAAAATAAAAGTCCTAGATAGAAGATTTTGGAATGGGGACTATTCAGTTAAGTATACCTACTTTATTATGGGGACCCTTCATTGTGGCTGAGATGATTTCCCCTTTCTTCCAATTCCAGTCATTCAAAAAAGGAATTGAAAGGAAATCTCTTACTGGTGAACTGATCCCACCCTTTGAAACCATTAACCGGGCAGTGTTGCCATTGGGAAAGATCCAATAACTGACTCTCCCACTACCAACAGTCACTTGGACTGAAAGCGGGTAAATCTGAGAATACAGCAACACAAAATCTGACAGATGTATAACCATTCCCCACCAAAATCAGAAACATATGACATTAGCAATATGGTGCTGTCAGTGGGGACTGACTGTGGGACAAATCCTTAAGAGACATTTGCCTTGTCACTTTGGAGCAACAGACTAGTTGCTACAAATGTTGCTCATGAAAGCCCTGCACACATTTAATTTATTTATTTCAGGTACTTGTATAGCGCCGTCAATTTACGCAGCACACACACACACACACACACACACACAATCAGTCCCTGCCCTCAAGGAGCTTACAATCAAAAGGTCCCTAAGGCCGGCCATACACCGTTCGAATCTCGGTCGGCTCAGCAGGACCCGGGTGAGATTCAAACCATTAATGGGCGGGCTGAATGTACCAAGTTAAATCGATCAACTTTGGTACAACCAGCCTGCTGGATTTGCTTGCAATTATTGCAAGCGTCTGCTATAGCCCTATTATATGTAGGTATGAATTTGAGTAAGGCCAGCCATACACAGAGCGAATTTCTTACTTGCAACGAGTTGCAGGAACGAGAGCTGCTCGCTTCCTCCATCAACACAGACAGCCTCCTGCAGAGCCATTGTCTTCTCCTGGCAGGGAAGGGCGGGGGAAGCCATCCCCACTGGGAAAAGACAATGGTCCGCAAGGAGGGATTTCTGCATCAACACTGTCTGTGTTGTGTTAGGAATCAAGCTCATTTTTTTCCTGCCACAGGTTGTTCCGTGTATGGCCAGCCTTACTTACATTCATACCTACATATAACAGGGCCAATTTAGACAGGAGCCAATTAACCTACCGGCGTGTCTTTGGAGTGTGGGAGGTAACCCAGAGAAAATCAATGCAGGCACAGAGAGAACATGCAAACTCCAGGCAGGTAGTGCCATGGTTGGGATTTGAACCAATGACCCCAGTGCTGCTAGGCGGAAGTGCTAACTAGTGATGAGACCATTTCCTGAACTTCATCAATCATAACTGTGGAAAATGAGGCCCTGAGTAACCAATCCTTAATATCCCTGAAAAGCTGGTGATTTTTAATAATAACACAGTATTATAGTCTCAGACATGTTAGCCTAAAGCCATGATAGGAGTACATTTGCTTATGTATAATAATTGCACACATCTCACCTCTCCATTTTCTACAATAGCCATAGAACTCATCTGTCCACAAGCAATGCCAGTAACAAACTTATTCTGGAGGCAGCTGGTAACTCTTCTTGGAATAGGCTGATTAGCAGTAGAGCCAGAACCAACTTGTCCAGAATTATTGTATCCCCAAGCGTACACCTGTGAAAAAAAAAAAAAAAAAAAAAATTATCAGAATTTATTTTATACCATGCATTCAGTTATCAACTACCAAGGTTCCTGCATGCATTAAAAACAAACCAGGTCTACATGTGACATCACATGCAAATCACACCTAAAGCTATAATTATACAACTGTCTTTTTGCAATGATCAGAATAATGTATGTTAATGTAATTTCAAAATTTCCTTTCATTATTTTAAAATCTACAGCTTTTATTAAAATACCTGGTGTTTATGCCATGAAGGCCCATGTTCATGCATTCCCTATAATAGAGTGACAACTGTCCCTCTATGTTCTCCTGCGTTGCCACTTTGTCACATGGGCTTCCACTGGAGACTACAAGTGGTCATTTAAAAAACACACTTTACGCAGGCAATGAACACTGTTGTCACCATCATGAAATCCAGTCTAAAACTGGTCATAAACGAGAAGATTTTTATATGAATGTTCATACAAATATCCACACAAACCTATAAAAAATTCTCATCAGTACAATTGATGACATGACAAATATCATTAGGAAGGGCCACAATAAAAGTTTAACTTTTAACATTCCATTTTGAAGTGAATAGACTTTCCCAAAAATGAAAACCGCAGTCACTGTTAGAAATTAGCTTGAGAACATTTTTCCACCCCACACCTTCATGTTCAACCACAGTGACAAGAAAATTTGAACAAAGGTTTGACCCCACTAACAAATAAAAAAATCAAACTAATGATCTTAAAACCATTTTTTTGAAATTCAATTCTACTAGTGTATTACTAGTGCTAGTGTAGCCATCTGCCCAAATGTTCTTTCTATCTGGTAAGCGTGTTTTCTATGAGGTGGTGGTACACCTCATGGGGTGTCCTCCTTTGTAGTTTTTCAGCCACATACAACTATTGGAACTGTCATGCCCTGCAATTTGATTTAAGGACTATAATTAGCACAATTTTTCTCCTTTCCATTACGTTTGTTCTATATCTCACATTTAATTGCTGCTTTTGGACTGGTCCATCCAATTCTATTACTGTTTTTTTGTGGTTATTCTTAGCGCAGTTTTTTTCCCCTTTTTATTTTAATAATAAAGTAAGCAAATCTAAATAAATATAGTATGTTGACATATGTGATGCTGTTTTTATGTTATATTTTGAAATAAACTGGAAGCTAGCAGTAGAAAGGTGGTGGAGGCCATGTTGGTACACCCCCCACTGTTCAGCGCTAAAACTTTAGGCTTTCAAAATTAAACATCATAGATGTCAACATATTATATTTATTTATTGCTAAAATTACTCTTAAATTCAACACGTAGCTGGGTGTAGTAAGATGTCCGCTACCTTCGTCCGACTGCAGGTGTTCTGTCAGATTAGCAACCCTGGTAGCTGTAGAACACATGTGCAGCGGACGGAACTTCACTTTCCTTGCCTAATCTGACGGGACGCTGATTCTGACGGAACACCCTCCCTCTGAAGTTCGGCCCCCCGCCTCCTTCCTCCGCCACCGGGCCAATTAGAAAATGCAGCGCGCTTTGTGCATGCACAGCTTCACTGCTGGTTTTCCTTACCACGAATGGTGGCGGCAGCACCCGGGAGCTGATCCGAAAATTGGCTGTGGTGCCGACATTGTGGGGTCCCTGGACAGGCAAGTGTCCATATACTAAAACTCAGCAGCTACAATAATTTGTAGCTGCTGACTTAATTTTTTTCCCCCAGGCAGAACAAATTGCTTCTTGCACTGTTACTGAAGTTTGCAAGTGTTACTAAGCACGTGGTGCACACCACACATGCAAAGTGAGCACTTTCTCCCTTTAGGCATTCATGTGTACAAGACCCAAGATTGACATCACTGATGTTCGCTTACCTCACCATCAGACGTAGTTACCATTGAATGGTGTGAGCCACAAACCACACTTGCAACTTTCTTATTTACCAAGTTAGTTGACACTTGGCATGGAGTTAACGCTTGATTTGTGGATCCATTGCCCAGCTGGCTGTAGGCATTATGACCCCAACTATATACTTCTCCATCTGCAGAAACAAAATAAGGGAAACAGCCCATTAGCCATCTTTACGATGTGTAAGATTATTACAAAGTTTAGAACTTTTATCACACCAGGCATGTAAAAAAAATCAGCCTAAAAAATGTCTAATACATGAAAAATTATGATTCCCTATTTGAAACCAGACAACAACAAAGAGCGATCATGAACCACTTCTCTAGGAAATCACCTTTCACTGTACAAGAAAATTCCTATAAAATAACAAACCAGGTCCAACCATCAAAATTCTGAATGGCAAAACAAAAAAAAAAACCCACAGGGATATATACAGATGCAGTCCTCAAGGGCCAAATACAAGCCAGAAGCTTTGGACAGGCACAAATATTTTCTTCTTTAATTCTCTGTTGGCTGCTAGTTGAACAGATCCTGATATTGTATACCCATGCTCTAACACTTGATTCACAACTGAGCTAAAAGTCGTTGGTGTTTTTTTGTGTTTTTTTTGTGTTTGTACAGGCATATTTATGGGTGCCTGAGGCTTGAGCCTTTTTTAAATTAAATCCTAGCCAATAAAAAGAAAGTTACTTTGTACGTTTGCTCTTCCATGCAGTTTTCCGCACATAAGTTTCTGAGGATCCCATTGAAGTCTATTGGGGCCAGAAATGCTTGAAGCTTGTAGCCTTAAAGATGACCCTGCACTTTTTTGAGCTACAAATGTCAAGCGACACTATGCTCAGGTGTGAATGGGCATAAATGAAAGCCCGAGATATTCAATGTTCAGCATTTCGGAGCTTTGAGTTACTCAAATACTTTCACTAGGAAAGGCCTTTCTATGCATCCTGTGGTCAAACGAATTGGTGGGCGCGTGAAAAAAAAGGGAGTATATGTAGCAAACGAGAGTGGCAGTTAAGTGAACCAGTTGCCTTGCCCTACGCGAGACAAGTACAGAGATTCACTCTAAATCCCAATTGCAGGATTAAAAAACAAATAGAAAAATAAAATTGCCCAACACAGCAAAAAAGAAACAAAAAGGAGCAGCAGTCTGTCTAATACTAACTCTCTTTTTACCAGTCTCCCACAGAACCTCTACTCAGAAGCATAACTAGAACCTTCAGGGCCCCCGATGCAAGAAACCATAAGGGCCCCCCTGACCCCCGGCCAGGGCCCCCTGCAATGGCGGAATGCCAGGGCCCGGTCACACTTGCAAACCTGGTAGTTCCGCCACTGGTGTCAGTCGTTTATTTTTGTTGTGTTTATTTTTTTTACCAGTCTATTTTATTTTTTTGAACAATTTTTTTTTACCTTTGAGACAGAGAATAGAGATTAAGGACACAGCCCTCAATCTCTATCTCTGCAGCCTCAGCAACACAGACTGAATGGACAGGGATAGCTCTGTACAGAGCTTCCAGTTCATTCACAAACTGAAGCATAGTAAACCCAGTTATCAATGAACACAGTTTACTATGCCTCAGATATGAATGAACAGAGTCAGTGATCGGTATGGCTCATTCGGTGATCGGTACGGTATTCATTCAGACAAGAAAGGGGCGGTAAATAACACATTTACCGCCCTGCTCTCCATCCTAAAAGCATCCCCTGCAGCAGCCGGCAGGAGAGGGGGGAACCTAGCATGTGCTGGGGGGGATGGGGGGGGGGGGTGCCAGGAGAGAGCAAAGGGTCCTGATCACAGCAGGAGGTAATTAGGAGGGGTAGCATGTAGAGGAACCAATCCCCTCCATTTTCCTCCTGCAGCCACTGAAAGGCTGCAGGAGGAAAATGGAGGGGGATCAGTTCCTCTATATGCTGCCCCTTCTATCCAGGTGTACAGGGGGTTGCATGGCCCCCTGGAGCATAGGGTTAAATCGCAATTGCGACCCCTGCTCCTAACTGTACCGGTTTTGGTAGGGCTTTCCCAAGATCTGAACAAAATCCTGGTGTCCCGTAAATCTGGCACTTGGCTCCAGTAACTTGCCTGACAGGGACACACCACAGTGGGCACCTGGGGCGACGGGTGACAGGGGTCCCAGCCACCACAATTGCCCCCTCTGTGGCAGGCAGCATCTCCTTGTGAGAGGGATGGTGGGGTGCTTTGGGAGAGGAGAGGACTTAAGGTGTTGTGCACATATACTCCTAACCCCCCCCCCCCATCACTCCTCCAGGTTCATATGGTTTTTAACCTGCCCCCCCCTTTCTGCATTTCTCTCCTCTGTATATGTACATCCATATATAAACACAGACCTCAGACCATCAGTGCAATGTTTCTTCTCCACGGCTCCTCCCCCAGTGAGGTCTGTGTGCAGGAAGTTGATGGGAAGACAAGCCGGCTGCCACAGAGGGGGCGATCACCAGTGTGGGACCCGGGCACCCCACAAGAGATGGGAAGCAGGTGAACAAGGTGCCCACACTAGAGCACTCTGTTAGGCAAGTAACTAGGCAAGCTCCGGGAGTCTGCTCAGAGTACCTTATGCTGGCGATGGCCCTGGGCCCCCCCCCCCACAGTGCTGGTACGCCAGGGCCCAGTCGCAAGTGCAACCTTTCCACCCTGGTAGTTTTGCCACTGCCTCTACTCTATCCTTCTCCTGCCACTGCTGTCTTGGGTTGCATGTCACCCAGCATCATGTGCCTAGTATGAACACACCGACTGGGAACAGATCATCACACTGGCCCTTCTGTTTAAGTTTACCTTTGTTAGAGTTTGACTACCCCTAACCTCGGAGCTAAGCGCTGCTCAACTATCCTGTGGCTGTTCAATTAGAGCATTTAAGTAACCTTTATGCCGCGTACACACGAAGGGACTTTGTCCGCCGGACCTAGTCCAGCGGACAATCCGCCGGACTTTCCAGCTGGGCTTCGGCGGACTTGAAAGCGAACGGACTTGACCACACACGATCACGCTAAAAGTCAAGCGGTTCACGCAATGACGTACAGCGCGTACGACGGGACTAAAAAAAGAAAAATACTAGAAAAATACTTGCAACTGAGCATGCGTCCTTTTTGGTCCGCCGGACCATACTACAGACGGCCGTATTGTCCGCCGGACTGCCAAGTCCAGCGGATAATTTTTAAACAAAAACTTAAAACCTAGTCCGTTTTTGGATAAAAAGTCAGTCGAAGGCCCACACACGAGGGGATTGTCCGCCGGACTCGAGTCCAGCGGATAATCCCGCGGGATAGTCCCTTCGTGTGTATGCGGCATTAGAGGTACTTTTACTTGATAGAACTCAAGTCTGTAGTAGCACAGTGAAATTGAATTAAGGGTGCATAGAGGAAGGTCAGAAAAGAATTAGCGACCTCATA
Source organism: Lithobates sylvaticus (assembly GCA_028564925.1). Taxonomy (NCBI): domain Eukaryota; kingdom Metazoa; phylum Chordata; class Amphibia; order Anura; family Ranidae; genus Lithobates; species Lithobates sylvaticus. The sequence continues at coordinate 478,045,440 of CM053027.1, forward strand.
GCAAAGCTTGGTCATAGACAGCAATTTTAGGCTTTTAAAAGTAATTGTCCAAACATTCAACTCATCAGCACTTTGACAGTAAACTTTGAGGCCAGTCTCCCCCTTCTTATGGGGAGGGAGAAGCACTGTCGGCTGAACAGCAGCTGCATCCAGTCAGATGCAGTCACTCTTCGGAAATTCTGACAGCCGCAGGTACCAGCTGACAGAATACAATGGCTAGGAGGAAAAATCCCTTCATCTGCGCTATTTAGCATATATGGAGGAATCCATTTGATTTCTCTTGTTCAGCCCACGAGCTGAAAAAGAGTCATCTATACATATTTGACTAGTGTTATAGAGGAAAACAGCTAGATGGCAGTATTTGTAGCAGATGCAATACATCAGGCCCACCAGCCCCTCTAACAAGTTAAAATGTGTTCTACATACCAGAAGTAACAATGACTACGTGTGGCCCACTTCCACAGCTGAGGCTGACTATCTTCTTTCCAGAGAGCATGGGAAGACACCTTGGTTCAATCGTACTCTGAGCATCTCCAGTCCCTAGACAACCGCTGCTGTTTGTCCCCATCACAAATACCTGCAAACACACAACTGCAAAATTAAGTTCACTCCAACAAACAAAGATCTGCATGTTACGCTAGTCATCTGCTACACCTTGAAAAAGTATTCACACCCCTTGAAATTTTCCACATTTTGTCATGTTACACCCAAAAACATAATGTATTAAATTGGGATTTTATGTGATACACCAACACAAAGTGGCACATGATTGCGAAGTGGAAGGAAAATGATAAATGGCTTTTAAAAAATTTTTTTACAAATAAATATGTGAAAAGTGTAGCGTGCATTTGAATTCAGCGTCAATTCTTTGTAGAACCACCTTTCGCTGCAATTACAGATGCAAGTCTTTTTGGGGATGTCTCTACCAGCTTTGCATGTCTAGAGAGTGAGATGTTTGCCTATTTTTCTTTGCAAAATAGCTCAAGCTCTGTCAGATTGGATGGAGAGTGACTGAACAGCAATTTTCAAGTCCTGCCACAGATTCTCTACTGGATTTAGGTCTTAAATTTGACTGGGCCATTCTAACACATGAATATCCTTTGATCTAAACCATTCCATTGTAGCTCTGGCTGTATGTTTAGGATTGTTGTCCTGCTGGAAGGTGAACCTCCTCTCCAGTCTCAAGTCTTTTGCAGTCTCAAACAGGTTTTCTTCTAAGATTGCCCTGTATTTGGCTCCTTTCATCTTCCCATCAACTCTGACCAGCATCCCCACAACATGATGCTGTCACCACCATGTTAAATGGTGGGGATGGTGTGTTCAGGGTGATGTGCAGTGTTAGTTTTCCGCCACACATGGCGTTTTGCTTTTAGGCCAAAAAGTAAAATGTTGCTCTCATCTGACCAGAGCACCTTCTTCCACATGTTTGCTGTGTCACCCACATGGCTTCTCACAAGCTGCAAATGGAACTTCTTATGGCTTTCTTTCAGCAATGGCTTTCTTCTTGCTACTCTACCATAAAGGCCAGATTTGTGGAGTGCATGACTAATAGTTGTCCTGTGGACAGATTCTCCCACCTGAGCTGTGGATCTCTGCAGCTCCTCCAGAGTTACCATGGGCCTCTTGGCTGCTTCTCTGATGAATGCTCTCCTTGCCCGGCCTGTCAGTTTAGGTGGGTGGCCATGTCTTGGTAGGTTTGCAGTTGTGCCAATTTTCAGATTGAACAGTGCTTCGTGAGATATTCAAGTTTGGGATATTTTTATTTTTTTTTATTTTATTTTTTATAACCCAACCCTGCTTTACACTTCTCCATAACTTTATCCCTGACCTGTCTGGCATGTTCCTTGGCCTTCATGATGCTCTTTGTTCACTAAAGGTTCTCTAACAAACCTCTGAAAGCTTTACAGAACAGCTGTATTTATACAGAGATTAAATTACACACAGGTGGACTTTATTTACTAATTAGGTGACTTTTGAAAGTAATTGGTTCCACCAGATTTTAGTTAGGGGTATCAGAGTAAAGAGGGCTGAATACAAATGCACACCACACTTTTCACATTTATTTGCAAAAAAAAAAAAATAGAAAACCATTTAACATTTTCCTTCCAACTCACAAATACTGTGCTACCTTGTGCTGGTCTATCGCATAAAATCCCAATAAAATACATTTACGTTTTTGGTTGTAACATGACAAAATGTGAAAAATTTTAAGGGGTATCAATATTTTTTCAATGCACTGTATGTATATATTTACATTACACCAATTTGATTAATCCCTTCTTTTCACTAATCAAACTCCGCCTGAAAGATATAGGCTGCCATTACCAAAGTTTCCTTCCAAAAAGGCTAGTTGCCTGGCTGTCATATCAATGTGCTGGATTCAGTTTATCAAAGAAAAGAAATAAGGAATTCAGACTTGCATTTTTTTCACATGAGATGCATTTTTTCATAAAATTGGAAACTGCATTACAAGATTCTTGTTTTCCACTTGTTTTTAACTGGTCATAGGTAGGGACATACAGTAGCTTACAAAACGTGAAAGTACCATGTCACCAAGGAGAGACGATGGGCTTAAACACAAATTTACCTCATCGTTTTTTGTGATGTACAAGACCTCATTCCCAGAACCAAACACACAAGCCTGTTGGATGGATTTCAGGTCCTCTTGAGGGCAAAGTGCAAAAATTGGCCATTTTCCCACATCTACCATTGTCAGCTTGGATGAAATCTAGCAATTGTCTGAAAACATAAGAATGCAGGTATGAGGTTACAAACATAGTTGAATGAAATCTCTAGGTTTTTGGTCTACCATGGAGTCTAGTGATCTTGATGGACAAGAGATATGAGCTCATCTCTTCCCCATTTGCATTTATTTAAATTTTCTATATAGAGTTTTATAAAATTGCAAAAAAATAGGATAGCTGTTGTGTCCCCCACAATGACATCTTGTGTTTTCCCCATTTTATTATTTCAAAATAGGCATGTATTCTGGCCTTGCTAAATAAAATATATATATATATTTTTTTAAAAAGCCAATAAACAGGAAATTTTTATTTAACAATAAATAAATAGCCTTTGTTGATATATTTTTTTTTTACAGGTTTGTTTATTTAGTAAACAATATTTATAGATGCCAAGCTCAGTAGTTATCAGGAGGAAGAATCCCGAACGTAAAAGGTTTCAGCTGCAGTTACTGATCCTTCTATCTTTTTTAGTAAAATCTTTAACCTCTTTAGCGTACACCCCCCTAATGCCACGTACACATGATCAGAATTTCGGGCAGCAAAGGACAGATGAGAGCTTTTGGTCGGAAAATGTGACCGTGTGTATGCTCCATCGGACTTTTGCTGGCCGAATTCCCGCCAGCAAAAGACAGAGCAGGTTCTCGAATTTTTCGGTCGGAAAAAATTCTGATCGAAAATTCCGATCGTCTGTAGAAATTCTGACGCGCAAAATTCCTACGCATGCTCGGAAACAATTTGACGCATGCTCGGAAGCATTGAAGTTCATTTTCATTTTCTCGGCTCGTCGTAGTGTTGTACGTCACCGCGCTCTTGACGGTCGACAGTTCAGCAAACTTTTGTGTGACCGTGTGTATGCAAGCCGAGCTTGAGCGGAAATCCAAGATTTTTCCGACGGAAAATCCGCTCGTGTGTACGCGGCATAAGAGTAGCTATAAACACCAACCAATGCTGATAAATTGCACAGAAAAATCTCTACGGTATGTTTATTTCAATTTAGCCCTTCATTTATTTAACCTAAAATGTATGTCCAATCATTACTATGGGGAGATTTTACCCTTGAGAGAAGGCAGAAAATGCATCGCTCCTTGGTTGTTGGTTACCACATTAGGCAAACTTCAACTTGTTCCTCACCTTATTGAGTAAGCTCAGTTGTTTTAAATATGCAAACAAAGAAAACGGTTATTTTATCTGTAAAGCACTGGAGATTCAATGTTGTCTAATTCATAAACGTTAAAGAACTGAACTGTGGAAGCTGGACCCAAAAAGTTAGTATTTTCTGTGGGTTCTCTGCATCTGACCTTTTCCCCAGGACTGGCTTAGGCAGGCCATATTCCTCGTATTCCCCCCATCCACACAAGCGAGGTAAATGGAGGAATCCTCCCCAATGCGTTATTGTATTATGACAGCTGTAACTGACTGAATCTCTGCACTGACCGAAGGAAGATTTTCCAACAAGCCAGCCTGTGGAAGGGAAACGGCCAGAGATGGATCAAAATTCTGCTGGTCCATGCTGAACCGGGCTAATTTCAATCCATCTATGGCCAGTTTTAACTTGCCTTGTTCTACATCATCTTAGTACAGGAACGGGACTTTGCATCCTCACGCAACAGCTTCCCCACTGATAACTGGCGATCTGAAAACTAGTAGGGGAATATTTAACAAGCATCAGAAGAGGTGGAGGATGTAAAGATCCACAGAATGAACAAAGCATAAGCAGGTAGATGCTTTAAAGTGGTTGTAAAGTTTTTTTTTTTTTTAAATAACAAACATGTTCTACTTGCCTCCTCTATGCAAGGGTTTTGCAAAGAGCAGCCAGATTCTCCTATTCTGGGGTCCCCCAGTGGCGCTCCTGGCTCCTCCTCTTCTCGAGTGCCCCCACGGAGAGCCGCATTTCATGGGGGCACTCGTGCGGGCGTGCTCCCGAGTCCTGCTGCTGCGTCCATTGACACAGACAGCAGGACTCGGCCCTGCCCCCCGACTCCTGTGTCACTGGATTTGATTGACAGCAGCGGGAGCCAATGGCTCCTTCTCCTATTAATCTATTCAATGAGGACCCAAGACAGCGGCTGTAGCTTGAGGGTTTACAACCCCTTTAACTGCAGGTGTTCAGGTACAGCTTCCTCTCCAGCAAGGAGACCTGCGAGCAGCACAGGAGAGACAAAAGTCTAAATCTTGTGAGACTAGCTGTCAGAAGCACAGGCACTGATCTCACCCTGCAGTATATTACATGATACCACTATGAGGCACAATAGTGAGCAGCTATGTTTCCAGGAAAAAAAATCAAGGAAAATTGTATTTTTTTTTACCCTTGGCTCACATCTATGCAATTTTTAGCGCATTTTGCAGAAACGCACTACAGTCCATTTAAAGACTTTCCTGTGGATCTAGTTAACATCTGTGCATCTTGAGCTGGTGCTATTTTTTTTTTTTTTACAAAGCTATTTTTTTTTTTTTACAAAGGATCAGGGACTTTTTTCCTGCAACAGATTGCATTTTGCATGCAATAGACTTCAAAAGACCTGCACCAAAAATGCAAGTGTTGCGGTTTAAATGGGTTTTTGATGGTGTTTTTTGGCCAATAGGAAAGTTTGACAGTTAATGTAGTGCGACTGATGCAACTTTACACTCTCTGGCACTCAAGTCGCATCAAAGTAGTGAAGGAATCTTTATGTGTTAGGATTAGCAGTAACCCTACGTCGCATCATAGTACATGCACTCCATGAACAGAACTGTCATACTTTCCTATTAGCCCAAAAAAATAAAAAAGCGCAAAACACATCAAAGGTGCGTGTTCAAAAACGCACCAGAAAGCGCATCAATTACAACAGACATAGGTGTGAACCTAGCCTTAGAGCAAGTAAATCTTTATTTTAGTTCAGGTCCACTTTACGTTTATTTATCCATTCCTCTTAGTAGCAATTCACAACACCCTAAACCCACAGTGCCTAATGCAAGTGCATTCACACCCTTTTTTGGGACAATTTAGGCAAAGCTATTTAAAGGGCTCTTTTGTGCAGCTTAAAAAAAAGAGAAGGTCCAGGCTGGGTGAAAAAAAAATTAAAAGTCAACAGATACAAATACTGTAGCTGCTGACTTTTAATATTAGGGCACTTACCTGTCCAGGGAGCCGTGATGTCACAATCCCAGCCGGTCTTCAACTCCCAGATGTTGCCGCCGCCATCATTCCTGGTAAGGGAACCCGGTAGTGAAGCCTTTCGGCTTCACAGCGGGTTCCCTACTGTGCATGCATCGGCGGGGGGAGGAGGAGAGGGGGCCAAACTTCCAGGAGATCGGACCGCAGCCCGTCTTCTGGAAGATGTGTTCCCATTGACTCACAATGGAAGGTTCCTTTTTGGTGTGCTTTTATAAAAACTGCACCAAAGATGCAACATGCAGGACTTTTTAAAGTGCAGCACACCTGCAGTGTATCTTTATACCTATTCACCTATGGGCTTATTTTTGAAGTTAGATTTGTTCAGCCCTTCTGTACTTTCACTTTCCCACACCCTTGAAAAAAAAAAAAAAAAGCACAACATAGAAGAAGTGTGGAGTTTTATGAATGCTATAAAGCTCCCCCTTAAGCTGCAAAGGCAGCAGACAGGGGTGTACACATGCTGCGGCACTTTGCATTACTGCATAGCAAAGAATTATCTCTTCATGTTTGGTGGACAATACCGGCCACTGAACATGATCCATTAAATTGAATGGGATGGTGGTGCAGGACTTTAAGGCTTAAAACATGCAGTGAGAAGGGAACATAAATGCCTCATTGTTGCCTGTTGCTCTCTTAAAAGTGTTCCACCATGGATCGCTTTTCAGAGGGCAATGCAAGTGTAAATGTGCCCTAACATAGACAGAAGTATGCTTCATCTGTATCAGTGTTCTGTGCTGCCTCTTACTGCTTCTCGCCCTCATCTCCATGTGTTAGGGCCACTTCTTACCAGTGCTCAAAACACACTGCCACTGCGATCCGTTGCGGAAGCCGATGTATTGTGGCACCTGAAGCGCAGATCGTAGGCGCTGTGCACTTGCGGTCACCAAATCACGTGGTATTGCAGACCCAATGCAATTTGGTGCGGCGCTTTTTTGCACTACCTTTTCTGCGTTTCGGTGCAATTTGCAGCCCATTCAAATGAATGGGCTGCAAAATTGCACCATACAGGAACACGTGTTGTGTTCTTGTGCAATACAACTGTGAACTGGCCCTTACTGTGTGTTGGCTGCTTTCTATTACTCCCCCTCTCTCATGTGTGACTATGGGGTAATTTACTAAAACTGGGGTGCCCAAAATGTGGTGCAGCTCTGCATAAAAACCAATCCGCTTCCAGTTTTTTTTTTTTTTGTTGAGCCCACATTCACATCCTATTTCCTATTGCCAGCAATGGCGCCGTCCGAAGCGGTGCGAATTTGCAGCGCTGCACCGATTTCCAAAAGTAGTTCCTGCACTACTTTTGGTGACTTCGGGGGGAGATTTGAATAGACCTCTGTGCATGAACCCACACAGATGTCGCCAAAATCACTCCAGAAGTCGGACTGAAATGCGGGTTTGAAATTGTGCGAGTTCGGCTGAACTTGCACGATTTCAAACCCACCTTCAGTGTGAATCCAAGCTAAAGCTTATTTGAACAAGCTGAAGGTAGAAGCCGATTGGCTACCATGCACAACTGCTCCAGATTTTGCACTCTGCAGTTGTAGTAAAATCCCTATGTCTCTGCAGCCATCATCATTACTCCCCTTTTCTGCACCAGTCTCGTTGTCGCTCCCCTTCTCTTTCTGTGGGATACTAGCAGATCAAGGCTGCCTGCTCCTATTGACATATTCACACAACTTTTTCTGCAGGAGAGAAAGCTGAAGTCAATTAGTGGTGACACTTGTAAACATTGCATGCGGTCAGGGTTGCCACCTTTCCTTGGAATAACTACCAGCTTAACGGTCTCTTGTCTACTAATGAGATTGTCAACAAGTCCAATTTTTACCGGCTTTACCCTCCTTGCTATGCTTCTTACGTCTGTAACTTCCTGTCCCCTTGGCTATAAAGGATGTTACTGATCATTTCCTTATAAAACAACATAAGGAGTGTATTCTCCATGAGGATGACACACAATTATCACATCTTTACTACATTACCGTACAGATCTGTCTGTATTACTGTCTATATTTAGATGCATGCAGCCATTTGTAATCATGTTATACTGGGAGCTATGACTACATTTCCATAAAGTGCACCTATGCCCACAAACAACCATGGGAACTGATAGTGCTCTGTGGCAGGCAGTGTTAAGCTTACCGGCGTGCTCCTTTTTGTTTTCCAAAGCAGTCCCTATCCACAATATTCCTTTTGTTTACATTCTTACAGCCACCGGCTTGTCGGTAGTCCTTGTTCAGCAGTGCAGACAACCTCTCATGCTTGCTGGTACGTCAGTAGCATGAGTGTTCTCCCTCCTCCCTGCCTGGCTCTGACATCATAGGTGGGAGGAGCCTGGGCTGGGTTAGAAGAAACTGTCATTGTCACAGCAACAGGGTTTTTTTTTTTTCTATTTCTTTTAGAATGCAGGAAATGCATGCTTCTTGTAGGACTAAAAGCTAGCTTTAATTCCCCTCCATGTTAGGAGTGGTAGTTACATAAAGCAGCAATAAACCAAAAAGCAAACATTATATTGCAGCGTACCAATTATTACATGTGATGGCTGCATTGGTTTCATTTTTTAGGCTTTCTTTCTTCTATTTTCATCTGGTGATCGAGCCAGTAAGTCTGTTTTTCAAGAGAACAAGCACTCCAACAGGATGATCAGTATACATGGATGAGACAAACCACTTAACACTGGCAGGGGTGCTTACAGTGATCAGCTTTTATTTATTAACCACTTTCCGACCGGCGCACGACGATGTACGTCCTGATTTTGAAGAGGGATATCTCGGTAACGGCAGCAGCTGCTGCCACAACCGAGATATCCATCTCTTCAGGCGCCGGTCGGCATTCCGATAATGGTGGTCATCGCGGCGGATTCGTCGCGAGATCACCGTTATCGGCGGCGGGAGAGGTGCCCCCCCTCCCCCGCCGCTCTCCCGCGCCTTCCGCCGCTTACCGGAACCGTCGGCAGCGGCGGAGGCGATCGGGTCCTTTCTCCTGCTGGGCATAGAGATGAGTGATGGTAAGATGGCCGCCACTCATCTCTATACCATAGGAGGGCGGAAGCGACGTCAAAAACGTCACTTCCGCCCATACCTCTTAAAGAGGAATTTTCAAATGTCATTTTTTTTTTTTTTTTTTCCATTGAAGTCCAAATATGAGATCTGAGGACTTTTTGACCCCAGATCTCATATTTAAGAGGACCTGTCATGCTTTTTTCTATTACAAGGAATGTTTACATTCCTTGTAATAGGAATAAAAGTGAGCCAATTAAATTTTTTTTTTTAAAAAAACTGTGTAAAAATAAATAAAATCAAGAAAAATAAATAAGAAAAACAAAAAAAATATTTTTTAAAGCGCCCCGTCCCGACGAGCTCGTGCGCAGAAGCGAACGCATACGTGAGTAGCGCCCGCATATGAAAACGGTGGTCAAACCACACATGTGAGGTATCGCCACGATCGGTAGAGCGAGAGCAATAATTATAGCCGTAGACCTCCTCTGTAACGCAAAATATGCAAGCTGTAGAATTTTTTAAACGTCGCCTATGGAGATTTTTGAGGGTAAAAGTTTGATGCCATTCCACGAGCGGGCGCAATTTTGAAGCGTGACATGTTAGGTATCAATTTACTCGGCGTATCATTATCTTTCACAATATATAAAAAAATTGGACTAACTTTACTGTTGTCTTATTTTTTTATTCAAAAAAGTGAATTTTTTCCAAAAAAAGTGCGCTTGCAAGACCGCTGCGCAAATACGGTGTGAAAAAAAGTATTGCAACGACCGCCATTTTATTCTCTAGGGTGTTAGAAAAAAAACAATATATAATGTTTGGGGGTTCTAAGTTTTTTTCTAGCAAAAAAAACTGTTTTAAACATGTAAACACCTAAAATCCAAAACGAGGCTGGTCTTAAAGTGGTTAAAGAGGAGCTGCTCACATAATTTGTAATAAAAACATCTCTGCCATTCTGTAGCTTCCCTCCAACCACTTTGCATATCATTTTATATACACTGTGATTCTGTACTTGCCAAATATACTGCAGAAATCTCCCTCCACTGAGTCTGGCTGCAACCATTTTAACTGTGGGTAGCTGAAGTTGCTGCCTGTTCACTTCTTGGATTTACACAGATGCACACCTCCAGCTTTGCAGCTCTCATTGGTGCTCTGATGACTCATCCCCCCTCCCTTCCTGGCATACTGTATATACTCGAGTATAAGCCGACCCGAATATAAGCAGAGGCACCTAATTTTACCACAAAAAACTGGGAAAACTTATTGACTCGAGTATAAGCCTAGGGTGAGAAATGCGCCGCTACTGTAAGTGGAAAAAAAGAGGGTCAACAATGCCCATTTGCAGCCTCACTGTGCCCATTTGCAGCCATAGGTCCCCCAAACTTCAAACTTGGTACTTCAGGATTCCTAAATGCCCCCTAGCTGCAGCCAAAGGGCCCCGAAATGACATTGCTGCAGATTGACACAGTTGACTGACTTTGGGTCCCCATATCTCGGGGCCACTTGGTGCTAGGAACCCCAAATATTTGGTATGCAAACCCAGTGGACTTAGCACTACAACATATCCAATGGGGTTCCTAGCACCAAGTGCTTAAAAAATTTGGCTTATACGGTACTCTCAGGAGAGTGAGAGAGAGAGAGAGCTGTGCATGATGTCATAAGCCTGGGCTAATGACCAGACAAGAAACAAGAACTGGGCTGTATAAGGTATTTACTGGCAGAAAAAAATGTTTTATTATTATCCAAAAGTTAAAACAACAAAAAGGGAGAAGATTTGATAGATTGAAAAGATGAAGAAATGACTGAAGTCCTGCTTTAATGTAAAGTCTTTATCCAAAAAGAAAAAAAAAAAAAAAACACAGTTTGCTGTGTGTGTGAGTTGGAGGTTGGCTTCAATTTGATAGGGAGTCTAAATCTGCTAATACATCCAAATTGAAGCTTCACCCAAAAGGGAAATTTCACTTTAAGTCCTCCCCCCCTCTTCTGCCAGAAGTCCCCCCCCCCATCCCTCCCTGCAGTCTTCTTGGACACATCACAGGTCCCAGAAAACTAGTACCATTCACAAAGCATAGCGTGTCTTGCGCTCTGTGTGTCCATGGCTCGGAAGCAAGCCCACACGAGTGCCCCCATAGCAAGCGGCTAGCTATGGGGGCACTCAGTGGGGGGGGGGGGGCAGAGCGCTGGCAGGGGACCCAAGAATAGGAGGATCTGGGTGCTCTGTGCAAAACCATTGCACAGAGAAGGTAAGTATAACATGTTTGTTATTTTAAAAAAAATGAAGGGTTTACATTTAAAGTTTGTATATACCTGTCAATTTAGAAAGTCCTTTTTGCCATTCGCTCTTTTTATCCTTCATGTACAGCCAACATCTGAAAAAGAAGTTCACATTGTACTTATATATCGCCGTCAATTTACGTGGTGCTTTACACATTATAGTATATATTGCACATTCACATCAGTCCCTGCCCTCAAAGAGCTTACAATCCAAGGGTCCCCAACTCACATACATTCATACATACTAGGGCAAATTAATCTATCAAACTAATCTTGGAGTGTTGGAGGAAACTGAAATAGCCAGAGGAACCCCCCACAGGTACAGGGAGAACATGTAAACTCCATGAAGGTAGTAACATGGTTGGGATTAAAACCTCAGTTCTGCAAGTAGGAAGTGCTAACCACTTAGCCACTGTGCTGTTCATGTCGTTCAAAATGATTTGTTCACCCATTCCTCAGTTTATGTTATGTAGCGGCCATAACCGTCAATGGGGCGGCCTTGACTTTTGGGCTTACCGGTTACCTCCGCTTGGCTTGTTCTTCCATGTCTAGGGGTTCCCAGGGTTAGTACCCAACAACTTCGGACGCTGACACCATAAAAGTCCTTTTAGAAGGTTTTTATTTGCAAGGGTAACATCCAAAAAACAAACACAGTCTCGTATGGGAACAGAGGGCAAGGGTGAAGAAACTCAGGCACCTTGAACTGCTGACAATTGAAAAGTCTCTAACACAAACCCAGAGAGTATCCACTTGCAGCTGGGCGCTTCAAAGCTGAACAAATCTCTAGCTAGAGATTATGGCAGTCAGCACTTTGATCCAGAATCTTGCAAAGTCTCTGACAGTGAATAAAGTCTCAACCGAGAATGAATTACCTCAAGCGGTTTCTGTCTCCTTGGCAGTACTGCAAAACTGTGGATTCCTTAGTGTCCTTGACAACCCAGCAACCAGGCACTTCTTGAGATGCCAGCTTGTTGGCCCTCCTCCGAAGAGTCCTCCCCCGGTCGCTTACACGAGCTGCGGTGCCCCTCCAAGTTGAGAGCGCACCCGGACGCCTTGAATCCTCCCTCAGTTACTGCGCCTCGGACCAGCCGGTTCCAAGACTTGGGAACAGACAGATCCTTTGCCCCAGACCAAGTGGGTCTGTGGGGCTAGTCAGAATGACCATGTTGCGGGACAGCAAACGCTCCCGGGCACCGGGACCCCTCGTGGGGCTACCACGATCCAGATTCAGGAACAGGCAGCTCCAGCCGAACCCCGAACACGTGACTTCAGCACCTTAAGTACCCTTCCCCAGACTCCCCAGCGGGGCCAGACGCACCCACTGATTGGCTCCGGGGGAATGCTGATACTCAAATGTCCAACCGGGCCTGATTCTGGGCCTGTCATGTGCACCTCAGTGTACCCATGATCAGGCAGAACCCTAGTACGGCCCAGCCAAACTGATGCCAAAGTGAACCTACACAATTAACCCTCAGAACCCCATTACTGTTCTGAGGAAAAAAACAAAATGTCACACATAGCGGACATCTTGCAAAAGTGTCGCTGCTACAGTTATATGACCAAGATAATAGCAACAAATGTCTGTGACATGCCTTGAAAGCAAAATCCCCAGAACAAAAAAAAAAAAAACTTGCCACACTCCTATAATGTGTTAGTCCCAACCACATATGTGGCGTGTCCCAAAAATTAGAGGCAACTTTAGAAATAGAGGGATTGCCACCATTGCCCATTTGACTTCCACATATTTTCTTCATTATAGGTTTGTTGCTGGTGGATTGTCACAAATGTAATTCCACAATTGCCCAAGTATTGTCACTATTCCCCCGTTGATGTTTTGGCATGGCCGGCCAATTGTCAGCTATTGTTGCTCGTGCATTGTAAAAATTGCTCACATATATTGCCTATCTGCTGTCAGGATTGTCCATGTTTATTGTGCACAAAAAGTCACATATTCCATTGTGCTATCTACATATTGTCACAATTGCCATGGTGCTACCCATGTATTGCCACAAGTCGGTCTGTGTGAGGGTGACAAATTCTGAGCACTTTGTTTTGGGGACCATCATATTTTACACCAAAACAGGACTGCCACATCAAAATATAAGGTTTGGGTCAATTTGGTCACACAACTAATATGGAACTGTTACCTCTGTAGAATCTCCCCAGAAGTGTTGAAGCTGTTATAGCTGCAAAGGTGTGGGGCAACTCAATATTGAACACTACAGACTAAGACTGGGATGCCATTAAAGTTCATGTAAAGGCAGGTGTCCCAATACTTTTGACAATATAGTGCACATTTGCACACTGGCACTGACTAGTATTTCAACATTTCTCTTCTCCCTCAGTTTCTCTGTCTGATCCTGCCTGGCTATACCCTCCCCCTCGTACGCTGACCACGATATATCAGGGCTGCTGAGCCCCGACACCGTTGTCAGCGTACATGCCTCCGTGAGCCGCAACCCTGCTCTCGGTCTCCTGTGTCCTCCTCCTCCTGCGTCTGTTCGTGTCAGCAAGCAAGTGGATCAAGGCTGCCTTCCCCTTTTTTTTTGGGTTAACAAACGCTTTAAGCTTATTGGGTTAAGGAAAAAAGAGGTTTGACCTCTGCATACAGAGTAATAGCAGGGAAAATGTGGACTAAGCCTTTCATAGAAGCTGATTTTAGCAAATTCTGTAGATCGCTGCATAAAAGAGCTGGATTTGTTTTCAAATCCACAAAATATACATGTCTATTAGTATTTCTTTAGGAAATAACAGTGTAGGAAGTATCCAATTACCTTTTAAGATCAGGAAGGAAGGAAATTCTTCCCTGTTAGAGCAAATTGGACTTTTTTTTAGAAGAGGTTTTTTGCCTTTTCCACTGCAGGTTTTGAGGATCCACAGTTTTTGGTATCTTTTTCTTCAGCCTAACCCTGTAACATAGAAAAACAGTACCAATGCACTAAAAATGAATAAAATTACAATATATGAACAAATGTACAGCTTTAAGGACAACCCCACTCGCTGTTTCTTCTTTTAAGGGCTTTGTTTGCTGACCTTGCTTTTAATAAAAATGGGCAAACATAGGTTTCCCTCGCAGGGGTTTTCAGCATTCCTTTGTCCATCAACAAAATGACATTCAGCCTAGTTGGCTCTCACTTGCAGCACTGCTGCTCTGGCCTTACACTTCCAGGCCCTTATCTGTCTCGTACAGACTGTTTCACCAACCACCTTGGTGCATATAGCTAGCAGCCTCTTGCTGCACTGGCTCCCCCGTGGAGCCCTCCTGGCTCCTGGTATTCAGACTTCCTATCTGCCGGGTTGGAGCCCAGAACAATGGTCAGGTTACTACTAAAAGCCCAGCACACACCTCAGTATGCTGGCCATTTTCAAAATCAGGACCCAGGACTTAGGATTTCATCACACCCAGATCTCTCAGAAATCCCTGAGCTCCAGGTCCCAAAAGTGGACTTTACTCAGAAAGGAGGAAACTTAAAAGCCAGTTTCCTCTTCATGTTACAAGCTCCCTGAAGCCCCTCAACCCATTCAGTTGAGAGTGCTGGGTCACAACCTCCTTCTAGACCCTGGCAGGGCAACTGCCACAATAAAAAACAATTATATATATATATATATATATATATATACACACACACACACACACACACACACACATATATATACACACACACACACATAAAGGTAACTTGGAACAGTGATGAACCTTCCCAGGAGTGGCCGGCCTACAAAAATGACTCCAAGAGCATGAAGATGACTCATCCAGGAGGTCAGAAAGGACCCAGAACAACATCTAAAGAACTGCAGGCCTCACTTGCCTCAGGTAAGTTCAGTGTTCATGATTCAACAATAAGAAGGACTGGGCAAAAATTGCATCCACGGGAGAGTTCCAAGGCCAAAGCCAATGCTGACCAAAAAGAACACAAAGGCTCATCTCACATTTACAAAAATCTTGATTATCCCCAAGACTTTTAGGCAAATATCCTGTGGACTGATGAGACAAAAAAAAAAAAACTTTTTGGAAGGTGTGCGTCCTGTTACATCTGGCATAAAACTAATACAGCATTTCAGAACAAGAACATCATACCAACAGTCAGACATGGTGGTGGTAGCGCGATGGTCTGGGGCTGCTTTGCAGCTTCAGGACCTGGACGACTCACCATAATTGATGGAACCATGAATTCTGAGCTCTACCAGAAAATCCTAAAGGAGAATGTCCGGCCATCAGTTCGTGACCACAAGCTCACGTGCACTTGGGTTATGCAGCAGGACAATGATCCGAAACACAACAGCAAGTCCACCTCCAAATGGTTCAAACAAAGCAACATTTTGGTTTTGGAGTGGTCTAGTCAAAGCCCGGACTTAAATCCAATTGAGATGCTGTATCATGACCTTACACAGGCCGTTCATGCTGGAAAACCCATGAATTTGGCCGAATTAAAACAATTCTGCAAAGAAGAGTGGGCCAAAATTGCTCCACAGCAATGTGAAAGACTCATTGCCAGGTATCGCAAATGCTTGATTGCAGTTGTTGCCGCCAAGGGTGGCACAACCAGTTATTAGGTTTAGGGGGCAATTACTTTTTCACATAAAGCCAGGCAGGTTTGGACAGCTTTTTTGCCTTAATGAAACCATCATTTAAAAACGGCATTTTGTATTTATTTGGGTTATCTTTGTGTAATAATAAAATTTGTTTGATGATCCGAGTCATTTAAGTGTGACAAATATGCACAAAATTTAAATCGGGGGCAAATACTTTTTCACACTGTAGGTGTTGGAGATCTTCTGGGTTCCCCGCAGTTCTTGCTGCTTCCTCCTGCTGACCTCTACATTCCTGCAGCACACAGTAAAGCCAGCCATACAATAACAAATTTTCAAACGAACGTTTGTATGAATATTCATCCGAAAATTCTCATTAGTGCATTCTACGACACGATGAATGTTGTTTGAAAGTACTTCAGGAATGTTTGCTTTTAACATTAGATTTTTGACTAAATGGAAACCACATTCACTGTTAATTGAAATTTGTTCTGAAAAATATTTTAATCCTACTACTTCAAATTTTCAAAAAAAATAAATAAAATGTCGATTTGATCTCCTTACTATTAGAAAATCAAACAAACATTCTTAAAATGGAAATTTTCCAACAAAAGTCTACTAGCGTATGCAAGATCATTGTTAAAAAAAAATCCTGTACTGTAAGGAGGGAGGCGGTCATTGCGGACCTCTTTCTGAAAATACTCATTGCTTAGCAGTCTCTGGCTTCAATAACTTCTGAGACAACAACAGGGAATAGGCATAGAGATTAGAAAAGTCAGAAAAGAGTTGGAACTCATAATCAGAATTCTTGCTCTGGGTCAGTGACTCAAAGCATTGAAGATATTATCAGCCAGAAAATTAACATTTTCAAAAGTAGGGATCGACCGATATTGTTTTTTTCGGCCACCTCGCTGCTGAGCCGCATTGGTTGTTATTACTATTAGGGCTGAAACAACTAATCGATTAATCGACAACTAATCGATTATGAAATTAATCGATTACTATTTTCATAATCGATTAATCGACCAGTAACATAAAGGGGTTTAAAAAAACTAAAATAAGCTCTTTATAGTACAAAAAGAGCAAATAATCACTACTGTAAATTATACAGTCACAGTTCTACAATAAAAAAAATTAACCCCTTACAGTAGTGATTATCTGCTTCTTCTTTTTTTTGTACTATAAAGGGCTCATTTTAGTTTTTTTAACCCCATTATGTTACTAAACGTCTTAGACCTGGTTCACATCTATGTGCTTTTTGCAGAAACACACTACAGTTAATTTAACATGGTTTCCTATGGGACACGTTCACATTTACACTTTTTTCAGCCACTGCGTATTTGGAAAGGGTCAGGGACTTTTTTTTAAACGCAAAATGGTGCTTTTTTGGTTCAATATACTTCAATGGAGAAGCTGCAGAAAAGCATGTAATACGTTTTTGCAGCAATTTGTGTTTTTTAATCTGCCCAACAACAAATTGGCCAAAAAACAGTATGTCTCTTCTAATAGTATATACAGTATATCTCCTCTAATGGTATATCTCCTCTAAAAGCGTATATACAGTAGATCTCTTCTGTCTGTTATTCTCAGAGTGTATTTGATATTTTGCTCCCCAACCATACAGTTGGTTGCTTACATTTACCACTGCATATAGATATTTAAGAATAGATTGCCTTTTTTTTAAACTTTACATATTAACTAAATTATACACCACACTTTTAAAGGTGATTAACCGATTAATCGAAACAATAAATCGGCCAACTAATCGATTATGAAAATAATCGTTAGTTGCAGTCCTAATTACTATAAAGCTGACCATCTGCTCTAAAGAATGATACTGGTGGGATATATGCAGCTGCATGCATCACCCCAGTAAAACCCCTTGAAGCACTATCGGTAATATCAGGTACGTTTGTGACCGATATCGATACTTAACCACATAAGCCCCGGACCATTTGGCTGGCCAAAGACCAGAGCACTTTTTGCGATTCGGCACTGCGTCACTTTAACTGACAATTGCACGGCCGTGCGACGTGGCTCCCAAACAAAATTGACGTCCTTTTTTTTCCAACAAATAGAGCTTTCTTTTGGTGGTATTTTATCACCTCTGTGGTTTTTAATTTTTTGCGCTATAAACAAAAAAATGGCGACAATTTTGGAAAAAAAACTCTTCCCTCAGTTTTGGCCGATACGTATTCTTCTACATATTTTTGGTTAAAAAAAAAAAAATCTCAATAAGCGTATATTGATTGATTTGCGCAAAAGTTAAGCATCTGCAAAAGAGGGGATATTTTTTTGGCATTTTTATAAAAAAAATTTTTTTTTACTAGTAATGGCGACGTTCATCGATTTTTATCGTGTTTGCGACATTATGGCAGACAGATCGGACACTTTTGAGGCTATTTTGGGACCATTCCCATTTATACAGCCATCAGTGCGATTAAAATGGCATTGATTACTGTGTAAATGTGACTGGCAGTGAAGGGGTTAACCAGGCGGGGGCGCTGCAGGGGTTGAGTGTGTCCTAGGGAGTGATTCTAAGGGAGCCGTGATCAGTGTCATTAGGCAGAATGGGGAAATGCTTGTCCACATCAGCATTTCCCCGTTCTTCCTCTCCGTGAGACAATGGCGGGTACCCCCGCGGACATCGAGTCCGCGGGACCCGCGATCACACTCACGGAGCCCACAGCGGGCACACCCAAGCCGCCTCTTAAAAGGGAAACGTACAGGTACGTTAGTATGCCTGTACCTGCCCTTCTGTCGCAGTATATCTGCGTGAATCGGTCGGCAAGTGGTTAAAGCAGGGGTCTCCAAACTTTCTTAACAAAAGGCCATATTACGGACTTTCAGACTTTAGGATGGCTGGACTGTGGCCAGTGGGAGAGAAAATGTCATCAGTGGGAGTAAACAATGCCTCAGGCTTGGTGGTCAGTGGGAGTAAAAAAATTGCTGCCTGCAGTCAGTAGGAGGAGGAATAGTGGCCCATCATTGGTATCAGTGGCAGGAATAGTGGCCCGTCATTGGTATCAGTGGCAGGAACAGTGGCCCGTCATTGGTATCAGTGGCAGGAACAGTGGCCCGTCATTGGCATCAGTGGCAGGAACAGTGGCCCGTCATTGGCATCAGTGGCAGGAACAGTGGCCCGTCATTGGCATCAGTGGCAGGAACAGTGGCCCGTCATTGGCATCAGTGGCAGGAACAGTGGCCCGTCATTGGCATCAGTGGCAGGAACAGTGGCCCGTCATTGGCATCAGTGGCAGGAATAGTGGCCCGTCATTGGTGTCTTTGGGGGAATATAGTGCCCCATGGTTGGTATCAGTGGCAGGAATAGTGCCCCATGGTTGGTATCAGTAAGAGAATTAGTGCCACGAGGGATGGAAAAAGGCTAGCAAAAGACGATGGGACACAGTTTGGAGACCACTGCTCTAAAGGGTTAGTGCGTGTTAAATGAGCTTGGAGCATGTGACCGGATCGCGCTGGAGTAAAAAAAAAAAAAAAAAAAACATATACCGGTATATGCAAGACTCCTACTCACTAAGATTAGGTAACAGATCTAAGTTCAGCTTCACAAAGGAGATGTTTTACCACTCAGAAATGTGAGGTTGATGTATAACTAAAGGAAAAGCTTTTTTCAGTTTTGGATTTGAATCTATCAGGTTTTCTATTGCTGTTTGTGTTCCTGCTAGGGAGATTTACACTATTTGTCATGTTTACTATTCTCATTTAAAGTGAAAAAAAATCCCAAATAATGGATTGTAGAAAAGTAAGAGGGGAAATCTTCTTATGGGGACACTGGTCCGGTGGCCCTGGTAACACACTGTCTTTACACCACATGTAGTTTTCTTCAGACAGCCTGTAGTGAATGGACCTGTTGGGCCACACTCACAGCTGTGCACATCACAGTGATAATGTCACTGCGACTTTTACAAGGTAAAATCTTGGTTTGCACAAGCATTTGGGACATACAAAGTAAGATTTATGTCTAATAGTTTATTAAAGTGCAATAAAGTAATTTTCAAACATTTTTAATAAAAAATAAACTTGCCTGCTCTGTGCATAAATAATGCACATAAAAGTGGCATTCCTCCTCTTCTGGCAGTCCCTGTTGGTGCTGTATGCTCCTCCTTCCTTCAAGCAGGGTCATAACGATAGAGGCACCAATGCGTGCACACTCCCACTGGGTCCTGTGCTGAGCTGCAAGCATCCATAGACACAGAGCTGCAAGGAGGGGCTGCCAGGGACCAGTGAGTGAGGGGGGCCACTGAAAGGGGGGGAGCTTACATAATTTTAAAAGATTAATCTGCAATTGTCCAGCAGAAGAGGCAGCGGGGGGAATCCGGCAATTGCATCGGATCCATGGATATCCGTGCATGGGGGGCGCAAGCGCAGGCATTTTAGGCAGTGCAGAAGGGGAAGAAGCAGAGAGGCAGAGGCGGCCATGAGCTTACAGCAGAGGAGGAATGTAGGACCGTACAGCATATGAACCTGGCAAGCTCGAAGCAGTGCTGTAGGTCCGTATGGCAGCGAAAGGGTCAAAGTAATATATTTGAATGAGTTTTTGTGCTGGAGTTCAGCTTTTAAGTGGCAGTAATAGGGTTAAACCAGAGTTTAGTGTCATTAAACCCATCGACTTTAAGAGTTTAAAAAAAAAACTGTAATGCCCCGTACACACGATCAAACTATCCAGCGGATTTTCTGCCGGACAATCCGACCCTGTGTGGGCTCCTGCGGACTTTTTATTCCCAAAAGTCTGGTGGACTTAGAAAGAAGTTTTGAGTCATAATTATCCGCCGGACTCAGCAGTCCGGCGGACAATCCGGCCGTCTGTGTGCTAGTCCACAAGACTTTTGAACTGAACGGACTTGCCGACACACGGAGTAAAGTCAGTTCATTTATAATGTGACTCCAGGTAGACGGGACTAGCGAAGGAAGTCAATATCGCCACCTCGATCGGTGAGATTGACACCTCGCTAGCCCCGTCACCTGGTATAGATTTAAAGGGAATCCCTACGCCGAGCGAGCGCACACCAGGTCGCGTGCCCTCAACATGGGGGGGTGCCTTGGGGAAAGTTCTTCTTCTTCTTCTTCTTCTTCTTCTTCTTCTTCTTCTTCTTCTTCTTCTTCTTCTTCTTCTTCTTCTTCTTCTTCTTCTTCTTCTTCTTCTTCTTCTTCTTCTTCTTCTTCTTCTTCTTCTTCTTCTTCTTCTTCTTCTTCTTCTTCTTCTTCTTCTTCTTCTTCTTCTTCTTCTTCTTCTTCTTCTTCTTCTTCTTCTTCTTCTTCTTCTTCTTCTTCTTCTTCTTCTTCTTCTTCTTCTTCTTCTTCTTCTTCTTCTTCTTCTTTCTTCTTCTTCTTCTTCTTCTTCTTCTTCTTCTTCTTCTTCTTCTTCTTCTTCTTCTTCTTCTTCTTCTTCTTCTTCTTCTTCTTCTTCTTCTTCTTCTTTCTTCTTCTTCTTCTTCTTCTTCTTCTTCTTCTTCTTCTTCTTCTTCTTCTTCTTCTTCTTCTTCTTCTTCTTCTTCTTCTTCTTCTTCTTCTTCTTCTTCTTCTTCTTTCTTCTTCTTCTTCTTCTTCTTCTTCTTCTTCTTCTTCTTCTTCTTCTTCTTCTTCTTCTTCTTCTTCTTCTTCTTCTTCTTCTTCTTCTTCTTCTTCTTCTTCTTCTTCTTCTTCTTCTTCTTCTTCTTCTTCTTCTTCTTCTTCTTCTTCTTCTTCTTCTTCTTCTTCTTCTTCTTCTTCTTCTTCTTCTTCTTCTTCTTCTTCTTCTTCTTCTTCTTCTTCTTCTTCTTCTTCTTCTTCTTCTTCTTCTTCTTCTTCTTCTTCTTCTTCTTCTTCTTCTTCTTCTTCTTCTTCTTCTTCTTCTTCTTCTTCTTTCTTCTTCTTCTTCTTCTTCTTCTTCTTCTTCTTCTTCTTCTTCTTCTTCTTCTTCTTCTTCTTCTTCTTCTTCTTCTTCTTCTTCTTCTTCTTCTTCTTCTTCTTCTTCTTCTTCTTCTTCTTCTTTCTTCTTCTTCTTCTTCTTCTTCTTCTTCTTCTTCTTCTTCTTCTTCTTTTCTTCTTCTTCTTCTTCTTCTTCTTCTTCTTCTTCTTCTTCTTCTTCTTCTTCTTCTTCTTCTTCTTCTTCTTCTTCTTCTTCTTCTTCTTCTTCTTCTTCTTCTTCTTCTTCTTCTTCTTCTTCTTCTTCTTCTTCTTCTTCTTCTTCTTCTTCTTCTTCTTCTTCTTCTTCTTCTTCTTCTTCTTCTTCTTCTTCTTCTTCTTCTTCTTCTTCTTCTTCTTCTTCTTCTTCTTCTTCTTCTTCTTCTTCTTCTTCTTCTTCTTCTTCTTCTTCTTCTTCTTCTTCTTTCTTCTTCTTCTTCTTCTTCTTCTTCTTCTTCTTCTTCTTCTTCTTCTTCTTCTTCTTCTTTCTTCTTCTTCTTCTTCTTCTTCTTCCCTTTCCTGACCGGCCGGGGCTGCGTGCTCGGATATGGATATGGGGGGGACCCCCACACCGTTTTTTTCGGTGTAGGGATTCCCCTATAAATCTATACCAGGCGACGGGGCTAGCGAGGTGTCAATCTCGCCGATCGAGGTGGCGATATTGACTTCCTTCGCTAGTCCCGTCTACCTGGAGTCACATTATAAATGAACTGACTTTACTCCGTGTAAAAGTCCGGTGGACCTCCTCCAAAACTCTGGCGGATTGTCCGCCGGGCAAGTCCACACGTTCAGAAAGTCCGGCGGACCTCCACTGGAAAGTCCGGCGGAAAAGTCTGATCGTGTGTACGTGGCATTACATTCCCGACATGTACAGTATGTGGTGTCACATTGGTTGTGCTGTCAAACCAACAAAAGACTAGTGTCGGTGTCAAAACTGATCACATGTGCAGCATCATGGCAGTTGAAGATCAAACATTGGCTAAGATGACAGCTTCCTTGGATGTAAAACCCTGTACACACGATCTGAAAATTGGGACGAAAGATCGTCCATTTTTTTTTTTTGCATAAATTTGCAATAAAAAAAATAAAATAAAAAAGTCGGGAGTGATGTCATGTGCTGCAATGTATATTTTTCGTATGATTTTCAGATCGTGTGTATGGGTCTTTAACCATTTTAATACCAGGCACTTACACCCCCTTCCTGCCCAAGACAATTTTCAGCTTTCAGTGCTGTCACTTTTTAAATGACAATTGCACGGTCATGCTACACTGTACACAAACTCAATTTTTATCATTTTGTTCCCGCAAATAGAGCTTTCTTTTGGTGGTATTTGATCACCTCTGCGGTTTTTATTTTTGCTAAACGAATAAAAAAAGCCTGAAAATTTTGAAAAAATAAAAAAGTTATTTGTAAATAAGTAAGTTTCCTCCTTCACTGATGGGCACTGATGAGGTGGCACCAATGAGATGGCACTGACGATGAGCACTAATAGGCGGCACTGGTGGGTGACACTAAAATGCAGCACTGATGGCCATTGATAGGTGGTACTGGTGGGCACTGATAGACTGCACTGATAGGCATCACTGGTGGCACTGGCAGGCATTTTTAATTGCCACTGATTGGCAGCTGCCTGGGCACTGATTGGCATACCTGGTGGTCCAGTGTGGTGGCCATCCCTGGTAGTCCTGGTGGCATCCTGGTGGTCCTTGGCGGGCATCCGAGGGGGGGCTGCGCTGATAAACAATCAGCACAGACCCCCCAGGAGAGCAGCCGATCAGCTCTCCTCTACTCTTCCTGTTTGCATCGTGATCAGCTGTGATTGGACACAGCTGATCACGTGGCAAAGAGCCTCCACCAGAGGCTCTTTACTGAGATTGGTGTAGGGGTGGGGGCCATAGGCGCGCAGCGGCTGTTATCCTGCTGGATGTCATATGACACCCAGTCAGGATAACTGAACCACCGCCTGGCTGTCATCCTGCTATAGGCTGGGCAGGAAGTAGTTAAGGATAGGAGGATTTAGTTTTGCTTTAAAGCGAAGCTCCAGGCTCCTTCAGAAAAAAATTAAAGCCAGCAGCTACAAATACTGTAGCTGTTGACTTTTAATATTAGGACACTTACCTGTCCACAAATCCAGCCGGGTCTTCACCCCAGCCGTTTTTTCAATCGGCTCTCGTGTGCTTCTGCCGCTATCTCAGGTAAGGGAACCTAGCAGTGAAGCCTTGGGGCTTTGCAGCCAGTTCTCTACTGCACAAGCACAAAGCGTGCTGCGCTTTGTAAATGGTCTGGTGGTGGTGGAAGGAGGAGGGGGCCGCACTTCCGAATGAGTTTGCCGCAACAAAACCAGGTACCCGCCCCCCCCCCCCCCGAAGGGTGACAAAATGTGGCATCGGAGGGGAGTGGGTTTAGTCAAATAAGCGGAGCTTCCCCTTTTGGGTGGTGCTCCACTTTAAGGCATTGCTTCTCTTCCTGACTGCTTGTTTAAGAGACCTGGCATGAGAAGATGATGTCACAACTAGGGATGGGCTTGGGCGTGTTCGCACACTCCACGTGCAGAGCCCGCCAGGAAGTCGGCACTGCGCTAATCACAGGCAGTGAGACATTTCCCAATCTCTGCAGCCACACATCAGGAAAATGTCTCACTGCCTGTGATTAGCGCAGCACCGTGCCGACTTCCTGGCGGGCTCTGCATGTGGAGTGTGCGAACACGCCCGAGCCCATCCTTAGTCACAACAGTGCTGCTCATTTGACATGAGGAAGCAATGCCCTGCCTTTATCAAAATGGCCACTTCCATACAGATACAGCACAGAACAAGGAAAGATAAGCTAGTAATGGGGAAGATCTGCTGCAGAGAAACCAGATAAAATGTTGGCGATTAGTCTATTGATCTCTGTTAGCCTTTTTTGGTCACTGCTTCTATTTTCTGCTTGTGACAGGCTGTATCATATGTCACTTGTTGTTTGGCCCATAGTTCCATTTTAATAATGTCAACTCTTTTCTCCTGGGTGCAGTGCACTACTCAGCAACAGCCTATTCAGCCTTTCCTCCTTACCACCAATCTTATACTGTCTCTGCACACACACAAACTACCTTCCTGCCCTCAGATATCTCCAATCTTCTGTAGAGAATGTGTTGCTGCTGTGGTGTTTCTTCTCTGTCCCAAGAGCACTTCCTGGTTCCTTCAAACTCCAATCATGTGACCCAATCAGCTGTTGTTTTTCTCCTCCTCCTTATATTCCACTTCTTTTTGTATCCACAGCAAACAAAGAGAGCAAAAACCACTTCCACTTAGTATCACACTCACCTTCAGTACCTACAGTGGAGTGGATGGCGCTTGTTCTCCTAAGCCGGGGGTCTCCAAACTTTTCAGTACAAGGGGCACATTGTATATTTCACAAATATTCACTGGCCAAAAAAATACATTAAAGAGGAACTGCAGTCTGCTCACATAATTTGTAATAAAAACATCTCTGCCATTCTGAAGCTTCCCTCCAACCACTTTGCATATTATTTTATATATACTGTGATTCTGTACTTGCCAAATATGCTGCAGAAATCTCCCTCCACTGAGTCTGGCCGCAACCATTTTAACTGTGGGCAGCTGAAGCTGCGGCCTGTTCACTTCCTGGATTTACACAGAGGCACACCTCCAGCTCTGCAGCTCTCATTGGCCCTCTTATGATTCATCCCCCCTCCCTTCCTGGCAAACTGTGCATGATGTCATAAGCCTAGGCTAATGACCAGACAAGAAACAGGAAGTGGGCTGTATGAGGTATTTACTGGCAGAAAAAATGTTTTACTATCCAAAGTTAAAACAACAAGGGCAGAAGATTTAATAGAGGGAAAGTTGTAAAAAATTGACTGAAGGTCTGCTTTAATGAATAAAACTTAAAGGTTTAATATTGAAAAAATGTAAAGTAATACACTTGGGCGCTAAATATATGAATGCAAGTTCCCCGCAAGAAAGTAAATCTCTGGGGGGGGGGGGGGGGGATCAAGGGTGTAAAAGAATCTAGTCTCTCTCTCTCTCTCCACCACTCTAAAGACGGACAGGACCCATTTTAAAATTGCATTGCATTTGCACTGCGTGTATGTGCAAAGCCTCCATAGAAAATCATGTTATTTCGCTTCACTTGCAATGCTATGCGTTCTGGAACGCATCCATAATCGCATCAGTGTAAACCAGGGCTCAATGTTAAACTGCCTAGGGGTTCTTTACCGTCAGTATGGATGTGGGACTCCCTTCCAAAATTGGTGGTGTCAGCAGGGAGTGTACATAAATTCAAAAAACTTTTAGATGTGCTACTTAGCAAAAACAATGATCAGAGATATTGAAAATGGTAGTAATACACACATGTTGAACTAGATAAACTAGTGTCTTTATTCGACCTTACCAACTGTGTAACTATGCACATAAAGGAATAAATATGATTCAGAACAGTGAACGAACTTCAAGAGGAACTACAGTCTGCTCACATAATCTGTAATAAAAACATCTTTGCCATCCTGAAGCTTCCCACTTTGCATGTTATTTTATATATAATGTGTTTCTGTACTTGCCAAATATGCTGCAGAAATCTCCCTCCGCTGTAGTCTGGCTGCATCCATTTTAACTGTGGGCAGCTGCCTGTTCACTTTCTGGATTGACAGATACACAGAGGCACACCTCAAGCTCGGCAGCTCTCACTGGCCCTCTTATGACTATCCCCCCTCCCTTCCTGGCAAACTCTCACGAGAGTGAGAGAGAGCGGTGCATGATTAGGCTGGGAAAAGGTTTTACTATCCAAAGTTAAAACAAGGGCAGAAAATGTAATAGATGGAAAGATGAAAAAATTACTGAAGTTCCACTTTCAGTATGCCAAAACAAAAAAGTTCCAAAAAAACTTGAACCCATCAGGGTCTCCTTCAGGGTCCCCTTTACAGTGCCTATAAAAGTTTACCCTTAAATCTGAAACCACCGTTGCATCACAGTCCGATTTACATCAGAGTCCCCAGTAGAGTTCCCCCTTACGTTATGGTCCCCATTAGAGTGCCCTGTTACAATAGAGTTCTCACCCAGATAGCAAGCAATTGTGTTGCAAGTTTGAAAATGACTTGCTGCGCTATTGCTAGACTTGCCAGGCTTCACATGTTTGTTGCACAAATGCAGCAAGTCCGCATTGCATGACTCCAGGTCATCTTTCTTTGCAAACATTCTGCAAGACTGCTGCAAGTTCTGGTCCAGTTATGTTATGCAACAGTCATCCCACCACAGGGGTCACTGTGACTTGCAGAGCTCTTGCTGTAGACTCATCACTGCAACTTTGCTCTTGCTAGAGACTTGCCACGCAAATTTGCTACAAATTGGAAAAGTGTCAACTTGTGCTTCAAGTGCTCTGCAAGTGTACAACTTGCCAGTGAAAATGTGCAGCAAGTTAACAAGACTTACAAATCAACACTGCCACAAATTTGTGGCAAGTTATCCTTGCTATCTGGGCATCAGTGCCTCTCCTTACATCAGGGTCCCCAGCAGTGCCCCCCCCCCTTTACATCAGAGCCTTTATCAGTGTCCCTCCTTACATCAGAGTCCCATCAGAGTCCCCCTTACATCAGAGTCTGTCCTTACATCAGAGTCCCTCTTACATCAGAGTCTGTCCTTACATCAGAGTCCCCATCAGTGTTCTCCTTTACATCAAATTCCCCACTTACATCATTATTAGAGTCCTTCCCTACAGCACAGTTTTCCTTCTTACATCAGAGTGCCCCTGGGGAATCTGCGCTGGGGTTGTGGATGTTGGGCAGAAATGGAGAAATTAGGCTGACCTGAAGACCTTAGTGAGTGGCCACTGACCCTAGCTGAAGGCCAAGTAAAATCTTGGAGACTCCATCCTAAGCATACACAGATATAAATGTAGCACCCTGATGTTTAGGCAGGGTTGCTATTAAATGTATTTGCCAAGTGATAGTTTCCTTGACCAATTGTTTGGAGGTCAATTGATTTCGCCCTAATTCTGGAATTGCTGCACTTCTCTCTTCTGTCGCTAGATGGCCGGGTATCTGGTGACATTAGATAAGACAAGGGCATTGCAAGGACAGATTAGGAATGAATGGGGTGTCTCAGCCAATGGGCAGGGATTTTCTTGGGTCCCTTGGCCTGCTGGGGGAGCCTATTTATTTGGGTGGAGTCAGGTGATCGGGGTTCTGCCACCTGGATGGCTCTCTGGGTGGACATGTGTCATATTGCCCCGGGCTGCTAGGCGGGGACGTCTGGCCACTAGGCTATCTGAGAGCCTATCCAGAAGTAGTGCAGGGTTGGGACTGCAGGTTTGTAGTCCAACCAGAAGTAATGGTTCCGCTGGCCGGGGAACCAGTCGTGGTCGGAGGTAGAGGGGAAGCTGTCGCCACAAAGGGACCATCCTCCTTGCTACTGAAGACCATTGTAAATAAGCTGAGGCCAGTACCAGAGCAGACTTCTCGCCAGCCAGGAACGGTGAAGAAGTGGGAAAGCATCAGCAAGTGCCAAGTCAGGGACCCAGCGGGACAGCAGAGGTGACGCTTGTGGAGTGCCAAGCCAGGGACCTACCGTGTCAGCAGGGGTGAAGCTTGAGTAGTATCTGTAAGTGCCAAGCCAAGGACCCAGCAGTGAAGAGGGGGTGATACTGGAGGAAGATACTAAGTGCTACAGTGAAAGAGCTCAGGGGATCCAGTATCTAGTGGATCTGAAGTCTAGTGAGAGAGACTGGGAGCTCGTTGAGTGAAGACCCACAGTGAGTGTGGGGTAAAGAGAACTGTTCATGTTGCAGATAGTTGAATATCTTTACCGTTAGTAACAACTACAAGATTGTTGCCATAGGAGACAGCGGTCCTACCTATACAGAAGTGGTGTCCGGCTGGAGGCCTTCACCTGCATAGCTGTCTACCTATAGAAGTCTCTGAGTCTGCCAATTAACATTGCATCTACCTAAGGGTGTCCTGGCCCTAACCCTCTCTCCCACAGTTTTGTTTGAGAGACGATAAAGCTCTTTGCATTCAAAAATGCCCCGGGACTTTGCTACATAAAAATCACTCTTTTGATGCCCCTATTATTCCAACACATTTTAAACAAATTATAATCCTTTGTTGCTCATTATTTTTGTAAAGGTGAGGTGGTGGGATAATGACTACCAAACCACTCTCCTACTGTCCTCTTAAAGGAAACTCTAACTCTAGGTACAAAATAAGGGACAACAAAAGAGAGAATGTTTCATCATTATCTAAGAGAGCTTTTACAAAAAAGGGATATTTGTGCAAGTTCCAAAAATAAAGATATCAGGGGTGTATGCCCTGATCATTCTGGAGGGGAAGAAGACTGGAGAATGAAGACCAGTGAAAGACCTCAGAATAATACTTCAAGTTGAAATCCATCAAAACAATATAGCAGGCAGTACTCCCAGGGGATTGGATGCTATCTGTCAAATTAAGGAATGTGCATTAGCACAAAGCTATTAGAGATACCCATCAGCAGTTTCTTCAGTCTGCACTGACAAACTTCTACTACCAGTTTGTGTATTTGCCTTTCAGCCTGTCGGCCTCCCCCAAACATTCATGAAGCTTCTGATAGCAGTTGTCTCTTTGATCAGACAGGATTGCATAAGAACGCATCATTATGTCAACAACGTCCTGTTATTGGCACAGAACCAAGACCAATTCCTGAATCACAGAGATGAGATGCTACAGGCCTTGGAGAGATTTGGCTGTACCATCAACTACAGCAAAAGTCAGTTAGAGCCCACACAAAACTTAGGTTACTTGGGTGCATACATGAATACAATACCAGCTTCCATATTGCTACCAGAGAAAGGATTCCTGTAATCAAAGAGCAAGTAGCTATAGGCTTGTCAGCATCACACGTGCTGGCAACGCTGTGCCTCAAGATATCTGTATGCTAGACATCCTCCACACTAACACAATACTGATAGATAAATGGGCGCAGTGGCATTTCAACAAGTACTAGTGCAACTTTCTACACCAGTGGTATCCCTCTATTAGAGGATAGTGAGCACGTGCCAAAAGGCTGTCCAAAATAAGTAGTGAAGGCCATGTTGAAAGCAAGGAAGCCAGGTACAAACCACATTAATAATCATAAATCGCTTCAATCAGTTTGCCATTGGCCACGACTTTAGTCCAGCTGACCTACAAGTACAGCATATTTTGGCAATTTTTCAGTCTGCCTTGGAGAAGGGTTTGAAGCTGAGTTCCCTTAAAGTCAAGGTGGCCATCCTATGGGCATTTACAAAAATATCTTGGGACGCTAACACCCTAGTGGTCTAAATTCTGAGGGACAGTCTCCTCATCAGAGCCACCAGAAGAACACTGTTCCTGATGTGCGACTTACCATTGATGTTGGTCAATCTCATGGGGCACTGGCTTTTGTTGCTTCAGAGCACCTTCCTGGTCACAATAGCTTCAGCCATGAGTGTATCAGAGTTACAAGCTTTCAAATGCAAAGAATCTTATCTGTCGTTTTACCCAGACAAAGTGGTCTTGGTACCAGTGTAGCGGTTACCTCTCAAAGTAGCCTCATCCTTCCACATGAATTGGGAGCTTGTCCCTTCAACTTTCCAATTGTCGCAGGGGTAGAGTTTTCTCAGAGCCTACTTTGAGGCCACCACCTCATTTGGCATCCCGCAGGGAGAGAGCAAGAGCAAAAATGTATCTAGCACAACACTAGCTTCATGGATTGTGCAAACTATACACCAGACCTGCAAAGCTAAGTCACTGTTGGTGACTAAGGATGAGCCCGGTGTTCGATTCGAACCCATGTTCGAATCGAGCACCGGGCGTTCGCTCGCTCGGCGAGCCCAGAACTATTGGGGCCGCTCGCATCAAATTCGTGTGATGCGAGCGGCCCCGCAATGCATTGCGGCCCGCGCAGGGCAATGCTGGCTGATGATTGGCCAAGCATGCACTGTGACCCCGCATGCTTGGCCAATCACAGCGCCGGCAGCGAGGAGAGCCATAATTGGCTACAGGCAGGGTGCCTGTAGCCAATTATAGCTCAGGGGCTTTAGTACACGCCCCACGGTATAAGAGGCCGCCGCGCCGGCGGCCTCGCATATTATGTTTCAGTCAGTGTCAGCGTGTCAGTGTGCTGCTGACAATATGTGCTCTATTTCTGGGGATATGTGTGTGCATGCTGTTAGAACAGCATTGCAGTATCACATCTGGGGGGTGTCTATAGGTGGCCTGTGAAGGGGGGCAGGTTTCCTGTGCTTAGAACTTTCCCTGCAAAAAAGTGTCATTTTTGCAGGAAAAAAGCTATTTAAAATCACTCGCGGCTAATGAATTGATGGCTCCTGTAACACAGAGAACTGTCATTCATTAATAAAAAACAAAAAAAAAAGCGTAGGGGTCCCCCCAAATTCAATAACCAGGCCCTTCAGGTCTGGGATGGATATTAAGGGGAACCCCAGCCAAAAAAAAAATGGCGTGGGGTTCCCCTCAAAATCCATACCAGACCCTTATCCGAGCATGCAACCTGGCAGGCCGCAGGAAAAGAGGGGGGGACGAGAGCGGCCCCCCTCCCGCCTGAACCGTACCAGGCCACATGCCCTCAACATTGGGAGGATGCTTTGGGGGTCTAAGACCCCCAAAGCACCTTGTCCCCATGTTGATGAGGACAAGGGCCTCTTCCCCACAACCGTGCCCGGTGGTTGTGGGGGTCTGCGGGCGGGGGGCTTATCGGAATCTGGAAGCCCCCTTTAACCACTTCCCACCCGGCCAATGTAGATATACGGCCGGGTGGGAGCCGTCTACTTCTGATAGGACGTTCAGGAACGTCCTTCAGAAGTAGAGGGATCGCGCGCGCGCGCGTGCCCGCGCAGCGGCGCGATCCCGATGCGGCCGTGTCACCCGGACACGGCGCATCTCGAATCGGCAGGAGGGCACGGTGATTGGCCCTCCTGATCACATGACGGCCGTGACGAATCACGGCTGTCATGTGATGTAAACAAACAGCCGGTTGCTAGGCAATCGGCCCTCCTCTCCTCACACGGAAGTCGTCGGTGAGGAGAGGAGAGCGGATCGCTGCAGCCGGCTGGTGATCAGTGAGTATGAGATGTTTTTTTACTCACTGATCACCAGTCTAGGGTCCCCCATAGTAAAACACACGTCCCCACAGTAAAACACACATGTCCCCACAGAAAGACACACATGTCCCCACAGTAAAACACACATGTCCCCAAAACACACATGTCCCCAAAACACACATGTCCCTAAATAATAAAAACACATGTCCCTCACATATGTCCCAGTAAAATAACATGTGCCAATGATTATCTGCACACATATGTCCGTGATCACCTGCACACCCCTTTTACATGATCATTTGCGTACATATGTCTGTGATCACGCGAACCAATTATTATACACTTAACGGAATTTTTTTTTACAAAAAACATGTAGCAGAATACATTTTGGCTTAAATTTATGACAAAATTTGATTTTATTGGATTTCTTTTAAAAAAGAAAGGAGAAAATATTGTTTTTTTTCAAAATTTCCGCTATGTTTTCGCTTATATCGCAAAAAATAAAAAATGGAGTCGCGAATAAATACCACCAAACTAAAGCTCTATTTGTGCGAACAAAATGATAAAAAATTCATTTGGTTACAGCATTGCATGACCGCGCAATTGTCACTGAAAGTGCGCGAGCGCTGAAAGCTGAAAATTGGTCTGGGCAGGAAGGGTGTTTAAGTGCACAGTAGGCAAGTGGTTAACAAGGGGACCCCCAGATCCCGGCCCCCCCCCTGTGTGAAATGGTAAGGGGGTACAAAAGTACCCCTACCATTTCACCAAAAAAGTGGCAAAAATGGTAAAAATGACAGGAGACAGTCTTTGACAATTCCTTTATTAAAATCTTCTTTCTTCATCCTTCGGTTTCTTCATCTTCTCCTTCCTTCATCTTCTTCCATTTTCTTCTTCCTCCGATCCGCTTCTTCTTGCGCTGGTCTTCTCGTCCTTCTCGTCCGGCATCTTCTTCCGTCGGCGTCGGTGTCTCTGTCTCTTCTTGGGCCGCTCCGCGCAATGGAAGGCTCCCGCTGTGTGAGGCTCCACTCCGTCTGATAGGTCTTTTATAATGGAGGGCACCTGGTGACCCCGTCCCCTCTGACGCACAGGGACGTCATGGGGAATTCCATGATGGCTTTCCCCATGACGTCAGAGGGGGGCGGGGTCACCAGGTGCCCTCCGTTTTAAAATGGAGCGGAGCCTCACACAGAGGGAGCCTCCCATTGCGCGGAGCGGCCCAAGAAGACACCGACACCGACGCCGACGGAAGAAGATGCCGGACGAGAAGGACGAGAAGACCAGCGCAAGAAGAAGCGGATCGGAGGAAGAAGAAAATGGAAGAAGAAGATGGAAGAAGATGAAGGAAGGAGAAGATGAAGAAACCGAAGGATGAAGAAAGAAGAAAGAAGATTTTAATAAAGGAATTGTCAAAGACTGTCTCCTGTCATTTTTACCATTTTTGCCACTTTTTTGGTGAAATGGTAGGGGTACTTTTGTACCCCCTTACCATTTCACACAGGGGGGGGGCCGGGATCTGGGGGTCCCCTTGTTAAAGGGGGCTTCCAGATTCCGATAAGCCCCCCGCCCGCAGACCCCCACAACCACCGGGCACGGTTGTGGGGAAGAGGCCCTTGTCCTCATCAACACGGGGACAAGGTGCTTTGGGGGTCTTAGACCCCCAAAGCATCCTCCCAATGTTGAGGGCATGTGGCCTGGTACGGTTCAGGCGGGAGGGGGGGCCGCTCTCGCCCCCCCTCTTTTCCTGCGGCCTGCCAGGTTGCGTGCTCGGATAAGGGTCTGGTATGGATTTTGAGGGGGACCCCACGCCATTTTTTTTGGCTAGGGTTCCCCTTAAAATCCATACCAGACCTCAAGGGTCTGGTATGGATTTTGAGGGGGACCCTACGCCATTTTTTTTTTGGCTGGGGTTCCCCTTAATATCCATCCCAGACCTGAAGGGCCTGGTTATTGAATTTGGGGGGACCCCTACGCTTTTTTTTTTTTCATTTTTTTTATTTTTTATCAATGACTTTTTTTTATGAATGAGTTTCAATGAATCACTGTTCTCTGTGTTACGGGAGCCGTGAATTAACATTAGCCGCGAGTGATTTTAAATAGCTTTTTTACTTTCAAAAATGACACTTTGCGCAGAGACAGTTCTAAACACGGGAAACATGCGCCCCTTCACAGGCATACTATAGACACCCCCCAGGTACGAAATTTAAAGGAATATTACACTTTTATTGTTTAAATTTAAGCATTTTTAAAATCACTGCTCCTGAAAAAACTTCCGTTTTTTAAAAAAAAACACTTTTTATGACATTAACATGCATATTAGCCTTTAAAATTAGCACTTTTAATTTTGAACGTTCGCATCCATTATAACTAATAGGGTTCTAAAGCTCGCACGGACTTTAGGTCCGTTCGCGGGTTCTGGTGCGAGCCGAACGGGGGGGTGTTCGGCTCATCCCTATTGGTGACAGAAGAAGTGACGGCACATTTCACATATGGTGTTTCAATTTTATGGTGCGAACATGATTAGATGCAAATTAGGCTGCCTATTATTTAGCAAAGTCTCTGTGAGAACTTTTCTGTGTATTTGCAACCCCTGTGCCTGTAATCCTGGGCAGCCAACTGCAACACCAAAAGCTGTGAGACAAATGGAGAAAAAACTCTAAAAAGTTGCATAATTAAGAAGTGGTTGAGGTCATGTTTTATTCTGTCACAGTGGTACTTTAGAGAATCAGATTTATTGAATCAAGTTTTAACCTTGTACTAAATCTCTCGCAAAATACAGTAGGTGCTGGCTGTAACCTACCCTCTCCCATCTCTCATTGAAATAGGCAACTTTGTTAACCAATAATAAAGTGGCAGGTAGCAAATATGACTTCTGACATAGGGGAGGTATGTAAGTACCTAGGTGGGGGTTTATTTTAGAGTTGTTTGGGGGGCTGGGTTAAAGTGTTACTAAACCCACAATTGTAAATATCAGTCTATATATGCAGTAAAGCATGCATGTTATACTCACTGTAGAATCTAAGGTCTGTAAAAAGGCTGTTTGATCGTGCCTTCTCTGATCTTCCCCTTCTTCCACAGTCCCCAATTCATCTGCTGATAGTACAGAGCCCTTGGAGGCACTCTGCACATGCTCTGTTTGGTGTGTATTGCTAGAGAGTTTTTTTTTTTCTTTTGGGAGGGTGCATGTGATCAGCACAGGGCCAATCAGCACTCTCCAGACAGATGGTCAGGGGTCATGACGTCTCATAGGACAGTCACAAGAGAATGTAAACTCCTCCTACAAGCTTTGACCAGTGCTCAGTCAGACACTGATAGAAGTAACAAGACTGCTCTAACTGCTGATGAGAAAAGGTATTTAGCAATGTATATTACTAAAATAATTGCATTTCCATGTTCTGTGTACTGTGGGCAGTGTTGCCAACCACCCGTAGATTTACAGGCAGCCCGTAAATGAAAGCCCATTTTCGGGCTGCCCGTAAATGTCAGTTATGGGCAACAGTGCCTGTAAAAAAGATGGCCACGAGCCGACCATGCAACTTCCCAACGCTTCGTCCCAAAGCCGGCTTGGCTCGGGAAACCTCGTACACGTTTGGCCGGGCAGCACATGCTAAGGGGGAATCCTGCAGACTCTGATGTAAGGGGGAACACTGTGCTGGCTGGGTTATAGTAACCTGACCATGATGTAAATGGAGAAATATGTTTTTTGACTTTTGTTTAGCTTAAACCCATTGCTAATAGCACTAGCTATATGTTTATAGTTTAAATATTGATATTTGCACTGTTTAGCGCTAAAAACAGTAATTGCAGGTATTTTTTTGCAGTGTCAGTAAAAAATGTGTCTCTGTCAGTAAATTCCATACATTTTTTGGTCAGTAAAAAAAAATTGGTGCTGTTTGTAAATTTTGGCGTCCTGCCAGTAAATTTCACTTCCGGGGAATGGCAACACTGACTGTGGGAGATCAGATATAGCAAATGCAGGGTTTAGTAGTTGACCCATGGTCTTGGGTTTGAACTAGTTGAAGGTAAATGTAAAGGAAATTGAATAACAATTTACACATATTGCAAGATATTTTAGAGATAAAAATAGTTGCTATAGTTCTACGTTTTTAATCACCTTTGCTGCTAGAAAACAGGTTGCTTTCCTTTAGTACTCCATCAGCAATTCAAAATATCACCACAAGATGGCGATCTACCATGCTTACAAACATTCTGTTTTCTATACTAAGGTGTCCTTTTATGAAAGTGCGGTAAAATACCGCTATTTAGTTCTCAGGCATTCTCAGAGGAGATCGCTCTCCCCTGAGTGCCTGTTTATGATTGTCTGTAGATCGCTTCTCATGTTGAGTTGAGAAGCGATCTACAAACGCCGGGAACTCCTCAGAATTTCTCCTCACACTGTAATCTCTTTCTCCTCACACTGTAATCTCGCAAGATGTAGAGGGATTACAGTGTGAGGAGATTTAAAATACAAAAGTTGTACACTAATCACCACACATTATTCCCCAACATATTAATAAAATAATAAAGTTAAATTCCCCCTACACAATATACATTAACCTAATTATTATAAAACATTGTTTTTTATCAATATTTAAATGTCATACATGTGCCTATTTAAATGTGAATGGTGTATAGTAAATTAATGTAATCCACATATGTAATGCAGCTATACACCATTCATATAAATGTAAAATAAATTTATAATCATTAAAAAATAATTTTAATAAAGTATACAAGTATAAATATTTATTAATAAATTAAAATAAAATATATTTCATAATTGATAAATCCCTGTATACGACCCCTTTCACACTGGGGCGGGAGTGGCGTCGGAGTCGGCGGTAAAGCAGCGCTTTATTTAGCGCTGCTTTACTGTCGTTTAAGTGGCGGTTTTCGGCCGCTAGCAGTGCAGTTTTAACCCCCGCTAACGGCAGAAAAGGGGGTAAAACCGCCCGCAAAGCGCTGCTGCAGCGGCGCTTTGCCGGCGGTATTGCCGTGCTGTCCCATTGATTTCAATTTGAATTATGAATACACCGCTCCTTCACCGCTCCAAAGATGCTGCTAGCAGGACTTTTTTGACCGTCCTGCTAGCGCACCGCTCCAGTGTGAAAGCCCGCCAGCTTTCACACTGGAGTGAATGGGGCCGGTTTTTTCAGGCGGTGTACAGGCGCTATTTTTAGCGCTGTACCGCCTGAAAACCGCCCCAGTGTGAAAGGGGCCTAAAGTTCTAAAAATAGCGCCTGCAAAGCGCCTTCAAACAGCCGCGGGCTTTCACACTGGAGCGCTTGCAGGATGCTGAAAAATGTCCTGCAAGCCGCATCTTTGGAGCGCTGTAGGAGCTGGGTATTTACCGCTCCTAAAGCGCCCCTTCCCATTGAAAACAATGGGGCAGCGCTCCAAACCCCCCTGCAAAGCGCCGCTGCAGTGGCGCTTTGCGGGCGGTTTTAACCCTTTTTCAGTCATTAGCGGGGGTAAAACTGCCCCGCTAGCGTTCGAGAAGCGCCGCTATAACGACGGTAAAGTGCCGCTAAATATAGCGCCGCTTTACCGCCAGCACGCCCAGCGCCTCAGTGTGAAAGTAGCCTAATGGAACATGCCATGGGTAAAACCATATTTCAGGGTTTACAAAATTTTATTTACTAATAAATTAAAAATGATATAAAAATGACATTAATAATAGCATTTAAATGCAGGTAGAATAATATATATACATATATATATATATTTATATCTATCTATCTATCTATCTATCTATCTATCTATCTATCTATATATATATATATATATATATATATATATATATCATAGCATATATATATGTCTGTGTGTTTATTTCAATGTGTATGTGTATATCTATCTATCTATTTATATATATATATATATTTATATATATGTAGCGGGGTCGTACCCCTTTTAGTGGAAAAGACTACATTCCCCATAATTCCCCAGGCTCCCGGGCTGTTTGTTTCCGCCCGAGAGGCTTCTGGGGGAGGTGATAAAAGGGAAGAGGAGAGACCGCCTCTTCCTCTTCTGATGCCTCTTCTGACTGGGCTGCCTCTTCTGACTGAGCTGGTGACGCGGAGACTGGCTATTGAGGAGACACCTGTGCGGACCGGGACTGCTGAAGGCCTGAAGCCTGGGCCTTGCAGCAGACAGAGTGAGACTCTCATCCCTCAGAGTCAGCAGCAGCGGAGCGGAGACTTTTCCCTACAGTCGGCCGGTCGGAGACAGGACCGGAACGCAGGGGCTGTGACGGAGGAGACCGGACGCCGCCATTGGAGGGACCGGAGCTGAGGACGGTACCCCAGGATTGGTGAGAGAGCTGAAAGGCTCATCCTACATTGCTACATACACTTCCATGCCTATTGAACTGCCAAGGCACAATTTACCTCAGAGCAGCAGATGTCATTTTCTGTGGATTACAAATATACCATTTAAAGCTACATGTGCACCACCTCTACAGTTCTCTTGCCGGTGAAGAACACTGTACTTATTCAAGGACTGAGCTCTATTGCTAGGGATCAGGCCTGGTCCGTTAGGTAGGCGCAGATAGATTTATTGCACCTCAGGGGTGCATAGCAGACGGTCGCCACACTTGGCGCTCCGTTCCCCATTGCCAGTTTGATACATATGTGTGTACATGTTAAAGTGCATATTGCAGGGACCTGCTAATGTGTTGTAAGTCAAATGTTTAAATGCATGTTACTATTTCTTTTCCTTACTGCCAAAGTAAAGCCAGTTATTCTTATCTCAGCAGTCTGCTTGTGAGTTTAAATCCATTACGCTTAGAGTATAAGTGATATTTTTATGTGCATAGATACATACCCCTTTACTAACTGTGCCAGAGCGGGTAGAGCAAATTGCCGGGGGTTGGTGGAGCTGTACTCAGGGACCCAAAACAAACCAGCGGCCCTCTTAACTGGTGGTATCGCTACACGTGGGGGCTCGTAATCCGGGATCCTGAGTCAGCGGGAAAAAGCCGCCAGAAGGTACCGGCATGGACCCGATAGAAGTGGGACGGTGGTCCGCAACATGGGCCACTGATCCAGCCGCAGCAGCAGTCATTGAACTGCCAGGGATATGGCAGAGAGAGGCAGTCAAGCAGCTCATAATGTCCCTATCCCCATGCCAAAAGTCATGGATAATGGACATGAGAAATGATGCTGGGTATACCTACGCCCTAATAGAATGGCAGGAAGAGACTCCAGAGCAGTTCAGGAGCCAAAGCATACGAGCACCGGATGGTCAGGCCTACCAAGTGCTGCATGCGCTGCCGCGCAAGGGAGACTGTTCTCCTATGAAAGCTGTGCTATCCCCAAAGAAGGAAGAGCAGAAGGGCGCGGAAAGTCCCGCACAAACTACTCTTAGTGCAGAACTGTGTGCTGTCCTAGGGGAGATTGTGACTCAGTGCAGAAGAGACCCCGGGGATTACCCAATGTCGGGATACAGAAAACTCTGGATGTTCTCTGGGAGGAAACCTGTACCCTCGGGGGAAGAGGGATTTGAAGAGTGGTTAGATGGTGCCACGCAGGCCTTAGAAGAATGGGAGGTCCCAGAAGGTAGAAAGAAGCAAAGGATTGTTGAGAGCCTAAAAGGGCCTGCCTTAGAGGCCATACGCAATCTGAAGACAAGCAAAAAGGATTGCACTGCTCAGGACTACATAGACATCCTGGAAAGTGTGTTTGGTGGGACAGAAAAAGTCACAGAACTTACCTATCAACTGGAACACTGTTACCAGAAGACAGGGGAGAAGCTGTCAGAGTACATGGGACGCATAGACAAGATCCTGCATAGGATTATCCTGAAGAAGGGGATAGATCCGGGGAAGGTAGATGAAGCCCGTGCCCAGCAGGTGATGAGGGGAGCCCAACCCCTGGACCCTGTCGCACTAATTCTACGCACCCGGCAGGATGGGAAGAGCCTGGACTACCCCGATCTCATCCGAATGGTCAGAGAAGAAGAGGCCATGTTGGAAGAGAAACGGGAGAAGCAGGTGATGGGGTCTACAAAGCTTCCAGTGGCCACGGTCAGGTCGGCCTTAACCCCTGAAAGAGAGACAGAAGTAGATGCCCTGAAGTTGCAGATGTCCCAGATGATGGAGATACTGACATCTCTAGTGGCGAAAGAGACGCCCAGTCCCAAGAAAGAAGCAAGCAGGAGGGAATTGTTTCCAGCTGTTTCAGCACCAGCATCCCCACCTGACTACGGTGAGATGATCTGTTTTAATTGTGGAGGAATTGGCCATATTGCAGCTGTATGTTCCAGCCCCAAGAAGAAGAAAACAGAAAGTCGCCAGCCGGCGGGAAACGCCAAAGGGCCCCGGTGAAGGAGTCAACCGGGTGCCCATCACCTTCAGTGAGCTCCAAGAAGAATAACAGGAAAAGAAAGCGAGGAGATCAACCCCCTCAAAAGGGGCCCAGGGTTCCTCAACCAAGGTGCACTCCAGAGAAAGGGGGCAAGACCCCTCCGAAGAGACACAGCACTCCCAAGCGAGAACCCTTACAGGTGAGAGATAACGGTGTCCCTCAACGGGTTCACACTCCCACTAAGAGGGAGAAAATGAATGCATACCAGGCTCAAGAAAGGATCAAGCGCAAATCAAGTGAGAAAGGAAAGAGTCCACAGAAGAGGACAGCATCAACTCGGCCTTACCCAGAAAAGCTAGTTGGTCCATCCCCTACTGTACCCATCCAAGTGGAAGGAGTGTATACGAAGGCCCTCCTAGACACTGGAGCACAAGTGACCCTATTGTACAGGGACTTCTATGACAGATACCTGAGTCATCTGCCCATACAGAAGATAGAAGAGTTGGAGATAAGGGGACTGGGAACTCAGAGTTTCCCCTATGATGGATACTTACCCATAAGATTGACCTTTGATCCATCCGTGGCTGGAAAGGCTGAAGTGTTTGACACCTTAGCAGTGGTGTGTCCCCGCCCACCTGGAACCAGCAAGACTTCCCTGATTATAGGGACGAACACGGACCTAGTCAGAAGGCTTCTGACCCCCCTGGTGAAGAAAGAGAATCTTTCAGCTCCCAAGATCCATCCCATGCTGAAGGCAGCCTATCAGCGGTTGGTCCTAGAGCAGAAGACCCCAAGTGAGGGGATAGGAAGGGTATGGAGGCTTGGAAAAGAAGGAGCAGTGTTACAGCCTGGAGAGGTGACCTGCATGAGAGCCACGGTGAAACTTAATTGGGAGCAGCCTGGCCCCTTTGTAATGTTGGAATCCGACCCAATGGAGGGTCACTCAGGTCTGGAAGTGATACCAGAAGTAATCTCACTGAAGGACCTGAAAAAGGCAAGAGGAAGAGTCCCTGTCAGTGTGAGGAACCCCACGGAGCAGCCCGTGGAGATCCCTGCCAGGATGCTTCTGGGACAGGTGAGTCCTGCTGTCCCAGTTGGCTGGTTAGAGGTGAAGGGAACAGGTACAGGAGAAGATGTTTGGAAGAAACTCTCCATGGAAAACCCAAACCTACCTGGAGCTTGGAAAGAGAGAGCCAAGGCCCAGCTGACCAGATGGGAGAAGATTTTCTCTAAAGATGAGTTTGATGTGGGGTGTGCGAGGAGTGCCACCCATCGAATCCGCATGCAAGAGGACAAGCCATTCAGAGAGAGAGTGAGGCGAGTCCCGCTAGCAGATCTGGAGGATCTGAGGGAGCAGCTTGCGGAACTGAAGAAGACGGGAGTGATTAGGGAATCCAGAAGCCCCTATGCCTCCCCAATTGTGGTAGTCAGGAAGAAGAATGGGTCATTGAGGCTCTGCATTGACTACAGAACTCTCAACAGGAGGACCATTCCTGACCAGTACACCACGCCAAGGATAGAAGATGCCTTACAGAGTTTATCTGGAGCTAAGTGGTTCAGTGTGATGGACCTCAAGAGTGGGTATTACCAAATCCCAATGCATCCAGAAGACAGAGAAAAGACTGCCTTCATAACCCCAGTAGGATTCTTTGAGTTCAACAGGATGCCTCAGGGCCTGTCTGGAGCTCCTGCTACATTTCAACGCCTAATGGAAAGGACAGTTGGGGACATGAACCTCATAGAAGTCCTTGTGTATCTGGACGATGTCATTGTCTTTGGAAAGACTTTGGAAGAACATGAAGCCAGGTTGGAGAAAGTATTGAAGAGGCTCAGTGAAGAGGGACTCGAACTTTCTCCCGAGAAGTGTCGGTTCTATCAGTCTTCTGTGAACTATCTGGGACACATAGTGTCTGAAAAAGGAGTGGCTACAGACCCTGAGAAGCTGGAGGCAGTTACTTCGTGGCCAAGACCCACAACAGTTACAGAACTTCGGTCTTTCTTGGGGTTCTGCTCCTACTACCGCAGGTTTGTGGATGGGTTTGCCCGCATTGCAAAACCCCTAAACGAACTGCTCAAGACAGAAGGAGAGGAGGATGGATTGGGGCTTAGGAGGCCCAGTGAGTCGGTCCAAGACCAATGGAACTCAAGGTGTGAAGAGGCTTTCAGAACCTTGAAGAGAAGTCTCACCACAGCCCCAGTTTTGGCCTATGCTGACCCCACTAGACCATATGAGCTACATGTTGATGCCAGCCATGAGGGCCTAGGTGGAGTACTCTACCAGGAGTATGAAGACCAGCTGCGACCAGTGGCCTATGTGAGCCGGAGCCTGACCCCCTCCGAGAAGAACTACCCCACCCACAAGTTGGAGTTCTTAGCCCTCAAATGGGCAGTAGTTGACAAACTGAAAGACTATCTTTATGGGGCCGAGTTTACTGTAAAAACAGATAACAACCCCTTGACCTATCTATTCACCACCGCCAAGCTGGATGCAACTGGACACAGATGGTTGGCGGCGTTGTCTGGATTCAATTTCAGCCTCAAGTACAGACCAGGGGCTGGAAATAGGGATGCAGATGCCCTGTCCCGAAGATCCCATGTCATGGTCGATGACTGGGAAGACTGGACCCAATTGGCACCAGAAGGAGTGCGAGCCCTTTGTCAAGGGGCTGAACTCCAAGCCAGAGGAGGATCCAGAGCTGAAGAGATAGGAGTTACCACAGTGGGAGTCCCAAAGTGTTACTGTGGGGTAACTCAATTAGAAGAAGAGTGTCTACCGAAGTTGTCCAAGAAAGAGTTAAGGTGTGACCAATTGGAAGACCCCATGGGGAAATTGGTCCTGGAAGCCCTGGAAGACCAGAGTCCAGAGGGACTTCGCCTTCACCCTTCCAAAGAAGCTTGCCTACTGAGGAGAGAGTTGGACAAACTACAGGTGCATCAGGGGGTAGTCTACCGAAGGGGCCCCTCTGATAGCTC
The DNA here is from genome assembly GCA_028564925.1 of Lithobates sylvaticus. Taxonomy (NCBI): domain Eukaryota; kingdom Metazoa; phylum Chordata; class Amphibia; order Anura; family Ranidae; genus Lithobates; species Lithobates sylvaticus. The sequence goes on from CM053027.1 coordinate 478,088,354, forward strand.
AGAAGACAAGTGGCAGTTGTTTCTCCCCGAAAAGCATCGAGAGACTGTGCTGATTGCCTTACATGACCAGCATGGTCACTTGTTAGCAGAGAGAACCTTCCAACTTGTCAGAGACCGGTTTTATTGGCCCTGCATGAGGGCCGAAGTGGAGGAGTATTGCCATTCCTGTGCAAGATGCATTCAGAGAAAGACTTTACCCCATCAAGCTGCCCCAATGGGCCATCTACAGAGTCAAGGCCCAATGGATCTGGTATGCATTGATTTTCTCTGCCTCGAACCCGATTTGAGTGGATTGGGACATGTTCTGGTGGTAACCGACCATTTCACCCGTTATGCTCAGGCTTTCCCAACCAAGGACCAGAAGGCCTCTACAGTAGCCAAGGTACTTTTGGAGAAGTACTTTGTTCATTATGGACTACCACAGAGAATCCATTCAGACCAAGGAAGGGACTTTGAGAGTCGCCTGATCAGGAAACTACTAGATTCTCTGGGAGTAGAGAAGACTAGAACTACACCATATCACCCTCAAGGTGATGCCCAGCCTGAAAGGTTCAACAGGACCCTATTGAACATGTTGGGAACTTTAGAAACAGAGAAGAAGCAACATTGGAGCCAACACATTTCAGCTCTAGTGCATGCTTACAACTGCACCACAAGTGATGTGACAGGTTTCTCCCCCTACCGGCTTTTGTTTGGGAGAGAAGCAAGATTGCCAGTGGATCTGGCCTTCGGCATTTCCTTAGATCATGCCTCTGCTGCCTCCCACAAAGGATATGTGGACAGACTGAGGCACAGTTTGAAGATAGCTTATGAGAAAGCTCAAGCGGCCTCTGACCAGAGGGGGGCCCGAAATAAGAGGAACTTTGACTTGAAAGTTAGAGTACAAGACCTACAGCCTGGAGATCGTGTACTGTTACGCAATCTAGGGATCCCTGGAAAACACAAGATTGCTGATAGATGGAGATCAGAGCCATATGTCATCTGTAGAAAACTTCCAGGATTGCCTGTCTACAAGTTGAAGCCAGAAGGAAGAGTGGGGCCTTTGAAGACCTGGCATAGGAATCACTTGCTCCCACTCACTGAAGCAGTCAGAATACCTCCAGCGAGAGACTTACCTGAATCTGTTTCCATTCTGGATACCCCCAGGCCTAACACTAGGTCTCAAACATCCCAAGCTAGGGGTGGACAGGACCCCCAAGCAGAAGAAGAAAGAGGAGAACTTGAATGGCTATGGCCTTCCTCGACTCCAGGAAATTCTGCCATAGATCTTCCACTTACTGAAGATGGGGAAGATAGAACATTGAACCCAGAAGCTACAGAGTTTGTTCCATTCAATGTTGTGCCTGAGTGCTGGGAAGATATCCCTGGTCTCTACTCAGATGAAGAAGAAGTAGATGTTCCAGAACCCGAGATGTTGCCAGAATGTGTTCCTGAAGAAGTTCCAAGAGAACAGAGACCTCGCAGAGTGGTGAAGCCTCCCAAGAAGTTAACCTACCCTCAAATGGGAGAAAGTTCAGAGGACTCTGTTACCACAGCAAGAAGAAGTGCTGAAAGCCCTGACCCATCCACTGTTCATTTGGTGGAGGGCAACCCCAGCTCACTCTCTGGCACAGTTAAACAGGTCGCCCACACTGAAGTGACCTGTAGACAGGACAGCTCCCCATCTTGTGCTAATTGGTGGGAAGCTCCCCTGTCTAAATTATGTGAACGTGTTGTTTCCAAGGAAGCTTGTAGTTTGAACAATGTCTTTGGGGACCAAAGATTCAAAGTGGGGGGAGTGTGTAGCGGGGTCGTACCCCTTTTAGTGGAAAAGACTACATTCCCCATAATTCCCCAGGCTCCCGGGCTGTTTGTTTCCGCCCGAGAGGCTTCTGGGGGAGGTGATAAAAGGGAAGAGGAGAGACCGCCTCTTCCTCTTCTGATGCCTCTTCTGACTGGGCTGCCTCTTCTGACTGAGCTGGTGATGCGGAGACTGGCTATTGAGGAGACACCTGTGCGGACCGGGACTGCTGAAGGCCTGAAGCCTGGGCCTTGCAGCAGACAGAGTGAGACTCTCATCCCTCAGAGTCAGCAGCAGCGGAGCGGAGACTTTTCCCTACAGTCGGCCGGTCGGAGACAGGACCGGAACGCAGGGGCTGTGACGGAGGAGACCAGACGCCGCCATTGGAGGGACCGGAGCTGAGGACGGTACCCCAGGATTGGTGAGAGAGCTGAAAGGCTCATCCTACATTGCTACATACACTTCCATGCCTATTGAACTGCCAAGGCACAATTTACCTCAGAGCAGCAGATGTCATTTTCTGTGGATTACAAATATACCATTTAAAGCTACATGTGCACCACCTCTACAGTTCTCTTGCCGGTGAAGAACACTGTACTTATTCAAGGACTGAGCTCTATTGCTAGGGATCAGGCCTGGTCCGTTAGGTAGGCGCAGATAGATTTATTGCACCTCAGGGGTGCATAGCAGACGGTCGCCACACTTGGCGCTCCGTTCCCCATTGCCAGTTTGATACATATGTGTGTACATGTTAAAGTGCATATTGCAGGGACCTGCTAATGTGTTGTAAGTCAAATGTTTAAATGCATGTTACTATTTCTTTTCCTTACTGCCAAAGTAAAGCCAGTTATTCTTATCTCAGCAGTCTGCTTGTGAGTTTAAATCCATTACGCTTAGAGTATAAGTGATATTTTTATGTGCATAGATACATACCCCTTTACTAACTGTGCCAGAGCGGGTAGAGCAAATTGCCGGGGGTTGGTGGAGCTGTACTCAGGGACCCAAAACAAACCAGCGGCCCTCTTAACTGGGGGTATCGCTACATATATATATATATAGATAGATAGATAGATAGATAGATAGTAGATAGATAGATAGATAGATAGATATAGAAATATCTATATCTATCTATATATATATATATATATATATATATATATATATATACACACTTTAGATTGCTAACCTGCTCGTTTTGGGGTGTGTAATGGTGGGGAAGATGTTCTCTCACTGTATGACTGCTCCTGAGTGAAAGAAGGAAGTCAAAAGACTTCCTGCTTTCCCCAGAATACTGAGGCAGCTTCGCGCTTCTCTCTCTGATTCTCCACCTCTGAGATGGTGAATCAGAAAGTGAGAAAGTGAGAATTCTGTCAGATCGCCAGTGAGGTGCTGAGATCGCACCTTCATACACTGGCCGTTTCTGTGACAGTCAGTTACAGATTCTCACTGTGCTGAGATAATCAGTGGAGAACAGGTTCTCATCTGATTAAGGGTCCTTTCACACGGGGCGGATCCGTATTGATCCGCCCCGTGAAGATCCGCTGCTCAGCGGGGATCGCACAGCTGTTCCCCGCTGAGCCGGCTGATGACAGGGCGGTCCCTGCACACTGTGCAGGGACCGGCCTGTCAGTTCTCCGCTCTCCCCTATGGGGGATCGGATGAACACGGACCGTCTGTCCGTGTTCATCCGATCCGCTCTGCAGACGGATGAAAAAATAGTATTTTCCTCCGTCTGCAGAACCGGACAATTGCGGAGGCGGACAATAGCGGGTGTCAGCGGATGCTCATCCGCTGACACCCGCTGCCCCATAGACATGCATGTATGTCCGTTTTTCATCCAAAAACGGATGGATGAAAAACGGACATATGGTCCGCATGTGTGAAAGGGGCCTACCTCAGTTTCATACACTGGTAAAGACCTGAGATCAGCTGTGAGACTTGGGATCGCAGCTGATCTCAGTTTCATAAAAGGACACCTAACAGTTTTAAGTTGATGCTATACTGCTTTCTGAGCATGCTTTATCTGAACACAATTCAGAGTCATGGGTTACTTCATAATACTGCTCAACAACTATATTATCACATGGATTGTAATTTATGTATTTCTTACAGTTAAATATATAGCATTGACATCAGCTGGGCAAATGGGCGTACAGGTACGTCCCTTTGTATCTGCCGCTGTGTAGACACGTGCGCGTCACCACTGGCACGCGCGCAACCCTGCTGGGAGCTCTGTGAGTGGGATCACGGGTCCCGCAGACTGGATGTCCGTGGGGATACCCGCGATCGTCTCACGGTCTCCCTGTTCTGCCTAGTGACTCTCCCCTGTGATCGGGAGCTATGATCAGGTATGTGTCACACGTAGCCACGCCCCCTAACAGTTAGAATCACTCCCTAGGGCACACTTAACCCCTTCCTAGCCAGCTAGTGGTTAACCCCTTCACTGACCTAACACTGCCAGTGTTATTTTTACCGTAATCAGTGCAATTTTATACCACTGATCGCTGTAAAAATGACAATGGTCCCAAAAATGTGTCAAAATTGTCCGATGTGTCCACCATAATGTTGCAGTCACAATAAAAATCGCAGATCACCGCCATTACTACAAAAAAAAAATGATTAATAAAAATGCCATAAAACGAACCCCTATTTTGTAGACGCTATAACTTTTGCGCACAGCAATCAATAAATGCTTATTGCGATTTTTTTTAGCAAAAATATGTAGAAGAATACGTATCGGCCTAAACTGAGGAAAAAAAATTGTTTTTTTATACATTTTTTGGGGATATTTATTATAGCGAAAAGTTAAAAATTATGTGTTTTTTCGAAATTGTCGCTCTATTTTTTTTTTAGTGCAAAAAAAAAAAAAAACCCACAGAGGTGATCAAATACCACCAAAAGAAAGCTCTATTTGTGGGAAAAAAAAAGGACGTCAATTTTGTTTGGGAGCCACGTCACACGACCACGCAATTGTCAGTTAAAGCGACGCAGTGCCGAATCGCAAAATGTGCTCTGGTCTTTGGCCAGCAAAATGGTCCGGGCTTAAGTGGTTAAACTTACATTTGTCTGATGTTTTCTGGCTTGTCATGTGATGCGCTGGGTCCTCTTTCTCATTGTTCTTCCCCAGTAGTGGATTGAAAGACTGAGGATATCTTGTGGTGAAAAAAGTGGTATTGTATTGGCTAGTTAACCACTTAAGGACCGTAAGGATTTGCCCCCTTAGCCTAGGTTCACACTGATGTGATGCGGGAACCAGCGCAATTACAGCATCGGTTCCCGCATCTCATCTCTCCCGCAATCAGTTCACACTGCCTTCTGCGAACCGCTGCGGTTGTCATTACATTGTTAATGACACCCCAGATCGGTTCACAGGAACTCGCACAGGAATGGGATCGCATAGGTGAGAACACCCATGCAAGCCGATTTCAGTGCGGGGGGAAAAAGTCCCTGCACTTTTTCTCCTGCGAATCTAATGCGAGTTCAGCCATACAACTCATCTCACAGACATCCCATGTGATGTTTGTTATTTAAAAAAAAAACAAGTTTCATTGGCCACTGAAATCCTGTGTGACTCTGGTGCTTGCAATGCTTGTTCCTGTTTGGGGGAGGACTCACATGGTCCCTATGGTAAGTTCATGGTGATCTCCGACCAGAACATAGACAGGAAGGGATCACATGGCCCCTATGGTAGGTTCATGGTGATCTCTGACCAGGACATAGCCAGGCAGGGATCACATGGATTCATAGTGATCCCTGACCAGGGCATAGCCAGGAAGGTATCACATGGCCCCTATGATAGGTTCATAGTAATCTCCGACCAGGACATGGCCAGGAAGGTATCACATGGCCCCTATGGTAGGTTCATAGTGATCTCCGATCTGGACATAGACAGGAAAGGGATCACATGGCCCCTATGGTAGGTTCATGCCATGGCAAGGCAAGGCAGGGATCACATGACTCCTATGGTAGGTTCATAGTAATCTAAGAACAGGACATAGCCAGGAAGGGATCACATGGCCTCTATGATAGGTTTATAGTGATTTCTGAGTAGGACTTAGCCAGGCAGGGGTAATATGGACTCTATGGTATGTCCATAGTTATATCCGACCAGGCCATAACAATGCAGGGATCACATGGACCCTATGGTAGGTTCATAGTGATCCCTGACCAGGACATAGTCAGGAAGGGATCACATGGCCCCTATGGTAGGGTCATAGTAATCTCCGACCAGGACATGGCCAGGAAGGTATCACATGGCCCCTATGGTAGGTTCATAGTAATCTTCGACCAGGACATAGTCAGAAAGGTATCACATGGCTCCTATGGTAGGTTCATGGTGATCTCTGACCAGGACATAGCAAGGCAGGGATCACATGACCCCTATGGTAGGTCCATACTAATCTCCGACCAGGGCATAGCCAGGAAGGGACCACTGTCCTATATATGTATCTCTAAATACTACATCAACAGTATATACCAAGATCTAGCGAGGTGATGTGTGTACTCTCTGTATATACTATATATCCACTGTCCTATATATCTCTATACACTATATCCCCCATATATACCCAGATATAGAGGTGTGACATGTGTGTTATCTGTACATACTAGGTATATATCCACTGTCCTATATATCTATATATACTATATCCCCCGTATATACCCAGATATAGAGGTGTGACGTGTACTCTCTGTATATACTATATATCCACTGTCCTATATACAATATCCCCCGTATATACCCATAGAGGTGGGACGTGTACTCTCTGTATATACTATATATCCACTGTCCTATATATCGCTATGTACTATATCCACCGTATATACCCAGATATAGAGGTGTGTATGGGTGTAATATTCCTGATGGGGGGGGGGGGGGTATGGGTGCAATATTTCTGATGGGGTGGGGTATGGGTGTAATATTCCTGATGGGGGGGGGGGTTTGGGTGTAATATTCCTGATGGGGGGGTATGGGTGTAATATTCCTGATGGGAGGGTATGGGTGTAATATTCCTGATGGGGTGGTGTATAGGTGTAATATTCCTGATGGGGGGGGGGGGGGGTTGGGTGTAATATTCCTGATAGGGGGGTATGGGTGTAATATTCCTGATAGGAGGGTATGGGTGTAATATTCCTGATAGGGGGTATGGGTGTAATATTCCTGCTGGATGGGAGTGTGGGTGTAATATTCCTGCTGGGGGGGAGTATGGGTGTAATATTCCTGCTGGATTGGAATGTGGGTGTAATATTCCTGCTGGGTGGGAGTTATGGTTGCCACCTCATCCCTTTAAACCCGAACACATATTAATTGCACAGGTTCTGTGGCTGATTAAAGTTGTAATTAAACTCACTTGGTGCCTTATCTGCATTTAATTAGCCTCAGAACCTGTGTAATTCAAAGGTGTTCGGGTTTAAAGGGATGAGGTGGCAACTCTAGTGGGAGTGTGGGTGTAATATTCCTGCTGGATGGGAGTGTGGGTGTAATATTCCTGCTGGGTGGGAGTGTGGGTGTAATGTTGTTGCTGGGGTGGGATGTAATAATACTGCTGGAGGGGAGGGAGTTTGGGTGTAATATTCCTGCTGGGGGGATGTCTGTGCAGAAAGTTCTCGTCGTATGATGGACACGGCGAGGCTCTGTTCACACCTAGGTGTTCCGGATTTCCGAATCGCTGCAAAACGCGGCACACGCTTGCGATCCATTTACTTTCAATATCACCCCAATCAAGGCGAGTTTTTGCCGCGATTGTCACCTGACAAATTACAGGACTGCTTTTGGGAAACAGGCATCCTGCAATTTTTGCGATTTGTCAGGTGACAATATTGTCCCGTGATTGGGGTGCCATTGAAATTAAGGGGATCACAAAAATGTCACACGTTTTGTGGCAATTTGTGAATTACAGTAATTCCGCCCACGATCCCGAACGCCTAGGTGTGATCGCAGCCTAAGCGTCTTCTATCTGTTGCTGGGTTCACCTGCTATAGATTCTGGGAAAACATTTTCTTGCTCAAACATTCCACACATTTTTTTCATTCTTTATTCCACCGCTAATATATACTCCGCATTGACCTTGTATAGCGCTTTTCACTCTGAGGACTCCAACTATTGGAGATGGCGTTGGCCGGGAATCGAAACCGGGTCAGCTGCTTGAAAGGCAGCTATGCTTACCACTGCACCACCAACGCAACGTCTTTGTAGTGTGGGAGGAAACTGGAGTACCCGGAGGAAACCCACGCAAGCACAGGGAGAACATGCAAACTCCATGCAGATAGTGTCCTGGTCAGGATTGAACCATGGACTCCAGTGCTGCAAGGCTAACCCCTAAGCCTCTGTGCTGCCCATATGCGGCCTCTGTTCAGAATGGGGATGCACAGGTTTTCCCAGCATCCCATGTAGGCAGTCCCATTGCTGTCAACTGGGGTGCAGGGGCTGTACCCAATGTGACATCTGTGTGGGTGCCGGTGCACGGCCCCGAACGCACACAGGGTGCGTCCGTGCAACTGCACCCGCATGGATGTCCTTTTTGGTGCAAACACAGCCCCCACACGGGCTACAGATTCATACACCCCGTGTGAGTGAGTCCTTGGACTTCTCCATAAAATGACCTCACTGGCAGGAAGAGTTCTCATTTCTCCAGCAGAGAAAGCCTAAAGAAAGCTTGAAAGACTCCTCCCATTTCTGAAGACAAAAAGAGTTCCACCCTCCCCTCATAGCCGCTCCAGCCACGCCTCAAAAACATACCAGCCTTAAACCTCATCTCATAGCCGGTCCAACACACGCCTCAAAAACATACCGTCTCCAACCTTCTCTCGTAGCCAGTCCAACACGCGCCTCAAAAGCCTACCAGCCTCCAAACTTCACAACCTAATCAATTACTTAATGTCGATCGTCAATAGATCGATCAAACATAATCACCTGTAAAAAAGTGTCTGAAATGTTGGTGGTAAACAGCCTGCTAGGCCCGGGGGGAACCAAACCAAGTCCTCCAAAAGCTACCTCATATCCAAAAGTTGCCAAGAGTGTAAATGTAGACTTTAAGGTTAATCAAAAATATCACATTCTAAAAGAAAAAGGTATAACAAGGGGAGGGGGAGTATGGAAGAGGGAGAGTGGGAGGAAAGGAGGGGGGAGGGTAGGTTGAGGGTAAGGAAGGGGTGTGGGGGTTCCCCCCAACCCCCACCCCCTTCTTCCTCCAACCTTATTTTATTTTTTTGATTAACCTTAAAGCTTAATGTCTACATTTACATTCTTGGCAACTTTTGGATGAGTCAGATATTGGAGGACTTGGTTCGGTTACCCCCCATGCTTAGCAGGCTGTTTACCACCAACATCTCAGGTACTTTTTTACAGGTGATTATGTTTGGGCGATGTATTGTCAAACCTTAAAGCTTCTGCAGAAAGGTAAATCTAGGAACAGCCAATTGTCTTGTTTGTCCAGCTGCATTGCTAGTTGGTGATTCAGAAGTTCCAAAAACAAAAATGGAGGGCTGATGAGAGGACCCTCCGGTAACTTGAGTGGCAGCTGCCACCAGTGTAGGGACCTGTGTTGGTACAGCCGTACCTGGTCCTTGGGAGGGTTCCTCAGATTTTTTGTTGAGTCTTCTTCTAGGAACAGACAATTGTCTTGAGCTGATGAGAATCTTTCAAGAGAGCGATGACGTAGTGGACTCCAGTGATGATGGCTTGACTTGAAGATCTTCTTCGTCATGTTCACTAGCAAATCATCCTCTGATCCCTCCTCCTCATCTCCTAGTTGAACATTTTTTCCAACGTTTTGCCCATCTTCACTCCCAAAAAAGCTGCACCCCTTCCATTTAGGTGCAATCCATCACTGCTATAAAGACAGGAACCGAATGAAAAGTCAACCCAGTTCGCCATAAAGCCAAAACCCTCCTCTCTGCAATAGTTCCTCAGCCAGTTGTTAAGATCCATAAGCTCCTGCTGCCTCTCCGGTGTGGCTCGAGGTACAGGCAATATTTCTGAAAATACTGCCTTGGAGGTCCATTTCTTCAATATAGCTCCTAATTCCCTGAAATAATTTTGTAGGGCGCTCCATCTTTCTCGAACTTTGTCATTGGTACCGATATATACCATGACAGCTGGGTCCACTCCAGCCCCTTCCAACAATGTGTCCATGCAATCAACAATGTTCCGAACCCGAGCGCCCAGTAAACAACATACTGTTCGGCGATAAGGGTATTTGTGACAGATTGCCCTCTGTATCCTTCCAATAACTGAATCCCCTACCACTAGTATATGCCTATCCTTTCTTGTAACCTTGCCCCCATCTTCACTGGAGACGTTCCCCTGGCATTTTGGTGGAGTATTAACGTGAACGTCACATTCTAGTGGGTTTTCCATGTGAATGTCGCACTCTGGTGGAGTCTCCTTGTGGAAGTCACATTCTGGTGTCCTATATACAATATCCCCCGTATATACCCATAGAGGAGGGATGTGTACTCTCTGTATATACTATATATCCACTGTCCTATATATCGCTATGTACTATATCCACTGTATATATACCCGGATATAGAGGTGTGTATGGGTGTAATATTCCTGATGGGGGGGTATGGGTGCAATATTCCTGATGGGGTGGGGTATGGGTGTAATATTCCTGATGGGGGGGGTTTGGGTGCAATATTCCTGATGGGGGGGTATGGGTGTAATATTCCTGATGGGAGGGTATGGGTGTAATATTCCTGATGGGGGGGGGGGGTATGGTTGCAATATTCCTGATGGGGTGGTGTATGGGTGTAATATTCCTGATGGGGGGGGGGGGGTTGGGTGTAATATTCCTGATGGGGGGGTATGGGTGTAATATTTCTGATAGGGGGGTATGGGTGTAATATTCCTGATGGGGGGGGGGGTGTAATATTCCTGCTGGTGGGGGTATGGGTGTAATATTCCTGTTGGGGGGGAGTATGGGTGCAATATTCCTGCTGGATGGGAGTGTGGGTGTAATATTCCTGCTGGGTGGGAGTGTGGGTGTAATATTCCTGCTAGATGGGAGTGTGGGTGTAATATTCCTGCTGGATGGGAGTGTGGGTGTAATATTCCTGCTAGATGGGAGTGTGGGTGTAATATTCCTGCTGGATGGGAGTGTGGGTGTAATATTCCTGCTGGGTGGGAGTGTGGGTGTAATATTCCTGCTGGATGGGAGTGTGGGTGTAATATTCCTGCTGGGTGGGAGTGTGGGTGTAATATTGTTGCTGGGGGGGAGTATCGGATGTAATATTACTGCTGGAGGGGAGGGAGTTTGGGTGTAATATTCCTGCTGGGGGGATGTCTGTGCAGTAAGTTCTCGTCGTATGATGGACACGGCGAGGCTCTGTTCACACCTAGGTGTTCCGGATCGCTGCAAAACGCGGCACGCGCTTGCGATCCATTTACTTTCAATATCACCCCAATCAAGGCGAGTTTTTGCCGCGACTGTCACCTGACAAATTACAGGACTGCTTTTGGGAAACAGGCATCCTGCAATTTTGCTTTTTTTTGCGATTTGTCAGGTGACAATATTGTCCCGTGATTGGGGTGCCATTGAAATTAAGGGGATCACAAACATGTCACGCGTTTTGTGGCAATTTGTGAATCGCAGTAATTCCACCCACGATCCCGAACGCTTAGGTGTGATCGCAGCCTAAGCGTCTTCTATCTGTTGCTTGGTTCACCTGCTATAGATTCTGGGAGAACATTTTCTTCCTCAAACATTCCACACATTTGTTTCATTCTTTATTCCACCGCTAATATACTCTCCGCATTGACCTTGTATATCGCTTTTCTCTCTGAGGACTCCAACTATTGGAGATGGCGTTGGCCGGGAATCGAACCCGGGTCAGCTGCTTAAAAGGCAGCTATGCTTACCACTGCACCACCAACGCAAGGTAGCATGTCTTTGTAGCGTGGGAGGAAACCGGAGTACCCGGAGGAAACCCACGCAAGCACAGGGAGAACATGCAAACTCCATGCAGATAATGTCCTGGTCAGGATTGAACCATGGACTCCAGTGCTGCAAGGCTAACCCCTAAGCCTCTGTGCTGCCCATATGCGGCCTCTGTTCAAAATGGGGATGCACAGGTTTTCCCAGCATCCCATGTAGGCAGTCCCATTGCTGTCAACTGGGGTGCAGCGGCTGTACCCAATGTGACATCTGTGTGGGTGCCGGTTCACGGCCCCGAACGCACACAGGGTGCGTCCGTGCAACTGCACCCGCATGAATGTCCTTTTTGGGGCAAACACAGCCCCCACACGGGCTACAGATTCATACACCCCGTGTGAGTGAGTCCTTGGACTTCTCCATAAAATGACCTAACTGGCAGGAAGAGTTCTCATTTCTCCAGCAGAGAAAGCCTAAAGAAAGCTCGAAAGACTCCTCCCATTTCTGAAGACAAAAAGAGTTCCACCCTCCCCTCATAGCCGATCCAGCACATGCTTCAAAAACATACCAGCCTTAAACCTCATCTCATAGCCGGTCCAACACACGCCTCAAAAACATACCGTCTCCAACCTTCTCTCGTAGCCAGTCCAACACGCGCCTCAAAAGCCTACCAGCCTCCAAACTTCACAACCTAATCAATTACTTAATGTCGATCGTCAATAGATCGATCAAACATAATCACCTGTAAAAAAGTGTCTGAAATGTTGGTGGTAAACTGCCTGCTAGGCCCGGGGGGAACCAAACCAAGTCCTCCAAAAGCTACCTCATATCCAAAAGTTGCCAAGAGTGTAAATGTAGACTTTAAGGTTAATCAAAAATATCACATTCTAAAAGAAAAAGGTATAACAAGGGGAGGGGGAGTATGGAAGAGGGAGAGTGGGAGGAAAGGAGGGGGGAGGGTAGGTTGACGGTAAGGAAGGGGTGTGGGGGTTCCCCCCAACCCCCACCCCCTTCTTCCTCCAACCTTATTTTATTTTTTTGATTAACCTTAAAGCTTAATGTCTACATTTACATTTTTGGCAACTTTTGGATGAGTCAGATTTTGGAGGACTTGGTTCGGTTATCCCCCATGCTTAGCAGGCTGTTTACCACCAACATCTCAGGTACTTTTTTACAGGTGATTATGTTTGGGCGATGTATTGTCAAACCTTGAAGCTTCTGCAGAAAGGTAAATAGAGGGCTGATGGGAAGGCCCTGAGGTTACTGGAGTGGCAGCCGCCACCAGTGTAGGGACCTGTGTTGGTACAGCCATACCTGAACCCTAGGAGGGTTCCTCAGACTTTTTGTTGAGTCTTCTTCTAGGAACAGCCAATTGTCTTGTTTGTCCAGCTGCAATGATAGTTGGTGATTCAGAAGTTCCAAAAACAAAAATGGAGGGCTGATGGGAGGACCCTCCGGTAACTTGAGTGGCAGCTGCCACCAGTGTAGGGACCTGTGTTGGTACAGCCGTACCTGGTCCTTGGGAGGGTTCCTCAGATTTTTTGTTGAGTCTTCTTCTAGGAACAGCCAATTGTCTTAAGCTGATGAGAATCTTTCAAGAGAGCGATGACGTAGTGGACTCCAGTGATGATGGCTTGACTTGAAGATCTTCTTCGTCATGTTCACTAGCAAATCATCCTCTGATCCCTCCTCCTCATCTCCTAGTTGAACATTTTTTCCAACGTTTTGCCCATCTTCACTCCCAAAAAAGCTGCACCCCTTCCATTTAAGTGCAATCCATCACTGCTATAAAGACAGGAACCGAATGAAAAGTCAACCCAGTTCGCCATAAAGCCAAAACCTTCCTCTCTGCAATAGTTCCTCAGCCAGTTGTTAAGATCCATAAGCTCCTGCTGCCTCTCCGGTGTGGCTCGAGGTACAGGCAATATTTCTGAAAATACTGCCTTGGAGGTCCTTTTCTTCAATATAGCTCCTAATTCCCTGAAATCATTTTGTAGGGCGCTCCATCTTTCTCGAACTTTGTCATTGGTACCGATATATACCATGACAGCTGGGTCCACTCCAGCCCCATCCAACAATGCGTCCATGCAATCAACAATGTTCCGAACCCGAGCGCCCGGTAAACAACATACTGTTCGGCGATAAGGGTATTTGTGACAGATTGCCCTCTGTATCCTTCCAATAACTGAATCCCCTACCACTAGTATATGCCTATCCTTTCTTGTAACCTTGCCCCCATCTTCACTGGAGACGTTACCCTGGCATTTTGGTGGAGTATTAACGTGAACGTCACATTCTAGTGGGTTTTCCATGTGAATGTCGCACTCTGGTGGAGTCTCCTTGTGGAAGTCACATTCTGGTGGAGTGGCCATGTCCAGGCCGCACTCTGGTGGAGTGGCCCAGTCCAGGTCGCACTCTGGTGGAATGGCCCAGTCTGGTAGAGTGGCAAAGTCTAGGTCGCCCTCTGGTGAACTGGCCCAGTCCAGGACGCACTCTGGTGAAGTGGCCCAGTCCAGGTCGCACTCTGGTGAAGTGGCCCAGTCCAGGTCGCACTCTGGTGGAGTGGCCATGTCCAGGTCGCACTTTGGTGGAGTGGCCGTGTCCAGGTCGCACTCTGGTGGAGTGGCCGTGTCCAGGTCGCACTCTGGTGGAGTGGCCGTGTCCAGGTCGCACTCTGGTGGAGTGGCCGTGTCCAGGTCGCACTCTGGTGGAGTGGCCGTGTCCAGGTCGCACTCTGGTGGAGTGGCCGTGATCAGGTCGCACTCTGGTGGAGTGGCCGTGTCCAGGTCGCACTCTGGTGGAGTGGCCGTGTCCAGGTCGCACTCTGGTGGAGTGGCCGTGTCTTGGTCGCACTCTGGTGGAGTGGCCGTGTCCAGGTCGCACTCTGGTGGAGTGGCCGTGTCCAGGTCGCACTCTGGTGGAGTGGCCGTGTCCAGGTCGCACTCTGGTGGAGTGGCCGTGTCCAGGTCGCACTCTGGTGGAGTGGCCGTGTCCAGGTCGCACTCTGGTGGAGTGGCCGTGTCCAGGTCGCACTCTGGTGGAGTGGCCATGTCCAGGTCGCACTCTGGTGGAGTGGCCGTGTCCAGGTCGCACTCTGGTGGAGTGGCCATGTCCAGGTCGCACTCTGGTGGAGTCCTAATTTGAACGTCACTTTTTGGTGGCATCTCAATGTGTTGGTCGACAGGCCTGCCATGTGAACCTTGTGTGTAGTCAATACCACGTACATCTTCAATAAAAAAAAGAGAGGAATTAGATTTAGCACCTTCACCTACATTTTATATATTTTTTCTTTGTACAACATCAAATTATAGAGAGAAAAGTTCAAAACGCTTGTGCCAGAGACAATGAATAAACGCGACATGACAGGGACACAAGGATGACTAATGTTGGCCTTCGTATAAAAATGCTGGTTGCCTGCCACTCATCCTGACCCACTGGCTGGCAATAATCGCATGAAAAATCATATGGGCTTGTTGTACCCAGCCCCTAATCAGCCTGCCCATACATGGTTAGAATCTCAGCTGGTCCCTCCTGAACCAACCTAGATTTGAACTGTCTATCGCCGGCTTTAGGAGCACAGACACTTTTAATTACAGCACTTAGGTTAAAGGTATAGTGCATATTAAATTTTTCATGGATAGTTAATTAGCGCCGTTTTATTTGTATTAGTTTTGTCTGTCTGTATGGCCTTGTTTACGAGGGTGATGAGGCCTATACAGGCCGTTTTTGCAACATCTGTAACTTCCAGGTGCTGCATGCAGGCAGTCCATTGAAAATGAGTAGAATGCACAACTGCACACACGCAGCCACTTCTGCTAATATGACATGCACTGTCTGCATTCAGGGCCATTCGCCCACACCCAGGGCCGCTGTTAGAAATCATGGGGCCCCATACAGCTTACATGACTGGGCCCCCTCCACCTATAAGAGTCAGGGCCTGAACCTGCCCCCCAGCTCACATTCAGCCAGCAGAGGAAAAGGAGGTGGTGTGCTATGTGAAGAAATTAGGGTGTGACAACATTTTCCTAACAGTGTAAGGGGTTTAAAACCTGTACAGCACACAGGGATCTAATATGTGTATATAATGTTGTCATGTTTACAGGTGGTGAGGAGGCAATACAACACCTTCTTATCACCTGTCAAATGCCCTCTGAAGAGCGACCTGAATGTGGATTGCTGTTCAGAGGACACAACGTGTTTAAATGAGCCCTAAGGCAGTTCAGACAATCCATTATTTTTTTGGCAATTCAGCAGGGAATTTCATGTTTTCTTTGGGGCACTGCTAAGTAATATTATGGATTTCAGCAAGTACAAAATCACGGGGAGACAGTGCTAATAAGAGATCTATAACCATCTATCTGCATGTGTGTGGACCTCCCAGTAGTGTGTACACGTGGATTGTTGGAAATGAAAACAAAAGATTGACACATAACTACAGAGTTGCAATCAAAATTAAACCTTCAAAGAGACAGTGGGGAAGAGATCTAGGTCCCATATCGGAGGATCATTGGGAGGCGGCATTGTCCGCACTGCCCATGTTCTCTTTATCTTCCACACAGAAATTAACCCAACTATTCATTTCACACAGGACTTATCATACCCCTGAGAAATTGTTTAAATGGCAGCGTAAAGATACCCTTCTTTGTCCTAGATGTAATATGGGGCCGGCTAATTTAATACATATGTTATGGAGATGTCCTAAACTCCATCAGTATTGGCAAGGGGTTATTTCTACTGGTAACTCTGTCTTTAAGTCAGAATTGATGGTAGAACCTGGGGTATGCCCTTTAAGTATGATAGATGAATCTAGGACCCCGGAAAACACCCATGTATCCCGATACAGGGGGTCCCCGAGTTACGAACTCGTTAGGGACTGTCCTCCTGTTCTTAACTCGGAAATGTTCGTAAGTCGGCCGCGCATGCGCAGACTGACAATTACGGACATTTCCGATGTTCCGTCGAATGCCGTTCTGCTCATGGGCGGCAAATTACGGACATTTCCGATGTTTGCCGTCATTTTCAGAGGCTCCGTCTGGCCGCGCATGCGCAGAACGGCCGAAGGTCTACGGAAAATGGCGGAGGGTCCCCGCAGCGCCCAGTTCGTAAGTAGGAGATGTTCGTAGGTCGGGCGTTCGTAAGTCGGGGACCCCCTGTAGTTAGAACTCTCTTTCAGGCCTGTAAACGTATAGCCCAAAAATAAATGATATGGTACTTAGAGAAAAATAAATCTATCTACATAGGAACTGCTCAGAATAATGTGGTAAGGTGTGGGGGATGTGGGTGACTACCATGGGTTCAGCACTCACAACCATCAATTAGGTGGAGTGGCACAAGGGGTTTGAGGACAGATATAGTTGTGCTGATGTATTGACCTTTTATTACGCTGGATATATATGAACCTCTAAATATAGCAGTGCAAAAACTTGAATGATGAAAGATAAAGATATTAGTAGGATACAATGTTATGAGGTCTGTTTTTTTTTCTTAAAGTGATTGTAAACCCTTACAGAGCACTTTTTACTACAGTAAGCCTATAATAGGACTTACCTGTAGCTCCCCCGGATATCTCCTAAACCTGCACAGATGAGGAGATATCCCCTGTATCATCATGTGCCAACGTCATCCACACATGGGCACTGAAGCAATGGCACGTTAGGTTTAATTTTTTTTTTTTGTGGGTTTACAACCACTTGAAATATTTCTTATAAATGTGTGTTTATTATGATTATACAATAAGTACATGGGCTGTGTGTATGTCTTGTGTTGATTGTAACTAAATTTTTTATAAAAAAGGATTTGATATGAAAAAAAAAAACAACCTATGTACCTATGGGAATGTGACCCGTCATTAATGGGAGAAAAGGATCCAATGAAAGGGTTTCCTTTATCTTGTATCTATCAATATCCACAATATAGGTACTTACCATTCAGGTCTTCTTTCTGCTGTTGGCCATTGACTTTACAGCCGACACCAAAGCATCCAATCACGGCTCTGAAGCAACGTCTCACAAAAGCCCCGGGACTCCTCTTCATTCTTTTGGGCTTCTTGGGTGGGATATCTGCAGGATGGACACTGATATCTCCTTCCATAGGTGGTCCTCCAATGGTGGGTTTCTCTTTGGTGTTATTTTGAGAAACAACCTTTTTAAGATTAAATCTGTTCATTATGAAGAATAATGAAACACACTTGAAATAGGCGAGAAGTAAATTTGCAATCAAATAGGATAAAATCAGATCAGATCACAAGAAAAAACTCGCCAGAGAATGAAGCTCGTGTTAACCGTTCAGAGTCAACAAAGCAACTGGCAGGAACCCTGCTGAGTGTTCCCTATGAGAGCAGCTGATGACATCACAGTTGTCATGGCAACCTTTTTTTTTTTTTTTTCAAATCTCCTGGTGGGTGGTCTAACTGACAATTTTTCTTAAAGGAGCCTCCTCCTGGTTTTTAAATTCAGCCAGTAGGCTTAGTATACAAATCTAATAAACAAGGATGTGGCTCCTTTAAGAAAAATTGTCAGTTAGACCACCCACCAGGAGATTTGAAAAAAAAAAAAAAAAGGTTGCCATGACAACTGTGATGTCATCGGCTGCTCTCATAAGGAGAGGTTGCCATGGCATCAAAGTTGTCATGGCAACCTTTTTTTTTTTTTTTCAAATCTCCTGGTGGGTGGTCTAACTGCCAATTTTTCCTACTGGGCACTTAAACCCCCCTCCTGCCCAGACCAATTTTCAGCTTTCGGTGCTCCCACACTTTGAATGACAATTACTCAGTCATGCAACACTGTACCCAAATTAATTTTTTGTCCTTTTTTTTCCCACAAATAGAGCTTTCTTTTGGTGGTATTTGATCACCTCTGGGTTTTTTATTTTTGCGCTATAAATGAAAAAAGACCGAAAATTTTGAAAAAAAACTCAATTTTCTTTGTTTCTGTGATAAAATTTAGCAAATTATTAATTTTTCTTCATACATTTTGGCCACAATTTATACTGCTACATATCTTTGGTAAAAATGACCCAAATTTGTGGATATTATTTGGCCTTTGTGAAAGTTAGAGAGTCTACAACTGTGGTGCAAATCATACAAAATTGATCACACCTGATTTACTGGTGGCCTATCTCATTTCTTGTGACCCGAACAAGCCAGGAAAGTACAAATATCCCCCAAATTACCCCTTTTTTGAAAGTAGACATTCCAAGGTATTTAGTAAGAGGCATGGTGAGGTTTTTGATGTTGTCATTTTTTTCCCACAATTCTTAGCATAATTACGATTTTTTTTTTCTTTTCCACAAAATCGTCATTGTAATAGTTTATTTCTCTCACATGGCATGTGTATACCACACTATCAATGTGGGGCAATATCATAGTTGTTGTTAATATTTATTTTGGACCTTATTTCTGTATAAAACATTTAACAGTGTAATTTCATGAGATAATTTATGTGTTTAGGGGAGTGCTTGGGTGGGGCAACTGGTTGCGAGTAACTCTTAAGGCCAGGCTAGTGGCTCAGGACTTGAACTTTTGAGCCGTGTGTGTGTGTGTATGTGTGTATGTATATATATATATATATATATATATATATATATACATACATACATATATATATATATTATATATATATATATAATACATTTAAAAAAAAAAAAAACATTAATTGTAAATTATATCCCTTGTTTCTGTGCAGATATACATATACATAAACTCTTGTATGTACATTGGTGGGCGGAAGTGATCTCTGGAGGTGAGCGGAAGCTGTGAGATGCTGGCGGTACACGCTGGCCCAGAGGCGTAGCTTAAAGCTTGTGGGCCCTGATGCAGAAGTTGACCTGCCCGCCCATGCTACCACCCACAACTTCCACCGAGCGCCAATGTTTTTCAGTTAAGTGCCATGATACTCCAAGTGGCTAAAGAGTTATTTCAAAGATTTATTTACATATTGAGAGGGTAATTCAAAAGATTTTAAAGGTGTCATGATTAAGCCCTGTTGGTTGGGGCGAAACGTGTCAGGAGGCGTGACCCCGAAGAGCGGCATTGACTAAGAGTCCATAGCATTCCGTCTTACATCAGAGTCCATAGCATTCCCCCTTACATCAGAGCTCTCAGAGTCCTTACATCAGAGTACCCCCTTACATGAGAGTCTGCAGGGTTATCCTTTACAGTGTAAGGGGGATCTCCGTGGACCCTGATGTAAAAGGTGAACTCTGTGGACCCTGATGTAAAAGGAGAACTCTGTGGTTCCTGATGTAAAAGGTGAACTCTGTGGTTCCTGATGTAAAAGGTGAACTCTGTGGTCCCTGATGTAAAAGGAGAACTCTGTGGTCCCTGATGTAAAAGGAGAACTCTGTGGTCCCTGATGTAAAAGGAGAACTCTGTGGTCCCTGATGTAAAAGGAGAACTCTGTGGTCCCTGATGTAAAAGGAGAACTCTGTGGTCCCTGATGTAAAAGGAGAACTCTGTGGTCCCTGATGTAAAAGGAGAACTCTGTGGTCCCTGATGTAAAAGGAGGACCCTGTGGTCCCTGATTTAAAGGAGAACTCTGTGGTCCCTGATGTAAAAGGAGAACCCTGTGGACCCTGATGTAAATGGAGAACTCTGTGGACCCAGATGTAAAAGGAGAACTCTGTGGTCCCTGATGTAAAAGGAGAACTCTGTGATCCCTGATGTAAGGGGGATCTGGAATAAAAGGAAACTCTGATGTGGGGGGGGGGTCTCTGAACACCTCTAATGTTGTAATGGGGAACGCTGAGGACTCTGATTTAAAGTAGTGAAGGCATTTCAAACAAAAAACAAAAACTAGCCCTGCAACGTAAAGGCATAATGTGCTAGTATGCACTGCATACTAGCACTTTATGAAAGACTTACCTTGGAACAGAGCCCTCCAGCGGCACGCTGTCACCGCTACAGACGCTTCCATATTCACTCGGTCTTCCTTCCTGGTTTGGGGACTCCAGCCGTCTGACTGGATGAGCTGCGATGACATGCACCGGAGTCTCTGCAGTGGCACACAGCTCACAGTGATGTCACCCGCTGCTACTCAGTCAGAGCAAGTTTAGGAGATATTAACCACTTGCTTACTGGGCACTTAAACACCCCTCCTGCCCAGACCAATTTTCAGCTTCCAGCGCTGTCGCACTTTGAATGACAATTGTGCGGTCATACAATACTGTACCCAAATTACATTTTTATCATTTTTTTCCCACAAATAGAGCTTTTTTTGGTGGTATTTAATCACATCTGGGATTTTTATTTTTTGCTAAACAAACAGAAAAAGATGAAAAATTTAGAAAAAAAAAAATCATGTTTAATAGTTTGTTATAAAATTTTGCAAACAGGTAATTTTTCTGCTTTATTGATATGCACTGATGAGGCGGCACTGGTGGGCTGCACTGATGGGCACTAATAGACACAGTTAAGGCGGCACTGATAGGCACAGATAAGTTAGTACTGATGGGCACAGATAAGGCAGCACTGATGGCCACTGATAAGATGGCACTGATGGGTGGCACTGATGGGTGGCATAGATGGGTGGCATAGATGGGCACTGATAGGTACCACTGATAGATGGCACTGATGGGCACTGATAGGTGGCACTTATGGGCGGCACTGGTAGGTGACACTGATGGGCACTGATAGGTGGCACTGATTGGCAGCACTGTTATTCAGGCACTGATTGTGGGCACTGACAGGTGGCACTGTGGGCACTGACAGATGGCACTGATGTGTGGCGCCGGTGGGCACTGATGTGTGGCGCTGGTGGGCACTGGTAGGCAGCACTGTTGCCTACTGCTAGGTTGCACTTGTAGGGGGCACAGGTGAGCACTGATGAGCTGGCGGCAGCTCGCAGTGATCGGGACTAATGTCCCTCTCACTGCCGCCGGTGATCGCCTTGTTTTTCTCCTCGCGCTTTTTTCTCCAACACCCCTTTGCTGCTTTTGGAACTGCGCGTGTGCAGTTACAAGCTGACCTGTGGCCATATTTTGTTTATGGGTAGTGGCTGCTATTCCCAGACATTTAGCCTGGTTTCACACTGGTGCGTGCAGAACACTGCGTGTGATTCGCACAGAAATCGCAACGCATTCTTGTGTACATTACATGCAATGTCTGTGTGGTGCGATATGTGCCATACATTTTGTATGGCTCAAATCACATCGGCACAAAAATGGTTCAGGACCCTTTTTTTCCCCTGCATCTGAATCGCATCACATAGGTGTTCACACCCCCGCGATGCGATTCTGACAATCGCACTGCGTTTTGCAATCTGTTTTTGGGGTGTCGTTCATCTAATATTCACACTCGCAGCAGATCGCATGGATATCGCCTGATTGCTATGCAGTGCAATGCGGGGAAAACGTCTGCGTTTCCCTGATTGCACCGGTGTGAACCAGGGCTTACAGGCACAGTAACATTGGCTGATTTTTACAAATTGTCTGTAAATTTACAGGTGGTTGGCAATCCTGTGCCCCCCCTCCTGGTAATGACACATGCCCCCCACCCCCCACCCCAGTTGCAACATATTCAATTCCTTCCCTCATCAAGTTAATAACAGAGGTTTGCCCCCCTCCTGGTAAGCCACATGTACCCCCTTAGTAATGACAAATGTCCCCCCACCTCTAAGTAATGATAGGAGTCCTCCTCCTGGTAATCACACATGCCCCAGAATACAGCAGCACAGAGTCACACTTACCTGTCCCGGGCTCAACGGCACTCAGTCCTCCACTCCGTTCAGGTAACGGCACAACTTCTTTCCAGCCAATGAGAGCGGAGGAGGGGTGTGGTCTGAGGAGAAGGCAAACTAGAAGCTCCGGACTGGATTGCAGAGCTATGCTAGGAGACACAGGGAGGATCGGACCTGGATTCTATTTCCAGGATTTTGTGATAGTAAAATGCAGCATGTAAGATGACGTAGCAGGGAGCTGCGGGGCCCCCTGGAGATGAACGCAGGGTTGCTATGGCGACTCTTGCACCCCTTCATGCTACGCCCATGCACTGGCCAATGAACAGGCTCCCTTCTCTCCTATCCTGTGAGGACAAGGTGATCACACCAAATTTACAGCTCTAGATGGCTTAGGATGGCCCGGGTATCGGGAGAGTGGTGAGCTGTATTTATGCTGTTTACACCCGGCTGGGAACGGACAAAGATTATATGCATACTCACATTTCCCATTGACACCAATTACAGTTCCTTCTGTTCCTGCGGTATTTGCATCGAGGGCAGAGACTGTCCAACCGTGCGAGCAGAGACTGCTACACTTGTCATCATTGCCCACATTAATCATCAGGACCGCCCACCATCTCCCCATTGGGAATCCATAGGTGTTCTTTCATCACCATACCGGGACTGTATACTATCCGAATCACACTTTCATATATTTTACACTGAACTAATCTGTAGAGTTGCCATCCACAAGTTGTGGATTGTCCACTTGCCACGTCGCCTGCCACAAGTTGTAGATTGTCCACTTGCCACGTCACTTGCCACGTCGCCTGCCACAAGTTGTGGATTGTCCACATGCCACGTCACTTGCCACGTCGCCTGCCACAAGTTGTGGATTGTCCACTTGGCTTGTCACTTGCCATGTCACTTGCCACGTTGCCTGCCACAAGTTGTGGATTGTCCACTTTCCATGTCACTTGCCACTTCCCCTGCCACAAGTTGTGGATTGTCCACTTGCTACGTCACTTGCCACAAGTTGTAGATTGTCCGCATGCCACGTCACTTGCCACGTCGCCTGCCACAAGTTGTGGATTGTCCACTTGGCTTGTCACTTGCCATGTCACTTGCCACGTTGCCTGCCACAAGTTGTGGATTGTCCACTTGCTACGTCACTTGCCACAAGTTGTGGATTGTCCACATGCCACGTCACTTGCCACGTCGCTTGCGACAAGTTGTGGATTGTCCACTTGGCTTGTCACTTGCCACGTTGCCTGCCACAAGTTGTGGATTGTCCACTTGCCACGTCACTTGCCATGTCACTTGCCACGTTGCCTGCCACAAGTTGTGGATTGTCCACTTTCCATGTCACTTGCCACTTCCCCTGCCACAAGTTGTGGATTGTCCACTTGCTACGTCACTTGCCACAAGTTGTAGATTGTCCACTTGCCACGTCACTTGCCACGTCGCCTGCCACAAGTTGTGGATTGTCCACTTGCCATGTCACCTGCCACAAGTTGTGGATTGTCCACTTGCCACCTTACCTGCCACAAGTTGTGGATTTCCACTTGCCACGTCACCTGCCACAAGTTGTGGATTGTCTACTTGCCACGTCGCCTGCCACAAGTTGTGGATTGTCCACTTGGCTTGTCACTTGCCATGTCGCCTGCCACAAGTTGTGGATTGTCCACTTGCTACGTCACTTGCCATGTCACTTGCCACGTTGCCTGCCACAAGTTGTGGATTGTCCACTTTCCATGTCACTTGCCACTTCCCCTGCCACAAGTTGTGGATTGTCCACTTGCTACGTCACTTGCCACAAGTTGTAGATTGTCCACTTGCCACGTCACTTGCCACGTCGCCTGCCACAAGTTGTGGATTGTCCACTTGCCACGTCACCTGCCACAAGTTGTGAATTGTCCACTTGCCACATCACCTGCCACAAGTTGTGGATTGTCCACTTGCCACGTCACCTGCAACAAGTTGTGGATTGTCCACTTGCCACAAGTTGTGGATCGTCCAATTGCCACGTCACCTGCCACAAGTTGCTTGTTCAAATCTAACAACATATGGGTCAAATTCCAATTATACTTCGGATGACAGCAATGATAGTGGTGTATTGGATTGGATCAAGGGCTCATTAGGGTATATAAATAGTCTATGAATCATTGCAAGCAATTTTTTAAAATATTTTTTTAATGTTTTTTCATCATTTGACATAATTTTTTAGATATTTACTGTCAAAAAATAAGGGCACCTTTAAAAACACTTATAAGCGTAAACGCGGCTAAATGCCGGTACCGCGTTTAGCAACGTTTTGCATCTGAAACTTGGAAATCTTTGGTGTCTGAACTTATTTTTTTGCCTTATAAGAAACACAAACACTGTTAACAAAACTGTGTACATGGTCACATAGGATAACATTGAATGAGTTCAGGGGCAGTTGAAAAAAAAAACGTCCAACTGCCTCTGAATGTCCGTTTACCAGCCTCAGTGTACATGGGGGTCTTACTGTATCTACTGAGTGACCAGATCTGACAGTATTGGGAATTTCTCAATTTTTTTTGAGTTAGCTCATCCAGATTCAGTGGTTCATGGTATTGTGGGGAGTGTGGAGGTTGACTGTATTTTTTTTGATATGTTGTTTACTGATTCAGAGGAACACGCCTCACACTTTATTCATTACTATTGGGGTGACGGTTTTGGTTGTCTGGTTGAGGAATTGTTATCTATAATTCTTTTCCTCCCTATTAACCATTTACCCAGGTGTAGCTTGAGTGTAGGGCTGCAACTAACGATTATTTTCATAATCGATCAGTTGGCTGGTTATTGTTTCGATTAATCGGTTAATAACCTTAAAAAAAAGTGTGGTGTATAATTTAGTTAAAAAAAGGCAATTTATACCTAAATATCTCTATACACAGGGGTAAGTATAAATAACCAACTATATGGTTATTCAACCATTCAACTCTTCTGGGAAGGTTGTCCACAAGGTTTAGGAGTGTGTCTACCTGTACGCTCTCAGCCCCCCCCCCCACACCTGTACGCTCTCAGACCCCCCCCCCCCCCCCACACCTGTATGCTCTCAGCCCCCCCCCACACCTGTACGCTCTCAGCCCCCCCACACCTGTATGCTCTCAGCCCCCCCACACCTGAATGCTCTCAGCCCCCCACTCACACTTGTACGCTCTCAGCCCCCTCACATGTGTATATATGACACACCGACACAGACAGACATGTACAGACATACAGACACATGTACACAGAGACATGTACCCATTGAACACACACACATGTACACAGGCACAGACACATGTACCCATTGAACACACACATGTACACCCCCCCCCTTCACTTGTAGAACAGTCCTTACTTGTAAGGTGGTGTTCCTGGTCCCAGCTCTTGTGCACACGAGGAGTGCACATGCAGAAATTTGCCAGAGGTGGCAGCAAAGAGCCCGATGCAAGCTCAGTGCTGCCGACTCACATTCACTTCAAAAGCCAGCGCAGCCACGGAGCTCCCCTTCACCCGTCTCCTTCTTCTCCCATCTGGCCGGACCAGTCCAGACGCTCGGGCCCCTTACAGGTGTATGGGCTGTACCCCCCTGATGGCGGCCCTGAGGGCATACCTTGCTTGCTGTGTGTGAGGCGAGGATGAGACACTTTTTTTTAGAAGGCGCTGCCACTGCCCTTAATAGTGTGTCTTTAACCACTTTCAGACCGGACCATTTTGCTGGCTTAAGACCAGACCACTTTTTGCGATTCGGCACTGCGTCGCTTTAACTGACAATTGCGTGGTCGTGCAACGTGGCTCCCAAATTGACGTCCTTTTTTTCCCACAAATAGAGCTTTCTTTTGGTGGTATTTGATCGCCCCTGCGGTTTTTATTTTTTGCGCTTTAAAAAAAAGAAGAGCAACAATTTTTGAAAAAAACACATAATTTTTTTACTTTTTGCTATAATAAATATCCCCAAAAATATATAAAAAAAAAATGTTTTTCCTCAGTTTAGGCCAATACGTATTCTTCTACATATTTTTTGATTTGGTTTGCGCAAAAGTTATAGCGTTTACAAAATAGGGGATAGTTTTATAGCATTTCTATTAATAATTTTTTTTTTTACTAGTAATGGCGGCGATCAGTGATTTTTATTGTGACTGCGACATTATGGCGGACACATCAGATATTTTTGACACATTTTTGGGACCATTGTCATTTATGCAGCAATCAGTGCTATACAAATGCACTGATTCCTTTGTAAATGACACTGGCAGTGAAGGGGTTAACCAGGGGGTGGCAATGTAGGGGTTAAGTGTTCATAGGGGCGTGTTACTAACTGTGGGGGGCATGGCTGTGTGTTAGTGGACACTGATCTCTGCTCCAATCACAGGGAGCAGAGATCAGTATCACTTGTTGCTAGGCAGAACAGGGAGATGCTGTTTACTTCCGCATCTCCCCGTTCAGCCATCCCGTGAGACGATCGCGGGTATCCCCGTGGCGATCGAGTCCGCGGGACCCGCGACCGGACTCACGGGGGTCCCAACCGACGTGCGCACATGCCGCCGGCGGCGCGCACGCGATGGCACGGTGTCATTTTTAAAGGGACGAACCTGTACGCCCTTATGCCTGTCCGTCTCATTCTGCCAATGTACATCGTCGTGCGCCGGTCGGGAACCGGTTAATGCAAGGTTGGCCAAAAATTAAAAAAAAGTTTATTTCTTAACAGATACCAGGCACCCGCTGTACCTACTGATTTTGCTAGTGTTTTAAAGGGAAATGGTCATCCAGTGAATCCCATTTTCTGGGTGCAGTACTGCTTTCAGCTTTAGGCGAGTTGCTGTTCCTGGAGCTTCCCTGGAACCAGCACTACTTCTTGGAGTCAAAGTGACAACCTTTGTGGAAGTTTTGACTATGACCGCTATTAACCATCTGGACAGTTTCTGTTTCAGTCCTTCCTATATCCCTGGAGGACCCTAAATCCAGATCAAGCATTGTATGTACATAAGACAATTTTGTAAATGTTTTCTTACTACCCCTTTTCCTCTGAGCCTCCCCATAATTTCCATTTTTTTTTTTTTGTCGTCTTTAGAGAGCACATGTAGAGACCGATGCTGGACAGAACTCTTTAAAGGTTGATACAAGTTCTCCCACCTTTTCCTTCTTAGCAGGATCTTTAAATATAGCTCTAGTTTTGTTTAAACTGATCAAAAGTTTTATAATTGCCATTTTGAGAATTGTTATTAAAAAAAAAATACTTTTTTTCCAAGCTTCTGTCATATATAATTGTTTCTTTTGCTTCGATTAAAGCTGAACTTCGAGCAAATATAAAAGACACAAATTAAGGTATAACTAAAGACAAAACTTTTTTTATTTTTTTTATTTGTTGTTTTTATTGCTTTCTGTCCCCCGTTAGAGAGATTCCCATCCTCGATTTGTCCTGTTTACCATTATTATTGAAAGTTAAAGAAAATCCCAAATTTTGGGTTGTCCCCAGAAAAGTAATAGAGGGATTTCCTCTCACTTCCTGTTTGGCTATGGGACAGGAAGTGAAGGGAAATCTCCACAATGGGACACAGATGTCTATAGTTCTACTTTAATGCATCTAATGTTCATTAATACAGTGTTGAATTTATTTTTTAACCACTTAGCGACCACCCTATAGGAGTTTTACTGCTACAGGGTGGCCGATGTGTGCAGGATGACGTGTGTGTGTGTATATATATATATATATATATATATATATATACAGTGGGGATCGAAAGTTTGGGCACCCCAGGTAAAAATGTGTATTAATGTGCATAACGAAGCCAAAAAAAGATGGAAAAATCTCCAAATGGCATCAAATTACAGATTATACATTCTTATAATATGTCAAAAAAAGTTAGATTTTATTTCCCTCATTTACACCATCAAAATTACAGAAAACAAAAAATGGCGTCTGCAAAAGTTTGGGCACCCTGCAGAATTTATAGCATGGACGGCCCCCTTTGCAAAGCTGAGACCTGCCAGTGCCATGGATTGTTCTCAATCATCGTCTGGGAAGACCAGGTGATGTCAATCTCAAAGGTTTTAAATGACCAGACTCATCTGACCTTGCCCCAACAATCAGCACCATGGGTTCTTCTAAGCAGTTGTCTAGAAAACTGAAACTGAAAATAGTTGAAGCTCACAAAGCTGGGGAAGGCTATAAGAAGATAGCAAAGCGTTTTCAGATGTCAATATCCTCTGTTCGGAATGTAATTAAGAAATGTCAGTCATCAGGAACAGTGGAAGTTAAAGCAAGATCTGGAACACCAAGAAAAATATCAGACAGAACAGCTTGCAGGATTGTGAGAAAAGCAATTCAAAACCCACGTTTGACTGCATGATCTCTCCAGAAAGATCTGGCAGACACTGGAGTTGTGGTACACTATTCCACTGTAAAGAGATACTTGTACAAATATGGTCTTAATGGAAGAGTCATCAGAAGAAAACCTCTTCTACGTCCTCACCACAAAAATCAGCGTTTGAACTTTGCAAATGAACATATAGACAAGCCTGAGGCATTTTGGAAACAGGTTCTGTGGACCGATGAGGTTAAAATAGAACTTTTTGGCCGGAATGAACAAAGGTACGTTTGGAGAAGAAAGGGCACAGAAGTTAATGAAAAGAACCTCTGTCCAACTGTTAAGCATGGGGGTGGATCAATCATGCTTTGGGGTTGTATTGCAGCCAGTGGCAGATGGAACATTTCAAGAGTAGAAGGAAAAATGGATTCAATAAAATTTCAGCAAATTTTGGATGGTAACTTGATGCCAACTGTGAAAAAGCTAAAGAGAGGATGGCTTCTACAAATGGATAATGATCCTAAACACACCTCAAAATCCATGGGGGATTACATCAAGAGGCGTAAACTGAAGGTTTTGCCATGGCCTTCACAATCTCCTGACCTCAACATTATTGAAAATCTATGGATAGACCTTAAAAGAGCAGTGCGTGACAGACAGCCCAGAGATCTCAAAGAACTGGAAGACTTTTGTAAGGAAGAATGGGCAAAGATACCTCAACAAGAATTGAAAGACTCTTGGTTGGCTACAAAAAGCGTTTACAAGCTGTGCTACTTGCCAAAGGGGGCAGTACAAGATATTAACTCTGCAGGGTGCCCTAACTTTTGCAGACACCATTTTTTTGTTTTCTGTAATTTTGAAAGTGTAAATGATGGAAATAAAATCTAACTTTTTTTGACATATTATAAGAATGTCTAATCTGTAATTTGATGCCATTTGGAGATTTGTCCATCTTTCCTTGGCTTCGTTATGCACATTAATACACATTTTTACCTGGGGTGCCCAAACTTTCGATCCCCACTGTATGTATGTATGTGTATGTATATGTATATATATATATATATATATATATATATATATATATTGTGTGTGTGTGTATATATGTGATCCCACACCTTTGGGTAGCAGGGGGTGAAGGTGCTCCACGATGGGCGGGTACCGTGGACTATGTAAACAAGGTAGATTGCCGTTCTGTCAAGAGGGAAGGCATGGATCCTATATCTCTGCCCCTCGTAAAAGCACCTCCCAGTAAAAAAAAATAATAATTTTAGGCACACAGTTAACCCTTTGATCACCACTGATAACGCCTTCCCAGCCAGTGTCATTAGTACAGTGATAGTGTATATTTTTAGCACTGATCACTGCATTAGTACCATTGGTTCCCAAAAAAGTGTCGGTGTCCGATTGCGCCGCAATATCGCAGTCCTGCTAAAAGTCGGTGATCGCCACTAAGACTAGTAAAAAAAAAGAAAAAATTATAAATACAATTATCCCATAGTTTGTAGACGCTATAACTTTTACGCAAGCCAATTAATATAGGCTTTTTGGGAATTTTTTTTACCAAAAATATGTAGCAGAATTTTAGCCTAAATTTATGAAGAAATTCGTTTTTTTTTTCTTTATTGGATATGTTTTATTTTTATACAATAGTAAAACATATTGGGTTTTTTATTTATTTATTTTTTCCAAAATAGTTTTAGAGCCCAAAAAATAAACGCAGAGGTGATCAAATACCACCAAAAGAAACCTCTATTTGTGGGGAAAAAAGAACGAGCATACATTTTATTTGTGTACAGCGCCACATTACCGTGCAAGTGCAAGTCCGGACACGCTCGGCAATTTTCGGAAAGGCGGGCGCATGCGCAGTGACATGTTGGCGCAGAGTGGTGCCATTTAAAAAAAAAAAATAAAGCCTTCCTACGTCCCCTCCACAGCCTCTGAACTCCTGGGCCCCCCTGCCGCCTCTGACCTCCTGTCCCCCCTTCCCCCCTCGCAGCCTCTGACCTCATGTCCCCCTCCCTGCAGCCTCTGATCTCCTGTCCCCCCTGCAGCCTCTGACCTCCTGTCCCCCCCTCGCAGCCTCTGACCTCATGTCCCCCTCCCTGCAGCCTCTGACCTCCTGTCCCCCCTGCAGCCTCTGACCTCCTGCCCCCCCTCGCAGCCTCTGACCTTCTGTCCCCCCCTCGCAGCCTCTGACCTCCTGCCCCCCCCTCGCAGCCTCTGACCTCCTGTCCCCCCCTCGCAGCCTCGGACCTCCTGTCCCCCCCCCCTCGCAGCCTCTGACCTCCTGTCATGTTGACGCAGAGTGGTGCCATTTAAAAAAAAAATAAAGCCTTCCTATGTCTCCTCCACAGCCTCAGGCCTCCTGTCCCACCCCCTCGCAGCCTCTGACCTCCTGTCATATTGAAGCAGAGTGGTGCCATTTAAAAAAAAATAAAGCCTTCCTACGTCCCCTCCACAGCCTCTGAACTCCTGGGCCCCCCTGCCGCCTCTGACCTCCTGACCTCCTGTCCCCCTCCCTGCAGCCTCTGACCTCCTGTCCCCCCCTGCAGCCTCTGACCTCCTGTCCCCCCCTTGCAGCCTCGGACCTCCTGTCCCCCCCTCGCAGCCTCGGATCTCCTGTCCCCCCCCAGCCTCTGACCTCTCCTGTTAGCCCCCCGCAGCCTCTGACCTCTTCTGTTGCCCCCCCGCAGCCTCTGACCTCTCCTGTTGCCCCCCCACAGCCTCTGAACTCTCCTGTTGCCCCCCCCCCCCACAGCCTCTGAACTCTCCTGTTGTCCCATCCGCAGCCGGAGCCGACTGACTGAGCCCTGCACGATGCACCTGAGAGGAGGTCAGTGACAGCACCGGCAGGGCAGTCTAGGGGGGGGGGGGGTCAATACAATATTGTAAGGGGGCACTGATGTAAAGGTTTACTCTTACATTTAAAAGCAGTAAAAAAACAGCAGTAATGGTGCAAACAATTCGTTGTAGACAGCATTGTACACCTCTTACATCACTTCCTGGTTCGTTCAGTGTATCCAGCCACTCCCTACGCATTAAATCACAACACCTGACTTCATCAAGCCCCTGATGAAGTCACGTGTCGTGATTGTTTGCACCATTACTTCTGTTTTTTACTGCTTTTAAAGTAAGAGTCCATTTTGGCCTTTAATAAATTGAGTTTAGATAAACGTTTTTACGCTATGGGAGGCTTTTTCTTTATCCCCTTATAACATCTGATAACATTGGAACCATCATATAATCGGGAGCCTGGAAAGTCGGAGACACTGGTGGAAAACCTGTAGCCGTGTCCAGCATTACCAGAAACTGCAGTGTCCTTGTGGGATCAAGAGATGTGATCTGTCCCAGGGAGATCGTTAAGGCGGTTTATATTCCTCATTGAGGTAAGAGCTCTGGGAGCATTAAGTTCACACGAAGATCACATATAGAAGAATCATTCATTACAAGAATTGTTTTTCACAAGATTTGTAG
Source organism: Lithobates sylvaticus (assembly GCA_028564925.1). NCBI lineage: Eukaryota > Metazoa > Chordata > Amphibia > Anura > Ranidae > Lithobates > Lithobates sylvaticus. Next base: position 478,120,455 of record CM053027.1, read on the forward strand.
ATCACAGGAATTTTGGCACATTGTTTGAAAAGGACTTTCTTTCACAGCAATTGACCGATCATTATCATTGTAATTTTTGTTCATTTTTTGATGGATTTTGTCACAGTAATCATTTCAGTGTATGTTATCCAATTATAGGAAGTTGCGCTGATCACTATTACATTTATACCCATTTTTTTGTGCACTATGTACACTAAAGGTCTAGCAGCACTTTTCAAATATATTCTATTCACTTATATTTGATTTCATTTGTTTGTTCACTTAGTGGCACAAGGGATTACACTATTTTCTGTTCCAATAACAATATCTTCCACTGTTAGAGAATCTATCAAGTTGTCCATTCAGGGTAAAAGGACTGGTTCTCTTTATAGCTAACCAATCCCACCTACCGATATATATATATATATATATATATATATATAGGCCTGAGAATTAGTATGGGGAGAAGACCTATTGGAAGTGCCAGTATCTCCAAGGGCTCTAGACAAATCTATAAAATGCAACTTCTAGTTATGTATTCTAAATCAGTAGAAGTAGATATATTGTCAAAATGGATGACCGCTTATCCCGGTGGGAAATCTTGGTGTTTGATCCACTCAGACTGTATTAGTGCTGCCCAGAGCCGATCCACCCTATACGCTTACTACGCAAGCTGCGTAGGGCCCCACCACTGTGCGGGGGCCCCCAAGGGCGGATCGGCTCTGCTCAGGGCTTTCAGCTATGCTGTAGCTGCAGCGTAGCTCAAAAGCAGAGTCCCACTGTGTCACTGACGGACGGAGCTCAGTGTGAAGTTGCGCTGTGACAAAGGTCCCGCCCTCCTCCTAGAGCAGCTCGTTTGATAGATGCAGTGTTCTGTCTATCACACAAGCTGGTCTAGGAGTAGGGTTGCCACCTGTCCGGGATTCACCCGGACAGTTCGGGTTTTGAATCATGTGTCCGGGTTTCAGTCCACCTGATATTCAGACAGGAATGTAGCTCAGAACAGTGCACGATAGGAGGATGAGGGGGCACTATGCATGCTACATTACTATTCTCTTTGGAGCGCCCAAAGGTGCCCCAGGTCTTTTATATTCCTATAGAGTATGCTAAAAAAAAATGTTTTTGCTGTGAGCCGCTAAAGTGTTCGGGTTTGGCTTGAAGAAAAAGTGCCAACCCTATCTAGGAGGAGGGCGGGACTTTTGTCACAGCGCGACTGAACCTTTCACACTGAGCTCCGTGACACAGCGTGAGATGCACGCTGTGTACGTAATCCACTGGCACTAACTGGTGAGGTGGCAATGATTGGCACACTAAGGCTACATTGATTGGCACAGTGAGGCGGAAATGATTGGCACGGTAAGGCGGCAATGATGGGCACAGTAATGCGGCAATGATGTGCACGATGAGGCTACATTGATTGGCATGGTGAGGCAGCAATGATGGGTATATGTATACTATTGGTAAAAAATAATAAATATAAAAACCGCCCTCTATATTTTTTACCCCCACTCCGCCAAAAAATGAATTAATTACTAACTATACCAGTAAAGGAATATAAAATTAAATAATTAAGCGAAGAAAAACAAGCAGCTGCTACTTATGTGAATATAACCATGTAAAGTCTGCAATTTCGCCTAAAAATTAGTAAAATATTAATAGGATGAATTAGTAGCACTAGTGTACAATAATAATATACAAATTTATATAACACTGTTTTACACTTTTTTATACTTTGAAATTTGTATATTATTATTGTACACTAGTGCTACTAATTCATCCTATTAATATTTTACTAATTTTTAGGCTGAATTGCAGACCTTACAATGATGGGCATAGTAAGGCTGCAATGATGGGCATGGTGAGGCGGCAATGATGGGCACGGTGATGCTATGTTGATTGGCACGGTGAGGCGGCAATGATTGTCACGGTAAGGTGGCAATGATTGGCACTGTAAGGTGGCAATGATGGGCAAAGTAAGGCTGCGATGATGGGCACGGTGATGCTGCAATAATGGGCACAGTAAGGCTGCAATGATGAGCACGGTGAGGCAGCAATGATGGGCACAGTAAGGCTACATTGAGTGGCATGGTGAGGCGCCAATGATTTGCACGCTGAGGCGGCAATGGTGGGCACGGTGAGGCTACATTGATTGGCACGGTGAGGCGGCAATGATGGGCATGGTAAGGTTAAACTGATTGGCACGGTGAGACAGCAATGATTGGCACGGTATTGTGGCAATGATGAGCATAGTGAGGCTACATTGATCGGCACGGTGAGGCGGCAATGATTGGCACGGTGAGGCAGCAATGATGGGCATGTTGAGGCTACATTGATCTGCACGGTGAGGCTACATTGATCTGCACGGTGAGGCGGCAATGATTGGCACGGTATGGTGGCAATGATGAACATAGTGAAGCTACATTGATCGGCACGGTGAGGCGGCAATGATTGGCACGGTGAGGCGGCAATGATGGGCATGGTGAAGCTACATTAATTGGCACGGTGAGGCGGTGTATTGGCAGAGTGTTGGCAGAGTATTGCACTGTGTTGCAGAGTATTGCACAGTATGGGTAGAGTAATGCAGAGTATTGTCACAAATAGCGGTACAGAGATGGGAGGGAGGAACTGGCGTCATTACATGATGCTAGTTTGTTTACAAGTAATCGCTCCGTCAGCTGTTTACCTTGATCCGTGATTTGGTCCGGGTTTTCCGGACCTGTCGGTCACGGATATATTTCCGGTGAGCACGCCTTAGGGGGCGTGCAAGAGTAACAATCTGGGAGGACGTCCATGGACGCTTCATGCCCTGCGCCACTTCGCATGATGACATCATGTTCTATACAGACACCATAAGACAGGATATTAGTATGCCTAGCTCTGTAAATTTGCAGCTTTGATTCCTGCCGCTGGGGATCTAGGTGCAGTTCCCACCAGAAACCCAATTATGTAAGGATTTATGTTTTCCATGTTTTTTTAGGAGTTTAATTGTTCTCTCAAAACCATCCTAATATTGTATTTATCTTCTGGTCATACCGGGCATTGTGTTTTAGAGACATTAAAAAAATGCAAACTATTCTGGGGCAGAGAATGATATGAATGCTCCTCTGTAAACTCCATAGCACAATGACATTAGTTCATTATTCTGTCACCCAAACCATTGCTTTGTGGAAATTAGAAAGCAGTTCAGAAATTAACATCCATCTTAAAGCAAACTGAAAAATAAAATGGAGGTTAAAGATTCTGATTTCAGCAGAGAGGTTACAAATGTTAACCTGCTCCTCTTAGGCTTGCTGCATATGTTCCCGCACTATGGCCATAACTGCCGCTATTCTATCCTTTATCTTAGCAAAGAGTTTGATTACACTTTTGTAAGGTGTGGTCTCTTGCTCCTATGTCTTCTGAACTTTGGGCAATTCTAATACATGAATATGCTTTGATCTAAACCATTCCATTGTAGCTCTGGCTGTATGTTTAGGGTCGCTGTCCTGCTGGAAGGTGAACCTCCGCCCCAGTCTCAGGTCTTTTGCAGACTCTCTAACAAATTTTCTTCTAAGACTGCCCTGTATTTGGCTCCATCCATCTTCCAATCAACTCTGACCAGCTTCCCTGTCCCTGCTAAAGAAAAGCATCCCCACATGATGCTGCCACCACCGCGTTTCGCGGTGGGGATGGTGTGTTCAGGGTGTTGTGCAGTTTTAGTTTTCTGCCACACATACAATTTTGCTTTTAGGCCAAAAAGTTAAATTTTGGTCTCATCTGACCAGAGCACCTTCTTCCACATGTTTGCCCCCACATGGCTTCTTGCAAACTGCAAACGGGACTTCTTGTGGCTTTCTTTCAACAATGGCTTTCTTCTTGTCACTCTTCCATAAAGGTCAGATTTGTGGAGTACACGACTAATAGTTGTCCTGTGGACAGATTCTCCCACCTGAGCTGTGGATCTCTGCAGCTCCTCCAGAGTTCCCATAGGTCTCTTGGCTGCTTCTCGGATTTAATGCCCTTCTTGCCCAGCCTGTCAGTTTAGGTGGAAGGCCATGTCCAGCTAAACATATTCAGTTGTGCCATACTCTTTCCATTTTCGGATGATGGATTGAACAGTGCTCAATGAGATGTTCAAAGCTTGGGATATTTATTATAACCTAACCCTGTTTTAAACTTCTCCACAACTTTATCCCTGACCTGTCTGGTGTGTTCCTTGGCCTTGATGATGCTATTTGTTAACTAAGATTCTCTAACAAACCTTGTGAGGGCTTCACAGAACAGCTGTATTTATACTGAGATTAAATTACACACAGATGGACTCTATTTACTAATTAGGTGACTTCTGAAGGCAATTGGTTCCACTAGATTTTAGTTAGGGGTATCAGAGTAAAGGGGGCTGAATACAAATGCACGCTACAGTTTTCACATATTTATTTGTAAAAAACATTTGAAGACCATTTATCATTTCCTTCCGCTGAACAATTATGTGCCACTTTAAATTTTGTCTATCACATTCAGGCCCATACTGGCCATAGGGCATACCGGGCATTTGCCCGGTGGTCCGGGTCCGCTGGGCCGCATATCACATCTCCCCACTCTGCAGCTGCTTGGCCGGCCTCTCTGCGACAAGCTCCATGGCCGTCTCCGCGGCCGACTCCGCGGAGACGGTCGCATTTATTTCTGTCAGAGTCCCGGCCGGGTCCACTCCCCACTATCAAGGCAGCGGGCTGGGCTGCTCCTTGTGCCAGCACCGCTCACCACGGCCGGCTCCACGGCCATCTCCGTGGCTGTCCAGCCACCCTTCTACTCAGCTTAGTGAAGTTTGGACAGGTCCTGTGACCATGAAGGGGAAGGACCTGGAGAAGATCTCCTCTGCCTGGTGTCGTAAAAGGACCTGCGACTACTAGAAAGGTAAGTGACACTATGCCAGCCTGCATATTTTTTTATTTTTTTTTTATGCATCTTGGCTGCTAATGTGTTTTTTCTTTTTATCATGCCTGCCAATGTGTTTTTTTTTTTATCATGCCTGCCAATGTGTTTTTTTTTTTTTATCATGCCTGCCAATGTGTGTTTTTTTTTTATCATGCCTGCCAATGTGTGTTTTTTTTTTTTTATCATGCCTGCCAATGTGTTTTTTTTTTATCATGCCTGCCAATGTGTTTTTTTTATATCATGCCTGCCAATGTGTGTTTTTTTTTTTTATCATGCCTGCCAATGAGGTTTTTTTTTGGTATCTTGGCTGATAATTTTTTTTTTTTTTATGCCTACCAATGTTTTAAACTGATCTTAATAAAAAATAAAAGTGGTCAGTCTATCTTGAAGACCCTATTCACACTGGTCATCTCCTGTATTAGATCCGCAGTCTCTGGTCATCTCCTGTATTAGATTTGCAGTCTCTGCTCATCTCCTGTATTAGGTCCGCAGTCTCTGGTCATCTCCTGTATTAGATCCGCAGTCTCTGGTCATCTCCTGTATTAGATCCGCAGTCTCTGGTCATCTCCTGTATTAGATCCTCAGTCTCTGGTCATCTCCTGTATTAGGTCCGCAGTTTCTGGTCATCTCCTGTATTAGATCCGCAGTTTCTGGTCATCTCCTGTATTAGATTTGCAGCCTCTGGTCATCTCCTGTATTAGATCTGCAGTCTCTGGTCATTTCCTCTATTAGATTTGCAGTCTCTGGTCATCTCCTGTATTAGATTTGCAGTCTCTGGTCATCTCCTGTATTAGATCCGCAGTCTCTGGTCATCTCCTGTATTAGATCCGCAGTCTCTGGTCATCTCCTGTATTAGATCCGCAGTCTCTGGTCATCTCCTGTATTAGATCCGCAGTCTATGGTCATCTCCTGTATTAGATCCGCAGTCTCTGGTCATCTCCTTTATTAGATCCGCAGTCTCTGGTCATCTCCTGTATTGAATCCGCAGTCTCTGGTCATCTCCTGTATTAGATCCGCAGTCTCTGGTCATCTCCTTTATTAGATCCGCAGTCTCTGGTCATCTCCTGTATTGAATCCGCAGTCTCTGGTCATCTTCTGTATTAGATCCGCAGTCTCTGGTCATCTCCTGTATTAGATCCGCAGTCTCTGGTCATCTCCTGTATTAGATCCTCAGTCTCTGGTCATCTCCTGTATTAGGTCCGCAGTTTCTGGTCATCTCCTGTATTAGATCCACAGTCTCTGGTCATCTCCTGTATTAGATCCGCAGTCTCTGGTCATCTCCTGTATTAGATCCGCAGTCTCTGGTCATCTCCTGTATTAGGTCCGCAGATTCTGGTCATCTCCTGTATTAGATCCGCAGTCTCTGGTCATCTCCTGTATTAGATTTGCAGCCTCTGGTCATCTCCTGTATTAGATTTGCAGTCTCTGGTCATCTCCTGTATTAGATTTGCAGTCTCTGGTCATCTCCTGTATTAGATCCGCAGTCTCTGGTCATCTCCTGTATTAGATCCGCAGTCTCTGGTCATCTCCTGTATTAGATTTGCAGTCTCTGGTCATCTCCTGTATTAGATTTGCAGTCTCTGGTCATCTCCTGTATTAGATCCGCAGTCTCTGGTCATCTCCTGTATTAGATCCGCAGTCTCTGGTCATCTCCTGTATTAGATTTGCAGTCTCTGGTCATTCCCTGTATTAGATCCGCAGTCTCTGGTCATCTCCTGTATTAGATTTGCAGTCTCTGGTTATCTCCTGTATTAGATCTGCAGTCTTTGGTTATCTCCTGTATTAGATTTGCAAATCTATTTTGCTATTTGTTATTGTATTGAATCGTTCATTAAAGATGTTATCATATATTTACATAATTCCAAATGATTGACAAGTTACAGTGACTGAAGCAGGCTAAATATAACTAAAATACATTGAGAAACCGGTTGCCATTATTTGTAATTTTTTTTTTTTTTTTTACTGGGCTGCTCAGTTTAGAATGCCCGGGCCTATTTTATGTCCCAGTCCGGGCCTGATCACATTAAATACCAATAAAATACATTTGAGTTCTTTTGTTGTAACATGACAAAATGTGGAAAATTTCAAGGGGTATGAATACTTTTTTTAAGGCACTGTATATCTACATGTCTTCCTATAGTCTATGTAGTAACTTTTTTATCTTTATATACAGTTGTGCTCATAAGTTTACATACCCTGGTGATTTTGGCTTGATAACATGCACACAAGTTAACACAAAGGGGTTTGAATGGCTATTAAAGGTAACCATCCTCACCTGTGATCTGTTTTCTTGTAATTAGTATGTGTATAAAAGGTCAATGAGTTTCTGGACTCCTGACAGACCCTTGCATCTTTCATCCAGTGCTGCACTGATGTTTCTGGATTCTGAGTCATGGGGAAAGCAAAAGAATTGTCAAAGGATCTGCAGGAAAAGGTAGTTGAACTGTATAAAACAGGAAAGGGATTTAAAAAGATATCCAGGTAATTGAGAATACCAATCAGCAGTGTTCAAACTCTAATCAAGAAGTGGAAAAAGAGGGGTTCTGTTAAAACCAAACCACGGTCAGGTAGACCAACTAAGCTTTCAGCCACAACTGCCAGGAAAATTGTTTGGGATGCAAAGAAAATCCCACAAATAACTTCAGGTGAAATACAGGACTCTGAAAACATGTGGTGTGGCTGTTTCAAGATGCACAATAAGGAGGCACTTGAAAGATGGGCTGCATGGTTGAGTCGCCAGAAGAAAGCCATTACTACGCAAATGCCACAAAGTATCCCGCTTACAATACGCCAAACAGCACAGAGACACGCCTCAAACCTTCTGGCACAAAGTGATTTGGAGTGATGAGACCAAAAATTTAGCTTTTTGGCCACAACCATAAACGCTACATTTGCAGAGGAGTCAACAATGCCTATGATGAAAGGTCCACCATTCCTACTGTGAAACACGGAGGTGGATCGCTGATGTTTTGTATGTGTGAGCTACAAAGGCACAGGACATTTGGTCAAAATTGATGGTAAGATGAATGCAGTATGTTATCAAACAATACTGGAGGAACATTTGCGTTCATCAGCAAGGAAGCTGTCACGTACCTAGTGGCGAGTCTGGATTGCAGTGGGAGACCTCTCTTACATCCCAGACTTGCGACCCCTGGTGATGAGGACAGGGGGGCGCAGAAGTCAAAGGAGGCACGAGTGTCTGTAAGGAACAACAGCTGCAGGTGGGTCACAGGACTAGACCAGCGGAGGCAGGAACCGGCAAGCAGCAGGTGACAGGAACCAGCAGACAGCAGGTGACAGGAACCAGCAGACAGCAGGTGACAGGAACCAGCAGACAGCAGGTGACAGGAACCAGCAAGCAACAGGTGACAGGAACCAGCAGACAACAGGAACTGGCAGGTATGCAGCGGATCACAGGAAGCAGCAGACAGCAGGAACTGGCAGGTATGCAGCGGATCACAGGAACCAGCAGACAACAGGAACTGGCAGGTATGCAGCGGATCACAGGAACCAGCAGACAACAGGAACTGGCAGGTATGCAGCGGACTACAGGAACCAGCAGACAACAGGAACTGGCAGGTATGCAGCGGATCACAGGAACCAGCAGACAACAGGAACTGGCAGGTATGCAGCGGACTACAGGAACCAGCAGACAACAGGAACTGGCAGGTATGCAGCGGATCACAGGAACCAGCAGACAACAGGAACTGGCAGGTATGCAGCGGATCACAGGAACCAGCAGACAACAGGAACTGGCAGGTATGCAGCGGACTACAGGAACCAGCAGACAACAGGAACTGGCAAGTATGCAGCGGATCACAGGACAGGTGCACAGGTAGGTCAGACAAGCCGGGTTTGGTAACAGAGGACACACTGCGGATAAGCCAAGGGATAAGCCAGAGAATGGTCGTGGGTAAGCCGGGATCGGGGCAGGCAGGAAGCAGAGCAGGTAAGAGGACAAGCCGGGTCACAGGTGCAGATACAAAGAAGTACAGGACTTAGCAAACGGAACGCTGTAGATCAGGCAGCAAGGATTGCATGGAGATGGCTGGTTTAAATAGCCCGCCCGGCGCTAGTAACCGCGCGCGCGCCCGTCCGCGCACGTGCACCCGCTCGATTCCGCGCATGCGCAGTGGCCCGCGCACCCGTTCGAGCCCGCACACGCAATCGCAGCAGTGGAGAACCACTAGGCCCAGCAGAGCTTTCCTTACATTGCCCCCCCCCCAAGGGGCAGCCTCCGGATGCCCAACTGGGACCACTTTTCTGGGTGAGCTCTCTTGAAAGCTTGGATCAAATGCTTGGCATGCAAGTTGGTTTCGGGCTCCCAGGAATTCTCTTCAGAACCATACCCTTTCCACTTGATGAGGTATTGTATCTGGTTATTCCTTTTTCGGCAGTCCACAATTGTCTCCACCTCGAATTCCTCTTCCCCATTGACCATTATCGGGGGTGGGGGATCCGTGGATCGCCCAGGGAAGGAATTGGGGACTGCTGGCTTCAGGAGCGAAACATGGAAGACCGGGTGTACCCGAAGTGACTCCGGCAACTCCAGCTCGTATGCTACCTCGTTGATTTTCCGCTTCACAGCGAAGGGACCCAAGAATCTGGGGCCTAACTTCCTAGAAGGGCAGGCAAGTCGGAGGTTAACTGTGGACAACCATACTTTGTCCCCAGGTTCCAGTACCAATTGCCCCTGTCTGCCCCTGTCAAAGACCTCTTTATTAAGATTTTGTGCCCGAGTCATAGTTTCCTGCAACAACTTATTGTTAGTTGAAAAGAAGTCCACGGTCTCAAAAACAGCAGGAACAGCACATTCTGGTACAGAGTTAGGCAGGAATGATGGGTGGTAACCATAGTTGGCAAAAAACGGAGTCTGTTTGGTAGTGGAGTGGGTGGAGTTATTGTAGGCGAATTCCGCCAATGGTAACAGAGAGAGCCAGTCCTGTTGAGAAAAGGATGAAAAGCAACGCAGATACTGCTCAAGAGTCTGGTTTGTCCTTTCTGTCTGCCCGTTTGTCTGTGGGTGGTAAGCAGAGGATAAAGATAGTTCGATGCCAAGAGAGTTGCAGAGGGCCTTCCAGAACCGGGACGTGAATTGGACGCCCCTGTCCGAGATGATGTTTGCTGGAATTCCGTGAAGTCTGACAATGCCTGTAATGAAGGCTTGGGCAGTCTCTGGTGCCGAAGGAGTCCCCTTCATGGGAATGAAGTGGGCCATTTTGGACAGCCGGTCCACTACCACAAAGATGGCTGTATGGCCTTCGGAAGGGGGAAGTTCTACAATAAAGTCCATGGTTATTAACTTCCACGGCCTTTCCGGAGCAGGTAGGGGTTTGAGTAGCCCCCAGGATTTGGTCCTGCAGCTCTTGTTGCGGGTGCACACTGTACATGATTCCACATACCTTTGGCAGTCCTTTGCCAGTTGGGGCCACCAGAAGGTGCGCTGGACTAGGTCCGTGGTCTTGGCTATGCCGAAGTGCCCAGCCAGTACATGGTCATGGCATAGCCCAAGTATAGTGACCCGGAGACTTTCTGGAACGAAGATCTTACCGCCGGACCAGAATAGGCCATCTTTGGCGGAGACTCCTGGTTTAGCAGGCGGCGGGTCCTCCCTGGACGCCTGCTTGATCCGGCTTAATAAGTCTTCATGGAGAAGTAGAAAATTCTCTGCAGTTAAGATGGTGTCAGGTGGATTAGGCTCCTTAGGGTCGATGAACATCCGTGATAGGGCATCAGGTTTGGTATTTTTGGAGCCCGGCCTATAGGTGACATGGAAGGCGAACCGGGAGAAAAACAGTGCCCACCTGGCCTGACGTGGCTTTAGCCTCTTGGCGGCCTTCAAATACTCCAGGTTCTTGTGGTCTGTATATATGAGGATTGGGTGAGCCGCTCCCTCCAACAGGTACCGCCATTCCTCCAGTGCCGCCTTGATTGCTAACAGTTCTCGGTCGCCCACGTCGTAGTTCCGCTCGGGAGGTGTCAGCTTACGAGAAAAGAACCCAACGGGAAACAGGAGAGCCTTGGGGCCTTGCCTCTGCGATAGTATCGCCCCGACAGCGATTTCTGATGCGTCCACCTCCAAGACAAATGGGAGAGCCGGGTCGGGGTGCTTCAGGACGGAGGCAGAGGTGAAGAGCTTCTTGAGGGCGACAAAGGCGGCCTGGGCCTCGTTTGTCCATTGGAACGAGTCCCTTGTCGGGTTAGTTGTGTGATGGGGGAGATGATGGCCGAGAAGCCCTTAATAAATTTCCGATAGAAATTAGAAAAACCCACAAACCGCTGTACCCCTTTTTTATCCACCGGTGCAGGCCAGTCTAGAATAGCGGAGATTTTCTGGGGGTCCATCTTAATGCCTTCGATGGAGATGATGAGCCCCAAGAACTGTATGCTCTGTTGCTCAAACTCGCATTTCTCGGGTTTCGCATACAGACCATGTTGCCGCAGTCGCCCCAACACGCATTTGACGTGTTGTCGGTGACTGTCAATGGAAGAAGAAAAAATCAAGATGTCATCTAGATAGATGATCACGAACAAGTCTAAGTAGTCTCGAAAAATGTCATTAATGAAATGTTGGAACGTGGCAGGGGCGTTACAGAGTCCGAAGGGCATCACAAGGTATTCAAAGTGCCCGAATCGCGTACGGAAGGCGGTCTTCCATTCATCGCCCTTCCGGATGCGCACCAGGTTATACGCCCCGCGGAGATCCAACTTGGTGAAGATGACCGCTGCCCCCAGCCTCTGGAACAACTCGGGAACTAACGGCAAGGGGTAGCGATTTTTGATGGTCACCTTATTTAATTCCCTGTAATCGATACATGGCCGAAGGGAATGGTCCTTTTTCTCAACGAAGAAAATGCCGGCTCCGGCAGGTGACGTAGAGGAACGGATAAAGCCCTTTCGCAGGTTGTCATCAATGTAGTCCTTAAGGGCGGAGAGCTCCAGCTCGGACAGGGGGAAGATCCTCCCAAAGGGAACTTCAGCTCCGGGGAGAAGCTCAATAGGGCAATCGTAGACCCGATGAGGAGGAAGGGTCTCTGCCCCTTTTTTGCTAAAGACATCCAGAAAAGAGTGATAGTCCTTGGGAACCAGCTGACGGGTCTCGTTATCCAGACACATTAAGGTGGTTGACTGGGCGTCAGTCCGAGGCAGACAATGTTGGGAGCAGTAAGGAGAGGAGAAGGTAATCTCCTTGGTGGACCAGTCTATGCAGGGGTTATGGGCGCGAAGCCAAGGCATGCCCAAAATGACCGGGAACAGTGGGGAAGAAATAATGTCCAGACACAGCAACTCCTGGTGAAGATGGTTTATGCATGCCGGAAGAGGTTGTGTTTCTAGGGTGACAGGCCCAGACCTGATGGCTGAACCATCGGCCAGGTGTATCTGCAGTCCTTGGGCCTTGCTCTGTAAAGGGATGCTATGAGCAGCAGCAAAGTCCGAGTCCATGAAACAACTGCAGGCTCCAGAGTCAATAATGGCGGGGACCGTAATGTTCTTTCCGGGGAGCTGCTACAAAATAGGGAGAGCAAGGTGAGAAGAGGCGTCAGTAACGGCCATAATCTGGTCAACTGAAGGAGGGCGCCACTTACGGGTCTTGGCTGGACAGGTTCGCACATAATGCCCTGGCTCCCCGCAGTATAGACACAAATTGTCCCGACGGCGTCTCAGCCGTTCCTCGGGAGTGAGAGCAGGGCGAAGCACACCCACCTGCATGGGCTCAGTTCCTTCGGTGGAGGCAGAGGGTCGAGCCGACGGTGGACCTCTAGGAAAGTAGGGTACCTTTGGCAGCATCCAGGAGGGACGGGGTGAAGCAGAGGCCCTCTTAGACCGTCGTTCGCGTAGGCGCCTGTCGATCTGTATGGCCTGGTTGATGAGCTCCTCCAGGGTTGGAGGGACCCCAACCCTAGCAAGTTCATCCTTGAGGGGATCTGACAACCCCAACCGGAACTGGTGGCGGAGGGCCGCGTCATTCCAGCTGGTATCAGCACTCCATCTCCTGAACTCAGCAGCATAGTCCTCGGCGGGCCTACGCCCTTGGAGTAGGGCATGGAGAGCAGACTCAGCCGTGGCACAAAGTTGTGGGTCCTCATACATTCGGGCCATTGCGTCAAAGAAGGTGTTTAGATGAGCAAGTTCCGCGGCCTCCTGTTTAAGCAGACGGTGGGCCCAGAGCTGGGGGTCGTTCTGGAGCAGGGAAATCACAAAGCCCACTTTGGTGGTCTCCAAAGAAAATGTTCGGGGTTGTAGTGCAAAGAACAACTCGCATGCACTGCGGAAAGTCCTGAACTTGATACGCTCCCCGGAGAACCTCTCAGGTGTGGGTACTCGAGGTTCCGGGGGTAGCATCACAACAGTCGGTGGAGTAGGCTGGCCAGTGGTGAGACCTGGGGACCCCTGAGTAAGGACATGTTTTTCAAGTCGGGTGTAACCTTCCTGCAGGTTAGTGACCGCTTGTGCTAGGCCTGCTAGGTGTATGCAGAGTTCTTCCATAGGAGAGGCTCCCTGCTCAGACTCGGTCATGGCTGCCTGATACTGTCACGTACCTAGTGGCGAGTCTGGATTGCAGTGGGAGACCTCTCTTACATCCCAGACTTGCGATCCCTGGTGATGAGGACAGGGGGGCGCAGAAGTCAAAGGAGGCACGAGTGTCTGTAAGGAACAACAGCTGCAGGTGGGTCACAGGACTAGACCAGCGGAGGCAGGAACCGGCAAGCAGCAGGTGACAGGAACCAGCAGACAGCAGGTGACAGGAACCAGCAGACAGCAGGTGACAGGAACCAGCAGACAGCAGGTGACAGGAACCAGCAAGCAACAGGTGACAGGAACCAGCAGACAACAGGAACTGGCAGGTATGCAGCGGATCACAGGAAGCAGCAGACAGCAGGAACTGGCAGGTATGCAGCGGATCACAGGAACCAGCAGACAACAGGAACTGGCAGGTATGCAGCGGACTACAGGAACCAGCAGACAACAGGAACTGGCAGGTATGCAGCGGATCACAGGAACCAGCAGACAACAGGAACTGGCAGGTATGCAGCGGACTACAGGAACCAGCAGACAACAGGAACTGGCAGGTATGCAGCGGATCACAGGAACCAGCAGACAACAGGAACTGGCAGGTATGCAGCGGATCACAGGAACCAGCAGACAACAGGAACTGGCAGGTATGCAGCGGAATACAGGAACCAGCAGACAACAGGAACTGGCAGGTATGCAGCGGATCACAGGAACCAGCAGACAACAGGAACTGGCAGGTATGCAGCGGACTACAGGAACCAGCAGACAACAGGAACTGGCAGGTATGCAGCGGATCACAGGAACCAGCAGACAACAGGAACTGGCAGGTATGCAGCGGATCACAGGAACCAGCAGACAACAGGAACTGGCAGGTATGCAGCGGACTACAGGAACCAGCAGACAACAGGAACTGGCAAGTATGCAGCGGATCACAGGACAGGTGCACAGGTAGGTCAGACAAGCCGGGTTTGGTAACAGAGGACACACTGCGGATAAGTCAAGGGATAAGCCAGAGAATGGTCGTGGGTAAGCCGGGATCGGGGCAGGCAGGAAGCAGAGCAGGTAAGAGGACAAGCCGGGTCACAGGTGCAGATACAGAGAAGTACAGGACTTAGCAAACGGAACGCTGTAGATCAGGCAGCAAGGATTGCATGGAGATGGCTGGTTTAAATAGCCCGCCCGGCGCTAGTAACCGTGCGCGCGCCCGTCCGAGTCCGCGCACGTGCACCCGCTCGATTCCGCGCATGCGCAGTGGCCCGCGCACCCGTTCGAGCCCGCACACGCAATCGCAGCGGTGGAGAACCACTAGGCCCAGCAGAGCTTTCCTTACAGAAGCTGCACATGGGACGTACTTAGACATTCCAACATGACAATGATCCAAAACACAAGGCCAAGTCGACCTGTCATTGGCTTCAGCAGAATAAAGTGAAGGTTCTGGAGTGGCCATCTCAGTCTCCCGACCTCAATATCATTGAGCCACTTTGGGGAGATCTCAAACGTGAAAAAGAAGAATTGTTGCTCTACATAAAGATAGCCTAAGCTATAAGAAAATTGCCAAGACCCTGAAACTGAGCTGCAGCACGCTGAACAAAACCATACAGTGGTTTAAAAGAACAGGTTCCACTCAGAACAATCCTCGCCATGGTCGACCAAAGAAGTTGAGTGCACGTGCTCAGCGTCATATCCAGAGGTTGTCTTTGGGAAATAGAGGTATGAGTGCTGCCAGCATTGCTGCAGAGGTTGAAGGGGTTGGGGGTCAGCCTGTCAGTGCTCGGATTATATGCCGCACACTGCATCAAATTGGTCTGCATGGCTGTCGTCCCAGAAGGAAGCCTCTTCTAAAGATGATGAAAAAGAAAGCCCACAAACAGTTTGATGAAGACAAGCAGACTAAGGACATGGATTACTGGAACCACGTCCTGTGGTCTGATGAGACCAAGATAAACTTATTTGGTTTAGATGGTGCCAAGTGTGTGTGGCGGCAACCAGGTGAGGAGTACAAAGACCAGTGTGCCTTGTCTACAGTCAAGCATGGTGATCCCCTCCCTTCAGAGACTGGGCCGCAGGGCAGTATTCCAACATGACGACCCCAAACACACCTACAAGATGACCACTGCGTTGCTAAAGAAGCTGAGGGTAAATTTGTTGGACTGGCCAAGCATGTCTCCAGACCTAAACCCTATTGAGCATCTGTGGGGCATCCTCAAATGAAAGGTGGAGGAGCGCAAGGTCTCTAACATCCACCAGCTCTGTGATGTTGTCATGGAGGAGTGGAATAGGACTCCAGTGGCAACCTGTGAAGCTCTGGTGAACTCCATGCCCAAGACGGTTAAGGCAGAGCTGGAAAATAATGGTGGCCACACAAAATATTGACACTTTGGGCCCAATTTGGACATTTTCTCTTAGGGGTGTACTCACTTTTGTTGCCAGCGATTTAGACATTAATGGCTGTGTGTTGAGTTATTTTGAGGGGAGAGCAAATTTACACTGTTATACAAGCTGTACACTCACTAGTTTACATTGTAGCAAAGTGTGATTTCTTCAGTGTTGTCACATGAAAAGATATAGTAAAAAATATTTACAAAAATGTGAGGGGTGTACTCATTTTTGTGAGCTACTGTGTGTGTGTGTATAGAGATGCACCGAAATTTCGACCTAAAATGGTGCTGTCGGCATTCAGCCAATAAGAAAAAGGTGCAGATAAGGCCAGCGAAAACGCACCGCATTTTTTGCTGCAAATTTGTGCCGATTTTTTCCTGGGAATTCTGGCAATTTTGGGCTGATCTTATCATGATTTACTGTGCTCACGGTGTGTTTTTATTTTTATTTATTTTTTATTTTATAGGTCACTATTACTTTTATAGGTGACTCAAACACTCCAAAAACACATCAAAAACATAACATGGGTGCGTTGATGATGCATTCTTGCTGCGTGTTCAATGCATTTGAACTGGGAGGTGCGTTATTTGTGCATATTTTTATTAACTAACCAAAAAGGCACCACATTGGAAGCCCAACGGACCAGTGTGCAGACATACATAGAATTTAAAGGGATACATTTTTCTTGAGCTTTTCTTGTGCTAAAGGTGCCAAATATGGCTGACAATAAATTCATTTAAATTGATGATATTAATTACCGCAAAAAGCCGAATATAACACAATTGTATATCATTTTTATTTTTTTTTAAATGTAATTTTTCGGTTTTGGCCTTCGGCCAAGTAGGTCCTGCATTTTTGGTTTTGGCACCAAAATTTCCATTCGGTGCACTATATATATATATATATATATATATATATATATATATATATATATATATATATACATATATATATGTATATAAATATACACTGTGTATATATAGTGGATGAAGTCTACACAAGTCTGGTAAAGGGTTCTGTGATGTAAAAAATGAGACAGATAAATCATTTCAGAACTTTTTTCACCTTTTAATGTGACCTATAAACTGCACAACTCAATTGAAAAACAAACGGAAATCTTTTAGTTTGGGGAAGTAAAAATAAAATAATGTGCACACCCTCTTATTACTGGGGATGTAGCTGTGTTCATAATTAGGCAATCGCATTCAAACTCATGTTAAATCAGAGTCAGTACACACCTGCCATTCAAGTGCCTCCGATTACCCCCTCCCCCCCTAATAAAGATTTCAGTTTGTTGTTTAACTGAGTTGTACAGTTTATAGGTCACATTAAGGCCCCTTTCACACTGAGGCGCTATGCAGGTGCTAAAGTTCTAAAAATTGCGCCTGCAAAGCGCATTTAAACAGCCGCTGCTGTCTCTCCAGTGTGAAAGCCCGAGGGTTTTCACACTGAAGCGGTGCGCTTGCAGGACGCTGAAAAATGTCCTGAAGGCCGCATCTTTGGAGCGCTGTACGAGCGGAGTATTTACCTCTTATTTCCCCAGACCAGGCAGGTTTTATGCCTAAGAAGGCCACGGATATCAATCTACGTAGGGTTTTCACGCACACACAGTTAGGCCCAGATATTTCCAGTGGCGGGATATTGGTCTTCCTGGATTTGGAAAGGGCGTTTGATTCCATGGATTGCAAATACATGAGTGTGGTATTGGAAGTGTTTGGCTTCGGCCCTCATTTTAGAAAGTGGATTGACAGTCTCTATCACTCCTCAACTGCGACCATAAAACTGACGAATCCCACAGTATGTTATCAGAGTATTATCGGTGGGTAGGGGCACTCGCCAAGGATGCCCTTTGTCCCTGGGTCTTTTCTCCATTATGATTGAACCCTTGGCTGCTGCCTTGATGGCCTCCACAGAGGTACGGGGGATAACTGTAGTTAGCTTGAATTAAAAAATGTCTCTATATGCGGATGACAGGGTTCTTTTTTTGTGTGGCTCTGATAATTCCCTGTCTGCAGCTTTGGACATCTTAAATTCCTTTGCACAATTCTCTGGCCTGAAAGTCAACTGGGGGAAATCCCAGATTCTCCCACTCAGGACACTGTCTCCCCATTGTAGGGTTCCCGCCAATTGCCATTTACAACAGGTAGAGGTGATCAAAAATCTGGGGTTGTACATTTCCAACTCTGTATCTGATTTTATTACATTAAATGTAAGTCCACTTTTGTTAAAACTTAAATCTAGGCTACAGGCATGGCAGAATTTACCTTTAACACTTATTGGCAGGGTGAATTTAGTGAAAATTACATTTTTACCTTTATTTTTATATATATTCTGGAACTCACCTGTCTGGATACCGAAACATATCTTCAAAAAAATTGATCAGCTTGTGACGACCTTCCTGTGGCAGGGGCGGCACCCCAGATCAAACTCTGGGTGTTGCAACTGCTGTGGAAACTAGGGGGGCTGGTGGTCCAGGACTTATATAGGTACTTCCTAGCGGGTCAACTGGTCTTTGTTCATAGGTGGTTTAGTCTACCTGAGGACGATACCGCTAATACACTGGAGGCGGCTATTGTCGGCTGGTATGAGGCGCTGACACATCTTTTGCTACATGGAAATAGGGCTCCGTATAATGTTAAAGAATCCATGCGTGCAACTGGCAGGGCGTGGGTAGTGGCTAATAAGATGAGTAGAGATTTACCGATTTACCCTCACACACCGCTATGGAAGAATCCCAACCTGACACACTTCCTTGAGTACCCAGATCTAATCATTTGGACTAAATATGGTATTAAGACTCTGAAAGATATAGTGGGTAACGGGAAACTCCTGCAGTTTGATATTCTGAAAACGAAATTGCATCTTCCTAACACTCACTTGTTTCATTATCTGTAGCTTAGACATGCATACACTGCCCAATTTGGAGATACTAGTATTAGACTGCAAATGAGTGATCTAGAATCTCTACTCAGGGAAAACACTTTAGATAAGGTCCTGTCTACGGTATATAGACAGTTGTTTACAGCGCAGCTGGCGATCTCCTCACAAGATGTAGAGCAGCATGGGAGGCAGTTTTCCCCCAGATAGATGGGGACGACTGGGATGATATATGGGATATTAACTTCACTAGACGATTGTCAACCAGGGATCAGCTCATCCCATTTAAATT
This sequence comes from Lithobates sylvaticus, assembly GCA_028564925.1. Taxonomy (NCBI): domain Eukaryota; kingdom Metazoa; phylum Chordata; class Amphibia; order Anura; family Ranidae; genus Lithobates; species Lithobates sylvaticus. Next base: position 478,139,410 of record CM053027.1, read on the forward strand.
TTTACATCGCATATACCTTACTCCAGCTCGATTGGCTAAAATGTTCCTTACCCAGTCGCCCTGTTGCTGGTGGTGTACTTCACCCACTGCAGATTTCTTACATGTATTCTGGAATTGTACAGCCATCCAAGCGTTTTGGTGGGGGGTCACTGAGTGTATCGCAGAGGTATGTCTCTTGGGACTGGTTGACACTCTAGCTCCAAAAAGAGTGACTAGGTACTTTGCTGACAATCCTGATTTACAATGCTAGGAAAGTGATAGTACTCTCATGGAAAAAGTCTACCCCTCCATCCATTCCAGCATGGAAAGCTTAGGTAAAATCTAGCTGTTATTGTTCTCCGCATAAATAACCTATGTAAATAAATAAGTAAAGAATATTTTTAGAGATTTGATGGTCATTATACATATGTGCTTGGTTTGCAGCTTAGACACACAATGCACTCTTGTTTTCGTTTCAGTGGGACAGAAAGAACAAAAAACCCATAAAATTTAGAAGGAATGACCAAAACGCGCCTCATTTGTTCCACAACAAAAGAATGTGGACCCTGAAAAGGTTAACCATGCTCCTGCACATTAATGTGAAAAATGGTTTATGAAACATTTGCTAAAGCAATAGTTAAAACCAAAACTGCATGAATGTGCCTAAGAAATACAATATGCAGGATTAGTGTTAAAGTGATTGTAAGGGCGCACTTTTTTTTTAACCTAAAATAAAAAAGAGGTTTATACTTACTTGCTCTGTGCACTGCTGTTGCGCAGAGTGGCTCCTTACCTCTTCTTCTGGGGTCCCCCCGCTGGTGCTGTCCGCTCCTCCTCTTCTCTGTGTGCCCCCATAGCAAGTTGCTTGCTATGGGGGCACACATGAGGGCTCGCTCCCAAAGCAGGCTGTGTGTCCATGGACACACACATCAAGGCTTGGCTAGGTTCCGCCCCCGCTCCCTCCTAACTGTATTCGATTGACAGCAGCAGGAGCCAATGGCTCCCCCTGCTATTCCTGTGAGACCGGGAACAGAGACCAATGCTGTTGCAAATGGGTACAAACTGTTGGATCAATACAGGACTCCTGTAAGTATTTACGAAGTTGGGGGATACAAACAACGACAGAATACATTTAAAACATTGTGAAATTATTTCACAAATATTCTAACCAAGAAATGGTGGGCACATTACTTTTGTTTAGAGACTCCATAGGTGGAATGAAAATATGTCATGTTAGTGCAGAGAATTTACATTTTTATATGTACCAGGTATGCTCTAATGGCAAAGACACACTGAGGGTTTTATTTACTAATTGCAAATAGATTGTTCACTTTGCAAGGGAATTTGTGCAGCACTTTACAATAAAAAGGGAGACAATACAGTGACAATTGAATGAAGAGGGTATGTGGCGCTAACCCTTAAGTAAATCAATAAATAATCTAAAATGACCAGTTTGCAAAGCTCAGAGTATCCGAAAGATGAGTGACCTTTCACATAAATAGATATATAAAACCATAAAATAATGAACTAAATAGATAAAATTCCTTAATAGCAATACACATAAAACATTGAATAAATATAAGACGTGTGTAAAAAAATATTCAATAAAAGTGATGGTGCTATAATAACCGTGCTGAAAATAAATATATGTGCTGGGGTAAAAATGATGATGGAGTAGGGTTAAAAATAGTGAACACGAAATCTTCTATCAATAAAAGGTGCACAGTGCAACGTGCAAAATGTGTGAATAGAGAACCAATAAAGAACCAATAAATTGGTTCTGAGAGTGCAAGGTAATTGCAAGGAAATTGCAAGGGAAATAAATGATTGAATGTGCAGAAATATCCAAAATAATGACACAGTGACCATACAGATGAAAACAGTGTGTCACTGTAGGTAAGGTATAATCAGATGATACCAAAACAATAATATCGCTGAAAAAAATATATAAAAAATAAAAGTAAAATTTGGTGCACTACAAGTCCCAGCTTGTGAAAAAAAAATGGCAAAAAATAAACGATAAAGTCCACAATCTGGAACAATGAAGAGCATAAGGCTCTGGAATAAGTGAAGGTGAGTAGAAATATTCAGGAATCTTTGTGTTGATCACAGTGATGATCCGTGCAGGCAGTGCTCCGTGCTGACTTCAGGGGTGCACCCTACTAGTTCCCCCAGCCTCTCACCTCTATTTGCGGCCCCTACAGGCCTAGTGGAGCAGATAGCCTCTAAGGTGGCAAGCCTGATTACTTTCCGGGTCCTCTTTCTTATGGGCTCCTATGGGCTCCTATAGGCTTCTATGGGCTCCTATGGACTCCTACTCCGATCCAAAAAGGCACTCCAGGGGTAAGGGGTCACTCACGGGTTAGATCAGCATGTAGGGGTTAAAGGTACAAAGAAGCGCTCCAATGTGTAGTAAAAAACAGGTTTAAGCAAGAAAACTTTAAATGTGAGTGGTTATTATGTTTGTTTCAATAAACCTGTTTTTTACTACACATTGGAGCGCTTCTTTGTACCTTTAACCCTTACATGCTGATCTAACCCGTGAGTGACCCCTTACCCCTGGAGTGCCTTTTTGGATCGGAGTAGGAGTCCATAGGAGCCCATAGAAGCCTATAGGAGCCCATAAGAAAGAGGACCCGGAAAGTAATCAGGCTTGCCACCTTAGAGTCTATCTGCTCCACTAGGCCTGTAGGGGCCGCAAATAGAGGTGAGAGGCTGGGGGAACTAGTAGGGTGCACCCCTGAAGTCAGCACGGAGCACTGCCTGCACGGATCATCACTGTGATCAACACAAAGATTCCTGAATATTTCTACTCACCTTCACTTATTCCAGAGCCTTATGCTCTTCATTGTTCCAGATTGTGGACTTTATCGTTTATTTTTTGCCATTTTTTTTTTCACAAGCTGGGACTTGTAGTGCACCAAATTTTACTTTTATTTTTTATATATTTTTTTCAGCGATATTATTGTTTTGGTATCATCTGATTATACCTTACCTACAGTGACACACTGTTTTCATCTGTATGGTCACTGTGTCATTATTTTGGATATTTCTGCACATTCAATCATTTATTTCCCTTGCAATTTCCTTGCAATTACCTTGCACTCTCAGAACCAATTTATTGGTTCTTTATTGGTTCTCTATTCACACATTTTGCACGTTGCACTGTGCACCTTTTATTGATAGAAGATTTCGTGTTCACTATTTTTAACCCTACTCCATCATCATTTTTACCCCAGCACATATATTTATTTTCAGCACGGTTATTATAGCACCATCACTTTTATTGAATATTTTTTACACACGTCTTATATTTATTCAATGTTTTATGTGTATTGCTATTAAGGAATTTTATCTATTTAGTTCATTATTTTATGGTTTTATATATCTATTTATGTGAAAGGTCACTCATCTTTCGGATACTCTGAGCTTTGCAAACTGGTCATTTTAGATTATTTATTGATTTACTTAAGGGTTAGCGCCACATACCCTCTTCATTCAATTTTACCTTTACAAGTGTGAGATCACTTATATGTTGGCTGCTTTCCTTTTACTTTTTCTCCTTATTTGATTTAATAGTTTTTGGTTGAGCGCACTGGTTACCCCTATTATCTAAATACAGTGACAATACAATTCAATACAAGAGGGTTAGGAGGGCCCTGCTTCTGCGAGCTTACAACCTAATAGGGTGGGGCTGGTTGAACATAAAGTAATCACTTCAAAAATAAGATTGAGACAATTCATCTCGAGATCTCTACTCTACAGATATCTCCCTCACTTTACAATCTTTGTCCACCGGTACAATCAATACTCTTGTTAACCCAGCTACTACAGAGGAAGTCAATAAACTTTTTTCTAACGCCCACCTAACCTCCTGCCCACTGGACCCTGTTCCTTCTCAAATACTACGGTCACCCTCTGACTATCCTACACTCTTTAACTCATATATCTAACCTCTCCCTCTCTATTGGCATCTTACCCAACCCTCTGGAACATGCACTAGTCAATCCCATACCAAAAAAGGCCTTACTGGACCCCACCGATCTTAACAACTTAAGACCCATCTCCTTACTCCCCTTTGCCTCCAAATTCCTTGAATGTTTAGTCTACAACCAACTGAGCAACCACCTCATTGAGAATAACCTTCTTGATCCCCTTCAGTCTGGGTTTCTTCTACAGCACTCCATTAATGCAGCTCTTCTAAAACAAAAACAAACTACTTACTAACAGCTAAAACCAACGGTCATTATTCCGTACTCTTACTCTTGGACCTCTCCGCTGCCTTTGATACAGTTGATCACCCCCTTCTCCTCAAAAAACTCAAATTGCTTGGTATCTATGGTCGTGCTCTCCGTTGGGGTCCCCCAAGGTTTTGACCTCCCTGGGTCAGCTGAGAGCCTCCCATGGTTTCCATTACCATTTATATGCCGATGACACCCAAATCTATCTCTCTACCCCTCAGCTCACCCCATCAGTCTCCTCACACATCACTGATTTACTAACAGATATATCAGCCTGGATGTCACTCCACTTCCTCAAACTGAATCTAGAAGTCCTGGAGACAAGCATGGGAGGTGGAAATTAAGGAGCTAGGGAGCAGGCGGTCTTAGGCAGAGCGGAGAGGATGGTTTGTGTGATATTTGTAGTCATAATTGGTGATGTAGCTCAGGGCAGAGTTGTAAATCGCTTTGTATGTTACTGTTAGTGTTTTGAATTTTATTTGTTGGGCAATGGGAAGCCAGTGGAGGGATTGGCAGAGAGAGTGACGGACACTTAACAGTTTGTAAGGTGGATGAGTGTGGCAGCAGCATTCATTATAGTCTGAAGAGGGGATATCCTGTGGAGAGGTAGGCCAATGAGAAGGGAGCTACAATAGCCAAGGCGAGAGATAACGAGGGAGTGAATAAGTTGCATAGTGGTTTCAGTGGTTAAAAAAGGGGCATATTTTGGAGATGTTGCGGAGGTGAAGTCTGCAAGATTTGGACAGCGATTGGATTTGGGGCTGAAAGGACAGGTCAGAGCCAGGGTGCCAGGATTACCCCTGGCATGAGGAGCTTATTGTTTTATTATTGATATTGATGGAGAATTCAGGGGAGGGGGCATGGGCAGGAGAAATATTATGAGCTCAGTTTTAGAAAGATTGAGTTGATATGTCAGTTAGAAAAAAAAAAATAGTTGACAGTATAAGGGCACTTACATAGTGCTACTAAAGATAGGTGCTTTCCATTTCCAGCATCGCAGAAGAGCCGCCGGGGTGTCCCTGTGGAAGGGTCCATGAGCAACGTATGTCAGCGGGAAGCTGAAGCCTCGAGGGACCTCAGGAGGACACCGGCTGAGTAACTCTGTGTAGGAGTGATCCGGAGCTGTTAGACTGGGGAGCCGCCTACCGCTGTGTCTGGCCAATCAGAACGCGTTTCGAAGGCGCAGCCATGCCTCCTAAATCGAGGCTTCAGCTTACCGCTGACATACGGCGCTCATGGACTCTTCCACAGGGACACACCCCAGCGGCTCTTCTGCGATGCTGGACGTGGAAAACACCTACCCTTAGTAGCAATATGTAAGTGCACTTTATACCGTCAACTATTTTTTGTATTTTATCCAAATAAAATAATGCTGCACTAGGATTTCCCTGGCGTTTCTCTTTCTCTTTTGCCTTCCTTTTTCCCACAGTGATCGGGTTTCCCAGCCCGTGCCTGAAGTATCATTGCTCCCTCTGCAGCACTTATTTCAAAGACTCTGATTTGACAGGGACTCATTCCCTAGAACTGTTTATTTCATTTCATTTTATCTCAGGACTTAGATTTTTTTTTTAAACTTTCATTTTTTACCTCTATAATTTTTCATTGTTGCTTAGACGAACTAGCATACCTATGCATGCCTTCCTACAATTTCTAATCATCAGATGTTTTAGTGCTGAGCGTTACACCAGTTCTTTGTGTGTGTGTGTTTTCTAATGATATGTCAGTTAGTAAGTTAGTAATGCAGGAGGAGACTGAAGGAGTGAGGAGTAAGAGATATGCCCCGTACACACGAGCGGACTTTCCCGCGGGAATGTCCGCCGGACTGGAGTCCGCCGGACAATCCGCCCGTGTGTGGGCGGACTAAGTTTTAAGTTCAGACTTAAAATTGTCCGCTGGACTCGCGAGTCCGGCGGACAATCCCGCGGTCTGTATGCTAGTCCGCGGGACTTTTGGAAATTAACGGACTTGCCGACGCAAGATCGGAAAGTCTGTTCATTTAGAACGTGACTTCAGGTAGACGGGACTAGCGAAGGCAGTGAATGCCGCCGCGCTAGCCCCGTCACCTGACATGGATTTAAAGGGAATCCCTACGCCGAAAAAAACGGCGTGGGGGTCCCCCCCAAATCCATTTCAGACCCTTATCCGAGCACGCAGCCTGGCCGGCCAGGAAAGGGGTGGGGACGAGCGAGCGCCCCCCCCTCCTGAGCCGTACCAGGCCTCGTGCCCTCAACATGGGGGGTGCCCTGGGGAGAGGGGGGCCGTGCGGCCCCCCCACCCCAAAGCACCTTGTCCCCATGTTGATGAGGACAAGGGCCTCTTCCCGACAACCCTGGCCGTTGGTTGTCGGGGTCTGTGGGCGGAGGGCTTATCGGAATCCGGGAGCCCCCTTTAATAAGGGGGCCCCCAGATCCCGGCCCCCCACCCTATGTGAATGAGTATGGGGTACGATGTACCCCTACCCATTCACCTAAGGTGTAAAAGTGTCAATAAAAAAAACACACAATTTGTTTTAAATATTTTATTGCACTGCTCCGGGGGTCTTCTTCCGCCTTGGAGGGTCTTCTCGCCGGACTCCTCCGCTCTCTTCTGCTCTTTTACCTAGCTCTTTTACCGAGCGGAGGAGCCCAGCTTTCTTCTTCGTCGTCCATGCCATCGTCTGGGGGTCTCGTTCCGCCTTCGGGGGTCTTCCAGGGTCTCTTCTGTTCTTGCCGCTGTCGCCGCTTTCTGCGCCGTCTTCTTCTTCTTCCTCTTCTTCTTCTTCTTCTCCTTCCGATGTTGACTCATCGCTCTCTCTGGCCGGAATGGCATAGACGCGCTGTGTTGTGACTTATATAGGGACAAGGAGGCGGGGTCACATGCACAGTCCCGGAGGATGCTGGTTCTGTGAGTGCAAGCCAGACTGTAAGGGGTCAAGATGGTTGTTGACAGTGAGGTAGGAGCCTAGATGGTTGTAGACTAAGCCTTCTAAAAGTTTAGAGGTAAACGGGAGCAAGGAGATGAATCTTAAGTTGTTCAGGTTGGTGGGGTCCAGTGAGGGCTTTTTAAGTATGAGGGTGATCAGTGCATGTTTTAGAGGGGAAGGTGGCAGTAGAGAGGGAGAGATTGAAGATGTGAGTGAGGGACCATAGGATAGAGGAAGAGGGTGACCGTAGTAGTTGTCAGGGCACAGGATCCATGGACAGGTGGTAAGGTGGGCTTCTGAGAAAATGTCATCCAATCATGTGCAAGTAAAAATGCCTTTTTTTATTTTCTTGAACATGATTGGGTATTCTTTGCAAAGTGAAGCTTCATCACATTCATTCCAATGAATGAAAGGTGCAACTTTCCTTGCAAAGTAAATAGCCTATTTGCCTTTTGAATTAAAAAAAAAATGAATTTAAAAAAACCCTCTTAGGATGGGATTTTAAAGGCAACAACAATTGTTTTAAAAGATTATATAAATTTATTGTACAAAAAGATAGAATTCTAACAAATAATACATGTTCCATATCGATAAAAACCGAAAACCAAAGCTTATGATTGATAAATGAACAGAATGATGAAAATTCCGACGCGTTTCCACATGGCTTTGTAGTTGCCAGTCTTCATCAGGGAATTATTGATCATCATCTATGAATTATATCAAAAGGGCTTATTAATATATCTCTATGCGGACAATTCATTAGTGACCAAAAAAGGATCACTAAATTCAAACATTTAATTGCATATATATAGAAAGTGAACACACTTACATCTACAAACATATCATCATGTATGGTGTTGCTCCCCCCTATGTCCTCAACTCCAGGGTGTCAGGAAAAAGCAGATGTTTCTATTATCTCTCTACAAGACGGCTAGAAAAATACTTTTCCTGTCGCATCATGGCAGCATACACATATGGGTTGTGGCTCCGCCCCCACAACCTGATAGGACCGCGTAGCTATTAAACCTTGAGAGGACCCCCGCCCCTACATTCTCCTTTTTTTCCTCACCTGACAAGACCGAAGAACAGCACCTCTTACCGCTATCGCCCCAGCCAGGTTCAAGCCTCTCCTGGGTGGAAGTCCTACCTGTACAGCCTCTAAATGAGCTAAATGGGGGAACCCCACTCTGATGGTCTCAGGGGTATGTAAAATGCTTCTCTTACCTTGACAAGCCTTAAATAGGCTTAGAATGCAGCGGCCTCCAACCCTGTCCTGCACCATGGTTCTTGGGCATATGTGTATCTCCTGCACTCTGTTTTTCGTTCCAGGCATGTTTAGAACGCTGGGGACATCTTCCCCTCTCCCTCTAGGTTACTTCCGCCCGGCGCCGAGTGTCTCAGCGCTTCTGCGCAGGCGCGGGCGGCTAATGCATCCACCTATAGCCTTGCCAGGCTCCAAAATGGCGCCGGGACGCGCACGGCGCTTCTGCGCATGCGCGGGAGTGACGTCACCGCGTCGGGAACGGCGCTAAATTTAAATCTGTGTCAGAATCACCTTTCCCTGTGGCTGTTTTGCACAGGAGAAAGAGCGATTTTGGACGTTTTTTTTGCAAAAACACTCCTATAGCTGCACCTACCTTCCCTATTAGCTTCCATTAAAGGTTAGTGAATTTTCTTCCCATTTCACCACTGCACCCTTACTTGCCTATGCTTACACTGACTTCCCTGCTTAAATAGATTTTCCTTCATGGAGGCCGCTGCCCCAGCAGACCATCGCCCACCGACTAGGTAAGAGGGGACGACGGGTAAGTAAGAAGAGGAAAAAGAGAGCCTGCCACTAACGCTGTCTAACCTGCACAGCCCTACCAGGTCATCAAGGTCATCACGACGCTCAAGAAGGAGTCGCTCTGGCCACAGACAAAGTCGCTCGGATCGCGGTAGAAGCCGCTCAAGACGCAGAGATTACGGGTCAAGCCGCAGAAGAAGTCGCTCAAGGTCCTACTCCCGCCATGGCCATTCCTATCATAGGAGATCGCCTACGCACAGGCACCCCTCACACGCACAAGGTCTGCGTCCATCTGGGAATTCCTGCTGGATCTGCGGCGCAATAGCGCTGCCAGAAAAACTGGCCTGTCGCGCGTGCTTCAATGAGGCAACCAGGGACAGAGAACCAGAACCGAGGGAGTTAACAAAAGAATTACCTCTACAATCCGCAGAGCCAGAAGCAAGCAGAGCTATGCAGGGCACCTCGTCCTCCGCTTCCTCTCCGCCTAAAACGACAGATCCCCTGTCAGATAGCGAAGACGCGGAAATGTTTTCTGGATTCGATTTTACCTTAGTCGAGCCCTTCATTAAATCAATAAAGGAGGCTATAGATTGGGCCGAGGAGAAAGAAACCCCTCAGAAAGTGAAGAGATACTTCCCAAATCTCAAAAAAGATCCGGAAACCTTCCCGTTTATCGATGAGCTGGAGGATCTAATTAAAGAAGAATGGCAGAAGCCTGAGAAGAAGGCTAACCTCAGCAATAGGCTGACAAAGCTCTATCCCCTAAAGGAGCCTAATGCTAATCCCCTGACGTCCGCACCGGTAGTGGACTCCTCACTGATGCGTCTGGCTAGACATGTGACCCTCCCAATCGAGGATGCAGTCACATTTAAAGACGGGCTAGACAGGAAGATAGACCTCGATCTGAAGAAGTCCTACCTTTCTGCAGGGGGTGCATGTCGACCCGCAATAGCCCTAGCGGCTGTCGGAAGAGCCATCTCTAGTTGGTCCTCTAATGCAGAAAAGCTGGTAGCAGAGGGAATAGAACAAGAAAGGGTAATTGCCGCCCTCCAGGAACTCTCCCTCGCAGGCGACTTTGTAGCGGAGGCCTCAGTGGATATAATAAGATCCACCTCAAGGGCTATGCTTAGCTCAGTGACGGCCAGAAGGGCACTTTGGCTGAAGCCATGGTCGGCAGATCCAGCCTCAAAGACCAATTGGTGTAAAATTCCCTTTGACGGGGCTAACCTCTTTGGGGAAAAATTAGACTCGGCCATTTCTAAGGTCACCGGCGGGAAGTCAGGCTTGATTCCTTCAGACCGAAGGCCAAAACAACAGAGACCACCAACCTTCAGGCGTAACCTCCCTGACAGGTATAGGGAAGCCAGATCCTATCGACCCGGGAGAGAGTATAGGAAAAACTGGAAGAACCCCCAGTCATCCTTCCTCAAGCTCCAAAAACCTAAGACCCCTACCCCGGGAGATCAGAAACCTTTTTGAAGGTGTGTCCGCCCAACCAGCTTTAGTGGGAGCCAGGCTCACGAAGTTCGAGCGGGTCTGGGCGGAAATGATAAAAGATCCTTGGGCAGTAGCCACGGTTCAATTGGGCCACAGGTGGAGATTCCAGAGACGACCAAGGGACCGGTTTTGCGTTACAAAAACCCCAGCATCTCGAGAGAAAAGGCTACTAATGACCAAATACGTGCAAACTCTCGAGCACAAACAGGCCATAGTAAAAGTTCCCCTACTACAGAGGGGGAAAGGGGTCTACTCACCCCTATTCCTGGTGAGAAAGAAGACAGGAGATCTCCGTCCCGTCCTGGACCTAAAGGGTCTAAACCGATCAATCCGAGTCGAGACGTTCAGGATGGAGAGCCTACAATCAATCCTACAGGCTATAAATATCGGAGATTGGATGCTCTCCATCGATCTGCAGGATGCCTATCTTCACATCCCAATCCACCCTTCATACCAAAAGTTTCTCCGCTTTGCGGTAGATTGGCACCACTTTCAGTTCAGAAGCCTCCCCTTTGGGATTTCCACGGCTCCAAGAACGTTTACCAAGGTTCTACTCCCAGTAATAGCTCTACTAAGGGAGCAGGGCCTAAGAGTACACCACTACCTGGACGACATCCTTCTGCTGGCGGACACCCAGGTCTCCCTCCTACAACATCGGGTAGTCCTTGTCACCACCCTGCAAAAGTTCGGATGGTTAATAAACTGGGAGAAAAGCCACTTACATCCTACCCAGAGGATGATCTTTCTAGGGGCCGAGTTAGATACCCGCCTCAACACAGTAGAACTCCCAGACGAGAAGATACCCACTCTGACTCAGAGGGTGAAAAGGATATTGCGGGCCTCCGCGGTACCAGCGAGAGAATGCCTCGGTGTCCTAGGGACCATGTCAGCAACTATCCCAATGATCCGCTGGGCTCAATGGAACACAAGACCCCTCCAAATATCCTTTCTGGAACAATGGAATGGCGTGTCAATGTCACAGCCAATAGCGATCCGGAAGGAGGTAAAGAAATCGCTATGGTGGTGGACCTAGACCCGCAATCTCAAGAGGAGCAAGAGCATAGTCCTTCCCTCTCAACAAGTGGTTACCTCAGATGCCAGCATGGAGGGCTGGGGAGCACACTACAATCACTACGCAGCCCAGGGGCGCTGGCCATTCAGGACGCACAACATAGTGTCCAACATTCTGGAAATAAGAGCGGCATTCAAAGCCCTAATAGCCTTCAGCGCCTTCCTGAGGGGGAAGGAGGTCCTACTCAGGATGGACAATCAAGTAGCAGTTGCCTACATAAACAGACAGGGGGGCACCAGGAGTCGCTCAATGCTCAGAGAAGTCATCCCAATCTTCGAATGGCCAACTATCCCTATCCGGGCTGAGAGCAGCCTATGTACCAGGAACCCAGAATCAGGTGGCCGACACCTTGAGTCGGGAATTCTCGTCCAACCACGAGTGGGCTCTAAACCAACAGGCCTTCGCTCTAATAACCGAGACTTGGGGGGTACCAGACATGGACCTAGCAGCATCACCAGCCAACACGAAGTGCCGGAGGTACCTGACGAGAGTTCCCTTTCCATCAGCGGAGGGCACGGACTGTCTTCAACACAGCTGGGATTTCCACCTAGGCTACATCTTCCCACCAATTCCAATCATACCGAAGTTTTTACTCAGACTGAAGAAGTCAAGATCCACGGTGATAGCAGTCCTCCCTTTCTGGCCGAGACGCCCATGGTTCACAACCCTTCTCCAGCTGAACACAGCAGAACCACTGTCACTCCCGGTGTCAGCAGACCTACTCTCTCAGGGACAGCTCCTCCACCCGTGCCCAGAGAGACTACACCTGACGGCATGGAGGCTGAGAGGGCTAGATTTATAGCACAGGGATGCTCACAGGGGGTAGTAAATACCCTTCTACAGGCCAGGAAAGTTTCCACCAACAATGTCTACAAGAGAATTTGGGCCAAGTTCCTTACAGTAGCACAACAGCAATCCTGGGATCCATCCTCCCCAACAATAGCGCAAGTCCTGGAGTTCTTGCAGTTAGGCCTGGACAAGGGCCTTGGGTCGAATACGCTGAAAGTACACGTCTCAGCCCTATCTGCCATGACAGGGGTAAGGTGGGCACAAGAGCCTCTCATCGCCCAGTTTCAGAGGGCCTGCCTGAAACTAAGGCCTCCTAGAAAACCGACCTTCCCAACATGGGATCTTTCGGTAGTACTGGACTTCCTGGCACGCGAACCATTCTTCCCAGTAGAGGATATATGATTATGGGATCTGACACTAAAAATCACTTTCTTGATAGCAATCACTTCGGCCAAGAGAGTTTCCGAAATGCACGCTCTAATGTCAAAGGAGCCATACTTAACTATCTATCCCGACAAAGTGGTCCTGAGGCCTTCAGATCGATTTGTTCCTAAAGTGGCTACCTCCTTCCACTTTAATCAGGAAATATGTCTTCCCACTCTGGCTACAGAACAAGGCAACCCGCATCCGCTAGATATAAAAACTAACATCCTGGCCTACCTTTCAATGACACGTAACCTGAGGAAGGCGGAAAATCTCCTGGTAATACCTTATGGTGCCAGAAAAGGACAAGCAGCAACTTCTCGGACTATCGCAGCTTGGCTAGTGAAGATCATCAAAAGGGCCTACTCATCTAGCCAGGCACAAGTACCTGAGGGCTTAAGGGCACATTCCACTAGGGCAGTGGCGACCTCCTGGGCAGCTTTCTGCAAAGTCTCAGCGGAAACAATCTGTAAGGCAGCCACTTGGTCCTCAAAAAACACGTTTATGGCACACTACAAGGTGGACGCCGCTAGGCTGTCCACAGCAGAATTTGGGAGGTCTATCATACAGGCCAACTCCTCTATACCCTGTAAATAAACCTTGTTTTGCTCAGCCCCACCCAGTTTGCGAGTTATTCCCCATATGTGTATGCTGCCATGATGCGACAGGAAAACGGAAAATTGTATACTTACCTTCCGTAATTTTCCTTTCCTGTTGCATCACATGGCAGCATACAAATGCCCACCCGCTGAGGTGAGGTATCTGGATACTGAGAATGTAGGGGCGGGGGTCCTCTCAAGGTTTAATAGCTACGCGGTCCTATCAGGTTGTGGGGGCGGAGCCACAACCCATATGTGTATGCTGCCATGTGATGCAACAGGAAAGGAAAATTACGGAAGGTAAGTATACAATTTTCCGTTTTTTCTTTGCTGAATTGGTGTTTAAATCAATAAACTCGGGCAACTGAGGAAAGAAATAGACAAGAAGACCAAAAAATAAATAAGTAAGTTGGATCAGGCTAAGCCAAGTACAAGTGGCTTGGGCTGTCAAAGATTTTCCAGCCCAACCAGTGCACATTGAAATGACTCACCCAGTCATGTCTTCAAGAGAGTTCCAAAGATCCCGTCAGACAGGATGGATGTCCTGTACATAGAAGAGCACACTCCTGCAGCTCCAGCTGCGGAGAGGGAATACACCAAATGCCGTCTCAGGCACCCTTAAATAGGAACCAAGGAGATCCGGTCCGCCCCTATGGGCGTTGTCTGATGACGCAGCGCGTAAACAACGCATAGCGTCATCACGGCAGCGTCCCGCCTAACATAGGCGTTCTGACTGGTTAAACTACCAAGACCAGAATGCAAGTGGGCGACCACCTCCCACATGATCCGTCCGCACATGCGCACGGCGCATCCTACGTCCGTACACGGGAATCAAGGTGCGTCGCCGCCGGCCGGCCAAACCAAGGGAGAAATAGCGAACCACCGCAATCTCATCTGGCCGGACGGAGAGTCATGGCCAGAGAGAGGAGGTCATGAGGGGCAAACATGGGATGGTAATCATGCCATTCGGGGGGCCCAATGTGGACCACGATGACATGGGGAAAGGTCTAAAGGTCCAGAGAAATGGAAAAGAACTAGTTCAAGTCCATTCAAGGGCAATTGACCGCCTAGGGCCAACCCGAATGCCTGGTAGAGTCCAAGGGGGATGACAGATGATCCAAGGACTCCATGGGAGAAAAGAAGGAAAAAACCCCATAGCGGTATCCCCAGGGAAAGATCCCACCCCAATAATTCTAGGGTTCAATCTGACCTGGAGATGCGTGGTTGGAAATACCGGACCAGGATCCCATTGCCTTTAGTGAATCAAATCCTAAGACTCATATTTGAAAGTGTCATGTCTAACAAACTGCACTTCCGCAGGTCCATTTTGACACAGTTTCTTAAATGTTTATACATCATTCATGACAGTTTGCAAGGGATCTTGAAGTAAAGGTGGCTTTGGCACATTTGAGGTAACAGAAGACCCCTTTTCCATGTTAAGAGTCACTGGAGTCAATTTACTAAAGGCAATATGCTGTTAAATTTGCTGCACTTTGCAAGCACATTTTCTCCAGAGCTTAGTGACTATGGTGACATCTCACTTAGCAAAGAATACTCAGTTATGTGCAAGGAAAAAAAAAACAGCATTTTTTGCTTGTGCATGATTGGATGATGGAAGTCAGTTGAACTTCACTTCATTCACTAATCTCTGGGGAAAAAAATCCTTTACAAAATTCAACTTTCCTTGCAAAGTTAACAATCTACTTGTCTTTAGTAAAGTACCCCTCTGACTCAAAACTTTGTCCTTTTTGACCACTTATTTAATCACACTGTCTTGGCTGGTGTAAAACACTGAACTAGGGGGCAAGTATAAGATCCTTCAGTCCTATTTTCCCTGTTGTAAAAATGGCAGTCCATGCATCTGCCTCTATTTTTTTAGATAACATTGACTTCCTTTTGACATATTTCTGTTCCCATAGGGGCCACTACAACTTTTGCCAATTTTATTTAACGTGGACCACAAATGTGCTGTTGGCTGAAATTACCAGAAAACTAGAGAATTATGGAATTTTTAATTTGCTGAAGATCTTGCTATTTATTCTGAAAAAAATTGAACAGATGGAATGGATCAGTAAGAGTAATTAACCAATGGCATACAGCAGTAGGAATTCAGAACTCCTTGGCTATTAAATACATAGACACAAAAAAAACATTAAATCTGCCTTAATTAGACTCATTAAACACTGAGGCATTACTCCAGAAAACTATGGTTGATCCAAAACTATGATAAAATAAATATGTTCTTTATTTGCCTGAATAATCATGTTTAGACTGCATGCCATGGGAAGATTCTTTTATGTCTTTCAAACAATCCTCTCTCCCCACCAAAGCTTACATTATTTTTTACAGATACTTATATAGTGCTGTCAATTTATTCAGCGCTTTACATACATACAGTATATTGACATCAGTCCCTACCCTCAATGAGCTTACAATCTAAGGTCCCTAACTCACATTCATACACACACATACTAGGGCCAATTTTGACAGGAACCAATTCACTTACCAGCATGTCTTTGGAGTGTGGGAGGAAGCCCACGCAGGCACAGGGAGCAGATGCAAACTCCAGGCAGGTGCTGTCATAGTTGGGATACAAACCAACGACCCATTTGCTACTAGGTGGAAATGCTAACCACTACACCACTGTGCCACCTCATTAAACAATTTATGATGACAGTTTTTACTAAGGACCATTTCCATAAAAGCAATGGTCTTCCCTTGACTTCATTACCATAACACTTTATGTTTCTTGGTTAGAATCCCAATTGGTTATCTAGCACAGTTTAATTTCCTATTCCATGCAACTCCTGCTAGTAGGATGTTGTAGGGTATTTAGAGAGAACAGGCTGAACATTGGTTTATAAGTGCTTTCAAGTAGTCAATGTACTTGAAACAATTGTAGTCAATGTAGAGATTGACACAATGAGAACAGCTTCTATTGGACTTTCAGTCCAAGTGCTCCTGGATACGATGAGAAGAGACACCATGGTGGCACACTTGGCTACTGGATACACCAGTCTGCAGTTGTGTGAGGATCAGGAGAAAGTCAGCAATGGGCAATCATATGGAGTACTAAACTGATGACACATGCATAAGCATTGTCTTCCTTGGATTGGAGAAGAATGCTCTTTTTTTTTAATTGTTTTATTAACCAGTTAAAGTCATTGTTATCAGAAGGAGATTGACTATTGGTGCACATTTCTTTTCTGGGGAGAAATGTCCAAACAAAATATGGAATAGAAAGAAGAAATGTCCACTAAAGCAAAAGAACAACTTGCAAGTTGTCGTAAGTCAAAGCAACCAATTAGAATTTATGTTTTACCAATTTGACTATGGCAATCTGAAATCTGGCTGCTATGAACATATTACTGTTGCTCCTGGCTCTCCCATATCTGATGTCTGATGTCCATGTCTAATAACATGTATTCATTATTAAAGAAAATTAATTCAACCTTTATTTTTGGTGAATTTTCTATTTTTCCCCTATTTCAGTCAGTGTTCACATCAAAGAACATATATTTTATTCTTATGCACAGTCATGTATGAGTTATGAGAATATCTTCATGTGGTGAACTTAGGCTTTACATGTAATTTTGTTCTTTGTAAATGTCATTTTTCTGTAGCAGGTTGTATACATCGTACAGATGTGCCACTTCCCAGGTGGGTTAATAAAAATTGAATTTAGCATTTTTAATGTTGACTTTAAAGCATTATTAATCACCTCAGCTCCAGAAGGTTTTACCCCCTTCATGACCAGGCCATTTTTTGCTATTTAGCACTGTGTTAATTTAACCACTTGCCGACCATCCACCGCAGTTGTACTGCGGCAGAATGGCACGGCTGGGCGAAACGACGTTATGTAATGTCGATTCGCCCTGTGGCCACTAGGCGGCGCGCGCACACCCTGCTCGCCCACAGAGCCGATGCGAGTGCCCGGCGGTCGCGATCACTGACGGGCTACCGCGATCGCTCGGGGCACAAGGGGAGGAGTGACAGATCGTCTTTTCATACAGAGTATGAACAGCAATCTATCTCTTCCCCTGCACTGTCCACTCCCCCCGTCAGTTATAATACACAATAGGGAATAGAGTTCCTGCATAGCATAAGTGTGAACCGACACTTATAGTCATACTGTAAAATGAAGATAGAAAGTAGAACTTAGAAAGTCACTTTGGGAACTTGTGTTCTATTTTTATCCTTTATCTTAAAAAGATAAGTGTCATCAGAGAGTGAAGGATTTTTACACTATTATTATCTTGGTGTAGTGGACACAGCTAAAAGGTTACACTTGTTTTTCTAGCAGTATGATGTTCTTCTAATGGTAATTACTGTACAGTTGTCTGCAGAGCAGAAAATTAACATTTTAACTAGTGGTGCACCGAAATTTCAGCCACTGAAACATATCCGCCGAAAACTGTGTTTTCGGCATGCGACTGAAAGAAAAGGTGCCGATAATTGCAACAAAAAGGGGGCGGGTCTGCCCCAGGTGCCGCACATTGCGGGGGTGCCATCCGTCCTCCCATCCCTCCCTCCTCCTATCCTCCCTCCTTGTCACGCAAAGCGGCAATCTCCCTGTGTCATGGAGCTGAATTGTCGAGCCTGGGCCTCACTGTTCCCATCATTGCAGCATTACTGTGCCCATCAATGCAGCCTCACCGTGCCCATCATTCTTACTGTGCCCATCAATGCAGGCTCACTGTGCCCATCATTGCAGCGTTACCGTGCCCATCATTGCAGTTTCACCGTGCCCATCATTGCAGTTTCACCGTGCCCATCATTGCAGTTTTACCGTGCCCATCATTGCAGTCTCACCGTGCCCATCATTGCAGCCTCACCCTGCCCATCATTGCAGCCTCACCGTGCCCATCATTGCAGCCTCACCCTGCCCATCATTGCAGCCTCACCGTGCCCATCATTGCAGCCTCACCATGCCCATCATTGCTGCCTCACCGTGCCCATCATTGCAGCCTCACCGTTTTTTTTGGTGGGGCAACTCCACTTTAACAATTGACCAAGGCAACTACAAGCAAAAATTTGGTGTATGGATTCATGCTCTGCCATGTATTTTAGTGATTGGGAGTTACAAATATCTGGATAAGCAAATGCTCTGCAACCATATCTCTTAGAAACAAATTTTATTTAGTATATCAGAATACGTCAGAATGTTTTCAGTCTGTTTCAGTATTTCTGAATAACTCATAACCTACAGCTACATAGACAGACAGCAAAAATAAAGAATAGAGTTGCTCTGTTTTGTCCTGTCTGGATTATAAAACCATCATTGTGTAATAAATGGCCAAGAACATTTTTTGTGGTACGCTGACCCATAAATCATAGATAGAAGATTCATGTCAAATGTTAAATAGATAGATCTGATACTCTGGTGTAATTGTGTTTTAGGAATGTATTTGAGGTCACTGTGTACTAGAACAAATTAGATTGACAGGGGATTGGCAGTGAAGTAACCTAAAGGAAGAAAAAGATGAAGTGATTCAGTTTCAGCAAACATCACTTCTTTTTTTCACAATCACATGCCAGTGTGCTCATTTCTAATGAAAGTCTATGCAGGGGCATGCATAATCTTGTTTACTCTGTTTTCTGAGTATTGATTGCTTGCAGCTCATGAGAATCAATGCGCTGTACTGGAAAATCCTGGCTCAACAGGGCCTTACAAAAAAATTCTGATAGTTTTCTGTTTGAAGAACCTGGTGTACAAATATATTTTATATGATAATGGACAGTTTGTGGACAGGGTCATCTGCGCCCATGCACGGGGGGCAGGGAGGGGGTACCTCTCATGCGGAGAGCACTCATCAATGCTCTGCACCAGGCGGAGACTGCAGTCATGGGAAGAATCTAACATTAAGTGATGCTAAACACACACTGTTTAATTTACATTGTCCCATCTATTTCGATATGGGAAAGTGACACCTCTTCAATATCCTAGTCGATTGAGAGTGAGGATCGGGAGAGAGAAAGTATTATGCCGCGTACACACATTCGGACTTTGTCAGCCGGACCTAGTCCGGCGGGACTTCCCCACACACGCCTGGACTTCCGAGCGCGTGACTTGCCCACACACGCCCGGACTTCTCCGGCGGACAATCCGCTGGAAAAAGTCATCGGGAATGAACGGACTTTCCAATGAGCGGCAAGTCCGTTCATTTCAAAAGTCCGGCGGACTAGCCTACTAACAGCGGGATTGTCCGCCGGACTACCAAGTCCAGCGGACAATTTTAAAACAAAACTTAAAACCTAGTCCGCCGGACTTTTGGTGCCAAAAAGTCCGCTGGCGCCCACACACGAGGGGATGGTCCGGTGGACTTGAGTCCAGCGGACAATCCCGCGGGATAGCCCCTTCGTGTGTACGCGGCATTAGGGATACCCACATCGTGCCTGGTGATTGGTCCAATGCAAAGCTGTTTATGCTTTGCCTTCTGGTAAGCGATTCAGGGGGACGGGCATTTCACTAACACCTGTATTTCCAAGTCACTGTGGTGCATCTTTTTGAAAATAACGTCTGGATGTGCATAATGCGATTTTAATGTATCCATTGCCAGAGGACTTTTGAACTTGGGTCAGTTTCCTTTGAGCCATTTTTTTATCATAAGAACTATAATATCAGACCAATTAGGGTCTTGTTTATGATCCTGTGTCATATCTGGATTTATATTTTGTCTGTGTATTCCATTTAGCTTGATAGCGATTTATGGTTTCAAATTGTTTTTGACGCTGCTCCTTTGTATATTATTTCTATTTCTGTATATGGATGATGGCACTGTAATTATTTTACTTAAACAAAAAAAAGTACCTTGATATACAGCTGTCACATGACCCAGATCTTTCCCAGTCTGTCTGTAGGGAAACATAATCAGGAGGAGCTTCTAGTCCTCTGCTGCTGGTCACATGTTCAAAAAAAAAACAAAAAAAAACAGCGTTTCGAATACACAGTAAAAATAAATAATTAATATTAATAAACTGTTTTAAATTGTCATACAAATATGTATTTGAAATCAAATCTTTATTATTTTTTCACAATAACATGGTGTGGGTGGATTTCTGCCAGTCACAGGCTGTGTTACACCCTTCCAGCCTTTGTGTTAGATTAAGAGGGAGGTGAAGCCTCCATCAATCTACATAAAATATCCCACCCCCATTGTGTTTAGCTGGTTAGTGTCATGGAGGAGAAGGGAGGGAGTGGGCTGTTTTTTATCACTGTGTATTCGCCCACATGTGTGACTCTATAGTCGCATGGGCTGATCAGATGTGATAGGAAGGAAATGTGCAATGTAGAAACTCACTGAAAACTGAGCATGTGCAAGTTAAGTAAGTTAAGAGCATGTGCAGAGTAAGTTGACTCTGGGTCACAGAAGAGCAAAAGTAGGTGCACTCCTGTGACCCAAAAGAGAAGTACCACCAAAACGCTTTAGCCACACTTCTCTTGCATGGCAGGCACAGCCCCACTGCAACAGAACTTTTAGTTTACCTGGAGTTCAGCTTTAAAGTTTATCATCAGCCAATGATAGGGAATGGTTAATTGCTGTCCATGGCCTTGTTAAAACATTTTAACCTGCTTTCTGTCCACAGGTTGCTGATGGGAGCTGACCAAGCTGTATTGGTTAACTGAAGTAGAGAAAAGTCAGGTCACCAACCTGGTTGGCTGTCTGGCTGATATGTCAATATCAAGCTTGGATAAACATATTTACTAGACTTTAGGCAGGTAAAATAGCTTGAATATGTAAATTTCATCTGTTGTGTATTTAGTAACTTTTTTTTAGAACTTTAGAACTAAGTTTGCAAGAGACGAGTGGCTGTTTATGGCAAAATTACAATGTTTATGTAAAAGGGCTTTCCCACCCACTGATACTTATCTTGCCAGTGCTCCCTGCTTTCCGCTTTTTCAGCCGACAAAATAGCCAGTGCTGCTAAGTATAGGGTAACATATGAGCACTTCATATATGACAGTGCTCAGGTCTAGCAGCCACTAACAAGGTCCAAGCACTGCCATATGAACAAAGAAATTAAGTCTTCACTCCTCCTAGCATCTGATACTTGAGATTTTAGTGCCATCTACAATAGAGAAAGGAGAGATGGGGAACGCTAGCAGCTGAGTATACACTATAATGCCATAAGTATTGGGACACCTGCCTTTACACGCACATGAACTTTAATGGCATCCCAGCCTTATTCCATAGGATTCAATATTGAGTTGGCCCACCCTTTGCAGCTATAACAGCTTAAACTCTTCTGGGGAGGCTGTCCACAAGGTTTAGGAGTGTGTCTATGGGAGTGTTTGACCATTCTTCCAGAAGTGTATTTGTGAGGTCAGGCACTGATGTTGGACAAGAAGGCCTGGCTCACAGTCTCCACTCTAATTCATCCCAAAGGTGTTCTATTGGGTTGAGGTCAGGACTCTGTGCAGGCCAGTCAAGTTCCTCCACCCCAAACTCGCTCATCCACGTTTTTATGGACAATGTATTGTGCACTGGTCCAAATTATTTGGTGGAGAGGGGATTATGGTGTGGGGTTGTTTTTCAGGGGTTGAGCTTGACCCCTTAGTTCCAGTGAAGGTAACTCTTAAGGTGGCAGCATACCAAAAGATTTTGGACAATTTCATGCTCCCAACTTTGTGGGAACAGTTTGGGGATGGCCCCTTTCTGTTCCAACATGACTGCACAAAGCAAGGTCCATAAAGACATGGATAAGTGAGTTTGGGGTGGAGGAGCTTGACTGGCCTGCACAGAGTCCTGACCTCAACCTGATAGAACACCTTGGGAATGAATTAGAGCGGAAACTGCGAGCCAGGCTTTCTCGTCCAACATCAGTGCCTGACTTTACAAATGTGCTTCTGGAAGAATGGTGAAACATTCCCATAGACACACTCCTAAACCTTGTGGACAGCCTTCCCAGAAGAGTTGAAGCTGTTATAGCTGCAAAGGGTTGGCCAGCTCAATATTGAACCCTATGGACTAAGACTGGGATGCCATTAAAGTTCATGTGCGTGTAAAGACAGGCATCCCAATACTTTTGGCAATATAGTGTATGTATTGTAGGTCGGGGACTGCTTTGCATAGATTCTGTCACTTGCCTGGAATAAGGTTCCTAGAAATCTTCATTTCAGGGCTGCCCTGTCCTTTTCCTGTTGCTGAACTTCTGGCACTGTGGGGGTTAACAGCTTTGGTTCTCTGGACATACCACCTTCTGCCCTCTCCTCTATTGAGAAAGGTTCTTTCACTGATTACATTGCCTCCAACATGATCTGTGAATGGGGCAGAGTCTGTTCACTCTTGGGATTCTCTCCTTCATTCACAGGTCATGTTTCAGGCAGTGTACTCAGTGAGAACATTTCTCAAAGGAGAAGAGGGCAGGAAGGTATGTGTCCCTTTTGCATAACCTTTAGTGCAGCTGAGCCTGGAGACACAAAGTTGGTAACCCCTACCGCAACTAACGTTCATAAGCAGGAAGAGGACAGGGCAGCCCTGCAGGGAAGATTTTTACAGAATCCAGCACCGATACATCATGGGACATTCTTCATTACAGATAACTAATGTAACTAAAGCTGTAGCTTTAGCTTTACGCCTCATGCACACTGGATGTTAAAATAACATTATAAAAAAATAACATTATAAAAACCTCAGTAGCTTTGCAGTAAGTTTTTCAACTTTTTTCAAAGTTTTTGCAATAGCGTTTTTTATCGTTTATTAGCATTTTTCCGCGTTAGCGTTTCAGCGTTTTATTTTTTAAAGAAAAACATTTTTTTTTGTTTTTTTCAATGGATCGAAAACGTTAAAAAGCGTTTTGAGCGTTTATCGACATTTATCAGCGTTTATCAGCATTAGAGCGTTTTTACAGCTGAAAAACGTCTCTCAGAACCCACTAGTTTGGGGGTTTTTTTTTTTTTTACTGCTCAAAAACGCCACTGCCCAAAACTGCTGATAACAGCCTATGTGTGCATGGACACATAGGATAACATGATGGAGAGTTTAATGACTATAGAAAAAAACTTATTTATTAGATATACATGCTTATAGTTTAATTGCTACAATCATTTGTTGCTTTAAAAGATTTTCTTTAAAGTGGAGGGCCACCCTGAAAAATAAAACTTCATAAAAATGTTAATAAAAATTTAAAATGAAAAAAAATAAAAAAATTTTTTTTTACTTACCAGAAATGGCTGTTGCTAGGCAGATCGTCCTAATCTGCCTCTTCTTGTTCCGCGGAGCTGTTCTGTCTTCTGCTCCTAGCGCCGTCTTCTAGTGAATGTGTGTGTTATGGGAACTGTGTGTCCCACAACACAACGCGTTCCCCATTCACAAAGCGCTGCGCGACTCGCCCATGCGCAGTAGGAAACGGGCAGTGAAGCCAGCAAGGCTACGCTGCCTGTTTCCCTTAGGTGGAATGGCAGCGCTGGGAACCGAGACCCGAGGGACGATCGGTCTCGGGCGGCCGACATCGCAGGCACCCTGGACAGGTAAGTGTGCTTATTAAAAGTCAGCAGCCACAGTGTTTGTAGCTGCTGACTTTTAATTTTTTTTTTCCCGGCTGGCCCCCCCCCCCTTTAAAATCAGATTAACTGATTCAAATATTTATTTTGGTTATATAAAATAGATTAACCTTAGGAAGACACTCCATGTCATCTGTGTACTTGCATTATATATTATCTTACTCAATATAGAGCTTACTCAATTGTATAATTAACTGTATTCTCACATAAGTATGTAATGTATCTTTATTTTGATGTGTATTCAATAAACCTTTTTGACACGGAAAAAAACGTCTACAGCCAAAAACAGCTGCTGTAAAAACGTCAAAAAATGTCCAGTGTGCAAGAGGCCTTCAATATTCTGCAGTTTACCAATCCTTATATGTGATGGCTTTTTTTAATATTTAGCTTTTTTTTTGACCTGGTGATTTGGCCGGTAACAATGTTCCTATATTAGGCCCCTTTCACACGAGGCGGACTCCGCTTCCCCGGGGCCCGCCTCTGTCCGCCGGCTCAGCGGGAGATCTCTCCGTTGATCTCCGCTGAGCCGGTGGATGACAAGTCCCTCTCTGCTCACTGAGCGGGGAGGGGCTTGCGAGCGCCGCTGGTCTCTATGGAGAGATCGGATGAAAACGGACAGCGTGTCCGTTTTCATCAGATCTCACCTGATCCGATCCGCCAGCGACGGATCTGGACGTAGAGCCATACGTCTGCTTTTGGCGGATCGGACCGGGTCGGATGTCAGCGGACATGTCTCCGCTGACATCCGACGCTCCATAGACTAACATGGAGCGCCCGTTCAGATCCGCCGTCAAAACTGACAGGCGGATCTGAACGGTCCGTCCATGTGAAAGGGGCCTTAGGGTGTCTCCACTCTGGATGTTCATTATTTACATTTTGTACTTTTCGCTGTATATAAATGCAAGGAGGGTTTTTAATTGCTTGGACACTTAGCGCCTAATCTCACTACGGAGTGATTTTGTTGCATTGCCTAGCGTGATTAATCACCACCATTGACTAGAATGTGCAAGAAATTTAATTGCAAATTTTTGGGATTTATGTAATATTTTCCCGCTGTAAGCATATTACTGTGTGCTAAATCCCACAAGATTAATTTTGCAGCTATTGTTTTATAATTTCCTGCAATCACACAAAATAATTTTGCTGTAAAAAAAAACAGTCAGATTTCTCAACTGCGCCGTTAAACATGCCTCTGTGTCTTATGCCTAAATGTAGTTTTCTTCTGTATCAGCTAGTAAAGTGACAATGGAATTGGAGAGTGATACATCTCATCTGTGTCTTGGTGAACTCCTGAAATATGGAAAATCTCAGAGTATGCTAACCAAAGCCGCATGCATGCCACTTGTAATGCAGATCTCTCTTGAAACTGAACATTGTGGGGATAAATGGCAGCTTCAGGACCTCTGTCACTTTTCATTAATCCATTTACTTTGAGCTTTCACATCAGTGGCTGGATTTCTGAAAGGGGAACTGTGTCATGTGTTGCATCCTGTATTTAACAAAAAAAAAAAAAAAAAGACCAACAGGAAGTGCTGGGATTGGTAGCCAGAAAAAAAAAGACTGTTTTTAGAGAGAGGAAACTAAAGACATTAAAAAGCCATGACGCGGGTGTGCATAGTTATAATCAAAACCATAAGCAGGCACTGAAAGAAACTTCCAGCTGAAAGAGGAGGCTGATGGAAGGAGAGTCCTAGACGAAAGCTAAGGAGAAAAACTCCTGAAGGGATGAATAAGGCGTTTTAATGATCTGCCTCCAAGTCCCATTCTCACCTGAAGCTCTGTGCAGGTAAAGTTGACATAAGAAACATTCTTTTTTTTTTTTATTCTGTAGAACCTTCTGCCTTTCTGTTTTAGACTGTACAGAAGACAGCTGCCCTCTAAATTCAGTCTGGTCTTGATTTTAATGTGGGGAGAGATTAGACAGACATGATAACACACCGCCTGGAACTATCTGCTGGCTGCGTGGCTGGAGATCTCATTAATGCTCCTATTCTATTGTGTATTTTCCTTTATTTATGCAAAGCTTCAAAGCAGTACGCTGGTTTGAATAAGGAATTAGAATATTATAGAAATAAAACTTTTTTTTTTGAATTGGAACATCTTTTTCTATGTAGTTGAAAACAAATTTATCGCTTTCTCTTCATCCCCAGTGGAGAGCACTTTGCCCTTAGTTGTTGCCCTAGGTCACTGGTCACTCTTTACAAGTCCTCTGACCTCCCACCTAAACTGTCAGCTGTGATAAGTTCTATAGTACATGACTTGATTATAACAATATGTGATATTACAGTGGGCTTTAACAATAAAGTGTATGTACGTCAATATGTTCCTTATATTGGTGTTGCTCAGTTATTGGTTTGTGTACAATTAATAGTTCAGAAATCAATTTGCGATAATTTGCTATTGCAGATCAACATAATTTTAAAAGAATAATTTGAAAATTAAACCAATAAAAATATGTGAGATTATAATGGGATTTAACAATAAGGCATGAGTATGTGTGGGTCAATATATATTCCTTATATTGATTTTTGCTCAGTTACCAGTTTGTGTACCATTGATAGCAAAGTGCCACAAGCTGATTTTTGGACTATCAATGGTACACAAACTGGTAACTGAGCAACACCAATATAAGAAACATATACTGACCCACACTTTATCGGTAAATCTCACCATAATATCACATAATATTAATGATATAGTTTTATAAGTTCTATTTTAAAATGATGTTGATCTGCGATAGCAAAGTGCCACAAGCTGATTTCTGGACTATCGCAGATCAACATCATTTTAAAATAGAACCTATAAAACCATATCATTAATAATATTTGATATTATGGTGAGATTTACCGATTAAGTGTGGGTCAGTATATGTTCGTTATATTGGTGTTGCTCAGTTACCAGTTTGTGTACCATTGATAGCAAATTAACACAAGCTGATTTTTGGACTATCAATGGTACACAAACTGGCACCTGAGCAACACCAATATAGCAAACATATACTGACCCACACTTTATTGGTAAATCTCACCATAATATCACATATTATTAATGATTTAGTTTTCTAAGTACTATTTTAAAATTATGTTGATCTGCCATAGTCCAGAAATCAGCTTGTGGTACTTTGCTATCGCAGATCAACATCATTTTAAAATAGTACTTAGAAAACGAAATCATTAACAATATGTGATATTATGGTGAGATTTAACAATAAATTGCGGGTCAGTGTATGTTCGCTATGTTGGTGTTGCTCAGGTACCAGTTTGTGTACCATTGATAGCAAATTAACACAAGCTGATTTCTGGACTATCAATGGTACACAAACTGGTACCTGAGCAACACCAATATAGCGAACATATACTGACCCACACTTTATTGTTAAATCTCACCATAATATCACATATTGTTAATGATTTCATTTTCTAATTAGTGTTTTAAAATGTTGACCTGCCATAGCAAATTAACACAAGCTGATTTCTGGACTATCGCAGGTCAACATCATTTTAAAACACTAATTAGAAAACAAAATCATTAACAATATGCGATATTAACCCCATAACAAATCTTAATGCCTAAGCACAATTTTGCAACTTTGACATGTATTTGTAAAACCGTACAACTACTTTGTGCATCCAGGTGGATTATACCTTGTTTTTTCAGGATAAATTGGGCTTTCATTGGTGGTAAATGGTGATGGATATCTCCCATTTTTTTATTTTTTATTTTATTATTATCAAAGGAAAACTGGGCCAGAATAGTAAAAAAAAATTTAACTATATATTTATTGCTACTACCATAACCTTCCACCAAAGAATACCTCAAAATAAATTCTCCTTTGCCTGACGATCGCAGCAATACCACATATGTCTAGGTCAGTTGTTGTTTGTATTCGTAGTATAGCCCAGAAACAATAGTGTGCATTTTGCCTTTTTTATATCCCACCTAAAACACACTGACACTTAGGCCCCTTTCACACTGAGGCGTTTTTCAGGCTCTACAGCGCTAAATATTGCGCCTGAAAAAAAACGGCCTCATTCACTCCAGTGTGAAAGCTGGAGGGCTTTCACACTGGAGCGGTGCGCTAGCAGGACGATAAAAAAAGTCTTGCTAGCAGCATCTTTGGAGTGGTGAAGGAGCGGTGTATTCACCGCTCCTAAACCACTCCTACCCATTGAAATCAATGGGGCAGCATGGCTATACCGCTGGCAAAGCACCGGGTTAAAACCGCCCCGCTAGCGGCCGAATAGCGCCGCTAAAACAACGGTAAAGCAGTGCTAAATATAGCGCTGGTTTACCGCCGATGCTGCTCCCGCGCCAGTGTGAAAAGGGGCCTAAGGGGTTGATTTACTAAGATTGGAGAGTGCAAAATCTGGTGCAGCTGTGCATGGTAGCCAATCAGCTTCTAACTTCAGCTTGTTCAATTAAGCTTTGACAAAAAACTGGAAGCTGATTGGTTTCTATGCAGAGCTGCATGCTTCAGTATTAGTAAATAAACCCCTTACTGACAACCCCTAACTGACTATTTTAAAAAAGTAAAAAAAAATCCTCTCCAAAAAAATACTGACCCTGACCTTTGACCCTGACCCAAACCCTAACCCTGGCACTGACCTAGATCAAACTTTGATCTAGATATTTTTTTGTATTTGTTTTATTTTATTATTTATTTTTTTACACAGTCTTTTTTTATCTCTCTGCAAGAAAAAAGAAGGATACGATGTATCTCTCTCCTCCATTCACAGAGAGAGAGAACATGGGGGTGGGCTTCACAGGTGACCTGGAATCAGGTGTTCTGTGTCCCAAATGTTAGTACGGGGCCCAGGGGCTCTAGGTGAGACCCCAGTCCCTGTGCTGGGAGCGCTATCCCAGTTCAAAGGGAGATTCGAAAAAACATTTGGCCCCACGGAAAAAAGCCCAGTCTATATTTGTGTGATGTCAGCTTCAAGGGGTTAAGGTGAAATTTAACAATAAAGCATGAGTATGTGCAGGTCAATATATGTTCCTTATATTGGTGTTGCTCAGTTGCCAGTTTGAGTACTATTGAGAGTCCACAGATCAGCTTGTGTTAATTTCCTATCACAGATCAACATCAATTTAAAATAGTAATTATGAAACAAAATTTTTGGATTCTAAGGCCCCTTTCACACCGGGGCGTTTTTCATGCGGTGCAGCGCTAAAAATAGCGCCTGTTCACTGCATGAAAAAATCCGGCCCCTTTAACTCCAGTGTGAAAGCCGGCGGGCTTTCACACTGGAGCGGTGCGCTAGCAGGATGACAAAAAAAAGTCCTGCTAGCAGCATCTTTGGAGCGGGATAGGAGCGGTGTGTTCACCGCTCCTATACCGCTCCTTCCCATTGAATAGAATGGGACACCGCGGTGAAACCGCGGTAATACCGCCGCAAAGCGCCGCTACGGCGGCGCACTGCGGGGGGTGTTTAACCCCTTTTCGGCCGCTCGCGGGGGTTAAAACCGCACCGCGAGCAGCCGAATACCGCGGTTAAAACGACGGTAAAGCAGCGCTAAATATAGCGATGCTTTACCGTCACCGCGGCTCCCCGCCCCGGTGTGAAAGGGGCCTAAGAGGTTTTTACTATAACTAGCTTCATTGTAAATGAGTATGATTGCAGTTTCCTAATGAAGTCGCAGGTGGCAATCCACTACTTTATATAATCTGTCAGACTCAACTTTTACTTGTAAAATTTACAAATTCACAATATTTTCTTTTATATGTGACCAGTGATGGGATTCATAGCTGTCATAGCTAAATGTAAACAAGTCTAAACCCCTCAAGGGCACTTCATGCAGGTCAAGGGGGTAAGCCTGGTTGTTAATGTAAAGTAAATTTGGAATACCGGTATAAAGTTTCGCCAAATACATATGGACACTGCCTGAACAACCAGAGAATGTGAAATGTTTGCTCACACTCAATACAACGCTTCCCAAATGATCAGTCTCCATGCATACACGACGGTCAAGAATTAAACAATGTATTTTAAACATCCAGATACATTCCTACAAATTAAACTGTACTAACATTCAAATGATACAGTGCAAAAACATATTTATAGATACAAAACAAGCAAGTAAAGAGACTGACTTTATAAAGTGCAAAGAAAGCATTCATCCCTGGTGCCCAACCTGAAACCTGAGGGCCACACAAAAAGGACCCCTGCGGACACTAGTCTGTGTCCCTGTTTCCCTGTTACAATGCTGATTTTCAGCAGCCTCATGTAATATATCTCCATTCTGAAACATGTCCCCAGTCTCCAAAAACTCCTATAGCATGTTCACAGTCTCTGACAGTCTCATGGAGCATGTTCACAGTCTCTTTCCAACTCCTATGTTTTGTCGACAGTGTCTGACCATCTCTTACAACATGTCCGCAATCTCTGACCATTTCTTGTATCATGTCTGCAATCTCTGAACATCACTTGTATCATGTCTACAGTCACTGATCATCTCTTGTATCATGTCTGCAATCTCTGACCATCTCTTGTATCATGTCTGCAATCTCTGACCATCACTTGTATCATGTCTACAGTCACTGATCATCTCTTGTATCGTGTCTGCAATCTCTGACCATCTCTTGTATCTTGTCTGCAATCTCTGACCATCTCTTGTATCATGTCTACAGTCACTGATCATCTCTTGTATCATGTCTGCAATCTCTGACCATAACTTGTATCATGTCTACAGTCACTGACCATCTCTTGTATCAAGTCTCTTGTATCATGTCTACAGTCACTGATCATCTCTTGTATCATGTCTGCAATCTCTGACCATCACTTGTATCATGTCTACAGTCACTGATCATCTCTTGTATCATGTCTGCAATCTCTGACCATCTCTTGTATCATGTCTGCAATCTCTGACCATCTCTTGTATCATGTCTACAGTCACTGATCATCTCTTGTATCATGTCTGCAATCTCTGACCATCTCTTGTATCATGTCTGCAATCTCTGACCATCTCTTGTATCGTGTCTACAGTCACTGATCATCTCTTGTATCATGTCTGCAATCTCTGGCCATCTCTTATATCATGTTTGCAACCTCTGACCATCTCTTGTATCATGCCCATAGTCTTTGGCTATAACCTGTTGTACCTCGGCTGTCTCTCAATAAAGTTGACCACCACTGGTGTATTCTCTAATGAAGCTCCCTTAAGATTGGCATTTATTCATAGCTAGCCCATTCTCAGCGTGAACTTATATCATCTGTAACAATCACAATTCATATTTCTATCTTCTAAAGCTTTATTCCTTTTCATTTTAAACCAGGGTGACTCACTTTAGTGGCAACATCCTCAAAAGTTTTAATCTTATTAATAGAAAGCAGCTAATGACAGAAGGTGTAATTAACACCTATAGTGTGTTACTATGCTTTTCTCTTTTTTTTGTGTTGGAGTGCATTGCGATAAAGCAGCCCATTCACTTTTTTCCAATAATGAGCCTAACACAACACAAAACATGCCTACACTTCTTTGGGGTAACACAGTTCATGGTAATTTATGCAAACTCACATACATGCTTTGCAGTGCCATTCAAATGATAATGCCCTCATACAGCACGTTAACATGCATTGTGGGTGAAACCGGCCATATATCAAATATTCACAGCGTAATGGCCCATTCACACCATTGCGGTTTGGTTTATTACATTAACGCAAAGCATTCATGTTGAATGGGCTTGCAACACTCCAGATCGCACATAAAACATGCCTGCACTATGTTTTGCAAGGTAACACACCACAACACGCTGTCCATGAAGTTATATAGTTATATATTTACTACTACTGTATACTGTAAAAGCGTTATATGAACTCATAAATGAAAGTCATATGAAAACAGCATTATATTTAAGATTTCTATATGTTTCAGTATGTGGTTTTATGCGTAGAATTTCAGTGGCAGAAAGCATCCCGAATGCATGGCGAATGCAGCCCTCCTCAGCCCTCCTCAGCCCTCCTCAGAAGGGGTATAACTACAATAAATGTATGTTCAAAAGTCTACCAGTTTATTACCAGCTTAACCCAGTTCAAAAGAATGCCAATATTTATTCTTCATTATATTGTCATAAAATAAAATAAAATTACCTTAAAGCGGAGCTCCAGCTCTCCCACCTAAAATGAAAAGTCATCAGCTACAAATACTGTAGCTGCTGACTTTTATTATTAGGGAACTTACCTGTCCAGGGATCCCGCAATGTCTTCACCCAAGCTAATTCTTGAATCGGTTCTCGGGTGCTGGCGCCGCCATCTTTGGTAAGGGAAACCAGCAGTGAAGTCATGCGGCTTCACAGCCGGTTTCCTACTGCGCATGCGCGGAACGTGTTTCTCTTTCTCAAGGGGCCGGCTGCAACGAGGGCCGAACTTTCGGCTGAGTTCGCTGTGGCGACCTCAGCAGGATGTGGGAGCAGGTATCTGTCAAAACCAGGTACCCGCTCCCCCCTCCCACACAAGGTGCCAAATTTCACTGTGTTAAAATACATATTTTTATATTTAACATCTAGCTTCTTTTACATAGTGACTTATACTTATCCTGGATATTTTATTTTTATCCCTTTTGTTTAAATATAAAATATAAATATGTATATTTCCCTTTAGATCACAACAATTTACTGAAAATCTATGAGAAATGTTAGTATACCAAGATATTAAAGCAGGAAGAAGACACATTTTGATCCATATGTAGTCCTAATGACCGGTTTCTGTTGAACAGTCCTGCTGTAAAACCAGCATTCGATCAGCCACTGCAGCCAATTGCTGCAGCACTGATCAGTGCATTAAAACAACGGCGCAGCAAGGGAGATTCCTGCATCCACATTGCTAGGGTAGATGCAGGAATTTGTGATTTTTTTTTTTTCATTCAACCCGCTCATTGATAGAAAAAAAAATCAGTGTATACCCAGCTTTAGAGGTTTTTTTTTTTGTAGTTGAGTAGAATTCTTGTCACCAGTAGGTGTCTTCAGTTCCTCTAAGGCAGTGATGGTGAATGGTGAACCTTGGCACCCCAGATATTTTTGGAACTATATTTCCCATGATGCACAGCTACACTGCATAGTGCAGCATCATGAGAAATGTAGTTCCAAAACATCTGGGGTGCCAAGGTTTGCCATCACTGCTCTAAGGAATACCTGCAATTTAGAATATGGGGTTTGCAATGTGATACTCCCAGTTTGAAATCCGCAAGTTCTCTCTGGCAACTGCTAACATGTGGATGAGATCACAAATCAACAGTCAAGAACATACACCATACAACAGGCATAGGTTACAGCATGTATCATAAAATCAAGATTAAAACAATGAGCAGAGGTTGTGCCAACCAAAATGAACAGTGGAATCCAGGAGACAGACCGGAATTGTGAAAAAGAATAACAAAAATCAATTGAAAAACAGAATCAGCAAGGGCAAAAACGTATACAGCATCAGGAAAGGAATTTTCTTAGACCACTGGGGATAATTTAAAGTGGAACTGATCTCTCTCAATCAACGGTGACTTTTTTTTAGTCCTTATGCTGCTAGCATTAGTAAATAGATAGGAAAGTATGTAATTTATTTGTTTTACATTTTCTTTTAACATCTCCGCGTTATTTCCTGGTTTCCAGGCCTAGGCAAATGATATCATACATCCCAGGAGTCTTGAGGAGCAGAGTAGAGGTTTTGTCAGCCAAGCACACCCTCCTGCTGGCATGCCTGAAATAAGGGCAGATGGATTCCAGGAAATAAATGCTACGTGGATCATCTGCCCTTACTGTAAAAAAAAAAAGGCGTTTGAAAAATTGTTGCGCAAATACTGTGCAAATTAAAAAGTTGCAACGACCGCCATTTTATTCCCTAGCTAAAAAAACATATATAATGTTTGGGGTTTCTGAGTAATTTTCTAGCAAAACAATTATGATTTTTACATGTAGGAGAGGAGTGCCAAAATAGGCCCGGTATGGAAGTGGTAAACATAGTTAAAAGATGATTTTTTAAAATCGTAAAAGAAAAATGTAAAAGATAACTCAAAAAAATAAAGAAATAATAATTTTAAATAATTGTAAAAAATCATTAAAAAAATTAAAGGCTCATTCACACACGTTCTCTGGCCCATACAGTGTGAATAAGCTGTTTGTGTGGCAGGAGCCATCTGTTACTCTACGAGGATGCAGCGCTGTATGAACACTGCCGCAGGTCCTAATTTGATAGGTGTGCAGGTGTGGGTGAGTGGCCCTGAATGCACACTCTCAATGTTCAGGGGCCATACACCTGCATCCACATGCCTGTCAAATGTTCGTAGAGCTGCTGCATCCCCATAGTGTAGCATAGGCTGCCTGCATATAGCAATAGCCACATTAAAAAAAAAAAACACTGATTCAAAAATTATACTTTAGTATTACTTTAAAGACATTGCTTGGGATGCTGTAATCCTCAACAGACTACCCGTAAATTACTCTCTAAATCTATGTAGACTTCTAGAGGAAGCAATGAGCCAATTATATTCAGGAAAATCCTGTTGAGAACTGAATACTGTTGATAATGGTTACAAGGAAGAGAAAGAAAGATTTTTGGGGGGAAATAGTGCATGACTATATTTACCAGAATATTCATGGGTAGTGTCTATGGCAGTCCGGTTATTGAGGGCAGCACCCTTTTTTCTGTGGCTTCTTTCCTTCCTCTGTCCACTTCTGGACATTTAGGGCGCTTTGACGTTGCCGCGCTTTGGTTTGGCCGCAGTGAGGGTGCAGTGCAGTGTACCCATGGTTTACGTGCGGGTTACCCACAGTTTTCCATAGTCTTCTAATATGCCCCATGTCTTTCATGCATTTTCTAAAAGCACATCAAAGATGCAGCATGCAGGACTTTTGGCGTGCTTTCACAAAACACACTAAAAACATGGGACATACTAGAAGTCTATAGGAAACTGCAGGTAACCTGTATGAAAACCGCGGTTACGCTGCTGTGAAAGTGCCCTGATGACTTGGTTGAGTATCAGAAATGTAGGAGGAAAGGAGTTCAGAGAACAGAGAACATAAAACCTACTCTCCCTTATGTGTGATGGTCTGTACAGTTAAAAAGTAGCTGTGAAAATAAAGCAAACTGAATACCACCTCATAACATTCTAATGCCGCGTACACACGATCAGACATTCCGACAACAAAATCCCATGTTTTTTTTCTGAAGGATGTTGGCTCAAACTTGTCTTGCATACACACGGTTGCACAAAGTTGGTCGTAAATTCCGAACGTCAAGAACGTGGTGATGTACAACACGTACGACGAGCCGATAAAAATGTTCAATAGCCAGTGCTGCTCTTCTGCTTGATTCCGAGCATGCGTGGCACTTTGTGCGTCAGAATTGTGTACACACGATTTTGTTAGAACCAGATCTCAAATTTTGTGTGACGGAAATTCCGATGGAAACTGTCCGATGGAGCCTACACACGGTCGGAATTTTCGACAACAAGCTCCGAACGCACATTTGCCGTCAGAAAGTCCGACCGTGTGTACGCGGCGTAACACTAAAATAATCACATAACACAAAGGGCAGCCTGATTTCTACATATAGCTGTGAATAATACAATTTGTGGCTGGCTACAAATTGAAATGTAAAGGTCATTAAGATGACTGAATATCAAAATAATGGAATTATATTGACCTGTATTTACCTTCTTGTGCTTTCATTAAGGTTACAAGCACACAGATAGACAACCATGGTTAGAAAAATAATAAATTATCTTTATGGCAATATCTGGTTGAAGGACAAATAAAATAACTGATTGCAAAAATACAGTGGGTGTCTCTTTAGAATTAAACCTTTAGCACATACACAATGGTATTGTGGTATGGTGGTATGGTGGTATGAGCCCTGGGGTTGATTTACTAAAGGCAAATCCACTTTGCACTACAAGTGCATTTGGAAGTGCAGTCGCTGTGGATCTGAGGGGAAGATGTGAAATGAGGGGAGGTTCTGCTGATTTCTATCATCCAATCATGTACAAGCAAAAATGCTGTTGTATAATTTCCTTTAATGTCCCCCTCAGATCTACAGCGGCTGCACTTCCAAGTACACTTGTAGTGCATAGTGGATTTGCCTTTAGTACATAAACCCCAATGTGTTTGATGTGCTGATGACAGCTGATAGGAAATATTTTAATAACCTTGTTAAACCTGTACTACATGATGTGTACTCATCCTTTCCACCAGGGTTGTTCAATGTCCTCTAGTCATTTTATTATTTTGCATATAATCACAGTCTTCGTGGGTGTGATGTGCGTATACCATGGCCTATTTTTTTTACAGAGGATTACTTTCTTGAATGAATGTATATACATCATGCCATCCTTGTTGAAAAAAATTCACATGGCAAGAGGGTTACCTGCATACTGTTATAGTATGGTTGCAGCTAATTTAAAGTTGAATTCCAGTTTATACCTAATTAGCTTTAAAACTGTCTCCTTTCCCCTTGTAACACCAATGCTAACTAAACCATGTAAGGCTGGGTTCATACTTATGCAAATTGGATGCGGGTTTCCCCGCATCCAATTTGCGTGGCAGGAGAGTGTGACTGTGTCTGTGGCCGTGGTCTGCACTGGAAAAGGGTGCTGTGCGTCTTTGGCTCTGTTTCAGGTTCGAATTCAGGCAAAAATTCGAACCTTATTCGCACCTGAAATGGTGAACAGGGACGCACCGGACCCCCTGATGTTAGCCACAGCCGCAAGCTTGTGTGAACCCATCTAAGAAAGATATGTATACTTACTTATTATCTCACCACTCTTGTCTGGTCATGTGATCTCCCCTGTGTCAGTCAGCCCAGCAGTGTCTGCAGGGAAGAGGTGAAAGCACTCCAACAACAGCTACAGTGGTGACATCAACCATAGGCTTCGATTGCGCATATCTGTTGTTGGCGCTTCCTCCTCTCCCCTGAAGCCGCACTGGCTGACACGTGGGAGATCACATGAGTAGACTAGAGCAGGCTGAATATAGGTAAGTATATACATTGTTCCTACGCAGGTTAGTTAGCATAGGTGATATGCATGGATACACACAAAAGTTATTTTTTTATTCAACTTAGCAGGCTCAACGAAAAAAAAACTGAGAGGTCACCGTGCTAGCTAAGTGATGTTAGTGCGGCTATCTCCCCCACTGTGCCTTTGTGTTCTGCCAGAACACACTGATCAGCGCTCGCAGCCATTGACTGCCAGAGCTGATTGGATGCTGGTTTTCCAGCATACTTGTCTCACGTCTCTTTCGGGCAGGGAGCTGTACACATGGGCTGAAAGTCGGCTGACTCCTGCCCAACTGACCGTTTTCAGATGACTTTCGGCCCCTGTCTGCCCAGCCTTAGGAAGAGGAAGGGGAGAGTTTTAAAGGCTAAGTTCACCCTTTA
This sequence comes from Lithobates sylvaticus, assembly GCA_028564925.1. Classification (NCBI taxonomy): domain Eukaryota; kingdom Metazoa; phylum Chordata; class Amphibia; order Anura; family Ranidae; genus Lithobates; species Lithobates sylvaticus. The sequence continues at coordinate 478,176,563 of CM053027.1, forward strand.
GAACATGTGCTCATGTTACAGGCAGTGGAGGTTCTTCTTCCTGCACCTGCTGTCACCTTTTAAAAACAGTGTAGCGGTGCAGAGCTCCACCACCAAAGCTACATCATTCATTCACAAAGATCTGTGACTGAAGAAACTACCACCTAAAAATGGAGAGGTATGGGCACAGAGCTATAGGTGTGTGCAGGAGCCTGACATTGCACTCGCGATCTGCTGGTCGTGGGCGCAATACTTTGCAGGCCTCTGTTTTAAAAAAAGATAATAAATACACATTCTTTTCACCTGCAAAAATATGTGCATTCATTATTTTTTCATTAAAGGTGAACTTAGCCTTTAAAGCTAGTTAGGTATAAGCTGGAAATTGAGGGAGGCGGGGGGATTTCCACCAAAGTGAGCTGGACAGGCTTGATCATATTGTTTGAGATAATACTACAGCATGCACTGGACATAGGACAGCACTGGCACTAGACTTGATCAACAGGATTTTTTTGCACTTTTTGAACAGACACAGTGGCGTCACTAGGGTTGGTGTCACCTGGTGCGGTAAAATATGGTGTCACCCCCCCCCGTCACTGAGCAATCCGGGGCACTGAGCAGGCTAGCGCATCAGCACAGCTCTCCCCCCGAGCCTGCCATAGTGCTCTGTCCTGCCACTGCGGAGTGACAGCAGGAGTAGGACAGAGCAGTAGACACTGAGCAGGCTAGTGCATGGTGCGCACGCCAAACCAGCCCCTGTAAATGTTGTGGTTTATGCCAGTGCGCCAATCCATGCACTGTCACGGATGGGGGTGACATCATCACAGTCGGATATCACTTCCTTCTTAATGGTGTCACCCAGGCCTGGGCTGGGACAAAAAATAGACTCAAGCATATTAGACTGAGCCCCAAGTCTAAATACCCCCAATGTAACAGTGTAATCCCCTTCCAGTTTAATCCCCCTGATGTAACCACCCCCCGTGTAATCCCCCAAAGGTACCCCCGTGTAATCCACCTAATGTAACCACCCCCTGTGTAATCCCCCTAATGTACCCCCTGTGTAATCCCCATAATGTACCCCCTGTCACTGTGTAATCCCCCTAATGTACCCCCAGTGTAATCCCCCATAATGTACCCCCTGTGTAATCCCCCATAATGTACCCCCTGTGTAATCCCCTATAATGTACCCCCTGTGTAATCTCCCTAATGTACCCCCTGTGTAATCCCCCATAGTGTACCCCCTGTGTAATCCCCCATAATGTACCCCCTGTGTAATCTCCCTAATGTACCCCCTGTGTAATCGCCCATAATGTACCCCCTGTGTAATCTCCCTAATGTACCCCCTGTGTTATCCCCCATAATGTACCCCCTGTGTAATCCCCCATAATGTAGCCCCTGTGTAATCCCCCATAATGTAGCCCCTGTGTAATCCCCCATAATGTAGCCCCTGTGTAATCCCCCATAATGTACCCCCTGTGTAATCCCCCATAATGTACCCCCTGTGTAATCCCCCATAATGTAGCCCCTGTGTAATCCCCCATAATGTACCCCCTGTGTAATCTCCATAATGTAGCCCCTGTGTAATCCCCCATAATGTACCCCCTGTGTAATCCCCCATAATGTACCCCCTGTGTAATCCCCCATAATGTACCCCCTGTGTAATCCCCCATAATGTACCCCCTGTGTAATCTCCCTAATGTACCCCCTGTGTAATGCCCCATAATGTACCCCCTGTGTAATCCCCCATAATGTACCCCCTGTGTAATCTCCCTAATGTACCCCCTGTGTAATCCCCCATAGTGTACCCCCTGTGTAATCCCCCATAATGTACCCCCTGTGTAATCCCCCATAATGTAGCCCCTGTGTAATCCCCCATAATGTACCCCCTGTGTAATCTCCATAATGTAGCCCCTGTGTAATCCCCCATAATGTACCCCCTGTGTAATCCCCCATAATGTACCCCCTGTGTAATCCCCCATAATGTACCCCCTGTGTAATCTCCCTAATGTACCCCCTGTGTAATGCCCCATAATGTACCCCCTGTGTAATCCCCCATAATGTACCCCCTGTGTAATCCCCCATAATGTACCCCCTGTGTAATCCCCTATAATGTAGCCCCTGTGTAATCCCCCATAATGTAGCCCCTGTGTAATCCCCCATAATGTACCCCCTGTGTAATCCCCCATAATGTAGCCCCTGTGTAATCCCCATAATGTACCCCTGTGTAATCCCCCATAATGTAGCCCCTGTGTAATCTCCATAATGTACCCCCTGTGTAATCCCCCATAATGTACCCCCTGTGTAATCCCCCATAATGTACCCCCTGTGTAATCCCCCCTGTGTAATCCCCCATAATGTACCCCCTGTGTAATCCCCTAATGTACCCCCTGTGTAATCCCCCATAGTGTACCCCCTGTGTAATCCCCCATAATGTACCCCCTGTGTAATCTCCCTAATGTACCCCCTGTGTAATGCCCCATAATGTACCCCCTGTGTAATCCCCCATAATGTACCCCCTGTGTAATCCCCCATAATGTACCCCCTGTGTAATCCCCCATAATGTACCCCCTGTGTAATCCCCCATAATGTACCCCCTGTGTAATCTCCATAATGTAGCCCCTGTGTAATCCCCCATAATGTACCCCCTGTGTAATCCCCCATAATGTACCCCCTGTGTAATCCCCCATAATGTACCCCCTGTGTAATCCCCCATAATGTACCCCCTGTGTAATCCCCCATAATGTAGCCCCTGTGTAATCCCCCATAATGTACCCCCTGTGTAATCCCCCATAATGTAGCCCCTGTGTAATCCCCCATAATGTACCCCCTGTGTAATCCCCCATAATGTAGCCCCTGTGTAATCCCCCATAATGTACCCCCTGTGTAATCCCCCATAATGTAGCCCCTGTGTAATCCCCCATAATGTAGCCCCTGTGTAATCCCCCATAATGTACACCCCCCCCCCTGTGTATATCTGCCCATAGTGACATTGCATACATCTCTCCCCCCTACATTCACAGACCTCAGATCAGCATGGTTCTGTCCACATGGATGTCCATTGTCCCTCCTCCTAGGCTCTTCCTCCTGTTGTGTCCCGTCAGTGTGGAGGAGGAGCCTTGGCTCCGAGGAGTGTAAATGTGATAGGCAGCCGGCATCTCTGCCTGCCTGTCACAATAACAGGGGATTGCAGTGCCGCTTCCCCGAGGACATGCAGGCGCCGTGCACTGGGCTATGGGAACCCGAGCTGCCTGTGTGCCTCACAATTAATTCTCCTCCTCACCGAACATCGCTGAGCAGAGATAGTGCTCAGTGGACGGAGGAGGAGGAGAGAACCGCGGTGCCTCTCTCAATCCAGTGCCGGGTGTCACCCCTCTGTCGGGTGACACCCGGGTGCGGCCCGCACCCCCCGCACCCCCCTTGCAACGCCGCTGAACAGACATATTAAAACACTTGTTGCCGAAGAACACAGGAAATGCTGATCCCTGGACCAACCTTTACATCTTATAATATTTTTCTCAGTCCAGTGTACCTGCCTAGACTTTGTGGCTACATTCTGTCCAATGCTGATACATAAACATGGCAGGCCTGCTGGCTCTGAGGAAGGGAGTGTATTTTGTAGTCACCGTGATTTCCTGTCTATATCTGTAAATCTGTCGCATGCCCGACTATTCTATGTTTATAACCAGCTTAAATGAAAACTGTGCTTGTTTTGGATTGAAGATGTTCTGACTGGTTAAATTTGAACATGTGTTTTATTTTTTAAAGACCAAAAATCCTGTAATTTTGCTGTAATAATTTTTACCTGTACATCATAATATACGTGTAGTATTTGCAGTGATTTTTTTTTCTAGACTAGAATAGCAAGAGTTACTATTTCTTTTTTTACAACAGTGTAGCCCTTTTTCACGAGATACCAACCCGGACCCACATACCAAGATATTGGCTGGTACCCCCATAGGGGTAACTAGTATGCCAGATCAACACCATGCTGATACTAGCCATTTTACACCTTTTAGCACTGGGTGCTCTAAGAGGAGGAGCTGCCAAAAAAGCCTTGGATCTGGAAAAAAAATTTTTTTATTAGAAATAATTCCATAGCTACACCAGATTTAAATAATACTTTAAAAAAAAAAAAAAAAAAAACAACTATTGAAGAACCAGACTAGCACAGAATTATTCTAATGTTCCCAAGCTGTCATTGCTAATTCCAAAGTGACTATTGTAACAGCAATAGTTCCTGTTGAATGAATTAAATAATTAGCTATTCAGTTTGTTGGAAATGGACCTTGAAAATCTTCCATTATTAGAGGAGAAGAGAGATAGCTGTCCCAGATCATATGCTTGGGAAATAATAGATTACACTTGTGCTGAAAGTGGGAGAGAAAAAAAGTTATTTTTACCAGTTTAGAATTTGGTTGTTACATAGTTACATAGTTGGTGAGGTTGAAAAAAAGACATCAGTCCATCCAGTTCAACCTATGATGTATGTGTTTATGTCAATAGTACATAGTATACCCCTGTAGGTTGTGGTTGTTGAGGTGCCCGTCTAATAGCTTTTTGAAACTATCGATGCTCCCAGCTGATACCACTACTTGTGGAAGAGAATACCACATCCTTACCACCCTGACAGTAAAGAACCCTCTACGCAGTTTCAGGTTAAACCACTTCACTTCCAACTTTAGTGAATGTCTTTTTAAATTCTCTTTCACTGAATATTTTTTTTCCCTATGATAGGGTCACCAGTATGGTATTTGTACATTGATATCATATCCCCTCTCAAGCGTCTCTTCTCCAGAGAGAATAAGTTCAATGCTTGTAGTCTTTCCCCATAGCTGAGGTCCTCCATTGCCTTAATTAGCTTTGTTGCCCTTCTCTGGACTCTCTTCAGTTCCAGCACATCCTTCCTGAGGACTGGTGCCCAGAGCTGGATGGCATACTCAAGATGCGGCCGGACCAGAGTCTTGCAGAGTGGGAAAATTATCGTTTTCTCTCTGGAGTGAATCCCCTTTTTTAATGAATGCTAATATTCTGCTGGCTTTGCTTGCAGCAGCCTGGCATTACATTCCATTGCTGAGACTGTAATCTTCTAGAACCCCCAGGTCCTTTTCCATCCTAGATTCCCCCAGAGGTTCTCCCCCCAGCCAGAAAAATTGCGTTCATATTTTTGGCACCCAAATGCATTACCTTACATTTTTCAACATTAAACCCCATTTAGTTGCCAACCCCATTATTTTGTTTAGGTGTTCTTGCAAGGTTTCTACTTCCAGCGCAGAAGTTATTGCCCTGCTTAACTTGGTATAATTCGCTGATTATCCCATCCTCTAGATCGTTTATGAATAAATTAAACATGATTGGTCCCAGGACAGATTTCTGGGGGACCCCACTTTTAAAAACAGACCATTCCGAGTACTCACCATTTATCATCACTCTTTGGACCCGCCCCTGTAGCCAGTTTTCTGTCCAGGTGCTCACCACATGGTTCATGCTAACAGACCTTAGTTTGTACAGGAATCACTTGTGGGTAACTGTATCAAATGCCTTTGAAAAATCCAGATAAACCACATCCACAGGCCTTCCTCTATCTAGATGGCAGCTCACTACTTTACTTAATGTAAAACTAAATTCAAGGGAGGGGTATAACCAGGGGTGTACCTAGGGGTGGCTATTGGGGCTATAGGCCTGAATCTGGGGCCCATAGCTCCGAATCTCTTGCTGCAGGGTCCCTGCCTAACCAGCAGGTTGTGGCTGCTCTTGCGGCAGGCGGGCTGGCTGCATGAGAGAGGTGGAGGAGAGGAGAGAAGCGAGCGGGTGGACGAGCAGAGATGCTCTCTCTCTCCGCCTGCTCCACATCAGTGCTCTTCACAGCCGGGCCTCTTCAATTTGGGAGCGAGGTGTGGCGAGCAGCAGAACGATGACATTATCTCTCACTGCCCGCCACACATCAGCGCTCTTCCGCCCTTACAGCAGAGTGGAGTGGAGGTCACATGCTTCCTGTCATCGTGGAGCTCCACTTTGCAGCCAGACTCCCTTGCTTCAATGTTGGAGGTGCGGCGGGGAGCAGCGAGATGACATCATCTCTCACCCGCATCACCGATCTCCTGCTCTCACTAAATGGACCAGTGCTGTCAGCCTGCCACCAATGCAGCGTCAATACACATTTGGTGGCACTAGCTGGCATGGCAAGTGACAATCCACATCAGTTGGCAAGTGACAACCCACATCTGGTGGCCGGTGACGTGGCAAGTGACAATCTGCAAATGGTGGCAGGAGATGTGGCAATCTGCAAATGAAGCCAGGAGATGTGGCAAGTGACAATCTGCAAAAAGGTTAATGACTGCTGCTATGGGCTCTAGCCCCAGATCTTTTGCAGACCTAGCAATGCCCCTGTAACACCTGTCATTTTTTTTCCCCCCATCTTTGTCCCATTTGGGAGACTTCCTCTCACCCTTTAAAGTGAGGGAATCCCTTGTTGTCACCAGGGTCACCAGAGCTAGTGTCCCCGTTGGAATATTTCCCCTCTATTCCTGTTCTAGTAACAACCCAAAATGTTGGATTTTTTTTTTCTCTTCCAGTCTTGGTGATAACAGTAAAAAGGTCAAATAGAAAGGGCGAATCTCCTTCACGGGGACACAGACATTAATTAAAAACCTCACAGATGTTCTAATCCATTTTCCACAAACAAGATAAGTGGAACTTCACTCTCTCAATTAACATTGACTATTTTTAATCCTTATACTGCTAGCATTAATAAATAGTTGGGAAAGTATATCATATTTACTTGTTTCAAAAAAAATTTTTTTACATTTCTTTCGTTATTTCCTGGTTTCCAGGCCTAGGCAAATTATGTCATACATCCCAGAAGGGGAGGAGGGGGTTTCTCAGCTAAGCACACCCCCTTGGCTGCATGCCTGAGCTAAGGGCAGATGGATTCCAGGATGTAAATGCTACAAGAATCATCTGCCCTTACTCAAGATGGCCATGGCCAGAAATGCTAGGGATTTGTTTTCAAAGTGATTGCTCGACAAAGCATGGAGACTTTGGATAGGGGAGCTTGCTTGGAATATTAAGAATAAATTAAAAGAGAAGTATGGGAATTAGAAAAAAAAAAAACTTTTATACTTACCTGGGTGGATTCAGAATCGATCTAATGCTGCATCTGTCTCCCGCTGGCTCTGCACCGAGACTGCTGATCATTCAGTTCTCAGCATTCTGTGAGCAGAGAGCCCGGGGCTGTCAGTCTCCAGCTCTCTGCTCTGCAACCCCCCCCCCCCCCCCATACTCACTGGAGCACTGGGCTATGCAAGGGGTAAGAGGGGCTGGCTCAGGCTCTCAGCAGATCGCCGAGATGCTGAGCCAACTGTCAGTCCAAGCTTCTGGGCGGATCCTGACCATATGGTTGGGATGTTTTCGGAAGCCTGCACCGGCTCTGTGACACCAGCCAACAACAGGCTTCAGCCCACTGTTGGCTGAAAATGGAACACAGGAGTGCAGAACAAACTGCAAGTATAGCTAAACAAGCTTTGGCTATACTTCTCCTTTAAATATCGTTTTTGGTTTGTAGAGCTCAGATGCAGTGTAGTAAGTTCCACTTTAAGAAATAACAAAAAAGAAGAGAATTTTTTCCAAATAGGTCACTACCTGTCAGTAAAGACAAGAATAAATAGGAAATATAGCCCAAAAATGTTATAGTACTGGCATCAAAATGACAGCAAAAAAAAAAGCTTGTTGAAGTAATTTCTAAAATCAGAAAAGACTAAATGAACAGGCTGCATGAATTCTGATCACACTCTAGCTCAGATAATCACAGTCAGTATCTAATGTCTCTTTATAGACTGCAATGTTTTACTAAAAGTTCCCCCTCCCTTCTTTCCTTATGAAACAGTTACAATGTGTGATCGCCTGGGGCAAAGAATGGAAGGTGTAAAAAAAGTGTAAATGAAAACACTCATCTCTGGCAAAATGTTCACTCTGTAATAGAGGTATACATATTCTAGCATTTTATGGCTAAATGATTCCATAAAAATTATGATGTCATCGCATACAGTGACGGACCATTAGCCTAGTAAGATGCACAGATTTAATGTGAATCGTTAAATGTCTTTGCACACTTTAACTATCTGTACTCAAGCTTGGTTTTGGATTTTTCTCTGTATACATTTTATTTATCAGTTTGGAAACGCCTTCTTGCACTGATTAATAGGAACATATGGTTAAACCACGTCTCTACTTTATTATGTTATTCATTTATATAACCCTATTATTTTTCCTGCAGCTTTCACATCAGTACCTGCCCTAAAAAGATCTTACAAGCCTTACCATAGTCCTACGCAGACCTTCAGAAAAGCCAGATTAGTTGGAAGCCAGGTCATTTACCAATATGACTAGGAAAACAGGGAGAACACGCAAGCTCTATGCAGATAGTTTTCTGTGCAGGATTAAAGTCCAAACCCCAGCACTGTATTATTATTATTATACAAGATTTATATAGCGCCAACAGTTTGCACAGCACTTTACAACATGAGGGCAGACAGTACAGTTATAATACAATTCAATACAGGAGGAATCAAAGGGCCCTGCTCATTAGCTAGGAGTAAGGAAATAACACAATTTAGTTGGCCACCATGCTGTCCTATATCATCAGAGTTACCTTCATATTTTAGGAGAGCTGCATTTACCTTGGGCCTCATGCATACAGGGCGTCTGAAAGAGCCCCTTTGAACGCCAGAACTGATGGCAGGAAAACACAGTTAAAAGCTGCATATTGCACGCGCGTTTAGGTGCGTATAGCATTTGAGTGTAAATGCATGCTACTGGCCAGAATGTGAATTTATTCTGTTCAGTGGAATGCATCAATACACATACGCTTCACGCGTCTTGCTTTTTATGCACGTTTAGACACGTAAAACATTTGTTTCTGCTCTTAAGCTCCTCTTGGTGTTTTTTCAGCCTGTAAATGCTCCATTTACATCTGTAAATCACTATGTGTGCATGGACAAATACGCTTATATAGAGGTGCTATTACAGGCTGAATAAAAAAACACTCAGTGCCTTGATTAGAATCATGGCAAGTAGAAACTATAATGCCCCGGTGCCCTACATGCAGTCTGCGGGCTCCATTTGGCCAGCCGCAAATTTCTAGACTGGTAGCAGGATGCTAAACTCAAATTAACCCAGTAGTGTCAAGCTGAGTGATTTTCCAATAAAAAAATAAGTGTATAGTCCCTGCCCAAGGAGAGAACAGTGCTAGAGCAGTTGATCTGGTGTGTAAACACTTAGTGCTGGTTCACACTGGGGCAACACGACTTACAGGCGACTTAGCAAGGCAACTTGGAAGCAACTTGGACGTGACTTGGACGTGACTTGGACGTGACTTTGAGTTATTTACAACACAACTTCAAGTCGTCCCCAGGCCAGGCGACTTTGGCAGTGGCCAATCACATAATAATCAGCTCTGTGGGAGGGAGGGGTTTGCCTAGAAAACTATTTATACTTCCTGGAAAGTTGCTTCAGTTAAGACAGGGCATCCAACTTGGAGGCAACTTCCATTGAAATCAATGGGTACAAGTCGCCTAGAAGTCGGATTGAAGTAGTACAGGAACCTTTTCTGAAGTCGGAGCGACTTCAGTAGTGTTCATTAAGACGGCTCTCATTCACTTGCATGTAATTTCTGATGTCAAGTGACTTGGGGCGACTTGCAGTCTGACAAGTCGCCCCCCAAGTCACGGTAGTGTGAACGGGCTCTTAGGGAATTAAAAGCATTGCCACTGATCACCAGTCAGGGGGGAAGGTTAAAGGGCAGTTAACAGCACTGCCACTGTTCATTAGTGCAGGGAGGGATATAAGGGGGATTAACAGCATTGACACTGAACAATAATGTGGGGAGGGGGCTTACAGCACTGCCACCTACCTCCAATACAGAGAGCGGGGTTAACAGTCACTGACCACCAATGCAGGTATGGGATTAAGGGGCGTTTAACAGCACTGTCACTGACCATCAATGCAGGGAGGGGTAGAAGGGGTATAAACAGCATTGCCACTGACCACCAATGTAGGCATGGGACTAAGGGGCACTTAACAGCACTGTCACTGACCATTAATGCAGGAAGGGGTATAAGGGGGATTAACAGCATTGCCACTAACCACCCATGCAGAGAGTGTGGTAACAGCGCTGTCACTGACCATTAATGCATAGAGGCAGTTAAGAGGGGGGTTAATAGCATTGCCATTGATCCACCTATGCAGGGGATGGGTTAACAGCACTGTCACTGACCACCAATTTGAGAAGGGGTTAAGGGGGTTAACAACGCTGGTACTGACCATAAATGCAGGGAGGGGGCTTGCTTAACAACATTGTCATTGTCTACCAAAGAAGTACCAGAATGTTCAATTTTTTATTTTTTTTGTACATTTCTTTTTATTAATATTTTCAATAGTACAACAGACACAGAGGAACTCAAAACCACGCCATGCAGGGTGGGATTCCTAGACAAACAATTTGCAAACAGAAAAACACCCTCAAACACCCCCCCCCCCCCTCCCAGTCCAGGCATGCCACCTTGTAGACAACTTCACCTTCCCCGATGCAAGTGCCCTAAAAAGAGGACAGGAATACCAGCATCATATCATAAACAGAAATATAGAGTATTTTCGCAGCTCTCGAGGTAATGAGGCCATCAAATAAACCCACATACAGTTGTTTAAGCAGCAATCAGTTCCTGAATAATCCCATTATTAGGACACACATTACATATCTATATGCACCCAGATCCAACACCACTTAGACCTCCTTCACCCCAGTATTAGGATCCTTATAGTTATTAGGCTACGGAAATTGTGCTATCCAACCAAATCTTCCAAACTTTGTTGAATTTTTTGGGGCATCCCCTGCTCAGGTACGTTGCTTTATAGAACAGAATCACCTTATTCACAAGCCCTTTCCAGTACGACAGTGAGGGCGTCATAGTTTTTTTTCCAATAGAGGATCAGCGCCTTACGCACATAGAACAGTAACAGGCTAAGCAAAGTGAGCCGCTCCCTAGTGGGCGCCAGGCCCTCCACCAAGCTAAGCAAGCATGTTGCCACCGTCAAAGGCACAGGCACAGAAGTAATTTTGGTCACACAGAGAGTGTTCCATCTTAGCATTAGATCAAAAACAAGCAGGACCTTTACATCTCTAAATAACCCACTCAACCTAAAAGCCAAAAGGTTGAATTCGAATCACTCATAACTGACTCTTTTACAGTTTAGCAGCAGACATAGCGGCACAACCCAGTGTTCAGTCATGCCGCCGCTTTTCATGTGTTTAGCCAGACCAATGATGCTATCAGTATAAAAAATACCTTTGGAATGTCATATTTGCTGCTGGCGTCATAGTGCTTTGACTGCTCCAGAACACTAGACTCTATGGAAATAGCATTTCCTGCAATTCTAATATATATATATAACAATAGTTGTTTATTTATAATGTGTTAACAGATGCCATGCGGCTGTGCCTTAGGGGAATACTGTGTTCTATTAATGCTTCACAGGTTTACTAAAAAGAAAATTATTTCGGAGCATTTTTTTCTCTTTATTCAATGGCAATAAAGAAAAACAAGACCTGGACCTGGGTAGTTTCTTGTGCAGCAGGAACTATTGGAACAAGGGTCAAAATAAGTCTGTCTAGTAAAAAAAAAAGTTAAAAATTCTAACCTGGTTGTAGTGAGGTTAAGAAAAAAAACACTAGTAAACCTGTAGTTAGTATTCCAGTTCAGAAGTAAAATCATGACCACAACTGCATAGATCTAAAATCATTAGCATGTAGGAATGGGCAATAATTAATTAATCTGAAAAGGCTTTTGTTTTGAAAAATATTTTCTTTATGTCATACATGGCATAGGGGAAATTAATTATGAATACTCTAAAATGTGCTAGGCAAAGGACTGATCAAATATAGTTCCTTGCACTCAAATAAATGCAATCATTCTTCCAACAGGGAGCTTGTAGGTGACACAAATAATACATAAGAAAGCATGGTGGCAATTTTCAGAACCAACCAACATTAGATCATATTTTGAATGCCTCAAGTAGAGGCCACAACTCAAGGCTCTGGATAATATTTTCTAATGAAGCTCATCATTTCAGAAAATAGTATTGTTCCACCTTTGTTATTGACAAAATGACCAAAAGACATGGTAATGTTGCTGGTTTTCATTACAACCCAATAATGAAAACAATTATACTGTAAGGCAATAGTGATACCCGTTAGTCTTCACAGTACAGAATAGTTGACTTTTTTTAGGTGGGATACTGAAGACCACCAAGAACTGGAAGTTTGTATATGTCCCCAGTGCTGCCACTTGAGAAACATTGTATTAGATCAGGGGTGCCCAACCTTTTGAAGAGCGAGGGCCACTTAAGCGAATTGGTAACTGGTCACGGGCCACAATGAGCGGAGCGGGAGGATAACAGGTCCGTGTCCAGGGACACAGCCCACTCTACTCTATGGGCCCCCTGATCCAATATGATTTGCCCCCAGACAGAAGGGGCAGATACCTTTCTATTTTTTTTAGGTAGGCGGGTGTAAACATACACAAGTCCGTTTACATCTGCTGCTCCATAGAGGTGAATAGTAAGTCCGAATGGGTCGGACCAATCATGTGAAAGGGGCCTAAGGCTGCTTTCACACTGATGCGCTGCGATTTGCCCAAGCCACGGGTGCAGCGCAGTGAACCTGTGGATTCTCTGCGGGTTAGCTGCACTTTGCCGTAAACTTCTATTATATCCTGCAGGTGTGGCGCACTTTCTGAAGGCGCAACAAACCTGCAGGTAATAACAGAAGTCCATGGCTCAATGCAGGTAACCCGCAGCTGCACTGCACCTGCAGATCAGTTTGAAAGCAGCCCAGTAACCACTGCAAAACAGATATATCCATATATACTGTGAATTTAGTAGTAAACTTACCTTTTATAACCGTCTTCCATTCTGGTATCGCTGGCTGTTGTGTATTGTGCATTTGATATCACTCCGCCTGTGACAGGAGTGGGCGCTATACAGGAAGCATTGGCTTATGTGGCTCTGCTCTGCAGCCACTTGCTTCCACTACCAGCGGCTTCATTCACAAAACTGCTGCTCTGGGATGGAGGGTCAGCAACCCATGATCTGGGCTTGCCAATCTTCCATCTTAGAGCAGGAGGTCGAGGGCCACATCAGAGGGCCCCCGGGCCACTGGTTTGGCACCCCGTATTAGATGATGATTTCTCAATCATGATTTTTTAAGCAATTTTGTTGTTTATATGCTCTACACAACCTCAGCAGATATCCCTAGCAAGATGAGTGAATGCATATGCTTTTCTGACATATTTGTGATAATCTCTCTATACAGTATATGGCTGCCTTTATCCAGGTTTGCTCATGTTTAAAGGAATGATTTGCATGCTTCTACTTGCTATTCTAAAGTGAGTAACAATCCCTTATTTCTGGTGTGATGTAAGTGAGAAATGCAGATATACAGTAATAAGAAAAACAGAAGGGCGCACGACCTTTGTGCATTACCACTAAAAAGGCTTTATTAAAATAGATAAAAACAGCAAAGTTACTACTCACAAACGAGTACACGGTACAGGCAAAAACATGGATGGATGAACACGTCCACTGCTATGAACTTCCAATCTCGATTCTTGGACACCGGGAGGATCTGATGGTTCCTCTAGTGAATGGCTGACGCGTTTCAGGGGAGTACCCCTTTCATCAGAGCCTACAAGCGGGCAATGGTCTCGTCTCCCCCCATTTTAGTCAACTCTCTTCTTATATAGGGAGGGTATATAGGTGGGCGTGGTCGGGCACTTGACCCCTCCCCCCACCCCCTCCTCCTCATAGGCCCTCCCATCTCCCATTCAATATATGATGGATTGCATAAATATGAAAGGTGCCTCTATATATCTAGCACAATATCCAAATGGTCCTCCAATAACATCCCCAAACCCCCAGGGCTTCTCAGGACATGAAGGGTCTACTTATCATATCCAGGTCCTTGGCCGGCGTGTTCCCCATCGATCCAGTGAGTCCCCTCAGTGGCTGGATGGCTGGCGACTCCGATCCGGAAGTGCGGGTGTATTTGCGTTCCACCCGCGACTTCCGGTCGAACCACGCCTCGTTCCCAGACTGGCCAAAACATAATGATACTATAATAAGCCATATCCCGGAAGCGCGGGTGTGTTTGCGCTCCACCCGCGACTTCCGGTCAAACCAAGCCTCGCTCATGCAGCGGCCATGAACCTAATAGAGCTATGTATGCCTCTACTGCGCCCGCGCACCTCAACTCAACGGGCTATTACCGCGCATGCGCGCACATACATTGCGGCTTAGTGCGGGGGGGCATCGGTGTACACACTCTCCACCCAAGCATCGAAAAGGAACACCCACACAGTGTATTACTGGAACGAAACGATGCAAAGGGGAATTAATAAAAATATAAAGAAACAGGGGGGGGGGGAATCAAAGGTGCCCCACCATATTAACTAGCTGCAAAAAGTGTGCATAGATAGTGTATACAGTAGTGCCACTGGCAATGGCCATAAACCAAAGAAGAGTACCCACATGCAGTTGGCATATTAATGCATATAATATATATACATATATATGCGCTGCATGTAGATATAAAAAAAAAAATAAAAAAAAAAAATATATATATAATATATATAAAAAATATATATATAGGAGCATTCAGGTTCAGTGTTCAGATCACTACCTGTAAAGAGTGGATGTGCAAAATATATAAAAAAACAACAGTTTTAGTTAAAAATCCCCAAATCAATGAAATTTGATAGATACATAGATAAAATTGTGTTGTACCACATTGCATTGTATTTACTGTTGATAATAAATATATATTAAAATATATTAAAAACCAATTATGTGGCAAACTATATACATAAAAAAATCTTTCTACAATTTAAAAGCCTCAGCACGCTCCCACTCCTACAGGGCTAAATGTGTTAAACACTGAACCTTACTAGGATACATAAATGCACGTCACAGTATACATCAAATTGCGGTGCACACTTCCATATAAACCTCTTAGGACCTCTACCTCGACCTCTACCTCAATGACAAGACCATTTAACCCACTCTAAAACAGTCCCCATGTGAGACTTACTAGTGCTGCAGAAATCTACATAGATCCCTAGCTGCCCTTCAACACACCCCTTTCTGCCCCTATTTTGAAGGCTATGGCTGCGGTGCCCTACTAACATGTGCTAGTACTCAAGGTGTTTAATAGTCCCTATTACTGCAGAAATCAGTAGGTAGGTCTGCAAACTATATACTGAAAATGCGACTCTATACTCAATGCACTGGCCCCAGACCTAACTGTCCCTCTGCCCCAACTGCAAATCTCAGACCAGATTATGTAGTTCTATTTCTTCGTTTAGGCCCTTGGGAGCCATGGTGTCCAAGGTTAAAGATCCAATAAGCTTCCCTTTTGCATAAAAGCTGGTACTTTTTTCCGTTATCTAGCTCATTCGGCATAGCCTCAATGCCAAAAACTCTAAGACCTTCAATGCTACTACCATGAGCCTCTTTAAAGTGCCTGGGTACGGAGTATTTGTCTTTTTTCGTCAAGATATTGCTCCTGTGCTCATTCATCCTTGTTCTCATCTGTCTTGACGTGCGACCAATATAGAGGTGGCCACAAGGGCACAAAAGCCCGTATATGACATATGGGGTCCCACAGTTGATGAACTGTTTGATCTTGTGTAGTTTGCCATCGGCACCTATTAGTTCTTTCTTTCTGTGGTGCATGTATAGGCAGTTCCCACAGTTCGTGACCCCACATCTATAATTCCCTTTTTGGTCGAATAGCGTCGTCCAAGGATTGTTGGGGCCTTTATTTCTAGTTTTCTTTATACTGCTTGGGGCAATAAAACTCTTGAGATCTTTTAGTCTCCTAAAAATTATATTCGGGCGCTGAGGGAGATGCGTCCTCAGAATTGGGTCTGACTCCATACATGTTTAGTAGTGGATTTCTCTTTTCCTTCAACCCACCTCAACATAACTTTTTTGGTTATAATTTTTGTTGGTCTCCTAGTTATAATCCATGGATGCATTGGTTTCCATTCACTGTTTTGATGAGAGCCAACAAGCTTGAAAAGTTGTTTGGAGTTTGGTATAAATGGCTCTATAATATTAGGCTTTATATGTACTGTAAAACTTCAGATTTGGATGCACCCTTGGCCCACAAGGAAAAAATAATGATTTGCTTGGCTCTGCACTTTTCTCTTATCGTCAGAAATAATCCCCGTTTTTTTTTTTAGATTTGTGAGACATGCCGATACCTTCTGTTTTATTAGAGCTCTGCTATACCTTTTTTGGTTTAGTGGAGGGCTTTTTGGTTCCTTTTTTGCCCAAATCACTATAACCTGTCTGGTTATGCTTTCATATATAACTTAATTTACTGATTTAATGTTATATGTATTGTTAGGCCTACTTAATAAAAATGCTTGCCCTCTGGATTAAAACCACCATACACCACAGCACCTCTCTGAATGCATTCCTTCCAATGATCCACCACCTCCAATACCCTCCGTCTCCATTTCAATCCAGGCATCTAAAAGTGAGAGCATCTTTATGTCTCCTCTGCTGTTCTTTCCAGCATGCACTTTTGTTCAGACTCTCCCAGCTCATTCACTCCGTCCCAACTAAAATATAATAAATACAAAAAATCAATAATAAAAATTTATTTGAGTTACATCTCACCATCTTCCCATTTCTTCAAGCCTATGTGCAAAGTTGTTCAGCTCTGCTGTATGCATGGAAAGTGACATTAATCTGAATATGACCAATAGGCAAGATATACATATTTTATTCAATATAACTGTTTAGCCAGTGTTCCTATACTAGTAGACTGTGGTAAATACTAGATCTAGAATAAACACGCAGTTCGCCATTTCTGAAGCACATGTCCTGTTGCAGAAGTGAACAGGGACCCAGAGGACCTGAGTTTAACATAGCAGCCCATCCTATGGAGCCAGACTTGTTTAATGACCTATGTTTTGGTATGTAAGAGCTATGTGAGTTTTTCCACATAACAGACAGACATCCCATATTTAATTCATCACATGGGAGATATGCTGTGGATGGGCCTGTAGCCAGCAGTTAGCAATAACACAGCTTGTTACAAGAACAATCTGAGCAGCGTTGATACTCTTAACTGAGCCAGGATTGTGGGAATAACACAAATATTACTGCGCTGAACTCATTATTCCCTATCTCTGTTTTTAATCAGTTATATACATTTTACATTTAGATAAAACCGACTTGAATATGTGCATGGGAAACTGCTGATCTGGGGTTAGGCCGATCAATACATCATGTAGTCACTCTTGGGTGCAATTCATGCCTGCCTTAAACAGGACCTCTTTAAACTTTTTATTTATAGGGTGGACCACTTTAAACTTACCGACAATGTTTTTCTGGACTGCTAATTCTCTTAGACTTTATGTAACTTAAAAAACTGTGCTCATTTTTCAGTGGGTGGCCTTTTAATATTTCAGAAAAGCATATGGCAAGTGAAATTACAGAGTTAAAACTTATCTTCCTGCTTGTGGTCAGATTCAGAGTAGTTCAGAGTGCGTGACTGCAGTTCTCCATCACTGCCAACATCTAAACAATCTTGATTCCTGAACTTGCTTCCCCAGAGACAGCCGGGTGCCTCAATTCAATGTCAGGAAACCTTGGACATGCAGACTTTTTTTTCCAAATGGTTTAAACAATACTTAGAAATTATTCACCTAAGAATGCCGAAGCAACTCCATTCTTTAATTTTCACAAAATGTTTTACTCAAAATTGGGTGTGTCTGTGGTTACATTCTAACAGCATGCTTTTTAAATGAACAAATACTACGTTTTTGGTTTTATCAAAGCATTCATGTAGACTTGTGTTTGTCTGTAGATAGTATTGATAAGGAGCCTGAGCAGACACTACAATTCATGCCCGGCTGAGTGAGCTCTGCTTGATGACAGTGTATTGTGATAACAGTATGTTAACATACTTCACTTGTATTTGAAGCCATTTTATCTTTCCTGTCCTTAGTTTCTGCTGATGGAGGTGTGAATGATATGGCTTCAACAGTTTTCTGCCTGATAAACTACAGAAGCAACCTGAATGCAGTAAAATGTGTATTTTATATTGGAAGGGAAAAGATCTATGCTTTTTTTAAATTTTTTTATTTTTATTACTGCTTGTGACACTAAAGGCAGCCATACATGGATCAAAATTTGACGGGTTCAGCAGGAACCAGCCAAATCTTGACCCATGTATGGGCAGGATTTGTTCTGTATAACAGATTTGTTCTGTATAACCAGCCTGTTTTATTTTTCTAGAACGACTCTCTGATCCACTTTGAGAGGAGTCAGTGGTGTTGATTTACTAAAACTGGAGAGTGAAAAATCTGGTGCAGCTCTGCATAGAAACCAATCAGCTTCCAGGTTTTATTGTCAAAGTTTAATTGAATAAGCTGAAGTTAGAAGCTGATTGGCTACCATGCACAGGTGCCCCAAATTTTACACTCTTCAGTTTTAGTAAATCAACTCAGATCGATAGTTTAGAGGGGGTCAAAGATGGATAAAAATATGGCCGGTCCGTGCTGAACAAGCTAAATTTCAATCCATCTATTGCTAGCTTAAAGAGGAGCTCCAGTCTCCTATGTAAAAATTAACAGTCAGCAACTACATAAACTGTAGCTGCTGACTTTTAATAAACAGCCACTCACCTGTCATACAATCCAGAGCTATGCTCGGTGCAGCTGTTTTCACCCTGTGTCCTCTCTCCCACGGCAATGGTATCTTTGCTTTGGGCACCCGGCTATGACAGCTTCACAGTTGGGTGCCCACTGCACATGCGCGAGTGGCGCTGTGCACTGTGAATGATCCCGCAGTCTTCTAGGACCTGTAATATGTCCCAGTAGACTGTGGGAGGAAGGAGGGAAAGAGAACTTTCACTTTCGATCACTAAGGCGGTCGGAGCAGAAGTGGGTACATGATTTTGACAGTTATCCGCTCCCCCCTCCTCCCCAAAAGCTCCATTTCACAAGCAGGAGCAGGGGAGGAGGCCTCAAAGTGGAACTTCCCCATTTTAGGTGGAGCTCTGCTTTAAGTAGAGATTTCTAGTCACTTCCTGTATGGTCATAAGTGCTAGAAATGGGCAGGGAAATCTTCTGATCGAGGAAACAGGCTGTGATATTAACCTGAGATAAGCCCATTTACGCTATTAGAAATATAGCTGAAGTTCCACTTTTAGGGTTTAGTCAAAAAATTGTGAAAAAAAACACAACAATAACTACATAAAGAGTCACATAGGGGAAAGTTCCTTCCCCATCTTTCCTTCATTGCAAAATAATACATAATGCTTGTTTTAGGCTGAAATAAATTTATATTTTTAGTGGCAAAAAAAAACATTGAAAGTCTTTATAAACTGGTCTGATTGTAAGAAATTGCTTTTCATTTTACTGTGCTTTGCCCAGGTTTAATATAAATCTTGCTCAAACTTTTCCAATAAAATTTAAAGGGAAAGTTAAAAGATTATTAAAAAAAAAATAGAAATGATCCAGTCAAATGAAAAGCTAATTCCTGTTTACTATATGACACAATGCAGTGCTAAATAATAAAGATAAAAAAGTCCCAAATGAGTTCATAAAGGAAAGATCCCAACCTCGTCTCCAGTGTCTGGAAAAGTTCACTCCACACCACTGTGATAATACCAATCTGCTTACCAAACTGCCATGACCCTCACTAAAGAGCGGTCAGAAAGCGCCTTTTAGTTGCCACACTTCAGGTCACCGCTCTCACCTCAGACTCTAAAGAGATGGCTACAGATGAAAACACTTGAATCCAATTCTGGTATGCGGTGCCTTCAAGAGCTCCTTCCAATTGGCCACATAAGTCGGTCTCCCAAGCTTCAAACACAGGTCTTAATATAGACTGGATCAAACCTCATAAGAGTGTAAAACAATTCTCCATACTGCAGTAAATTTTAAAAGCACTTTACTCAATAAATTTAACCAATAGACTCACAAACGTATACAGAAACATGCGCATGTAAAAATCTCACAAAATGGCTGTGTCATACGGCCTTATGCGTTTTGTCATCAATTGACGTCATGACGTCAACTGATGACAAAACGCGAGCCCAATCTCAATCCAGCGATGTGCACGAGAGCAGAGGCTCTCTCAGCTTTCTCCCTCCTCTTTGGCTCAGATACAGCAGCAGGAGATATTGGCTCCTACTGCTGTCAATCAGAGCCAGTGATGAGGAAGTAGGGGGCAGGGTGAGCCCCACTCTGTGTGCCTTATGGACACACAAAGGAGGGCTCAGGAGCAAATGCATATGAGTGCCCCCATAGCAAGTGGCTTGCTATGGGGGTACTTAGCGGGGGAAGGTGCCAGGAGTGCCAGCAGAGGAACCGAGAAGGGGAGGATTGAGGCTGCTCTGTGCAAAACCATTACATAGATCAGGTAAGTATCACATGTTTATTATTTAACCCCCCCCCCCCCCCCAAAAAAAACTTTACAATCACTTTAAGATGATGGAAATTGTTAATAAGTTTTCATTAAAAAAAGATTGGTAATAGGAAGTTATTAAACTATCAAACAAGATATATTTCTTTGGGATCATTTTCACCTCTGTAGATGTATAGGTAAAATATTATTTTTATAATCTATTATTACATAAAGATAATTGTTATCATTATTCCCCTGTATTAGGAGCTAATCTTTCCTTCCCTAGTGCTGCTTTTCTTCATTCACACACTACATTATACCCTTTCCTGAAAACTGATAGCATATACCTGGAACTGACACAGGGCCTAGCAATCACTGCATGGCCTTGTGTCAGTTCCAGGTACAGCCATTCATTTTCGGGAAAGAGTATAATGGAGTGTGTGGGTGGTAAGGTGTACTTTGATGAGAAAAAAACACTTCTGTGCCAAACACAATAGCATTGTTTTATTAAAGAAGTAGAGCATGCTCAATTTGCAAGATTCATTTTTTAACATAGTGAATGAAGTGAAGCTGTACTACTCTCAATCATTTGATCATGTGTGAGTGACCCCTGATTTTTTAAATTGTATTGCACACGATTGGGCATTCTTTGCAAAGTGAATTTATCCCCTTCCCGCCAAGCGTACGCAGATATGCGGCCTCAGCTTTCTGGGGTTATACCCGGATGATGCCCACAGCTGCAGGCATCATCCCAGGACCGTTTTTTAGAGCGGGTGATCCAGGGATAACAACTGATGCAGCTAAAAGCCGCTCGATTGTAATCCCGGAGGAGCGGGAAGTGACGCCCCCCCCCTTCTGCCGCCGCCTCCACTGCTCTGACCGGGCCTCCTGACCGGGCCTCCTGTCCCACCAGGAGACCCAATCCACGACCCGCCACTTCCGGCGGCTAGGGACAGACTGGCACGAAGCGGTAAAATTGAAAGCGTCGCCTATGGAGATTTTTAGGTACCGTAGTTTGCCGCCATTCCACTAGTGCATGCAATTATAACATGTGACATGTTTGGTATCTATTTACTCGGCGTAACATCATCTTTCACATTATACAAAAAAATTGGGCTAACTTTTCCCAAAAAGTTGCGTTTAAAAAGTTCTGCTAAAAAATACATATATAATGTTTGGGGGCTCTAAGTAATTTTCTAGCAAAAAACATGGATTTTAACTTGCAAACACCAAATGTCAGAAATAGGCTTAGTCATGAAAGGGTTATACTTTGTTTCACATCATTCATTAAGATAAATAGAAATTCACTTTAAAAGTAAACATGCTCTACTCCTTTAATTAACCAACCCCAATACATCAGTTAAAAGCACTAGGATTAAAGGGGGCCATACACATAGTGATTTGCGATTGAGCTAGGTACAATTCATCATCACTTAAAGTGGATGTAAACCCACTCTCATCCTTTCTAAACTACTGCAATATTGGTTATCTGGAAGGATATACATGCCTCCTGCATGTATACTTATCTGTCAAATGTCTCCCCTCTGGCTGTTATGTGACCCGAAAAACTGCAGGTTTTGTGGGTGGGTCTGTTTTCCAGGGCTCAGTGGGTGGAGTCGTGATGTTAGTAGACTCCCCGCCCACCTCTACACTCCCCTTATCAACATGCATTTTCTCCTGTGTATTTCTTACACTGAACTTCTGCTATGATCACTAACATCCAGTCAAAACCCAGAAAAGTCCCCACATGACTTCAGCATGCCAAATCATGCTGAGGTGTGGAACAGCCAATCCTTGCAGAGCTGCTGAAGAAAGGAGTGGGGGTGGGAATTAAAAAGTAATGCATGTCTTAGGCTAGTGCACGAGATATGTAAATCACCTGTCAATCACAGCAAGGGGGAAGAACGGACAAAGTTTTCACAGTTTGTCTGTTTTATTTCACTGAAAAAAGATATGAGGATTGCTCAGAGCTGGATTAACTATTTGTGGCAAGGCTGGGCACAGCTGATCTGAAATCCCATACTCTATATTATGCCAGAAAAAAAAAAAAAAAATTGGGTTTATATCCACTTTAACTACAGACTACTGTCCCTATGGAAAGTACAGGCTGGCAACTTGACAGCTTCTCCAAAACACGTCAGTTTGGATGATGTTATTGCTGTACTGCTTAACCACTTCAATGCAGGGCATTTTCACCCCCTTCCTGCCCAGACCAATTTTCAGCTTTTAGCGCTGTTACACTTTAAATGACAATTGCGCAGTCATGCAACGCAATACCCATATGAAATTTTGATAATTTTTTCCCCACAAATAGAGCTTTCTTTTGGTGGTATTTGATCACCTCTGCGTTTTTTATTTTTTGCGCTATAAACAAAAAAAGAGTGACACTTTTGAAAAAAACACAATATTTTTACTTTTTGCTATAATAAATATCCCATTAAAAAAAAATGTTTTCCTCAGTTTAGGCCCATATGTATTCTTCTACATATTTTTGGTAAAAAAAAAATCACAATAAGCATATATTGATTGGTTTGCGCAAAAGTTATAGCGTATAAAAATAGGGGATAAATTTATGGTATTTTTATTGTTGTTTTTTTTTTTACTAGTAATGGCGGCGATCTTCGATTTTTATCGTGATTGCGATATTGCGGTGGACACTTCGGACACTTTTGACACTATTTTGGGACCATTCACATTTATACAGCGATCAGTGCTATAAAAAATGCACTGATTACTGTGTAAATGCGACTGGCAGGGAAGGGGTTAACACTAGGCGGTGATTGAGGGGTTAATTATGTTTCTTAGGGAGTGATTCTAACTGTAGGGAGCGGGGACTCACAAAGGGGAGGAGACCGAACGGTGTTCCTCTGTACTGGGAACACACCATCGGTCTCCTCTCCTCTGACAGGACGTGGCTCTATGTGTTTACACACACACACAGAGCCACAGTCCTGCTGTGTTCACGGGCAATCGCGGGTGCCGGCGGACATCGCGGCCGCCGGGCACGTGCATCGGGTGCCTAGTGACGTGTCGGGCGTGTGCGCCCCCTAGAGGCTCAGGAAGAAAAAACGTCATATGACGGCGGCCCGGAGGGACAAAGGGTTCCTGCCGCCGTCGTATGACTATATGTGGTAGGGAAGTGGTGAAATAATTATTTTCTATGGAGAAGCTGTCGAGTTGCCGGCCTGTACTTTCTATGGATCTTTTGTGAGCTTCATTAGCCAGAGCACCGACTACTATATAGTGGTAGAGCTTGGATGAGTTTTTCTCTTGCTACTGTCCCTATTGCTTTCACAAAGCAGCAACATTACTATGTCTAAATATACAGTATGGGTGGTATCTCTGATATACAATACATCTCTGATACAAATTAGTGACTAGTAGTAAAACATGTACATTGGGTCAAATCTGATGTAACGGGAGAATAAAGGTTATTCAGTTACGAGTTGTTAAAGATTTAGGAACATTTGGTAAGTTAGGAAACTTATCCAAGGAGTTCTATTATTTAAAAATAATTATATTTAATCTGGGCGGATCTCCCAGATCAGATATTATTGTTTCATACATATGTAAGTTTTCATAACAGTTCTCTAAAATGGATACTTCCCACAAATTGCTTCAGATCCCATTATATTTTTTCGAATGCTTTTGCGGGCCAAATTCTTTTTCTAGTACGTTATATTTGTTATCTTTGACTGGAAAGTTAAAAAAAATTATTGTTAGAATCCTTCTGGTTTTATCTATCCAACTATTGCATAGTTTTATCTGTTCAAATATTAATAATTTCCTGTATTTTGTAATTCCAAAATATATTAAATCAATGTAAAGAGGACATCATTTACATCATTCCATGATCCCAAAGGAGCTGAATATCTAATATCCCTACTAAACCTTTAGTCACTAGGGCCCGTTTTAAGAGGAAGGCAGTTCACCAGCTTCGTCCTAAGAGGAAACCAGAGCACCCAGAGGAAATCCACACAAACATATTTAGAACATACAAACTCCACGCAGAAGTGTCCCTGTAGAGGGTTTAAACATCAGACCCTAGTGCCTACCATTCATCCACCAAACTAATATTACATCATTTGTGACCAGTATTACAACATACTTATTGTAGACTGAAACTAGCAGATGTTTAGGCAAAAGAAAACTGCATTTGTGAAATGATTAACAGTTATACATAATTATGGACAATAGATAGATCATTTTTTGTCCTATTAGATATGGGGTCGCCTGATTAATTTTTGATTCACCGTAATGATAAATTGTTAAACAAAGAAACAAAATGAACTGATAAAATGATAAATTGTTGCTCTAATTAGTGGATGTGGGTTCACTTAGTGGAGGGAGGTATTGTTTTAATAGTAGTACAGTTCATATATTATGAGGATTATATAGGACAGGGGGTGGTGGTAAAGCTCCCTTGTTGAGTCCCAGGATGAGCGGACAACTGAGAAGCAGCAAGAGTCTTTATATCAAATAGATTAAAGCTGAGGTTCACACAAAAATTGCAAAAAAATTGGGGGGTGCAGATACCTGTATAATACAGGTATTTGCACCCACTTCCGGGCATAGACTCCCGCGGGAGTCTACGCCTCTTCCCGCCCCCCGCTGTCTGCTGGGAAACACACGGGTCCCAGAGACAGCAGGGACCATCCGGATTGCACAGCGCGACTCGTGCATGCACAGTAGGGAACCGGAAAGTGAAGCCTTGCGGCTTCACTTCCTGATTCCCTTACCGAAGATGGCGGCGGCAGCACCCGAGAGCCGAGTGATAGATCGTCTTCGGGTGCCGACATCGCGGAAACCCTGGACAGATAAGTGTCCATATTTTAAAAGTCAGTAGCTGCAGTATTTGTAGCTGCTGACTTTTAAAAAAACTAAATTTGCCGGAACTCCGCTTTAAGGCGGAGCAAGATTTTCTTTTTTTACAAAACTCAAGTTGGCCTTCACTAGCATCCGCTGTACAGCAGCACAGCAGATGAGCACTACATGTTCCAGGGCCCACCTCAAATATATCTACTGCCATAGACAGAAACTCACTAGGACTTTAAGGTTTAATACTGCTCTACTGGTGATTCTCAAGGTTAGGGACAACAAACAACCACTCATCTTTTCCCTTCTGAGGGCTTCATGGGGTGGGGGGAGGGGATAAAAATTATTGTATTCATGTTAGCAACATTATCATAAGAAAAATTAACTCTTTATTGGAAATTGTCTTTTCCGCAGTAAAGATAACATTCCCTAAATTGTATATTTTAGGCATTAAAATTGCATCACAATCTATGTCAGTGTAAAGTGTACTATTGGGCTGCATACTCAGCACAGGGAACCAAAAAACCTTTCTTCCTCATTTCAACTTCCTCAGGGAGGCATACCCAAAAGCTCCTGGAGGGGACACGGCCAATGTCAAACTCCTAGGAGATGTGGACATTGTCCAGAGTCTACATTGCCATTCCAAATCCTCAGTTTCCTCAAAGTGATCAATCTCAGCATCAATTCCATATGCCACCTGTGCTTTCTCTTAACTGGGAAACTCCACCAATCACAAAGAGAATGGCCCATGCAGGGAACTCCTGGTTCTAAAGGCAGAAAGTTTTTTTTTATCTTAAAGTGGATGTAAACCCTTGCATATACCCAGTGAAGTGAACAGCCTCAAATGATACACTGAGATGAAACAAATCTCCCTATACCAGTTTTACATGTATATCTTCTGTCTTCATCTTGATATACTGTTTAGAAAGTGCACGTTCTGTTAGAATTTTCACTTCCTGGTTCCCCTGTAGGAGGGGATCATTGCTAGACACTGTGAGAGACTGCGAGACAGCTGATTGGAGGAAAGGCACACACCCCCCTCCCCACACATTGCCTGTGTATAGTTTAGCTTTGTTCTAATCTTTTTATAGCACTCTTCTCCAACACACAGGTCTATCTCCCATCTCGGAGAGCTTGTCAAAGTTCTCAGGCTGGTAACAGACGAACAGGACAAAGCTATAAGACACAGGGCTTTGAAGAGAGATAACAAAACACTGCAGAAATATGTGCCCAGCTCAAATGATGAATCGGGTTTACATCCACTTTAATGCATTCTATGCATTAAGATAAAAAAACCTTCTGTGTGCAGCAGCCCCCCTCAGCCCCCTAATACTTACCTACCTGAGCCCCATCTTGATCCAGTGATGTTGCATGAGAGGCTCGGCTGTCCAGGACTCTCCCTCCTGATTGGCTGAGACACAGCAGCGGGAGCCATTGGCTCCCACTGCTGTCAATAAAAGTCAGTGAGCCAACGAGGAGAGAGAGGGGCATGACCGAGCCGTGGCTCCATGTCTGAATGGACACACAGAGCAGAAGCTAGGCTCGGGTGCCCCCATAGCAAACTGTTTGCTGTGGGGGCACTTGGCAGGAGGGAGGGGCCAGGAGCTCCGACGAGGGACCTGAGAAGAGGAGGATCTGGGCTGCTCGGTGCAAAACCACTGCACAGGGCAGGTAAGTATAGCATGTTTGTTATTTTTAAACCAAAAACCCAAGGCTTTAAAGTAGAGTTCCACCCAGAAATGGAACTTCCGCGGATCGGATTCCTTCGCTCCTCTGGTGCCACATTTGGCACCTTTCATGGGGGAGCGGATGCCTGTCAAATCCAGGTATCTGCTCCCACTTCTGGGGAAAGATCACCGCAATATTGGGAATATTGCAAACTACGCAATGTCTGGCCCTCCTTCTTACCCCCCGCTGCCTTCTGGGAGACACACAGGTCCCAGAAGACATCAGGGACCATTCAGAAAGTGCAGTGTGACTCAGGCTGTGAAGCCGTAAGGCTTGACTTCCTGTTTCCCTTAGTAAGATTGTTGGTGCCTGCACCCAGAGCCGAGGCTTCGGGTGCCGACATCGCGGGCTCCCTGGACAGGTAAGTGTCCATATATTAAAAGTCAGCAGCTGCAGTATTTTTAGCTGCTGACTTTTAATTTTTATTTACCCTGGCAGAACTCTGCTTTAATATCACTTTAATTGAGAGTAAAATCTTTGTCTTAAAAGCCTTCCAACATACTATACATATTTGTATAGTATTATGGTCAAGATATTACAATACAATAGGAATTTGTTGTCCACGGAACAACACTACATCTGAGCACCACAAACCAAAAACGCTATTTCATTCATTTTTAATATTCAAAGCAAACTTCCCCATCCATCCATGTTTCCATGCTTTATTTTACTGAGAATTACCTTTTAAAAACAGTGGTAGCATTTCTGGCCTTGGCCATCTTGCGTAAGGGCAGATGATTAAATTCCTGAAGACTCCTGGGATGTACGACATCATTTGCCAAACAAGTAAATATGATATACTTTCCTGCCTATTTACTAATGCTAGCAGCATACGGATTAAAAAGTAGTCAATGTTGATTAAGAGACTGAAGTTCTGCTTTAAGACTGGTCAATCTTATCTTTTGACCACCACATATAAGAGGACCATTGCCTAATCTGGATGAATTTTGCCAGATCCATTGAGGAGCATCCTATTTCTATGGCCCTATTGTAACTCTTAAGTCTCACAGTTCATCTTATTATTTAACACAGTGCTTTTTAATTCTGTCTGCTGTCAAAGGGATTGTGATGTTAACAGAACTTTTCAATTAGTGTTGCATCATGTATTGATTGGTGCCATGAGCAAAGGTTAAATAACTTGCCCTTTGTAATAAGGAACTGACAGGGCAAATGAAACCAAGATCCAAGCAAGTTTTTACAGACAAGGCGTCTAAAAGGGAAGCTTCATTTTCATGTTTATTCAGCTCACTGTCCACATGGAGCCATATAGTCTTGGAAAGTAAACAGTGAAAGGGAACCATGACATGGTGGTACACCACCACATCAATAAATGTTCCATTCTTAGCTGACAGTAACAATATTTCCATGGTGACAAGGGGTGCAGCCCCAACCTCGTGAGATGTGATCTCGTGGTTGCTGGGCTTTTTGCCAGGTGTGCCGGGTTTATGGTCAGTAATTGGGGGAGGGGCTGAGCGGGAACTGTGCAGGGTTATATATTGCGGGGAATCAGGATTGCTGGTACTTGTTGATGCAGGCCTCAGTATGTTCTTGCAGTATGCTAGAGATATAAGGATTAATTGGAGGCCAAGGGGAGACCTGACCCATGCTTTATTTACACTACACACTCCTGGCCCTTGCTTTCTGGGTGTAGGCTTCATTTTTAAGCCCCACCACATCCACAATTTGCCTCTGTATGTACCACCTCCTTTTTCTCCTCTGGGTCCCCAAGGAAGTGTGGGGGGGGGGGGGGGGTGACTGCCAGGTAGGCTGTACGTGACCCCATGATTCTGGTGCCAAATTGCCATGTTTAATGGTAGGCATGGCAAAAGGCAATGGTTTAGTGTGACACACGTTCACATCTTTTAGCATCAGCTTCCTTTTCCTTTGGTCATAGGATATCCAAAACTAAAAAGAGAGTTGGTACTGGAAGACTCTACTCTCCTAGATTTTGTCATTGCAGTTCTGAACAGGGAGCAGGTAGCTATATAATGCCAAGTGTGTGTCACTTACTGTGTGTCCTGCTGTGATCGAAGTCTAAATAGTGTAGTATCTGCACTCAAAACCACCAGCCCAACATATCTTATTAGTACTGCTGATTTAGGGGACTAGTGTCTACCTGCACCCCCACCCCCAGCCAATGTTCACCTGGATATAACAAAATGAATTAAAGCTTAGGAGTACTATTAGCAACATTTGATAATGACATACTGTCAATATATTCAGATACGATAAACCTAATGTTAAAGTGGGGTGCCCCCTAAAAAAAAAAAAAATGTAAAAGTCAGCAGCTACAAATACTGCAGCTGCTGACTTTTAATAATCGGACACTTACCTGTCCCAGGGTCCAGGGATGCGGGGAAACGAAGCCCCCCCCTCATTCCCCGCTCCTTTTGCGGCGCCGGCATTCTTACTGTGGGCACCCGGCTGTGGCTTCACAGCTGGGCACCCACTGCGCATGCGCGAGCAGCGCCACGCACTGTGATACGCCGCGCAGTCACCTGGGACACGTGACAGGTCCCAGATGACTGTGCAGCACCGAGGGGAGGGATGTCAGTGCCTGGGCACTGAAGGAGGCAGACTACGAGGGACCCCCTAGCAACAGGCATTTAGAGGTGAGTGACATTTTTTTTTTTTTTCCCAATTATTTTTTTTTTTTTATGATTTTTAAGCTATTTTTTTTGGTGGAAACACCACTTTGAGTGCCATGCAAGTGTCTGTACCAGCCTGCAGCAGCTGGAGTCTCAACCACTACAGCTGTTCTGTTTGGCAAAGCTCTAGTACCTACTGGTAGTGTCAAGACTTTCCTATCCCTTCCCACCACTTGCACATACCTAATAACTGGTGCACAGCCTATCATAATGATGGGAAAATAGGAATGTGTGGGAGCTAGGGGGGAGCAGGCACGCTCTGACTTTACCAGGAAGTGTCAAAGCTTTGCCCAATTAGAACGGTCTGTGACTCAGCCAAAGTTACTGCAGGTATCTCCACTTCCAGGTGCCTCCAGTTTATACCCAGCAGTTGCTTTTTTTTAAGCTTATAGCGTCAAAACAACAGTGTGCCGTGCAAATATCCAGTCATCTGCAAGGAATTTTAAAGAAGAGCTTATTTTACACATAATTGCGTGGGTTTCCTCCGGGTACTCTGGTTTCCTCCCACATACAAAGGCATTCTGGTAGGTTAATTGTCTCCTGTCTAAATTGGCCCTGGTAGGTGTATGTATGTATGAATGTGAGTTAGAGACCTTAGATGGTACGCTCCCTGAGGGTAAGGACTGATGTGAATGTACATTATATAGGTAAAGTACTGCGTAAATTGTCAGCGCTATATAAGTACCTGTAATTAATAATAAATAAATATAAATAATTGGATTGGATTTTTGAAGTGAACACAGGTTTTCTTTATTCCACTTCTCACTTTATATTTTGGTAAATCAGGTCTCTCGTGTACTTTCCACTTCTGGAACTTCTGCCTAACATGTGAAAATTAAAAGTCAGCATCAACAAATAGTGTAGCTGCTGACTTAAAAAAAAAGATACCTATCAATCCATGGAGTCCAGCGTTGTCATCCTCAAAGCTGATTCTGTGCTCCGCCATCTTGGATTTGGGAGCTGGCTTTGGATTGTGTTTTGGTCTGGCAGCCTGCGGCTTCTTTGGATGTGTAATGTTATCCCAAGGTTCTGCCCAAGGTGATGCCATCCTTGTCTAGGCAAAAATTGAAGTGTTGTAAAGGTACATTTTTTTTTTAAATAATAAACATGTTATACTTACCTGCTCTATGCAATGGTTGTGCACAGAGCAGGCCGATCCTCCTCTTCTCGGGTCCCCCACCAGCTCTCCTGGACCCTCCTCCCTGCCGAGTGCCTCCTCCTCCGCTATCTATGGGGGTACTTCTGCATGCTTACTCCCGAGCCAGCCTCTGTGTATGTATAAGACACACAGAAAGTGGCTTGACCCCCCCACCCCCGGCCACCTGCTTGCTCTTCACTGGCTGCTGTGTCTGACTTAATGAGGAGAGAGAGAGAGCCGAAAGAGCCTCTGCTCTTGTGCACATTCCTGGACTGAGATCAGGCTCAGGTAAGTATAAGGAGGGTGCTGAGGGGAGTTTTTTTACTTTAATGCATAGAATGCTTTAACCCCTTTCCGACCAGCCGCCGCAGTTATACTGTTGGCTCTTTAAGACGCTTTAGCAGGCGCGCCCGCAGCGTGCAGGCACGATGACCGCTGGGCACCCGCGATCGCTTGTGACAGAGCAGAACCGGGATCTGTGTGTGTAAAACACACAAATCCCGGGTCTCTCAGGGGAGAGGAGACAGATAATGTGCTCCTACTAAGTAGGAACATTGATCGCTCTCCTCCCCTAGTCAGTCCCACCCCCCCACAGTTAGAACACACCTAGGGAACACAGTTAACCCCTTGATCACCCCCTAGTGTTAACACCTTCCTTGCCAATGACATTTATACAGTAATCAGTGGCTATTTTTATCTCTGATCGCTGTATAAATGTCACTGGTCCCAAAAAAGTGTCAAAAATGTCTGATCTGTCCGCTGCAATGTCGCAGTCATGATAAAAATCGCTGATCACTGCCATTACTAGTGAAAAAAAAAATGCCATAGATCTATCCCCTATGTTGTAGACGCTATAACTTTTACGCAAACCAATCAATATACGCTTATTGCGATTTTTTTCACCAAAAATATTTAGAAGAAAACATATCGGCCTAAACTAATGAAGAAATTCGTTTTTTTTTTTTTGGGGATATTTATTATAGCAAAAAGTACAAAATATTGTGTTTTTTTCAAAATTGTCATTCTTTTTTTGTTTATAGCTCAAAAAATAAAAACCGCAGAGGTGATTAAATAACACCAAAAGAAAGCTCTACTTTAACCTGTGATTAAAAAAGGACATCAATTTTGTTTGGGTACAACGTTGCATGACCGTGCAATTGTCAGTTAAAACAACGCAGTGCCGTATCGCAAGAAATGGCTTGGTCAGGAAGGGGGCAAATCCTTTCAGGGGCTGAAGTGGTTAAGAAAAAAATCCTTCTGCCTTTAGAACCACTTTAAGGAAGTGGAAGTATGTACGTATCAAAAAAATGGTAACCCCCACAAAAAAAGGATGCATCCCTATTAAATGCTGGGGTGGGAAATAATAAGAACTTACATTTTCAGCTGAAGTTCTGCTTTACGGAGTAATCTGTCAGTAAAAAAAAATCCTTATTTTACAAAGTAGATTTAAAAAGCAAAAATGTTTGTGCAGTGTCTTTTACTGCTGATCTTCATTGGCACCTGACAGATTTGCTTTATGTTCTCCATGATTAAGCCCCGGTGGCAGGGCGAAACATGTTGGAGTCGTGGTCTGGATGCATCAAGCTGAGGCCGCTTTTATTTGCTAACCACTCGGGCCAGATGAAGTGTGCAGCGGCCGTGCTATCTCTTCCTAGGTTTGCTTGATGATTGTTACACTGGGCGTAGGCTTCTATAAAGATAAAACAAGGGCACAAAGCAAGAACAGGAAGCACTACTGTTAAATCTGGCGCACGGATATCCACAGAGGGTCTACCTGAAAGTCCCTAATACTGAATGGTGTGTATCACAGCAATCATTCCAATAGTGATATGTAACATCTAATGCTGATGAAAACCTACTTGAGACAGCGCACTTTAGTTTGATCCTTATCAGTGCTCTGTTTATTAACTAAAATAATGGCCCTTAAAAGAGGCATAGGAGAATTTGTAAAATCCCCTAAAGGGAAAGAATATCCTGGTTCTGAATACAATAATTATATTGCATTGCAGACAACTGAAAGTGCTTCCTGCTTTCCTTCCTGTCCTGCTCCTGTACTCTCCCACATGCTGGAAACAAAGAGCCACTTCTCTAAAATCTGTATTTCCTTAAAAGAAAAACGGATTCAATTACACATTTATTGAAGCAAACCCTATAACATTGGAGATTGTCTAACAGTTCTGTTAGAACTATTTTCCATCTTTGGGTGGCTTAAAACTGAACTCTGGGCAGATAGAAAAATAGACACCAACCAAATGAGTACATGTATTTTACATATATAGCGATACCCCCGAAGGAGCTGCTTTGTTTGTTCAGTCCGTTACTCTGCCTCTTAAACCCAAAGAACTGTCCCAGCCCCAATATGATTAATGGAATAACTCAGTAATAACACACAAACTCAGTTCTGCTCTCTCAAGTTTACTTGGACCAGAGAAAAATTTAAAGCGGTAGTAAACCCTCCTATACTTTCAAAACCATTAACATTTACATAAATACCATGTAATTATAAGTCGATTGATCGCTCTGATTTTATCTAAATACTAAATAGTTTAGCTTACTTTATATTCCGTGGATTTTGTAAAGCGTTATTGCTGTACTAACTCCGCACCATCTCCGTTGTGGTCTTCCTAGTTGTATTCAATTTGTATTTCCGCCCACATTTCCTTATTTTCTCAGTAATCCCGCGCGTGTGCATTAGGGTCACAATATTCAAGCCTCTTCTTCATTTCCGGTTACTATGGAAACAAAGAAAATATATTCACAGCGTACACCGGCAAGCAGTAAGCAAAGCATATGGAGCACGATCTGTCAGGACACGTGATAACCATCATGCTCTTTGGGATGAAACATTGCGGGAAATGACGCAGCCCCGAC
The DNA here is from genome assembly GCA_028564925.1 of Lithobates sylvaticus. Taxonomy (NCBI): domain Eukaryota; kingdom Metazoa; phylum Chordata; class Amphibia; order Anura; family Ranidae; genus Lithobates; species Lithobates sylvaticus. Next base: position 478,210,214 of record CM053027.1, read on the forward strand.
ACAAACAAAGATTTTCTCCGGCACAGGATCTCCTTGCCGGATTGAACGGCGATCGGGCGCATGCGTGGTAGACATCTCGACTCGTGAAAACAGCTGTAATGTGGAAAGTAAACAGGTAAAAAAAGAATACTAGCAATCGTTTGCAAATATTTATATGCACAAATATATTTAAAGTGAAAATTTTGACTATACAACCACTTTAAAGTAATATTAGTCAGCCAAGCCCTGTATAGGTAGCCAGAACTTGGTTGAAATAGTTCTCAAAACAGTCAATAACACTATGCAACAATAAAAGAATAAAAAAACATGTACAGATTAAACGGACTCCCCAAACAAGCTATTTATTGATGTAGAATACTATGGCTAAAGGGGAACCCCAGGCCGGCCTATAGTACCTCCAATACACACACAATGAAGTAATACAAACACCAGTGGCGTGTCCCCTTTAAGAGCAACAACAATAATGGTCTAGGAGCAAAGCTTTGCGCTTGTTCTCATCACCGGCATGTAGGAGCTCTGTGGACAAGGGTCCCTCAATGTAACAGGTTAATGAGAAGGACTGTAAAATAGCTGGTGCTGTGATATAGCACTCCTCTACGTGATCCAGATAACAGGTGTCTGTGTACAGTATTCAGGTGTGGTGTTTTATGGAAGGCAATATGATTCCTGGGCAAAGCCCCCTCACCAATCCTGTAAGCATTCAGCGGTCCTCCAAAGAGAGATCAACCGATTCTCCTGGCTGCAGATGTGTCGCGATGGCTTTCAGTCTCTGACCAGTTGAATTGGCTGATTCCGTGACATTCCGCGCTGCTGCGGAGCGTCCTTCTGGAAGCATGTGGGTTCTGTTCCTCTGGGCTGGAGCTGCAGACTGTGTGCCCCTTGATAGGCCGCAATCCCCTCACTCCGCAACAGCGGGTTGCTCTCCCGATGGGATTCAGGAAACAAGGCCTCTCGGCCTGGTCCGTCCTGTGCTTTTTACAGTCTCTCCCACAATCCTCTTGACTCCTTGCAGTGCAGCCTAGCTTTTTATTATTAAATGTACTGTAGAAGGCTGAAAGAGAGAATGGCCGTGCAAATTCTCTTACAAGGAATGTGCAGACAGAAAGAAAGATAAGAGAGAAGGCTACATCATTCTTCTGCTGTTCCTTAAATAGGAAGCAAACCCTGATGGGTTTTACTTCCTCTTTTGTTCCCTGCAAACCCTGCAAAGTAAAAGCATAATGGACTATTATGTGGTACTTACCTGTGATCAAAGCCTGTGCTGGTGTTCCCGCATCCATCTTCGCTCCTCTTCCTTCCGGGGTCGCAGACTCCGGCTGTGTGACTGGCCGGAGCCGCGTGACATCACTCCATTTGCTTGCGAGAGCCGCCAGTCATAGCAATCACTCGGGAAGAAACGGCATAGAGGGCAGTTTCTTCACAGCGCATGTGCCAATGACATCATCAGCGCACTACAAGGTAAATATCTCCTAAACAGCGCACGTTTAGGAGATATTTACAGTACCTATAGTTAATCCTTATTCTAGGCTTACCTATAGGTACAAGTTCTAAAAAGAGGTTTACAACCACTTTATTTAGCCAATTACAGGCTAAGGGCCAGGAGGTAATCAGGCTGTAGTGCATAACTGCATCAGAGAAAAGTAATGTCAGTAGCTTGGTAGGACTGTGCAAATCTTTAGCACATTTTGTTTTTGTTCAACCAACTGTTGGTTGGTTAAAAAATGTATTGATTTCCCCATCCACGCACTCAGTGTGGATTAGGGAACTCTCCCGTTGAGCTATTGTATTCTGACAGTGAGGAGGCTTCCCCGCTGTCTAAATACACATATCAGCCCTAATGGCTATAGCTGGCAGTGTTGACAGATCGGGTAAAACCCATCAGGGTGGTTGTACAGTAGTTGATCGGTAGGTCGACTTCTATACAACTTCAGTGCCCATGCATGGATCAAAAATTGGCTAGTCCCTACTGAACCGTCTGAAATTTGATCCATGTTTACACCACAATAACACACTCCAGATCAGTTCTGGATGCATTTCTGCATGCGCGTTTTAAACACGCTTTTAATGCATTTTTCATGTGTTTCCGGATGCATTCCAAATGCATTTTTTCTTCTTGTTTTTCCTGTTTTTTCACTGTACTGGGGTCTGGTGCATTTTTAATGCATTCCATTGCATTCTGTTGCATTTTTGATGCCTTTTACCACTTTCCAGTACAGTCCAGTGCAGAAAAATGCTGCATATTCTGCTTTTTTTTTCTGGAACTGGACGCCCTGGAACTGACTGCACTGGTGTGAACTATGCCATTGGAAACCATATAACCTACTTTCCAATGTGTTTTTGATGCATAAAAAAAAAACTGGACTGCATGTGGTGTGAACTGGCCCAAAGGCAGAATTACAAATCCATTAGCAAGAACAGTCCAGATGTATGTACTTAATCTGTGTTTTTAGCTGTTGGCCTGGAGTTCAGCTTTAAAGTAGACATGTGCAATTCGTTTCGCGTTTCGTTTTTTTTTGTTTTTTTCGTTCGTTCGTTTTCGTACGAATGAACGAAACGTTCGAATCGAACGCATCCGAATAACGAATCGTTTGAATCGTACAAATCCGATTAACGAATCGTTCGAATCGAACGAATCCGAAAAACAATGAAAATCCGGAAAAAAATAATTAGAAACAACAAATGTACGAATGAAGAAAATCCGAAAAACGAAAAAAGGAACAACGAAAATGAACGAAAAAATTCGTACATTCGTAACTTTTTTTTTGTTGAATTGGTAATTTTCCGTGTCCCTTACAATGGTGCTGCTTAACGCGCTTCGAATAGATTGAACGAAAAAATTCGTACATTCGTAACTTTTTTTTCCGATTCGTAACTTTTTTTTTCGATTCGTAACTTTTTTTTTTAGATTCGTAAATTATTAAAATGTAATAATACCATACACATTACATAAAAGTATGAATTATGCTCCGATTACGAATCTACGAATGTTACGAATGTACGTATAAATACGAATGCGTCCGAATTTCGAATAAACGAAAATTAAACTAACGAAAAAACGAATCAACGAAAAAGAACTCTTACGAATGTACGAATCGTTACGAATACGAACAACAACGACTTCCGAATGTACGAATCGTTACGAATACGAACACCGACGACTTACAAATGTACGAATCGTTACGAATCAACGGAAACGAAAAAAAAAACGAAACGAAAATAAACAAATTTTTTTCGGAAACGAAAAAAACGAAACGAAAATAAACGAATTTTTTTGTTGTGCACATGTCTACTTTAAAGCATGACTATGCTTTTAGTGCTGTTACATTCATAATTTTCACTACATATATAAAGGAAAAAAACTTTTTTATTACAAAAATAGTAAAAAAAGACATACTGGGGGTAACACCCCTTAAAAGCCAAGCATTTTACATGGAGGCACATATCTCCAGCCCTTGTGATATTGCGTGAACTCCTCAATGGCTGTTTCTTCAGCTACAGACCTTAATTTGGGATGTCTGGCTACTCACTGGGAGATCTGCTAATTAAGCATGCATTGCGGAAACAATTAGGAGTATCACTCTTGGGCTCTGATTGAGTAACAACCTTCGTTCACTGCTCCTGGGATTGGTTTTGTGGCTTGGGGGTAGGGTCTTCCCCTCTTTTGACTTGGTCTGTTCGTCCGCATCTGCACACTTTCCAGCATTTGATTGGGTCGAAGGCAACATCATGTGCATCTCCTCCGATATTGTTGAGTTTTTTTGTTCTCCGTTTTGTTTCAACTATATATATATATACCCTAAACCCTGAAGAAGCCAACACAGGTGAAACGCATCAGGACGAGTTGCCTTTTCCCGCTTGAATACATGTTGTGTACATAATGAATTATTACTTGAGATTGATGCTCTAATTATTTGTATGCATGACACTATATGTGGGAAAGAAATTCTACCTTCGGAGGTGTTCTTTCAGAGGTGTTCTTTCTTGGTCTGAACAAAATGCGTAGGAACAAATCTATGCTTTTAAGGGGTTTATATATGTACTGAAAATGATTCTGAGAGGAGGTTCCCAGCACGTCTAAAGTCCCATTTATTACACCTAATTATTTACACAAGGTAAATGGTACAGTATATTTTGCTCAACTTTGTGAGCTAATCCTTTAGTGACTAAAAAGGCCTAATTTTCAAAAGGGATACTTATAGTTTGATTTGGATTTAGATGACTTGTGCACGTGCATGCAATTTAAAGTGCCAAGCTTACCAAAAAAAGTCAGAATACCGGTGTAGTTGGGGTTCAGGAATACACACAATTATACAAAACTTGAGGTTCCTTTTTAGAAATAGTACAAACAAAATTGTTAATATAGATCTAGTAACTGCATTAATTTACATGCATGTTTTCAAAGTCTTAGATCACCAGCTAATTGAGATTTTTAGGAGTCTCTTTATAAATTGAGTTTTCACACAACTCTTCCCCAAGATTAACACATTTTTCTAATTGGAGTCAATTAGAAAAGTGTGTGAATCTTTAGTAACAATTTATAAATATTCCCTTTAGTATAACCTTTCTCAACTAGGGTTCCTTCAATTGTTGCTAGGGGTTTCTTGAACAATGAGCAATTGTTAACTCTCAAATAAGTACACACTTCCCTAAGACCAATAATGTAAGGGACAGTCTTTGCAGTGACCAATACAGTAAAGCCCCATACACACGCTCGGACAATCCGCGGACCAGGTCAGTCGGACTTTGTCCGACGTACTTTGTCCGATGTTGGCGTTGCGTACACACGGTCGGACTACGTTGTCGGAATATCCGGTCCGGAAGAACGTCGTGACGTAAGTCGTCGTCCACGAGATTACAAAAGGGAAGTTCAGCACCACGTCAGGCACCCGTTGGGCTCCTTCTGCTGATCCCGTGTTTATCGAGAGTTAGTGGAAGTTTGGTGACTTAAGATTCGCGCTTCTCAGTTTTCTGACTCAGATCGTTACTGCTCTTCAGTTTGTGCTTGTCGTGCGTATCTGTTTATTAGTGCGTGTAGTCAGTTCGCATTTGTTGGTCATTGCGGCCTATATCTTGATATAGGACGCTTTGATTTGCACTGCTTATTGTCTGCTCGTTGCTGGTATTCACTTCGTTCTTTCAGGCCTTGCTGTTTATCGGTGCTTTCTGTTTGTCCGTTCTGACCAGCCGACCTTTTGTGACCTTCTGAGCGATGTTTCCCGTGCGTACTCGTCGCCGAGTTCGTGCTGTACGCGGAATTGGTGTCGGGCTTTTAGCTTTGACCCAAGACCCGTCCATGAACAGAGTGACGAGGAGTATGTGGACCAAGAATTGGTTGCTTCAGCGTGACCAGTTCTCGCACATGCCTTTGCTTCGTGAGATCCGGGAGAATAATCCTGATGATTTCAGGAACTTTCTCAGGATGACGGACCCCGATTTTCACCGTCTTTTGGCTTTGCTGACCCCCTTTATCAGCCGGCAGGATACCTGCATGAGACAAGCCATTACTCCGGAGCAGAGGCTTGTTGCCACGTTGAGGTACTTGGCGACAGGGAGAAGTCTTCAGGATTTGAAGTTCTCTTCAGGTATCTCTCCCCAGGCCCTGGGAATCATTATTCCAGAGACCTGTTCTGCCATCATTCAGGTCCTGCAGGAGGACTATATTAAGGTAACATTTCTACTTTACTATTCCCTTCTATGTATGCTCTGTTTGCTAATGACTTGTATTTTTGACCTCCTTCCCTAATTACCATGATTGCAATATGTTCTAATATGCTGTGCCCCTTTTCTCCTTCATGCATTTTTCCCTTCACTTACCTCACCAGCATGCTCTTCTGCCCCAATAGACACCTATGGCCTAGTCACTTAAGCAATGTCTTTTGTCTGCTGCATAGTATTGTTTGCCCCAAAACACCCCCTAAAATATGCACAAATGTTTGCTGTGTGGTTTACTTCATGTAGAGCCCCCTTTTTTTGTTCTTTTGGTGGGGGGGGGGGGGGCAAACTCATTAGGAACCCCCTCCCCCAACTGCTCTGTCAGATGGTACCAATCCTTTATCTGCTGGCTTTCCCAAGGTCCATACACACTATATACCTACCTCTTTATAGTGCGCATCTTTAGGGATGAATTCAGCAAAGCATGTAGTGCAAGGGACTGCCTCCATACATTCCATTTCCTATTTTTTTGTCTTCTTTCCCTCCTATTAGCTTGCTTGGTAATTTAATAATGTCACACTGTGCCTGCCTTTTTTGGGGGGGGGGGGGGGGGTGAAATGTTATTTGATCTTTCCTGTGGCCTGCCAATAGTGTTAAGTACAGAGGGTCTGGCCAAACTAGCCCACATTATTGAGCCATTTGCCAATCAATGAAGTGCAGAGGGTTAGCTGTCCCCCACCCCCCCCCCCCCAAAACCCCTAGTTATTGCCAATGGCCCATCAGAAGTGGGGGGATTGATGGGGGGGGTGAGTAATCTGTGAAGGGGAGCCTCTACTTTTCTGTGCAAATACTTTCCAGCCTCCAATTTTAGACAATGCTCTTGTTCCAAGATGTTGATTGTCTAATCTGCTTGCAATGTTTAGGTGCAAAGTGACTATTTTTTTTTTCTTGTTTCACTCCACAGTTCCCTTCCACGCCACAGGAATGGCAGACTGTGGCCTCCCACTTTGCCAGCCGTTGGGACTTTCCTAACTGCGGAGGGGCAATTGATGGGAAACACGTCCGCATCGTCCCACCGCCCAACTCGGGGTCCTACTATTATAATTATAAAGGGTTTAATAGTGTAGTGATGTTGGCGGTGGTGTCGGCAACATACGAGTTTATGTATGTGGACGTGGGGATGAACGGCCGGATATCGGATGGTGGGGCCATTACGCACACGGAGTTCTACTGGCGTCTCCAAAGTGGCAGTCTGTGCTTGCCACCTCCAGAGGAGAATGCCGAAGGACTCCCCTTCGTCTTTGTCGCAGATGAAGCGTTTGCGTTGACTCCCCATCTGATGAGGCCGTTCCCGATGAGGACCCTCACCCCGGACCAGAGGGTCTTCAACTACAGGCTGTCCAGAGCCAGAAGAGTTGTGGAGAACGCTTTTGGCATCCTGGCCAGCCGCTTCCGCCTGTTCCTGACGGCATTTAACTTGGCGGAATACAAACTCAACCACATAGTTCTTGCCTGTTGCATATTGCACAACTTCCTCAAAAGACATAACAGGAACTATGTGGTGCCCGTTGGCCCAGATGTGGAGGGCCCTCCAAATGCCGAACTCACAGCCCTTCGAGTGGCACGTCCAGGCTTGCCCCCTCTAAATGCCCGTGTGGTCCGGGACCAATATATGCAGTACTTTGTGGGTAGGGGGGCCATTGCTCTGCCTGACGATGTGTGAGAGGCATTTTTTAATAAATCTGATATTTTAACCAACCTATGATTTCATGTCATTTCAGTCTTCTTTTTAGCTTATTTTACTTTGACATTTTTTCCCTTTGCCTTCGACAGTGGGAATGCACTTTCTGGGCAAAAGGAGGTAACAGTCTCTTCTTCCCAAAAAGATTATTCTCATGTTGTGTGTTTGCTACCTAATCTTTGGTCTAGAGAAGGTTTGTACTGCATAACTGACACCCAAAATACTCCTTTTCATCACCAGGTCTGACATGTGTGTATTCTCCAAAATGCTGTGCTCCGTGTTTTCGTACAAAGCACTGTGGGTGTCATTTACATAAGTCAAATCCGCTATGCTCTACAAGTGCATTGAAAAAGTTCCCCGGGAAAGAAAATTGGAGTGCAAAGTGGATTTGCCTTTAGTAAATAACACCCATTGCCCCCCATATCCTTTTCATTTTACATACATAATGCATTGTGTTTTTTAAATAAGGAAGCCACACATTTAGAAAAATAAAAGTTTACTAGGAAAACATTCCCAAGTGCGTTTACAATCTTCACGCCAAAACTGACAACATCTTGGTTATTTACAACATTGTTTACAAACATTCCGCAATTGGTAAAACCAGGCATGGAGCAAAACAGAACCTAGGAACTTGGAAAGTTCAACTTTGTAAAGTGAAGACAAGATCAGACATGACTATATGTTCAAAGTGTGTTTGATCTTGCCTTCATCACATGGGGGGGTCACCCCCGAAAAGTGGAAATTTGGAACATGCACACAATTTGGGTCTGAAAATGGTCATTAGATGGGAAAACACATGCCTAGAAGCTTCAAAAGTGCCATTTTCCATCATGGGGATGAATGGACGTTTTTTGGGGGTGCAACCCCTTCACCACAACCACTTTCGTAGTTCGTAAAGTGTTTGCACCCCCAAAAAAACGTTGCCATTCATCCACCATGGTGGGAGCTAGCACATGTGGACACAATGTGTGCATGTTCCAAATTTCAGACAGTTTTTAAGTTGCAAATGTGTTCTGAAGCTGGCACAAATGTGTGTTAATTACTTGGTGCGTTTTCATATTTTTCCTAAAATATCAATGATGTTCTTCAATTTTTGTTGAACATCATTGATGTTTTGCTTTATGTAATCTAGATCTCTATTGCAGACCATTATCTCTCCGATGAGTACGTGGGCACTCTCTGTGGTAAAGTGCGATTTTTCTTCCACAACATCCACGTCACCTAAAAACCACAAACAAACAAAAATGGGGTGTTGGAAATGAGGCAGCCATACATGGATTAGCTTACCAGTAGCTGTGTTCTCCCACACTCACCTGTTGTGGTGACAATTTCTCCAAGTTCGATGATCTCTCCTTCCTCCTCCTCCTCCTCCTCCTCTGCTTCTGCTCTTTCCCCTTTTTTGGTAGGTGTTGGTTTGGGGGTTTCCTCAGATGGCCCAAGTTTTCGCTCCCCTATGAGAATGTCCAAAAGGAAGATTTAGCAACACAAGCTATTGAGGGCAGAAATAGGAAATGACAAACATTGCTTGAAAGTGACGGACACTATTTTAGTTTGGCCAGTTACAAATGTCAACTACATGAATGAAGTCACTTTGTAAAGGTGCTAAACTGACTAGCTTTTTGGTAGAAGTTTGTGTGATGGAGACCCCCCTCTAGTATCCACTGGAGCACATGTGTGGAAAAGCATAATAAAAAGGGGGTTTGGGTGTCCCAGCACTAGTGCTCTAGAGTCCAGATGGGTAAACAGCTACTGAGTGACCTCTCCTTTACATTGAATAAATTGGCTTTACATTCTTGATGACATTTCTAGTGAGAACAAACTTCCTTTCCCCAAAAAAACACCAAACTTCGTATTATAAGTGGCCGAACGATCGAGGTTGCGTACGATCGAATGCACACACACACGACCATGACAGTGGCAGAAAGATCGAGGCTGAGTACGATCGAATGCACAGACGAACCTGAAAGTGGCCATTTTGGAATGTACAACTTGGTAAAAATCAAAACACAATGGAGCAGTATGCAAGCAAGAAATCAAACACAAAACACAACTACTTACTTTTTTGAAGAATTCTCTTGATCTTTCTGTACTGATCGGCCTCCCTCAGTTTCAGGTCTGACCAGCGTTTCCTGAGTTGCTCCTTGGATCGTTGTACCCCAAAATTATTGTACAGCCTTCTCACAACTTTAGACATGATCTTGGCCTTGCGGACATTGGGGTTGAGGTAAGGCCCATACTTCCCATCATAGTCGCTCCTCTTTAATATGTCCACCATCTCCAACATTTCTCCAAATGACATATTGGAGGCCTTGAATTTCAGGTTCCGGGATCGGGACGTTTCTGCCTCCGGACTTTCCTCGTCCTCCTCCTCGTTGGTGGGATATTTGTGGCGCACCTGCTGTGTCCCCGCCATGTGCTCTCCCCACTACGCCGTAAAGAGAAGGGGTGGGGAATAGACGAGAAAGATCGTCAGGGGCGGGCGGAGTTTGAAGCATGCGCAGTGTATATAAAACGTCACACGCCTGTGTCGTAGCCACGATCTGGGAGACGAGGGGAGAGAAAGCTCACGCACGAGACGATCGCTACAAACGAAGGTACAATTTGACGTTGGTACATAACTAGCCTAGACTGATTAGAACTTGAGGCTTCTTTATGGAGAAGATTAGGAGAGTTTAGGCTGACAGTATTTATATTGTTTTGTGTGGCGTTGTGTCTTGCAGAGGTGATGGATGCCTTCTACAACGTGAGCTTTCTCCCACACTTCATTGATAAATACCGGCAATTCCCCCTCTTATGGCAGGCAAAACACAGGGATTATAGCAACAGACCAAAGAGGTACGCAGCCCTGCTGAAACTGGTGGCATTTGTAAAGCCTACCCTGCCCATGGCAACCGTCGCAAACTTAAAAGTGAAGATCACCAACATGAAGACTACCTATTTCCGGGAGCGCAATAAGGTCCTGAAGTCACAAGCATCTGGAGCTGCAGCAGCTGATGTCCATGTCCCCACGCTCTGGTACTATGACAGGCTCCACTTTCTCAAAGACCAGGCTACTGTCAGGAAGTCACTCTCGACTCTTCCTTGCACGCGTCCTTCCACGCACGCCACCCTTGATGAGGATTCCGAGGACCAACCTGGGCCTTCCAGTCAGGAATATGTGCAGGTGCCCAGCTTGTTCCAGGTATAGTAGTTTTGGAACCAGTTTGTTGAATAATGAATGATGTTCAGTTAATTCAGGATCCCCAATTGCTTATTTCCTAACGTGATTGACATATCAACAGACAGTGGTGTGGGAGACATTTTTGGGAAGAATCTAAACTGCAGGGCTGAGAATTGTATGGTTTTGTATTTGAAAACATTTTGCAACAGTCACTAGATGAGAATTGTGTGTGTTTGATGAACAAATAACTGAAACTATGTCCCTTTTTCATACACAGGAAGACCTCAGCCAGGAGGTGGCTGTGGAAGGTGGCAGTCAGGAGGAGGCAGGGGGTAGTGGCAGCCAAGAGGGGGGTAGGCGTAGGAGCCTGACTGTCTCCCAAGTCTCTCCCCTCCGCCTTCCCTACAGAAGGGCGAAAAACATGGGGGAGGTGGGAGAGTCAGCGCTCCAGCTGATAAAAGATGCCTCAGCCTCCCTCTATGCCACACCCACCTACGAGGAGGCCTTTGCCTCCTTGGTTACAAGTAAATTTACGGGTATGGAGGCGGGGCAACGCAGCATGTGTGAGGAGGTCATCCTCAAAATACTAAATGAGGGGATGGCTGGGGAGATGACTCCCCTCACACATGTTTGCGAGAGTGACCTTGCTCCGCCTCCTCCTCCTCCTTCTGCCACCCCACCAGCACCAGCACCACGGCGTGGAAGGAAGCGTACAAGGAAGACAAGAGAGTGACAACCTGGACTCAGTCTGGTCTGAGAGAAGATGGAGCCTCTCGTAGTACCAGAGCCTGGGGACCTAGATGGCATCTGCTGCAGTTCCGGATGTTTTGGACTTCAGGACCAGATTGCGCTCCCTTATTATTTAGATAGGTAGTCTTCATGCCCCCAATTGTTTAAGTCTGTAAAATGATGGTTGCCATGGGTGTCCAAGGCTTTGCAAATTCCCCAAGTTTCACCATGGCTGCGTTCCTCTTTGGTCTGTTGCTGAGACCTAAATAAAGGTTTTTTGGATTTGAAATAATCATTGACTATTGTGTTTTACTTTTCTACAATGACAGTTTTTCTTTGAGTAGGCAGGTACATTTCACTAATCCTAGAATTAACAAGGGGCACCAACAACCAACAAACTCCTAGTAAATGTAAGCAAGAAATACAAATGTTAATAATGTGGTTTTGCTAAGTTGAGACATACAAACCCCCTCCAAAAAAAAAAAAATCTCCTTCAAATATGTATTCCCCCAAAAAAAAAAAATCTGGGTAAAAAAATAAGAAAGATTGTATTACGATCTGAGTAAAAATAAACATGTAGTGTATAAATGCTGCAAAGTAATAAAGAAGTAAGTTTGTGAGAAGTGCGGGTGAATAGGAGCAGCTAAAACATGTCATTCTTGTTGCATTGTAAAGAAAAAGAGAATGCGCTGCATTAAAGACATTTTAACATTGCAGCGTGACGAATGTGCTGTGTCGATTAGGAAAGGTAGTTTTACCTGACCGAGCGCTTCCGTCACAGAATTTCTTCTGAGCATGCGTAGCACTTTGTCCGTCGGACAAGCGTACACACGCTCGGATTTGGTGTGATCGGACCGGGTTGACGGGAAATCTTTCCAGCAGGAGATAAGACTTTGTCCGACGGACAAACCGACGAACACTGTCCGATGGTGCATACACACGGTCTGATTTTTCAACAACCTTGTCCGATCGGACCAAATTGATGAAAAAGTCCGACCGTGTGTATGGGGCTTAAGATGCATTCTTCCCACAGACCTCAAAAGCAAAAAGCATCCTTTCCAATGACCAATGTAATGGGGCACTTCTCCCATTAACTACCAGTGTAAGGTGGGCCTCCTCCCACTGACTGCCAGTTTAAGGGGATTCATCTGACACTGTACACCAATATAAGAGGGTCCTGACCACCAATCTAAGAGGCCCTTCTCTACTGACCACCATTGTTGGGGGCAATACACTGACCACCAATCTAAGGGACCACTTTTCTCTAATCCACAATGTGAGCAAGCATTAATCCACTAACCACCAATGTGGAGGAACACTACTTTTAATTGTTGTTGTTTTAATTTATTATTATTATTATTATTATTATTATTATCATTATAGAAAATATTTTTTTTCATATAAATAGCAATCCTAGGTGTAAAGTATGGCAAGCAAAACTACAAATAAAGGATTAAAGGAGTAGTGGGTATGGAGCTCCTCTGCTAATAATGTAATAGTGTGTGGTTCCTTTTAACATATAAAATAAAATGAAATATCTTCACAAAAATTGTCTGGTGCTCTGTGATTTGCAATGTGGTATCCATATGAAACTACACATTTAAATTACCAAAACTGAATCAGTGAAAAATACATTCAAATAAGTTTGTAGTGATAGGTGCTCTTACGGACCAGATATTAGGTAACCATTACACTCTATAACAGTACAAATGACCAATTTGTGTTGTGTGCCAAAAAGTCCTTGGGTAAGTAATTAGTTCATGTATACATTAATATGCATTCACTTAATAAGTTTGTAAAGTGACAGGTGCTCTTATGGACCAGATATTAAGTAAACATAACCTCTATAACTATTTATTAAGTTCAAACGGTCACAATTGCACTTACAATTTGTCAGCATTCAATAGGCATAGGAATCAGAAAAGTCTGCGCTCTACGGACCCGACAGAAAGTGACGCAATAACGCTGGAAGCTCCGTCCTATGCGTTTCGTGCCTAATGAATGCTGACAAATTGCAAGTGCAATTCTGACTGTTTGAACAGAATAAATAGTAAAAACAGTATTGTGCTATGGGATTTACTTTCTCTCTATATATGGATGAGACAAAAGGGCTCATTTTCTAAGGGAGAAAGGAGAGGAAAGACACATACAAGCATGGATCTTGGTCCTGCCATACAGCAGTGTAACTGTGAATGCGAGATACCCCCTTGAGTGGATAGCTCTCTGGTAAGTGCAATAGCATTAGGGGATCACAAAGTGGAGCATCAGCACAAGCATGAATTTGTGGCACGCACGAATAAAGAGCACATGTCACTTTATTTTTTAATCATATATGAACTGTTTACTTATTCAAGGACTTTCTGGCACATATCACAAATTGGTTTTGTTATAGAGCAAATTACCAATTTGTGTTGTGCCAGAAAGTCCTTGGGTAAGTAATCAGTTCATATATACATTAATATGCATTCACTTAATAAGTTTGTAAAGTGACAGGTGCTCTTATGGACCAGATATTACGTAAACATAACCTCTATAACAAAAAACAAATTTGTGATATGTGCCAGAAAATCCTTGAATAAGTCACTTCCTGTCGGGTCCGTGGAGCGCATAGCGTCCTGGACTTCCTGATTTCTATGCCTATTGAATGCTGACTAATTGTAAGTGCAATTCTGACTGTTTGAACGGAATAAATCATTATAGAGGTTATGTTTACTTAATATCTGGTCCATAAGAGCACCTGTCACTTTACAAACTTATCAAGTGAATGCATATTAATGTATATATGAACTGATTACTTACCCAAGGAATTTTTGGCACACAACACAAATTGATCTGTGATCTTTGTACTGTTATGCCCCGTACACATGGTCGGAAATTCCAACCACAAAATCTGTTGGAATTTTTCCGACACTGGTGTTGCATACACACGGTCGGACAAAGTTGTCGGAAAATCCGACCATTCTGAACGTGGTGACGTTTGTTGCGTACGACGGAACTATGTAGAGGCTATTAGCCAATAGGTTTGGTCTCCTAATTTGATCTGAGCATGCGTGGCACTTTGTCCGTCGGAATTCTCTACACACGATCGGAAAAAGTCAGATCGGATTTTGTTGTCGGAAAATTTGAGAGCAGGATCTCAAATTTCAGATGGAGCCCACACACGGTCGGATTTTCCGACAACATGGTCCGATCGGACATTTTCCGTTGGAATTTCCGACCGTGTGTACGGGGCATAATAGTGTACTGGTTACCTAATATCTGGTCCATAAGAGCACCTGTCACTACAAACTTATTTGACTGTATTTTTTACTGATTCAGTTTTGGTAATTTAAGTGTAGTTTCATATGGATACCACATTGAAAATCACAGAGCACCAGACACTTTTTTGAAGATAGTTCATTTTATTTTGTATGTTAAAAGGAACCACACACACATTACATTATTAGCAGAGCAGCGCCACACCCACTACTCCTAAATCCTTTATCATAGACTCTACATAAGTAGTCCCAGTGAAGGGAGCAGCTCCCATAGATACGAATAACAGCTATTTGCGTGGAACCACTCCAGTTTTTCCTAAATCCTGTGAATGACACACTCCCTATTCCTTCATGTCTACACTCATTTCTCCATTGTATGTATTGAGGAGCTATTGTTGTCACACCAGATGGGCTTCAAACATATCTGTCCTTGTTCATCTTCTTTACATGGTGGATTGATGGGACTAGCAGTTTACACATAAGACAGAAATGTTCATGCTTTATTCTCAGCTAACAGGAAAATTAAAAGCACACTGTATTTCTGGCAAGAACACAAGGTATTTTCTGTACTTGCTGAAAATGTTCTTAGCCTGAAAAAAACTGATGCAGCCACCAACTCTAAGGAATAGTAAAATAAAATACATAACATGTTTGTTTTTAGGTTTAGTTACACTTAAATATTATAACAGGGGTCAATTTACTAAAGTCAAATAGACTGTGCACTTTGCAAATGGAGTTGCACTAATTTTCCCCGGAACTTAGTGAATGTGTTGCTCTGCTGATTTCCATCATCAAATCATGTGAAAGCAAAAAAGCTGTTTTTTTTCCTTGCACTTGGTTGAGTATTCTTTACAAAGCGAAGCTTCACCACATTTGCTAAGCTCTAGAGAAAATGAGTAAAACTGCACTTGCAAAGTGCACAGTCTACTTGCCTTTAGTAAATCAACCCCATATTCTTCTATCCAGCCAGCAGATAGAGCTCTAGTGTTTTTCACATCATTAGCATTAATACTTTTCAGAATACTTTTGTGCTGTAAGAACCCCATTGCTTCCAACACTCGAGTGAGCTAGCAGAACAGTGATACATCTTTATCAGGGTCTGAGTTTTTAACTGACCAGCAGCGCTGCAGTATCTTTAGATAACCCATAGTGCTCTGGGAACCCTTTGTCATATAGTACATGTTTACTTATTAATAAAAATTGTATATGCAGTAGATAATGAAACAAAAATGCATAAAACAAACAACAAAAATAAACATTTCCATAATAATACAATTTCCCTCAACTCGGCTCACACATCTATCATTAAACCCCTCAAAGTAAGAAAATGATAGACCAGGAATAGGGGTAAGCTTGTGTTTGTTCTGAACAGGTTTAAGTTCGGATCTGAACCCAGGAGTCAGCTGTCATGCTTGGGTAAGTAAGCTGTGGGCATGGGATTCTCTGACCCCTAGCTGACATACACACAGTGGTGATGATGCCTGTGATATCATTGACCTAAAAGGGCCACACTTTAACAGGAATTCCATCTAATACCATATTTTTTAAACATTACAAATATGCCATAATTACAACATGAATATTTTTAAGATGCCGTGACTCTTCACACAAGTAATTCTAATGGCTTATTGCTTACAATGTAGAGATCGTCTGATCAAATCGATTTTCTGCTATTTAGGGGGAAAAAAAGAACACCTAATAGACTAAAGACCACGTGAAGGTTAAGTACCGGTTCACGCAGGGGCGGCTTCAAAGTCGCCCAACTCTCGTCTGACTCTGAAGCCGTCCCGTACAGCATGACTTCAACGTGGCTTGCAAAACGACTTCCGTATAGAAGTCAATGCAAGCCGCTCTGAAGTTGCCCAAATGTAGTACAGGAACCTTTTTCTAAGTCAGAGTGACTTGAGTCACTCCTATTAAAATGGTTCCATTGTAAGGCATGGAGCGCAACTTGTCAGGCCGCTAAGTCGTCTGACAGGTTGCCCCAGTGTGAGCCGGCACTAAGGGGTGAATTACAGAAAGAAAGCACAACATAGGTGTATCCTGCCCCAAACAGAACAATAATCTTTAAATGTTCAAAGGATTCAATATTTGAGTCATGTATGTTAAAAATTTATGTTTTTTCCTCCAGCAGGAAAATGGCTCATGACAACTGCTGAACTGGTTCTAACATTTTCAAGAGAAAATGCTGCATAAAAGCCTTTGGATGATTTTATTCTGGACTGTCCCATCTGTAACAGGTGAGTGAATAAAAGCTGAACTTCATTTTATATCTTGTAAGCGTGGTAATGACATCCTTACTGTGCTGCACATAACCTGTGCAGAAGCAGAGCTGTGGAGGGACTTAACAGGTCCACCCACTACAGGCTGCCTGCAGAAAACGTCATGAGGAGACGGAGACAAGACCAGTCACCCTGCACAAGGAAAGAGAGCAGCAGTGACTGTGTCTGGATAGTTAAAATCCCCCATTATGATAACACTTCCCATCATTTCTCGACTAAGGAGCCATGGTTGTCAAACAGACTGTATCCCTTTATTTTATGTACCCCCACAGATAAAAAGAACAGGGGGTAAGGTCTGATGACCTAGAAGGCCACAGACAATGAACAAGATCTTGTGGTCCACCTCTTCCAATCCATCATCCTGGAATGGTGTTGTGCACTTGTTCCAGTGATGCTAAGAGCACGCCCAATGTACGGGACATCCCAGATCACAGTGAGGACGACGCACATCTCTCCCATTAATAGTATTTTAGTCAGGTTGTGGGTAAGCCTCAATGGGTCTACAGGGTTCAGATAACACCAGACCTCCAAGTGGAAGTGAGGCGGGTACCATCTTGTATGAAAATGAATGCAATGCCTGCAGTAACTGCAACTTGTATGGCTTCATATGCAGATGGTTTTTAAAAACACGCCAAACCGTTGTTTGAGGAAATACAAGTTCAATGCTTGCCCGTGCTGAGGATTTCTTAGGGCTCCATTCAAACGCACCTCGGATACACTCAACATTTTCATCTGACGTGTGAGAACGGTCGGTGCTTTTCCGTTTGCATATGCAACCATCTTAAATTCCTTTTTTTATGCCACTCATAAATTTGCTTATGACAAGGCTGCTGTTTGTTGATCTCATTCACACTTTGCAAACTGCAGAAAATTACTTCTCCGGTGGCGTTGCCATTTTCCTATAAACGAGAAACAGCGCCGCTGTGTGGCACTGAATGGAACTTCTAGGCCGGTTTATAACGTTGAACCTTTTCCTATCCAGTGATGTGCGGAAGGAAGGTGCTTCTATCCCTTAAAGTTTGTTTGAAATAAAAAGTTGAAATCTGCTCTTTTTGAATTACCCTGTATAAATATTTGTTATGAACATTTTGGTAACACAATATTTAATCTGGGGAACAAGAAAAGATGTTTATGATTATATATAGATCACTTTATTGGGAAGTTTGAATGTTATATATGGAATGTGGTATTATGTATCATCACTATTTAGATATATAGAAAGCACGGCATATTATATGTCACTTTTAAAGTCCTACAAAATGTGCTTGAATGTACCATTTTGGTTCATTATGAAGTGTTTTCCGATGATGAGTTAGGGTTTTAGGTACCAGATACCATCTCATAAGGAACTTCTAATTGGATTCCATTGAGTTGATATTGATAGGACAGTGAGCTGTGGAACTCCAAATCTTCCAATCTTCAGTCTACTAACATACCGCATTTACACTCTCCCATTTGTGTGCATAAGGTGGGCAAAAGTCTGATAGTTTGGCCATGAGAGTTTGATAGATGTTTGAAATTCGACCAGTCGAGTGTGGGTCAGTAAAACAGAGATTGAGGTGAGGAATGGGATCATAGAACTGACTCTGCAAGTTTTAAGATGAAAATAACAGAACATATCTGTGTGTTTTTATTCCTAATTCTCATATTTTAAATGCAGTATATGTACCTGAATTTGACTTGGTATTAGCCACTTGCAGCCCACTGTACAGCAGAGCTCAGACTGGAAGAGGGAGAAGCAGCACATGTAGACAATCAGTTTTTAAATGCTCATATGTTAACAAGAGATATGTTGATAAAAAGATAAATCAGAGTGGCAGAGAGAAGAACTACTCAGTCTGCTCCTTCTCCTTTCATTATCCAGTCACAGACTGGGGATTAAACCTGTATGTGTAATGCCGCGTGCACACGGTCAGATTTTCCGTGTGTAGGCTCCATCGGACATTTTCCATCGGAATTTCCGACACACAAAATTTGAGATCTGGATGTCGGAAATTCCGATCGTGTGTACACAATTCCGACGCACAGAGTTCCGCACATGCTCGGAATCAAGCAGAAGAGCCGCACTGGCTATTGAACTTCAATTTTCTCGGCTCGTCGTAAGTGTTTTACGTCACCGCGTTCTTGACGTTCGGAATTTCTAACAACGTTGTGTGACTGTGTGTATGCAAGACAAGTTTGAGCAAACATTCTTCAGAAAAAATCCATGGATTTTGTTGTCGGAATGTCCGATCGCGTGTACGCGGCATTACTTAACTGCGGAGATTAGTTCCCATGACTTCACCTACAAGACAGGTTTGTGATGTGTGGCAGGGCTGTGTAAATCTCAGAATTGGATCAACAGAAATGCACATCAATTGGCAGTTAAAACGACTTCCATAATGTATTTCATCTTTTCATTTTTCCAGTTTACCTGGAATTCCGCTTTCATCTTGCATCTTGCCCCCATATACTAAAGTGGTTCACATATGTTAACATCTTCCTTTCCTCTTCACAATTTTAAGGATAGTATAGAATGCAACAAGTGCACTCAATGTTGGAAGCAGCCTAGAAGTATCTTTAAACAGCACTACGTTTAACTATTTAACCACTTGCCGACCATCGTGGCATGGCTGGACGAAACTACATTATGTAACGCTGCTTCTCCCTGTGGCAACTAGGGGCGGGCGCGCGCGCCCCCTGGGCCATGGCGAGTGCCCATCGGTTACAATCACCGCCAGGCTCCCGCGATCGCCACTAACACACGGAGAGACGGGATCTGTGTGTGTAAACACAGTTTCCGGTTCTCTGAAGGGAGAACAGACAGATTATCTGTTCATACAGAGTATGAATAGCGATCTGTCATCTCCCCTGCACAGTCCCCTCCCCTTTCAGTTAGAACACACTAGGGAACACATTAACCCCTTGATCGGCCCCTAGTGTTAACCCCTTCACTGCCAGTGACATTTTTTACAGTAATCAATGCATTTTTATAGCATTGATCGCTGTATTAACGCCAATGGTCCCAAAAATGTGTCAAAATTGTCCGATATGTCCGCCATAATGTCGCAGTCCCAATAAAAATTGCAGATCGCCACCAATACTAGTAAAAAAAAAATTTATAATAAAAATGCCATAAAACTATCCCCTATTTTGTAGATGCTATAACTTTTGCACAAACCAATCAATATACGCTTATTGCGATTTTTTTTAACAAAAATATGTAGAAGAATACATATCGGCCTAAACTGAGGAAAATTTTTTTTTTTTTAATATATTTTAAGGGAAATTTATTATAGCAAAAAGTAAAAAATAATGCGTTTATTTCAAAATTGTCGCTCTTTTTTTGTTTAAAGCGGAAAAAATAAAAACTGCAAAGGTGATAAAATACCACCAAAAGAAAGCTCTATTTGTGGGTGCAACGTTGCATGACCACGCAATTGTCAGTTAAAGCGACACAGTGCCGAATCGCAAAAAGTGCTCTGGTCAGGAAGTGGGGAAAATCCTCCGGGGCTGAAGCAGTTAACCTCCCTAGCGGTATTCCCGAGTCTGGCTCGGGTTCAGTTTTTTCTGCTGAGAGAGGTAACCCCGAGCCAGACTCGGGCTTGCGTGCAGGATGCAGGGGGGAAGTTACTTACCTTTTCCCCTGGATCCTGCGATGTCTCCCCGCTGTGTGAGCGAGCCGTCCGCTCGCTCGATTCACACAGTGCCGGTCTCCGTTCCCTGCGACGTTACGACGCACGGGAGCGGAGATCGGCACCAAATTCAAAAAAGTTTAAAAACACAACACACATACAATACTGTAATCTTACAGATTACAGTACTGTATACAAAAAAATACACACTCCCTTTGTCCCTAGTGGTCTGCCCAGTGCCCTGCATGTCATTTTATATAATAAAAAGATTTTTTTTCTGCCTGGAAACTGGAGATTGTCCATAGCAACCAAAAAGTGTCCCTTTATGTCAAAAGTGGTTTTAGACCAGCTAGAAAACACCGATAAAAAATTAAAATCAACATTACATGGTCAGACCATGCCCCCGTCACCCTGTGCTACTGCCTGTCATCAACCCGTACCTCCAGATCTAGATTCTGGAGACTAAACGAAAGCCTCCTACAATCACCAGAGGTCCTGACAGACGTGCAGAAGGAAATAAAACAATATTTCCAAACTAATAACACCGAGGACTGCGACCCGGGCATCCTGTGGGAAGCCCACAAGACAGTGATCAGGGGGGTTCTGATTAAACATGGGACGCACATAAAGAGGAAAAGGGAACGACAACTACTAGAACTCCTACAGAAGATACACGACATAGAGACACAACATAAACAAACACCGACCAACTCGTTAGAAACCGAACTGATGACCCTCAGGAAACAAGTAGTGGACCTAATGCAATATAGGGCCAAGGCAGCACTGCAAATCTGCCGGAAAATATCATACGAATCGGGAAACAAATGCGGTCGGCTATTAGCCCGGGCAGTCAAAACCCACAGACTGCATTCATACATCCCTCAGATTATTGACACGAAAGGACAAAAACAGACCACACCCACCCAGATAGCGAAGGGATTTAAGGAATTTTACGCCAATCTATACAACCTACCAAACAGAACACGTGACGAAAAGACAATACAGGACTACCTTACAGCTTCACAAATCCCTCTTCTCCCTCCGACAGCAAGAGCCGAATTAGAAGACCCCATTACGACAGAGGAACTCCAACAGGCAATAAAAGGGACGAAGCCAGGCAAAGCACCAGGCCCAGACGGGTTTACCCTACAATATTATCAGACCCTATTCCCGTTATTGAGTACACATATGGTGAGGATGTTTAATGGCCTAGGCGAAGGGAAATCACTACCTAGAGATACATTGAGAGCCCATATATCCCTAATAGCGAAGGAAGGTAAGGACCCATCAGCTTGCGGTAGCTACAGGCCGATATCACTCCTAAACGTAGACCTAAAACTTTTTACCAAAATCATGGCCAACAGACTCACCCAGTTCATGCCAGACCTCATTCATCTAGATCAAGTGGGATTCATCCCCGCCCGAGAAGCCAGGGACAACACCACAAAAGTACTAAACCTCATTCACGCGGTCAATAAATCCAACACTCCTTGCGTACTCCTAAGTACAGACGCTGAGAAAGCGTTCGACCGCGTGGATTGGGAATACATGACAGCAGTACTTAAACACATAGGCCTGGGGCACAGAATGCTACAGTGGATCCAAAACATCTACTCCATACCCACAGCACAGGTGAAGGCCAATGGAATACTATCCGACCCATTTACAATAACGAATGGCACCAGACAGGGTTGCCCACTCTCGCCTCTCCTGTTTGCCCTAGTCCTGGAACCCTTCCTGAGTAATATAAGATTAAACCCCGACATTACTGGAATGACAATAGACGACTCCCAATACAAAATAGCTGCATACGCAGACGACCTCATGTTTATCCTAACTAACCCGACTGTATCCCTACCGAACATCCTACGTGAATTCGAGAAATATGGAAACTTGTCCAATCTCAAAATAAATTTCGATAAATCGGAGGCAATGGGACTCAACATAACACCACAAAGACTGAACACACTGAAAACACAATTCAGATTCAAATGGACGGATACCTCCCTAAAGTACCTAGGAACCCAAATCCCTAAAGATTTGAAACAGGTCTTTCACCTGAACTTCCCACCACTATTGACCAAAACCCGATTGCTTCTGGAGGAATGGACTAAGGGCCTGCACTCATGGTTCGGTAGATGCAATCTAATTAAAATGTCAATTTTACCCAAATTTTTATACCTGCTTCAAGCGCTACCGATACTAATACCATCCCAATATTTTAAACAAACTGACTCCCTTTTTACCAAATTCATTTGGACAAACTCAAAACCTAGACTGCGAAGACAATATTTAACACTACCCAAAAACCGGGGAGGCCTAGCACTACCAGACCTAAAAAATTACTACAGAGCAGTACACCTAAGCAGAATCATTGACTGGAACCGACATGATAAGAATAAGCTATGGATACATTTAGAACAGGCACAATGCCCATCCTCTCTGAAGGGGGCAGTATGGTGCTATGAAAAGCTGACCCCATCAGTGAAAACGCACCCTATTATAGGGACGACCCTGAAGGTAGGGACTTCCATACTATTCTCGACTTCATTATCCACGACCAACTCACCACTATACCCAATTTTAGGGAACCCTGCCTTCCCACCCGGAGTAGATGGGGGGGGATATGAGATGCTGGCCAGAAATAATAGAGACCGAGCCACACACTTCCTAATAAACAACGAATGGCCCTCCATTCAATCGCTGGTGGCCGAAAACGGCCCCTTCCAGCTTCAGTTCTGGAGAGCAATCAGGATTCACCACTTTTTGCACTCCATACCACACCCAACACAGTATAATCGTAGTCTGACGACCTTTGAATCATACTGCAGCGACGAGGGACCCCTACCACGGGTACTATCCAAGACATACGCCCTACTCAACACTCCCGAGGATATCCCCGACCTGACATTTTTTCACAAATGGGAATCAGACTTGGGATGTACATTTACGGAAGCCCAAAAACAAACAATTATTAGATTTTCCCTGCAAACGTCAGTCTGCACGAAAATACAAGAACTCAACTATAAGATACTAACCAGGTGGTATCACACCCCTAGTAAACTACACAAATACTACCCAACCACATCTGACAACTGCTGGAGATGCCTATCAGAAAAAGGGACGCTCCTACACGTTTTTTGGTCCTGCCCCTTATTGCAAAACTTCTGGACGTCAGTCCGAAAGATCACACAAAAGTTCACAGACTATACAATAAATAATGATCCAGCCTTTATACTACTGCACGCCACTCCAATTCCAGCGAAAAAATACAAAAAACTGATAGTGCGACATTTATTAAACGCAGCCAAGGCCTGTATCCCACTTATGTGGAAGAAAAGGACCCCCCCGACAATAGGAACTTGGTTGCGCAAAGTAGAGGAGATTAAGAAAATGGAGGACTTAATCCTTTCGTCACAGAGTAAACAGGAACAGCATTCACAGACATGGATGCTGTGGAATATGTTCATTTTCTCTGACGAGGGGATAGCATTACTAAACACTTGAAGCATCAAGAATCGACGCAAAATATAAACACAATCCACCCTGGTTCCCCACCCCCCCCCCCCAAACCTACCCCCCCCCCCTCCCCCTCTCTTCTTCGCTACCTCTCTTTCTTCTTACTCTACTTCTCCTCCTCCTCCTCTAGCCTCATAGGAGGAACCCCACATATGGGGGGAAAAATAGGAAAGAAACAAGCATTCGACAGCCCATATCAAACACCCTACGCCTGGATGCAAGGAAATGAGACCTGGCTCCCAGGTATAGAGATGAACCAACACACGAGGCTCACAACAATGAAGGGGTAGCACAATAATGCAATTAGGAGACGATAGAATGCTAACTGTAAGGTGATAATGACACTGAAACTGCTATGAGACATACCCATTGATATGTATGCTGCTAAAATTGAGGAGAATTATGGAATACTTTGTATATGACGTTATTATGTAGTTCCTGTTTCCATGCTGTTTTAAAAATCAATAAAAACTATATTTGCAAAAAAAAAAATTAAAATCACAATTTATCATCAAACAATAAATTTAATGACAGCGACTATTCTGCAACTGAGCAAATTTCAGTGTTTTTGATTTGATTACATTATTGAATAATTTTTATATATATTTTTATTATATTATAATTTATTATTTTGTGTTTCAAACTTTATCATACCCGGGATGTCTACTAGACTCTGGTTCGGACAGATTTAAGTGATATAATAGATAGAATTGCATGCCTACAATATAAAAACGCCAAATTTCCATGCAAAATAATTGTACCGCTTTCAGCACAAAATTCCGGACAGAATCATACCGCCAGGGAGGTTAAAGTGATTGTAAAGTCTTTTTTTTTCTATTAAAATAATAAACATTTTATACTTACCTGTGTAATGGTTTTGCACAAGCCAGCCCGGATCCTCCCCTTCTCGGGTCCCTGGCTGGAGCTCCTGTCCCCTCCCTCCTGTTGAGTGCCCCCACAGGAAGCAACTTGCTATGGGGGCACCCGAGCTGCAGACCCAGAGCTGCCGTTTGGCCCCATCCCCCTCTCTCTTGATTGGCTAACTGAGTTGGATTGACAGCTGTGGGAGCCAATGGCGCTGCTGCTGTGTCTCGGCCAATCAGGAGAGAGTCCCGGACGGTCGAGGCATTTGTGGACATCGACATAGGTCTCAGGTAAGTATTAGGGGGGCTGAAGGGAGCTGCTGTACACAGAAGGCTTTTTAATCTTAATGCATAGAATGCACTAAGGTACAAAAAAACCTTTACAACCCTTTTAGGCATTATAAAAAGTCATCAGACCAGGTGGAATTGAGCTATCAACTGCAAAAAGGTAGTCATTTCTGTTAATATGTAAGAGGTGGTTTATAGAAAATATTTTTCTAGGACTGCAAGCTGCAAAGAATAGTGGATCCAACTATAAGGAATACGTATTATCATTTTAATGCTCTTATTAATTTCCTGATGATGTACTAGAGAATTTATACATAAAAAAACCTTTAATGTTACATATAGGCACACATATGGTCAAGAAACCGTACTTTATAAAATGGTTTGGTATTTTGATCTCTAAGGCACTTAAAAACTGTTATGCCCCGTACACACGGTGGGATTCTCAGACGGAAAATGTCCTATCGGACAATGTTGTCGGAAATTCCGACCGTGTGTAGGCTCCATCGGACTTTTTCCGTCGGATTTTCCGACGGACAAAGTTTTATCTCCTGCTCTCAAATTTTCCGACAACAAAGTCCTATCGGACTTTTTCCGATCGTGTGTAGCGAATTCCGTCGGACAAAGTGCCACGCATGCTCAGATCACATTACAAGACCAAAGCTATTGGCTACTAGCCTCTACGTAGTCCTGTCGTAGGCAACAAACGTCACCACGTTCAGAATGATCGGATTTTCTGACAACTTTGTCCGACCGTGTGTATGCAACACCAGTGTCGGACAAAATCCGTCTGAAAAAATCGGATGGATTTTGTGGTCGGATTTTCCGACCGTGTGTACGGGGCATTAAACTATTTATATTCTTACAGATATCACTTCCTACAACTGTACCTGTGAAGGAGGACACTGCTCAGAAAATACCTGCAATGGGAAGACATGTTTTGTAACAGAGCAATTGCTTGAAAAAAATGAAATCCGCAGGGTCCGTGGCTGTTTTAATAGTGATATAACAGAACAGTGCAACAGCAAGACCTCTTTCTCAGAAGCAAGATGCTGTTACTCCGATTTCTGTAATGCTAATATCATCATTTACAGTCCAGGTAAAGTAACACCTTTTATCACTTACCATACTGGTGTTGGGTTTAACATTTCCACATTTTGATAATGTGCACTTGGTGTAATTGGCCTAAGCTAGACAGTCAGGAACAGTTCAGCATGATTCTAAGAATGTTGGACGCTATGGAGAAGGCAGTTCTCCCTATCTAAGAGGCAGTGTCAGGTTTTCGGGTTTGCCTGAGTGTGCTTCAGAAGTGAATGGAGACTGAAATGTTGATACTTGGCAGCTATGCAGTCTTCATTCTCTTTCATGCTGAACAATCTTTTTTTTTTTTTTAGGTAGGATATACATGTCTTTGGCTTTAGGTGTCTTAAATTAAATTATGTATGTTATTGCTTTCTATTCATAGAGGTTGGCTACTTTTAGGAGACGTATGGCACTGTTGTTGAATCCGTTGATCTCACCCCTGTAAGAAACTGGTCAGAATCTGCAAGTAAAATCTGGCATAGCAGCATATGTCCATAGCATTATATCAGTATTCCAATGAAAAGTGTTTAAAGGGCACGGGCATAAGTTATATACAAGAGCGAGTACCAGAAAGTGAAGCAACAGATCTGAGCATAGCCTGCAATTATTGGAAAGTGTAGGGTAGTCATGTAAGCCACAGGGGTCCATGTTAGTGGCTGCAGAGAGTTTCCAACAGGTTGGATAGTTTCTGAAATTGCTGGGTTTCTGTTCCTTCAGGCCAACTGAGGAGGAAAACATTGGCAAAAAGTCTTGATTGTTTAAGGAGCTTGACAATTTTGATGACAGTAGGCAGGTGTGTCATCTGGGTTATGAACAGGCCTGGACTGGGAGAAAAAATAGGCTAAAATAGACTAAGCAGGCCATGGCATATTTACCGGCCCCTGCGACAATCTCCATCCTAATGGAGGCGAGGGGGACCCCAAAAGATCACAGGGGGGTCTTAGAGCATGGGGGCGGCGAGCACAAGGGGATGGCAGAAAGCATAGTGGGGTCTGGAGAATGTGGGGGAGTGAAGGGCACTGTAGGGGGATGGTGAACATGGGGGGGGGGGGGGGGGCTGGAGAGCATAGGGGGACCAGTGAGCACGGGGGCAGAGAGCACAGGAGGGGCTGTAGAGGACTAGGGGGGCTGTAGAGCACTGGGGGGAGTCTGAGTGCACAGGACTAGGGGGCGGAAGAGCATGGGGGGGAGCAGAGAGCACAGGGGGGTGAAGAACACAGGGGGAGCCTAAGAGCACAGGGGGGGCTGGAGAGCACAGGGGGGGCTGGAGAGCACAGGGGGAGCACTGGGGGGAAGTCAGAGAGCACTGGGGGGGGTGAAGAACACATGTGTGGGGGGAGCTGAGAGCACAGGAGGGGGCTGAGAGCATGAAGGGCTGGAGAGCAAAGGGGGGGGGCTGAGAGCACTGGGGGGGGGGGGGGCTGGAGAGCAGGGGGAGCACTTGGGGGGAATTCAGAGTACTGGGGGTGGGGGAGAGCACATGGGGGGACCTGAGAGCACTGGGGGGTCAGAGAACACTGGGGGGGTGGAGAGCACATGGGGGACCTGAGAGCCCAGGGGGGTCAGAGAACACTGGGGGTGGTGGAGAGCACATGGGGGGACCTGAGAGCCCAGGGGGGTCAGAGAACACTGGGGGGGGGGGGGGGGGTGGAGAGCACATGGGGGACCTGAGAGCCCAGGGGGGACCTGAGAGCCCTGGGGGGTCAGAACACTGGGGGGGGTGGAGAGCACATGGGGGACCTGAGAGCCCAGGGGGGATCAGAGAGCACAGGAGGGGCAGAAGAAAGTAGCCGGATGGGAGGATATAAAAGAATCAATCTCTCCATCTTCCTCCTGCAGCCTCTGAATGCATGTGGGAGAGAGAGGAGAAACTCGTTTTAAGAGGCTGCAGGAGTAGAATAGAGAGATTGATTCTTCTATGCAGCCGCCCCACCGCTCCTCCCATCCAGGCACACAGGGAGCTTACCTTCTTTGTGGTCCGGTGTCTCCTCCAGATCCCCTCCAGCGTCATGGTCACAGATAACCTGACCTGTAGTTTACGCCCCCCCTCCCCGGCCTGACGACGGCACAAAGTTGGCCGGCCGGCCACAGAGAGGCCAGGTGAGTGGCGTGGGCTGAAGGAGCAGCCCAGCTGCTTTGGCCATACCAGTGCCCGGTGTGCCCTATGGCCAGTCCGGGCCTGGTTATGAATGAGAAATCGCTCTATTTCCTGCAAATGAATATAAAGAACAACATCAACCTATTTTAGTTCAAGAAGGGAATGGCATGCTAATTTGAATAAAGATTAACCTATGTAACTTGTACTTAGTCTTAGTTCACACCTAAAGGCATTTTTTTTTCTTTTTACCTAGAAAAGAAAGTTGAAGAGCCAATAGACCTTGTCCTTGTAACTGTCCTCCCAGTAGCCCTGTTTCTGATCCTTTCCATACTATTCACATTCTTATTCTGGAAACTGAGGAGAAAAAGCAGGAAAAAATCTTTGGCCAGACTCATTGACTTTGGAAATGAAGACATTGTAAATGCATCAACTGTTGGTGACAGCACTTTAGGGGTGAGTCATCTGACCGATGGTAAAGATAATGCTGTGGTGAACTTATTTTTTTATCAGAGCATGGTTTCAATCATTTGTACAGCAGTACTATAACACTAGGACAAAACAAAACTATGCTATGTTACATGCAAATATACAATATATTTAATATATATATACAATATATACAATAAATATAGTGCTAGTCATTCATTGAATGCAACATTTAGCCATTTAAGGAACTCCAGGCATTTTTTTTTTTTTTTTAATCTGTAATGTAAATATGTTTAGGTTAAGTTTCAGGAGGTGTATGCCACTTAAAGGGCTTGTTCATGCCATATACTTTCAGGTTTGTCCAATCAATGTTCCATTCACCCTTGTTGTAGGATGCAGACATCCTTCGCTTTCTGAAAGTAATGCACACATAAAACAATGGAGAAACCTGAAGAAGATGTAGTAAGTGACATCAAAGTGAATGCTAGCATACTCCTTTAATTGGCAAGATTTTTTCAATTGAAAAAAAAAAAATAAAAAATTGGAACACAATACGAATGCATTACAAACACATTAAAAACATGTGTAAACGAGCATGTGGAAACACCAAACACGGGGATCGTGGTGTGAACTAGCTCTACATATGGTTGTACTTTCTGTAATTTTTACACTTTAATTGAGGCCGGTTCTCAGCAGTGACTTGGTAGTCCTCCAGTCTTCTAATCCCCTAGGTCAGGGGTGGGCAAGCCATGGATCGCAAACTGCCCATCAACTGCGGTTAGCCGACGGGTAGATCACAAACACGGCCTTGCTTCTCCCCAGCCTCCACTGCTCTCATCTATACTTCAGAGTGGAGAATAGGAGGCAGCACAGTACTGGATGGAGGGCAGGAGCGAGAGCTGCCTCAGTTAAAGTGATTGCAAACTCTAAGCTTTTTAAAAACAACCTATTCAGTTCAAAATAGAAATGAAAGGCAAAACATTTGTGTATAGTTATAAAAAACATTACAATTACCTTTTTTTTCTCTTTTTTATAAGTGATCACATTACCTCTGTTCTCAGCTGCATAAGAGCTGGGGGGAGGAGAAACTGCAGGACACTGAGCTTCCCAGTGAAAGGCTGTGTATTGGGGGTGTGTCAAGTCTGATCATCGGAGGAGAGCAGCCTGAGTTCCCTGCACAGCTAGGGAACTGACCATGGTGTGTTCTTCTGCTTAGAGTGGTCAGTTTTTGATAGGGAAGCAAAAGGGAGTGGCAGGAACACCAGGGATTTCACACAAAGGAAGCAATACAAAGTGAACAGGATACTTTTTTCATACAAGTACAGGTACAGCAGGCACATATCAGGAATATGAAGTGTTCGGTTTACAAAAGCTTTAACCCTTCGATGAACCAGCAAGTGATTGGTTGCTAGCAGTGGTGGCTGGTGCTCAACATTTATGGAGGGGGGCGCAAACAAACTGAAAAATTCTAAAAGAAAAACCATCAATTACATTCTCACTGTGCCATCAAATGCAGCCACTGTGCCCATCAATTGCCGCCACTGTGCCCATCAAACACTGCCACTGTGCCTTCAAATGCTGCCACTGTGTCCACCAAATGCTGCCACTGTGCCCATCAAATGCTGCCACTGTGCCCATCAAATGCTGCCACTGTGCCACCAAATGGTCCCACTGTACCCATCAAATGCTGCCACTGTGCCATCAAATACTCCCACTGTGCCTATTAAATGCTGCTACTGTGCCATCAAATGCTGCCACTGTGCCCTTTGAATGCTCCCAATGTGCCATCAAATACTCCCACTGTGCCTATCAAATGCTGCCACTGTGCCATCAAATGCTGCCACTGTGCCCATCGAATGCTCCCAATGCACCCATCAAATGCTGCCACTGTGCCATCAAATGCTCCCACTGTGCCATCAAATGCTGCCACTGTGCCATCAAATGCTCCTACTGTGCCATCAAATGCTGCCACTGTGCCCCGCCTACTCGCCGTCTGCCCGGCACTTACCCTGCCTCGGTGGGGCAGCGGGTGACGGCGGCGAGCGGTGTCCTCCATGCTCCTCCATGTCCTTGATGTCTTCTCACATCCTCTCCTATGATTGGACGCCTGATAGGCGTCCAATCACATCGTCTGTCATTTCAGCCAATCAGGTGATGGGTAACAGACCCGAATACCTGATTGGCGGAGAGGCGGTTCAGTGTTAGGAAAGCGAATATTCATTCGCTTTTCTAACACACCTGAGTGAACTGTGAACGACAAGCATGGTGCTCGCAGGTCACCTTCTTTGACACCTATTAGAGCCTATGGCTCTAATAAGGTGCTTCAAAAACTACCGTAATTCAGGCACCCGGCGCTCCGAACAGGTACCGGGAGCCTGAATAGGGGGTGGCAGCAGCAGCCATGGATAGATTCATGCAATGCATGAATCTATTCATTGGTCATATGGGGGTGGCTGGAGAGAGGGGGCAGCACCGTGCACTCTTATGGACGCACCGCCACTGGTTGATAGGATGCCGGGTGGTCCTAGCAACCAATCACCAACTTGTTTCATTTGAAAAGTAAACACCTTCAGCTTCCATTCCTGCCCTCCATCCTGTACTGTGCTGCCTCCGGCTCTACGCTCTGCTGTACACAAATTGTCAGGTAGGAGTGTGCTACCTTCATAGTCCTGTGTGTTTGGGGTATCAGCATTGAAGAAACAGTACATCTAAATGCACAACATTCAAAAGACTGTAAGTCAATGAAGTATGCTGTCTATGCTGTATTTCTTTTCAAAGTTTTTTAAAACGAATTAACGCATGTGCAATTTTTGTTAGGATCTCCTGGATGACTACTGCACTACTGGTAGTGGCTCTGGTCTTCCATTCCTTGTACAGAGAACTGTGGCTCGACAGGTGACACTCGTTGAATGTGTAGGTAAGAAAAATAAACTTGCAAATAAAATTAAACTGGAAAGGATCAGATATTGCTAATAAATAATATTCTCCTTTAACGGTCTATATAACACGATAAAATTATAATAAATGCTGCTGCTAATAAAAGGAAATATAATTGTGCAAACATGGAAATCACGGGTCATAAATAAATATGTTGAGTAACATCATAAACTATCTCATCAAAAAAAAAAATTTTAAACACAAAGAAATTCCACAATGATAGCTTACCAAATTGATTTAGCGTTACCAAACGTAAGTAGCTTCTAAATCACATATAAAAATGACACACCAAAAATGATTAGGCAATGAGCATTGAGGGTCATGTAGGCCAGTGGTTCTCAACCTCAGTCCTCAAGCACTCCCAACAGGACATGTTTTGGGAATTTCTCTTAGAAAAAATACCATGCCATTTACTAGCCGTTGAGAACCACTGATGTAGGCCACCTTTTAAAAAGCTGTTCTAGCTCAGCCTGCATTTGGCTACACATATATTTTACATTTTTTATGGAGTATAGTAAACACAATTAAATAGTTACATAGTAGGTGAGGTTGAAAAAAGAAACGAGTCCATCAAGTCAAACCCATGTGTGTGATTATATGTCAGTATTACATTGTATATCCCTGTATGTTGTGGTCGTTCAGGTGCTTATCTAATAGTTTTTTTAAACTATTGATGCTCCCCGCAGAAACCACCGCCTGTGGAAGGGAATTCCACATCCTTGCCGCTCTTACAGTAAAGAACCCTCTACGTAGTTTAAGGTTAAACCTCTTTTCTTCTAATTTTAATGAGTGGCCACGTGTCTTGTTAAACTCCCTTCTGCAAAAAAGTTTTATTGCTATTGTGGGGGTCACCAGTACGGTATTTATCAATTGAAATCATATCCCCTCTCAATTGTCTCTTCTCCAGAGAGAATAAATTCAGTGCTCCCAACCTTTCCTCATAACTTATATCCTCCAGACCCTTTATTAGCTTAGTTGCCCTGCTTTGTACTCGTTCCATTTCCAGTACATCCTCCCTGAGGACTTGGTGACCAGAACTGGACAGAATACTCTAGGTGCGGCCGGACCAGAGTCTTGTAGAGCGGGAAAATTATCGTTTTATCTCTGGAGTTAATCGCCTTTTTATTGCATGCCAAAATTCTGTTTGCTTTGTTAGCAGCAGCTTGGCATTGCATGCCATGGGTGAGCCTAGTTTATATGCT
This sequence comes from Lithobates sylvaticus, assembly GCA_028564925.1. Classification (NCBI taxonomy): domain Eukaryota; kingdom Metazoa; phylum Chordata; class Amphibia; order Anura; family Ranidae; genus Lithobates; species Lithobates sylvaticus. The sequence continues at coordinate 478,243,062 of CM053027.1, forward strand.
TTAGTTATGAATGAACACAGTGAGTAAGTGTGTTCACTGTGTTCATTTAGAAAAAGAAAGGGGCCGGAAAATGACATATTTACTAGCCCCTTCCTCTACACTCCATCATGAAACATCCCCTGCAGCAGCTGGGAGGAGAGGAGGGAAGCCAGAAGCACTGCGAGGTGGGTGGAGGCAACACGGGGGAAGCCCAGGCAGTAGGGGGAATGTGCACCACATGTAGTGATTAGGGTGTGCCCAGGCATACCTGGTACACCCCTTGCGCACACCTATGAAGAGCATTCATACTACACTGTTACCCTTTCCTTTGTACTGTGTGACAGTTGTAATGGGTGATGTGGTGTCTTCTGGAAATACAAGTGCCTCTGGACAGATCGCATTCAGACAGTCCGGAAAGCAGACCGCAGTGAACCACCATGCTTCCTGGCCTATTGTTATGTAGTTTATAGGCTTCAATAACTAGTGTAGTAAGTAGCTGTAGGTGAGGCGTGAGAATTAAGTGAGGGATAAATCAGAAGTAACCTCAGGGTTAATTGAAACCAAAGCAGTTGTCATACATTTTTCTGCATTTTCCCACCGCTGAAAAATTGTAAAGACCTGATAAAGTTGTTAGTGTGTGCGTCCATCAATGCATTGCAAAAAGGCTTACATGCTGTATTTTGGGTCTGTATTTGCCATTGAAGACACCTTCAAAAATGTTATATAACATATCTAAATCGCATGTCAGCATAACAAAACACAGTGCACAGTAACGCATACATTTTGATGTGAACAAACCCTTAGTGTAGTCAATCTTTTGTTCGTATTTGAGTCCTCACAAATGTAAAAAGTAAGATAACCATTAACTAGAGCAGTTTGTTTTTGTATATACTTCGTCTAATTATTACCAGGGTCGCCCGTTCATCTAGGAGAGAACCCCATGATTCTCTGCCTGTATATATTCTGTACAGCAGATAGGATTTTCTGAAAGGATATACTGTATATTATTTTGATGAGAGCTGGGAGACAGCTGGATTAAGGGTGACAGATATATTCTGCAGACCTAGATAAGTCTTGTATGAATGTATCCATGATAAGAGATGAAGAAAGGAGAAGACAGCAGCAAACGCCAAAAATACTACTATTCCCTGGGAAAACTGATGCATAGGGAAATGTGTTTTGACCATAGCGACTAATTGCTTTTCCACTTTATTTTTATACTATTCCGATAGGTCAATGACAGCTATAGACTGCAATGCACATTACCATTATATGTCTTACCTAAGGCTTAAAGAAGACGTCATTCTAGGGTACTGGACAATGATGCATGAGCAGTATACTATAATACTCAATTGGAAGGCTTCTAATGCTAAACTGCATTAAAGCAGAATTCCTCAATACACATCATACATTCTCAATGACCTTGCAACAACCGTTCTGTCTAGCAATTCCTTTACACAGCCTCCATTAATTCTGTCAGAAGAGAGATCAATGGGAAGCTGACAAGGTTTAAAATGATGGATGCTGGGTGGACATGATTCTTGTGTGTTGAGGCCCATGAACATAATCGATTAAGCCCCCATTCACACCGGTGCGACTTGTCATGTAACTTGACAATTTAAAATCTCACAACAAGCCGTACCCTATTCTTGCCTATGGAACCCTTCAAATCAGTGCAACTCCAATTGCACCGATTTTAAAAAAAGGTTTTGTGCACTATTTTTGGCGATTTTATGCGCAACTTGCATAGACATCTGTGCATAAAGTCGCACAGATGTCGGCAGGCCACACATGAAATCGTACTGATCCGCAGCTTTGCAATCGCGCTGAAGTAGCGTAATTTCAAAGCCGCATTCAGTATGAATAGAGTGCAAAATACATGCCAGTGAGGACTGGCAGCATTAGTGCTTGCATTTATGTTTGCTTTCTTCAAAGCTTTGCATGTGCACATGGGCATTTGCATAGCATACCATTAGTGGCTTACAACACAAATGATGCAAGCAACTTTGTTATTGTCACAAACTGATGTATACAACCAGTGTACTCCTTTGTGTACTACTTCACCACAATGAGAGAAACAAGGTGAGGAATTCAGTGAGCATTTCTAAAACTGGAAAATATGTCATCTAACACCTTTTCCTGCTGCTCATGTAAACTAATGCTGCGTACACCCGGTCGGAATTTCCAATGGAAACAGTCCGATGGGAGTTTTTCAACAGATTTTCCGACCTTGTGTATGCCCATCTGTCTTTTTCTGTCAGAATTTCCGACGGACTTTGGATTGAGAACCTGTTCTCAATTTTTCTGATCGTGTGTATGCAATTCCGACACGCAAAATTCCGACGCATGCTCGGAAATAATTCGACGCATGCTCGGAAGCATTAACTTCCCTTTTATAGTGCTGTCGAACGTGTTTTTATGCCGCTGTGTTACTGACCGTCGGAATTTGGTGTGACCGTGTGTAGGCAAGACAGTTTAAGCGAAATTCTGTCGGAATTCCGACGGGAAAACCATCAGAGCTTTTTCCGATGAGAATTCCGACCGTGTGTACGCGGCATTAGCCTAAAACCTAACCTCAGTTTAAAGTGAAACTAGGATCTCGTTTTTTTTTTTTTGTTAAAAATAACAAACATGTCATACTTACCTGCTCTGTGTAATGGATTTGCACAGAGCAGTCCAGATCCTCCTCTTCTCGGTTCCCTCTTCGGTGCTCCTGGCCCCTCCCTCCTGATGAGTGCCCCCACAGCAAGCAGCTTGCTATGGGGTACCCAAGCCAAGTCACAGCTCCCTGTGTCCATTCAGACACAGAGCCACGGCCCGCCCCCTCTCTCTCCTCATTGGCTCACTGACTTTGACAGCAGTGGGAGCCAATGGCTCTTCACTGCTGTCTCAGCCAATGAGGAGGGAGAGTCCCGGACAGCCGAGTCTCTCGTGCAAAATTGCTGGATCGAGATGGGCTCAGGTAAGTATTAGGGGGGCTGCTGCACACAGAAAGTTTTTTATCTTAATGCATCAAATGTATTAAGATAAAAAAAAACTTCTGACTTTGCAATCACTTTAACCTTAACCCAATCCTACCATTTACTTAAAATGCTAAGCTAAGAGCATCTTAACCCGAAAAAACAAAAGCAGTTAATGTTTACATTATTGTTTCTCACGCTGACAGGCCACCATACAGTTACACATTACAATCAGACTGTACAATCTTTGTACAATAAACTTTCGATTTACCAAAAACCAAAGTAATATGCTACCAATGTGTATGCAGTCAAGCAGGCCCTTGCACTAAAAGTACAATTTTTCTTTTTCATACATCATGAGTCAGGCTTATATTCATTACCTGCTGGGTTATACTTCATCATCAGGTGAATGGACACTGGTAGGCCAAAGGTCTTTAGACAGGAAGTGATCCCCTATATAACCCCTTCCATATAGTAAGCACTTCAGTTTTTTACCAGTGTCTGCAAGGTGGATGGCACGGTTTGTTTGAGCTCACTGATCTCCAGGTCTCTAGTCCCACAAACAGTTCTTAAATGAATCAAGGGATTGACTGATCGGATCCATTTGACACAGGCTTTATATGCTTAGATAAATGGTACCCAAGCCTTGCAAAGAAGACCCTGCAAGGTTTTGCCTGCAATGCAGCCTCCGGGCGCTGGACCCTGCGAAGTAGAATCCTGGACACCCCAGTGCTAAGGCATTCCTGCAGGGTGCTGTACAGGTCCAAGGGAGTGGACCCTAAACACGAAAAGGGTACCCAGTCCTTGAAGGTCCTCAAGTGACAGGAACCCGCCATGATGGGTGAAGTTTGGGCTCTTAGTTTCTAAGCTGCTCTGTGCCTGGACGGGTAAGTGAAACCCCTTTACTTATTATTGTGGGGTGTCCCAGTGATTGTAACAATTAGTCAAGCTAGCTAGAGGCTAGACACCTGTGTGTGGTGACCATACGGGGGAGTTTTGGGCTAGCTGTGGGTGTTTGCAACGTGTACCTTTTTTGCTTTTGTCTGGCTGTTTTTCACCTGTATGATGGCGCACGACGATGCGTCATTTTGCCTTGGTTCACCATGGCGCATGTGCGTTCACTGTGCTCAGCAGTTGTTTGTTTTTGTGGCCATGACACATGTGCATTCGCAGAACCGCCATTGGACTTAGTATTTTGTTTGTTTGGCGGCCTTGGCACACATGCGCAGTAGCCTTTATCTGGGCTCACGAAGATTCACGCCATACTTGAAAACCTTGACTGCCCAGATCTAGACAAATAAACCTTGAAATGCCGACACCACTTTTGGATCAGAAATACCGAAAAGTCAGCCTTGAAATCATCTCAAGGTCTAAAGTATTTAGGTCTGATCCTAGATACAGTCCAAGCAAGAGTATTCTTGCCACCCGCAAGGATCTGTGCCATGAAGAATCAGGTGCGTCAGATAAGGGGCACAAGACAACCCTGCATTCGGCTCTGTATGAGTCTTCTAGGGAGGATGGTATCAATGGGAAGCTGACAAGGTTTAAAATAATGGATGCTGGGTGGACACGATTCTTGTGTGTTGAGGCCCATGAACATAATCGATTAAGCCCCCATTCACACCGGTGCGACTTGTCATGTAACTTAACAATTTAAAATCTCACAGCAAGCCGTACCCTATTCTTGCCTATAGAACCCTTCAAATCAGTGCAACTCCAATTGCACCGATTTAACAAAAAAGGTTTTGTGCACTATTTTTGGCGATTTTATGTGCAACTTGCATAGACATCTGTGCATAAAGTCGCACAGATGTCGGCAGGCCACACATGAAATCGCACTGATCCGCAGCTTTGCAATCGTGCTGAAGTAGCGTAATTTCAAAGCCGCATTCAGTATGAATGGAGTGCAAAATACATGCCAGTGAGGACTGGCAGCATTAGTGCTTGCATTTATGTTTGCTTTCTCCAAAGCTTTGCATGTGCACATGGGCATTTGCATAGCAAACCATTGGTGGCTTACAACACAAATGATGCACGCAACTTTGTTATTGTCACAAACGGATGTATACAACCAGTGTACTCCTTTGTGTACTACTTCACCACAATGAGAGAAACAAGGGGAGGAATTCAGTGAGCATTTCTAAAACTGGAAAACATGTCATCTAACACCTTTTCCTGCTGCTCATATAAACTAATGCCGCGTACACACGGTCGGAATTTCCGATGGAAACAGTCCGATGGGAGCTTTTCAGCGGATTTTCCGATCGTGTGTATGCCCATTGGTCTTTTTCTGTTGGAATTTCCGACGGACTTTGGATTGAGAACCTGTTCTCAATTTTTCCGACGGAAAACCTTTCTATCGGATTTTCCGATCGTGTGTATGCAATTCCGACACGCAAAATTCCGACGCATGCTCGGAAACAATTCGACACATGCTCGGAAGCATTAAACTTCCCTTTTATAGTGCCGTTGAACGTGTTTTTTATGCCGCTGTGTTACTGACCGTCGGAATTTGGTGTGACCTAGGGTAGGCAAGACAGTTTGAGCAAAATTTCGTCGGAATTCCGACGAGAAAACCATCAGAGCTTTTTCCGATGAGAATTCCGACAGTGTGTACGCGGCATTAGCCTAAAACCTAACCTCAGTTTAAAGTGAAACTAGGATCTCGTTTTTTTTTTTTGTTAAAAATAACAAACATGTCATACTTACCTGCTCTGTGTAATGGATTTGCACAGAGCAGTCCAGATCCTCCTCTTCTCGGTTCCCTCTTCGGTGCTCCTGGCCCCTCCCTCCTGATGAGTGCCCCCACAGCAAGCAGCTTGCTATGGGGTACCCAAGCCAAGTCACAGCTCCCCGTGTCCATTCAGACACAGAGCCACGGCCCGCCCCCTCTCTCTCCTCATTGGCTCACTGACTTTGACAGCAGTGGGAGCCAATGGCTCTTCACTGCTGTCTCAGCCAATGAGGAGGGAGAGTCCCGGACAGCCGAGTCTCTCGTGCAAAATTGCTGGATCGAGATGGGCTCAGGTAAGTATTAGGGGGGCTGCTGCACACAGAAAGTTTTTTATCTTAATGCATCAAATGTATTAAGATAAAAAAAAACTTCTGACTTTGCAATCACTTTAACCTTAACCCAATCCTACCATTTACTTAAAATGTTAAGCTAAGAGCATCTTAACCCGAAAAAACAAAAGCAGTTAATGTTTACATTATTGTTTCTCACGCTGACGGGCCACCATACAGTTACACATTACAATCAGACTGTACAATCTTTGTACAATAAACTTTCGATTTACCAAAAACCAAAGTAATATGCTACCAATGTGTATGCAGTCAAGCAGGCCCTTGCACTAAAAGTACAATTTTTCTTTTTCATACATCATGAGTCAGGCTTATATTCATTACCTGCTGGGTTATACTTCATCATCAGGTGAATGGACACTGGTAGGCCAAAGGTCTTTAGACAGGAAGTGATCCCCTATATAACCCCTTCCATATAGTAAGCACTTCAGTTTTTTACCAGTGTCTGCAAGGTGGATGGCACGGTTTGTTTGAGCTCACTGATCTCCAGGTCTCTAGTCCCACAAACAGTTCTTAAATGAATCAAGGGATTGACTGATCGGATCCATTTGACACAGGCTTTATATGCTTAGATAAATGGTACCCAAGCCTTGCAAAGAAGACCCTGCAAGGTTTTGCCTGCAATGCAGCCTCCGGGCGCTGGACCCTGCGAAGTAGAATCCTGGACACCCCAGTGCTAAGGCATTCCTGCAGGGTGCTGTACAGGTCCAAGGGAGTGGACCCTAAACACGAAAAGGGTACCCAGTCCTTGAAGGTCCTCAAGTGACAGGAACCCGCCATGATGGGTGAAGTTTGGGCTCTTAGTTTCTAAGCTGCTCTGTGCCTGGACGGGTAAGTGAAACCCCTTTACTTATTATTGTGGGGTGTCCCAGTGATTGTAACAATTAGTCAAGCTAGCTAGAGGCTAGACACCTGTGTGTGGTGACCATACGGGGGAGTTTTGGGCTAGCTGTGGGTGTTTGCAACGTGTACCTTTTTTGCTTTTGTCTGGCTGTTTTTCACCTGTATGATGGCGCACGACGATGCGTCATTTTGCCTTGGTTCACCATGGCGCATGTGCGTTCACTGTGCTCAGCAGTTGTTTGTTTTTGTGGCCATGACACATGTGCATTCGCAGAAGCGCCATTGGACTTAGTATTTTGTTTGTTTGGCGGCCTTGGCACACATGCGCAGTAGCCTTTATCTGGGCTCACGAAGATTCACGCCATACTTGAAAACCTTGACTGCCCAGATCTAGACAAATAAACCTTGAAATGCCGACACCACTTTTGGATCAGAAATACCGAAAAGTCAGCCTTGAAATCATCTCAAGGTCTAAAGTATTTAGGTCTGATCCTAGATACAGTCCAAGCAAGAGTATTCTTGCCACCCGCAAGGATCTGTGCCATGAAGAATCAGGTGCGTCAGATAAGGGGCACAAGACAACCCTGCATTCGGCTCTGTATGAGTCTTCTAGGGAGGATGGTATCCTTCTTCGAGGCGGTGCCCTATGCCCAGTTCCATTCCAGGCCTCTACAACAGTCAAGGTTTATTTGTCTAGATCTGCGGAGATCCGAGGATCAGACTCATTTTTTGTTTTACCAAAAGGACCCAAGAAAGGACAGGCAGCTTCCAAAGATTCCATTGCCAATTGGGTCCATCAATTGGTCATTTAGGCCTACGGTCTGAAATGTAAAGCTCCTCCCTTTAGGGTGAGAGCTCATATTACCAGGGGTGTAGGACCCTCCTGGGCTTTTTGCCATCAGGTGGCTCAGATTTGTAAGGCTGCTACCAGTTCTTCAGTGCATACGTTCACAAAATGTTATCAAGTGGATGTTCGAGAAGCTGAGGATTCAGCTTCCGGCCGCAGTGTACTGCGGGCTGCCGTATAAGTTCTGATGGCTATTGTTTGGCCAGGTGTCTCCCTCCCCTCAAGGCAATTGCTCTGGGACGTCCCAGCAGGTAATGAATATTAGCCTGACTCTGTGTCCCATGATGTATGAAAAAGAAAATAGTATTTTTTCGTCATACTTACCTGTAAAATCCTTTTCTTTGAGTACATCAGAGGTCCCTTCCCTCTTTTTTGAGGATTCAGTGCTTGCTACAAAAGTGAAGTGCTTCCTTTATGGGAGGGGTTATATAGGGGATCACTTCCTGTGTAAAGACCTTTGGTCTACCAGTGTCCATTCACCTCGAGATTAAGTATAAACCAGCAGGTAATGAATATTAGCCTGACTCTGTGTCCATTGATGTACTCAAAGAAAGGGATTTTACAGGTAAGTATGATGAAAAAATCCTATTTTTTTACTCACTCTGCATAGAAATAATAAAAAAAAATTACTGGATTTATATCTCAGCAAACAGAACACTCACAAGACACTCACAAGAAAGCAATAAGCAGAAAAGGTGTGATAAAAATCTGTAAATGTATCCCCTAAACCACCAGAACAAGATAATTTTATTCAATAGTTTTATCTTTTCTTGATTGCACTATATAGGGTATGATTCTTGTACTACTTGCAATGAATATAAACATATTCTTTTTTTTTATAAATATATTTTTGTTAGAGTAATCATTTTTTAATATGATCAAATTATCAGACAACTCATTTTGGAAGTTTGTTGAATATGTGGTAACAAAGGAAGAGCTCTGTACAACTGTATTTTCTCTTTTTTTGTAGTATGTGACTACCATATTTCAGATCAATGTTGGGTAGCCATTACATTACCATGTCTTATGGCGACATTTGGCAACAAATAGTTACATAGTTAGTTAGGTTGAAAAAAGACACAAGTCCATCCAGTCCAACCACAAATAAAATAATAAAAAAAGATAAAATAATAAAAAATAAAAAATAAATGTATCTTGATGCACAATATCAGAAAATGTAACAGACTGTCATTTATTCTCAGGTAAGGGGCGATATGGGGAAGTATGGAGAGGCACATGGCAGGGAGAAAATGTGGCCGTAAAGATATTCTCTTCCCGAGATGAACAGTCATGGTTCCGAGAGACAGAAATTTACAATACCGTCTTACTACGTCATGAAAATATCTTGGGTAATGTACAGCTGCTGTAATTTTTATTATTATTATTAATTACTTATTTTGTTAACTTGTACACTGTTTTGTTCTTCAGTGCATATAATTAACTCCATCTTCCCTAAAATATTTTCTACAACCCACTTTCCATAATTTACACCTCCTAATCACACATCAGTTCCAAGAAAATATTTGTAAATCCTAATGCCTTGTACACACGGCCAGACATTCCGACCACAAAATCCGTCAGATTTTTTCCGACGGATTTTGTCCGAAACTTGTGTTGCACACACACGGTCGGACAAAGTTGTCGGAAAATCTGATCGCTCTGAACGAGGTGACATATAAAACATACGACGGGACTACATAGAGGCCAGTATAGCTAATATAGCAGTATAGCTAATATAGCCAATAGCTTTCGTCTCCAAATTTCTTCCGAGCATGCGTGGCACTTTGTGCGTCGGAATTCTCTACACACGATCGGAAAAAGTCAGATTGGATTTTGTTGTCAGAAAATTTTAGATCCTGCTCTCAAATTTTCCGATGGAAAAAGCCCGCTAGAGCCCACACACAATCGGATTTTCCGACAACATAATCCGATCAGACTTTTTCCATCGGAATATCCGACCGTGTACGGGGCATTAGGAGTGGAAAATAGTTACCTCAGTAAAGGTTCTCTACTTTTTAGTAAATGAATCCTAACTATAAATAAAATCATCATCTAAACACTTAATACAATAAAACATTTATAACAAACACTCAATATTGTATTTTCTACTGAACAAGGGTTTTCAAAGAAAATTAGGTCAACTGAAAAAAAAAAAAAAACTTTGGAAGAATGACATCTCAAAATAGCATTAGGTAATCCACTGAATGAGTTGGGTGTTTACGGTTAATTCAGATGTGGTTTGACCTGCCCTGCTGTTAAAAAGGAAAAATGTTGCACAATTTTAGTTTCCCTTTCTTCACAACAGAATTATGTTAAGGTACAATATGACCTGATCAGTGTTTCTCATATAAACCCCATATTAAAGCCAATGTTTACCAATACAACTTGATTTAAAGCGGAAGTAAACCCATCGATTTAACAGTCAAAAAAAAAAAAGGCATGCCGTGAATGCTAACTGCACATTGGCTGTGCTCTCAACCAAACAGTCAAACCATCCAATGGCTGGTGTCATAATGGATCACATGTGCAGCACTGTGGCAGTTGAAGATTAAACAGAGGCAAAGATGGCAGCTTCCTTGGCTGAAAACGATAGGGGGGTTTACTTCCACTTTAAGTCAGATTGTAAGATTGTATCCCTTTATTTATAGCCCCTCTAATGCCACGTACACAAGATCGGAATTCCAGCCAGAAAAAGACCGATGAGAGCTTTTCATCGGAAAATGCGACCGTGTGTAGGCTCCATCGGAATTTTGCTGGCCGAATTTCCGACAGCAAAAAATTGAGAGCATGTTCTCAATTTTTCCGACGGAAAAGGTTTCTATCGGAAATTCCGATCGTCTGTAGCAATTCTGACACGCAAAATTCCTACGCATGCTCAGAAACAATTAGACGCATGCTCGGAAGCATTGAACTCGGCTTGTTGTAGTGTTGTACCTCACCGCGTTCTTGACGGTCGGAATTTGGTGTGACCGTGTGTAGGCAAGACAGTTTGAGCGGAATTCCGTCGGAATTCCATCGGGAAAACCGTCAGAGCTTTTTCCGACGAGAATTCCGATCGTGTGTACGCGGCATTAGTGTTTGGCAAACATTCTGTAAGGAATTTAAACTAAGATTTTTTTATTATTTTACCATGATTTAATATTTTCTAAATCTCTAAAGATATGATAAATTATGAAGTTACATGGAAACATAAAGTGGTGGCAGAAAAAGACAGAGTAGTCCATCGAGTCTGCCCATTTTTTTGTTTGTTTGTTTTTTTTTTTGCCTACTGGGAACCTTATTCACCCCCCTGATGTATTTCAATTTTTCAATCCTGTCTCCCCTCTCCCTTTTTTCCTCCAGACTGTACATATTAAGATATGTTAATATACACTCTTCCCTATGAATACTTGCAGCCGAGACTTCGCACGACTGTTTCCTCTTAGTCCCAGCTATCAGACTGACGATTGGGAACCAATCAGAATGGTTCACGATCATGTGATCACTATGTTGGCTCTGACATTTGATCAAATGCCGGCTGAAGGTTCAGCTTGCAGATAAACACTGCCATCTTCTGGCTGCAGTGCTCACCTGTAGTGCCATCTATTTAAAAGGTGGGGTGAGGAACCATGGGTTCACGGTGAATGTCTAGGATTCTTTGGCCAAAAACTGTTCAGGTTCACTGCAAAAAAATAAGAAAAACACTATAATGCAACTGAAGCACAGGAGCCAACAATTTGAACTCTTGGGACTCCTTAGCCTTTGGCCAAAAACTTTGCAGGTTCACTATCAGAAATAGGAAAGAAAACACTATAATGCCTTTTGCCACTAGTTATCTGAGTCACAAGAGCCAACAATTTGAAGGAATGGATATTCCAGCCCCTCACAATGGTTTACAGCAGCCATTATGTCTGTAAGTGTTGGAGCTTTTGGTTCTGTGTTTTTACTCATTTATTTTATTTTGGCATTGCTACCTATACCCCATGGCATTGCTTGGCTTCCTATGCTTGACAATAGCTTGCATACAGTATTAGGCCCACAAATGGCCAAATTTAAATAACAAAATGTACCCCTCATAGACCTGAAAGAGAGTTTGCTGCAAAGTTCTTGCCAACTGTTTGCTATCTGATCCCAGGCAAATTTGCTCCTCCCTTTTTAATTGTTCAACTGTGAGATACAGTGGCATTATAAAAAAATAATAACAAATTCATTTTAAAAAATATATTTTTTAAATGCTGACAAATTACACATGTGACTGATGAATCAGCAGAAAACGGATACATGCTACAATGCTATTCACATATTACATGGAGCCATCACACTCAATGATCTGTTAATTACACTCTCTTTCATCCTGTACCAACCTCTATATAGCTCTCACATGAAAGTATTGTCACTGACAAATTTGGGGGATATGAGCCTAGATATGTGTTTAGAGCTGTGGAAACATTATAAATATTTATTAAAATGATTGAAACAAATTTCTTGTCATAATGTTAAAGTGATTGTAAACGATCACCTTGTAAAACAATCCATTCTGTTTAAAATAGAAACATTATAAATACCTTTTTTTTCCCCTTTTTTATAAGTGATCGCATTCCCTTTGTTCCCAGCTGCATAAGAGCTGGGGGAGGAGAAGTATCAGTACACTGAGCTTGCCAGTAAATGATTGTGCAGCGGGGGGCATGTCAAGACTGTCAAGACTAATCATTGGAGGAGAGCAGGCTGCGTACCCAGTATACAGTAGCTAGAGAACTGGCTATGATGTGCTCTCCTGCTTAGTTTGGTCAGTTTTTAATAGAAAAGCAGAGGGACTAGCAGAAACACCAGGGATTTCACATAAAGGAAGTGTTACAAAGAGAACAAGATAATTTCTCATATAAGTACATGGTACTGTAGACACATATCAAGAATATGAAGTGTTGGGGTAACAAACTCTTTAACTCACATTTGACAATGTTTTTGTATTTTCATAGACAGTTCCTTTAAATATTATTAACTGGTTCGCGACTGGCTCATGTCTTTTTACGGGGGCAGAATGGCACCCCTGTGCGAAACCCTGTATGGGGTTCCCTTTAAGAGCCGCCGGAGGGCGTGCGCGTGCGCCCACTGCACATCACATGCCCCGATGCGTGTGGACGGCGGTTGCGATCGCGTGCACGAGAGCCAGTACAGGGATTTAACACACAAACAAACAAATCCCTGTTCTGTCAGGGGAGAGGAGACATGTCACACAATATGTCTCCTGCCCTAGTCAGTCTTATCCCCATACGGTTAGCACACAAAGGGAACACGCATTTAACCACCTTGATCGCCCCCTAGTGTTAACCCCTCCCCTCCCAGTGACATTTATACAGTAATCAGTGCATATTTATAGCACTGATCGCTGTATAAATGTCAGTGGTTCCAAAAAATTGTCAAAAGTGTCCGATCTGTCCGTCGCAATGCAGCAGTACCGCTAAAAATCACAAATCACCGCTATTACTAGTAAAAAAATAATAATAATAATAATAAAAATGCCATAAATCTTTCCCATAGTTTGTAGATGCTATAACTTTTGCACAAAACCAATCAATATACGCTTATTGCGATTTTTTAGAATACATATCAGCCTAAACTTTTTTTTCATTTGGGGATATTTATTATAGTCAAAAGTAAAAAAAAATATTTTTTTCAAAATTGTCGCTCTTTTTTTGTTTTTAGCGCAAAAAAATAAAAACGCAGAGGTGATTAAATACCACCAAAAGAAAGCTCTATTTGTGGGGAAAAAAAGGGATGAAAATTTTGTTTAAGTACAGCGTCGTATGACTGCACAATTGTCAGTTAAATCGACGCAGTGCCAAATTGTAAAAAGTACTCTGGTCAGGAAGGGGGTAAAATCTTCCGGGGCTGAAGTGGTTAAACAATAAATAAAAGCAGATAACAGCACAAACATGAATAGTTACATAAAATATGCAATTGTTTCCTTTTTACTGGGAATCTATGTAAGGAATACATCTTTTTTGATAGAGGCAGCATTTCCTGGCTCATAGGATGCATTTGTTTCAGGGCAGTGACATTACTTGTGGTGTAGGTAAGTAGGCTCGGTTCTAGCACTGTAATGCAGTCTGTGAGGGCTCACTCACACTTTTCCATTCTCATGCGTTTTATTAATGTGTGTTGTGTCGTGTGTTAAGTTAGTGCATTGCATTTGGGCATCCTATTCATTTTGATTTGATTGTCCACAAGAATCGACAAAAAAATGGACATGCAGCATTGTTTCTAAGGCAGGCAATATATGATGCGATTTTCTTTCCTGCACTTACAGGTTGCAAGAAAAAAAATTGCTCAAATCCCCCATTAACAGTGTTGTTGGGGGAAACCCTCCCGCAGAGCTATTGTGTTCTCCCAGTGGGCAGGGGGGTTGTAGGAAAGAAAATTGCACTGTCTATGGCTGGCTTTAGTCTGTTTTGTGGTGTCATCCAAAATACAACACTGCAACACTTTGACTCATAAAAGTGTATTGTTGTAAACGCGCGTTTTACCGCAATGCACAGCATCGCATAAGTGTGTTTTGACTCTGAATTAAAAACTTCAATCTGAGAATTTTGATTTAGGTAATTCACTTTATGGTTGTTTCCTTTAAATGTAAAGGTCTATTTACACGCTTCTTTTTTTTTATGTGCCATATACTATATTATTAAATGCTCTCCGACAAGGATAAGGATGTTTATTTTTAGTCATTTTCAAATCTCATTGGATTAATCTGAAAATAACTTTAAAAATAAGGATCATTATTCTGCTGTGTTCGTTGAGCCTAAAGTAAGGATTTTGACAAAAAAAAAATTTGCAGGATTTTTTTTATTTTTTGCAGATTTCTTTTATTTTTGCAGATTTTTTTTTTTTTTGCAGATTTTTTTTTTTTTGCAGATTTTTTTTTGCAGATTTTTTTTGCAGAACCTTTGTCTCTTCTGCAAAAAGAGGCAGGCCAGTCTATTAAGTTCCTCTCTTTCTAAGTGGGAAAGGCTGCCTTCTATAATCACATATATGTCCTAAGCTGTAAAACAAGAAATACTGCTGCAAAAAGCTGTGAGCCTTTTACATCCACTGGAAAAATGACGATAATATACAGAGATCCCTCATTATTGATGCGGTTGCCACAGTTTCAAGAAAGCAATATCATTTTTAGAAAACAAAGAAGCTGACTGCAGACTGAAATGAAAAGATATTTTTTATAAACGCTTTAGTGCTATTGTGCAAAGAGCTTGATTGCTTATGAACTGCCGTATGTATAAATGGGCTCTGTGTTCTACATAAAAATAACTTGCATGCGTCTGAGCAAACTTTCCAGCAAGGATTCGATATGGTGCTAGATGCCTTTTTGGAAGTAGACTTTATTTTTATGACTTTATTAAACATGTCGTTTTTTTATTTTCAGGATTTATTGCATCTGACATGACTTCTCGAAACTCCAGTACCCAGCTTTGGCTGATCACTCATTACCATGACAATGGATCACTATATGACTATCTTCAGAGGAACACTGTTGACCCTGAAAGTTGTTTACAACTGGCAGTGTCAATCATTTGTGGGTTGGTGCACCTTCATGTGGAAATATTTGGTACTCAAGGAAAACCCGCCATTGCACACAGAGATCTGAAGAGTAGAAATATCTTGGTGAAATCAAACAAACAATGCTGCATTGCAGACCTAGGTGAGTATCTGCACTTGTAGCAAAATGTAATTATATAGATGGGGTCCCCTAACAAATTAAAGGAATCTTTTATCGTTCCAATTTTATTTTAGATACAGTGGCCAAATCAAATTTTTTAATCTCCTTTCTTAAAATTTCGAATACATTTTTTTTTCCAAAAAAATGATTTGATCTCCTGCAGATTTTGTAAGTTTGCCCACTTAAAAAGAAATGAAGAAACTGTAATTGTTATCATAAGTGTATTTTAAATGATAGAGACCAAAAATCCAGAAAAAACACATGATACAAATGTTATAAATTCATAGTTCAGTGAGTAAAATAAGTATTTGATCCCCAGGAAAAACATGACTTATTACTTAGTACACATCTCAGGAGAGATTTTGATTACAGATCTTCTCGAAATCCTTAAGGTTTCTTGGCTCTCAAAGTTTCAGCTCCCTCCATAAATTCTCTATAGGATTAAGGTCTTTAGACTGGCTAGGCCACTCCGTGACCTTGATGTGATTCTTCTTGAGCCACTCCTTTGTGGGAAGAAGGGAAGAAGGTTCTCATCCAAGATTTTACAATACATGGCCCCTCAATGCGGCAAAATTGGACTGTACCTTTAGCAAAGAAACAGCCCCAAAGCATAAGCCCTGTATTTGACTGTAGGGGTGGTGTTCTTAGGGTCATAGTCAGCATTTTTCTTCCTCCAAACACAGCGAGTCGAGTTAATGCCAGAGAGCTCAATTTTGGTCTCATCTGACCACAGCACTTTCTCCCAATGCTTCTCTGAATCATTTAGTTGTTCATTGGTATGCCTGTACATGTGCCTTCTTGAGAAGGGGGACCTTGCGGGCACTGCAGGATTACAGTCCATGATGGCGTATTGTGTTACCAATGGTTTGTTTGGTGACTGTGGTCCCAACTGCCTTGAGATCTTTCACAAACTCCTCCTGTGTAGTTCTGGGCTGATCCCTTACTTTTCTTATGATCACCCTTACCGCATGAGGTTAAATCTTGCAGGGAGCTCCAGACTGAGGGCGATTGATGGTAAATTAGTATTTCTTCCATTTGCGAATAGTCGCTCCAACAGTTGTCTCCTTCTCACCAAGCTTCTCTCTGATGGTCTTGTAGTCCATTCAAGCCTTGTGCAGGTCTACAATCTTGTCCCTGACTTCCTTTGACAGCTCTTTGGTCTTGCCCATGAAGGTGAGGGTTGAATGGAAGAAAAAGATTCTGTAAACAGGTGTCTTTTATACACATAACGAGTTGTCGTTAGGAGCACCTTCTTAAATTGACAGGACTAATCTGTGTACCACATGTGCACAATACTGTAGCCAGTCTGGGAGCCAGAATTATTGTTGGTTGGTAGGGGATCAAATACTTATTTTACTCACTGAACTGCAACTCAATTGATAACATTTGTATCATGTGTTTCGTCTGGATTTTTGGTTCATATTCTGTCTCTGTCATTTAAAATACACCTATGATAACAATTATAGACCCTTCATTTCTTTGTAAGTGGGCAAACCTACAAAATCTGCAGGGGATCAAATAATTGTTTTCCCTACTCTATGATTTTTGTTCTTTTTTTGCATCTCAGTGCTGCTGATTTCCTCCACTTATTTCAGCCACTTCCTGCCTATATGCTCTTCCTCCATCAACGGCTGCACAGCATTGCTCTGCACAAGCTTCTTTAAGGAGACAATGGAGGATTGTGCCTATGACAAATGTGTTAACACAGCCACCTGTATTCTCCACCAGGGATGCAAGATACAGGGTGGCAATGTGGAAGCACCACTAGGAAACATTTGTCATTTCATAGCAGGAAGTGCATGAATGGACATATCAAGTATTTTTTAACGAAAGCTGTATATTTAAAAAGATTGAGAACAACTTTTGAAATTACTTTAATATGTGTACTGATGTCATATTTCTGTATTATATGCAGTGATATATATATATATTTTTTATTTTACATTTATATTACAAAACAGTATGTACATGTTGTTATGTGTATTTATTTATTCTTTTGTAAAACTTTTCAGTTCAATATTTTAAGCATGTAAATATTTGTACATTTTCTCTTTACTCTTACGTTACAAAATTGAAGTGAAAAAATATACATTTTATTTACAGGTCTTGCAGTGATGCACTGTCAGAATGGTGATTATCTTGACATTGGTAATAACCCAAGAGTTGGAACTAAGCGTTACATGGCACCAGAGCTCCTCGATGAGACCATTCGAACAGACTCATTTGAATCTTATAAACAGACAGATGTGTGGGCCTATGGTTTGGTTGTGTGGGAAATTTGCAGGAGGACCATTATAAATGGTGAGTCTTAGTTCATTCAGGCATAGGGAAGAAATCAGAAACTGTGATTGCGGGCACGAGAGCCAGGACAAGGTTTTGTGTCAAAAGTGTCGAGAGCCAGAACAAGGTTTTGTGTCAAAAGTGTCCGATCTGTCTGCCGCAATGTCGCAGTCCCGATAAAAATCGATGATCCTCGCCATTAGTAAAAAAAATAATATAAATGCCATAAATCTATCCCTATTTTGTAGACGCAAACCAATCAATATACGCTTATTGCGATTTTTTTTACCAAAAATATGTAGAAGAATACATATTGGCCTAAACTGATGAATACATTTGTTTGTTTTAAAAAAAAAATTGGGATATTTATTATAGCAAAAAGTAAAAAATATTGGGGGGTATTTACTAAAGGAAAATCCACTTTACACTGCAAGTGCACTTGGAAGTAAAGTCGCTGTAGATCCGAAGGGGGACATGCAAGGAAAATAAAAAACAGCATTTTAGCTTGCACATGATTGGATGATAAAATCAGCAGGGCTTCCACTCATTTCAGACCCCTTAGGTTTAGAGCGACTGCACTTCCAAGTGCACTTTCAGTGCAAAGTGGATTTGCCTTTCGTAAATAACCCCCATTGTGTTTTTTTTTTCAAAATTGCTGCTATTCTTTTGTTTAAAGCGCAAAAAATAAAGAACACAGAGGTGATCAAATACCCCAAAAGAAAGCTCTATTTGTGGGAAAATAAGGACGTAAATTTTGTTTGGGTACAACATTGCACGACCACGCAATTGTCAGTTAAAGCGACGCAGTGCCTTATCGCAAAAAATGGCCTGGTCAGGAATGGAGGGGGGAAATTCTTCCGGGGCTGAAGTGGTTACATTTAGCTGCACTATATAATTGCACTACGAGCTTCGACCAAATACACCAGATGTAATATCAGAAATGGCTAGTTGTATTTGACCATCAGATCAGTTGTGCAAATCAGCAACATTCGCACTAATCCAGATTCCCGAATCAGTTCGCTCATCTCTAATTGTAATGTGTTAATAGGGTATTAAGAGCAAAGCTGCGACATCTTGTAAACCGTTCTCACCGGTGCCACTAATCCTTTGTTTGAGACATGTGACAGCGTGCAAAGATCTGTATATCTGTTTTGCACATCCATAAGAGTGAATAAGTTCTCATTGCACATGACGATTAATTGCTTAGGTAAATAATCTGACACGGCAGAACCTGTCACTTGCACTGGAACAAAAACGGACACTGCGGGCCTGCTAATCAGCCCTTTGATTTCAGTTGGTTTTGTTTTCCACAAAGGATTAGCTGTAAATTATAAACACTGTAATCTGGTGTCAGCACCCAGGTCCATGATTAAAGCAGCCATTACATTCAATCAGCACTCTGTTTATTCAACACTGATTAGAAAACTAGCAGCATCAGAGGGAAACTTGGAACGCAGCCATGCTTTCTGCAGCCGCTTGCCATAAATCTGAATTACAGGACCATTTCCACCACAAAAGAGTGCCAGCGCAGCACTGAATGCATTTGGTGAAGTGGAAAATAGCACCTTCCAGGGGTTTAGTTTTGACATTGACTTCATTTCAAGTTTGCTGTGCAGTCAAAGCGCTGATATGGAGTCTGACTTTCACCCACAGAATTCCTCCAGCAATAACAAATCTACAATGTGCAGTGGGCGTTAATAGCAGAAGGAAAAGACCTGAGCCAAGTATTTCGAAAAAACACACACTCACCACAGCAAGAATGCTTCTGTAGAGGAAATGCATTACAATCATCAAGATTACAGACAATCAATAACATTTGTGGTTACAGGGTGAACATGTTATTTTGTCTGCATTGGTTGCCAACCATCGGTGAAGAAATTTGACTGGCAGTTAAATATCTTTATTCTTGTCCTTCAGCAAAATAAATATTGTCTGCATGGGGCAACATAATAACAGCAGAAACACAAGAACACGTAAAAACATATAACAGATTCTGATAAAGCATATGTAACGAAACGTCCCACACTCCGCTTGAGTGCTTTCATCATATACCGCTTCCTCCCAGTCTGACTATATATATCAGATATTTCAACCACTAATAACAACAAACAAGACAATACTCGTTTGGTTGCTGAACATGGATTGTTTATTGAAAACACATGTACACAGGTAATACTCTGGACAATCCCCCCCCCCCCCCCACCCTTTGCATTTCAGGCAGGGTAGACTGTCCAATCAGTAGTGAGAGCTGTTGGAGGAATTCGCCCCCACCAATCTCACAGCTAATCTACATACAGATGCCATAATATCCAAGGCAGACAGACACAATAGAACATTTGAATACAGCCACACCCCAAACAACTCAGCAAAGAGTACACAACAAAATTAGACAATATACTAACCACCCCAAGCTGGCAGAGACCATCATGGCCTCCTTAACCTCCCTGGCGGTATGATTATGTCAGATTTTTGTGCCTCAAAGTGGTACAATTGTTTTGCATAGAAATGTGGCGTTTTATATTGTAGGCCTGTAATTCTTAGCAATAACACACTTAAATCTGTCCAAACAAGAGTCTAGTAGACATCCCGGGTATGATAAAGTTTTTTTTTTAACAGAAAAGTCCGGGTATGATAAAGTTTGAAACACAAAATCATAAATTATAATATAAAAAATAACTATAAATAATTATAAAATATAATAATAAAATGAATTTCCCCCGCGATTTTCTATTGCTCAATTCTGAAAGTGTTCGAATTTACTATCGCTATTTTCTAGGGGGTCTAAAACCACTTTTGACGTAAAGGACACTTTTTGGTTGCTATGGACAATCTCAAGTTTCCGGGCAGAAAGAACAGTATATATAATATAAAAGTGCATGCAGGGCATTGGAAAAAGCACTGGGGTCAAAAGGGATGTGAAATGATTTCATACAGTAATGTAATCTGTAAGATTACACTGTACTGTATTTGTTATGAATTTTCAATTTTTTGAATTTGCTGCTGGGCTCCGCCCCCGTGCGTTGCAACGCTCGCAGGGAACGGAGCCCGGAACACAGAGGCATTGGGCGGAGGACAGGGCCCGCAGACACTGCTGGGGACATCGCAGGATCCTGGGGACAACGTAAGTACACTTCACCAGGATCCTGCAATGCAATCCCGAGTGTGACTTGGGGTTACCGCTAATTGTACTGAAATTTAACCCCAAGCCACACTCGGGAAAACCGCCAGGGAGGTTAATAATGTCCGTTTGCATTACATAACAGAATTTCTTCCTAAATGCTTGTAGCTCCCTCAAATGTCAAGGCCCATAGTCGGTAGGCAAGAGGCTAGCATTCAGTCCCCTCCAAAAGCCTCTGTCCTGGGTGAGTCTGTCACAGTATATATATAGTGTGCCATGGTTACAGATGCCTGAAGAGATTCCTACAAAATGTACTTCTCGTTAAACTTTTTTAAAGCAGATCTTTCATTAAAAATGTAACATCCCCTGCACTTACAACCCCACAACCCCTTAAATACAAATGAGTTATAAAACCATAAAAATATAAGGTTTTACCAATAAATAAAATAATTTAAAAAACATACCTCAGTCTGAGTTTCAGGCGGTGTGGATGACGTCACTTTGGTTCACTGCTGCCTCCGGGAAAAGCTGGGCACTTGAAATCCTGCAAAAATGCTCTCTAACTTATTGCAAGAGCGAATTCAAGATTTCAAGTACACAGTTCTACCTGAAGGCTCAGTGACGGGCCAGGGTAAACTTTTTTGTTTTTGGTCCAACTTTATTTATTTTTTGTAATTAACTTGTATTTAGAGGGTGGGGAGCTGTAAGGAATGCGGACCATCCATTTGTTATTTTTTAGGACAAGCTTTCAGAAGATCTGGTCTAAGCAGGGTAGATCTCCAAAGAACTTGTAATAAAAAATTAACTTTTAGTGCAAATAAAAAAAATATTACAAGTGCACTGAAACAGCTACAGTAACTTCTACAAAATAAACAAAATCTAAAACACCCCTATCTTATGAGAACTCTCAACCCAGTGTGCTGAAAAAAAAAAAAAAAAACTGAAGCGCTCAGAAAAAGTTTCTGTACTAACAATGCAAGGTTAGTGCAACAGCGATCTCCCCTGCTGAGCTGTTGTCTTTTGACAGGGGGATGCTCCCCCCCCACCAGAACGCACCGGTTAGCGCTCATAGCCATTGGTTGAGAGTGCTAAATGGATGGCGATTGGCAGAGCTTTTTCTGTCATACCCCTTCAACAGAAACCGGACGTTCCGCCAGCTTCTGTCGGACCAGCTGTCATACACATGGGCCGAATGTCAGACAGTTTCAATTGAAGTGGCCAGTAGCGCCCGATATTTGGTCCATGTTAAGTAGTAGTTAATTAAAAATGTTATTGTATATTGTTGTACACAAAAGGCCAATTTCTCTAAAATATTGTTCACAAATCTGGCTAAATCTGTGTTAGTGAGCACTTCTCCTTTGCCGAGATAATCCATCTACCTCACAGGTGTGGCATATCAAGATGCTGATTAGACAGCATGATTATTGCACAGGTGTTCCTTAGGCTGGCCACAATAGAAGGCCACTATACAGTAAAATGTGCAGTTTTATCACACAGCACAATGCCACAGATGTCACAAGTTTTGAGGGAGAGTGCAAGCATGCTGACTGCAGGAATACGAACATCCGCTTGGAAAAAGACCATCGGGCCTTCAGGAAAAAACTCAAGACCTACCTCTTCTAAGAAGGAATCAACGCAGGTTGCCCTTGAATTAAATATTATATTTCCCTACCATAAGCCGTCTCCAAAGGTGTTTCAGAGAATTCGGCAGTACATCCAACCGGCCTCACAACCGCAGACCACGTGTAACCACATCAGCCCAGAACCTCCACATCCAGCATCTTCACCTGCAAGATCGTCTGAGACCAGCCACCCGGACAGCTGCTGCAACAATCGGTTTGCATAACCAAAGACTGTCAGAAACCGTCTCAGGGAAGCTTGTCTGCATGCTAGTCGTCCTCATCGGGGTCTCGACCTGACTGCAGTTCGTCATCGTAACCGACTTGAGTGGGCAAATGCTCACATTCGATGGCGTCTGGCACTTTGGAGAGGTGTTCTTTTCACAGAAGAATCCCGGTTTTCACTGTACAGGGCAGATGGTAGACAGCATGTATGGCGTTGTGTGGGTGAGCGGTTTGCTGATGTCAATGTTGTGGATCGAGTGGCCCATGGTGGCGGTGAGGTTATGGTACACAGGTGCATTTTATTGATGGCATTTTGAATGCACAAAGATACCGTGACGAGATCCTGAGGACCATTGTTGTGCCATTCATCCAAGACTGTCACCTCATATTGCAGGATGATAATGCACAACCCCATGTTGCAAGGATCTGCACACAATTCCTGGAAGCTGAAAACATTCCAGTTCTTGCATGGCCAGCATACTCACCGGACATGTTACCCATTGAGCATGTTTGGGATGCTCTGGATCGGCGTATACGACCGCATGTTCCAGTTCCTGCCAATATCCAGCAACTTCGCACCGCCATTGAAGAGGAATGAACCAACATTCCACAGGTCACAATCAACAACCTGATCAACTCTATGCGAATACAGTAAAACTGCACATTTTATTGTAGAGTGGCCTTTTATTGTGGCCAGCCTAAGGCACACCTGTGCAATAATCATGCTGTCTAATCAGCATCTTGATATGCCACACCTGTGCGGTGGATGGATTATCTTGACAAAGAAGAAGTGCTCACTAACACAGATTTAGACAGATTTGTGAACAATATTTGTGAGAAATAGACCTTTTGTGTACTTAGAAAAAGTCAGAGATCTTTGAGTTCAGCTCATGATAAATAGGGGCAAACACAAAAGTGTTGCGTTTATAATTTTGCTCAGTATATATATATATATATATATATTATATATATATATATATATATATCTATATATATATATATATATATATATATATATATATTTATATATTTATATTTTTTGTTTAAAAAAAAAATATATATATATATATATATGTATATACAGTATGTGTGTGTGTATGTGTATATAGATCTCCTTACAAGGACACTGGAAACAAGTCTTTAAATCTTTAATGTATATTGATATGCCTTTTAACACTAATTACATTCCTGTGTGATTATCTGAATGAGATTACCAAGTGAGCCTATCTGATCAAAACCTACTCCAAGTCATCCTTTATTTGTATCTTGAGCTCAGTAGATTGTCAGGGGCTTAATTTGACAGTACAATATCAGGCAGCGAGCAAAGTAGTGTGTGGAATAGGTTGATTTACTAAAGGCAAATTTACCTATAGTAAATCAATATCACTACCTCAAAACTGGCCAGTTTGGGGATTTTTCAGGTAGGCAGACTTTAACTTAAAGAAATAAATAAGTAATTCATCAATTTAGACTAGGGCAAATAAAGTGTACATGGGAGAAGCAATCCACTGCATGCACACCAACAAATTCCCAGAGTTCTGTGTTGCCTAATAACATGCTTAGGGCACATGCACACTTTCTGGCCACTGGAATCCATAAACGCTCAAATGCTAGACACGCCTAAACGCACATGCAATATGCAGCTTAAGACATGTTTTTTTAAGTTTCTTTTTCCTGACAGGAGCAAAAGGAATTTGTAGGAGAAATTCAAACACCCATTGTGCATTATAAAATAATTAGCAAATAAATGTAAGCCAGATATCACTAAAAGGTGCATCCTGCACACGCCGCCCTATTCTCACCCTACTCAGGTGACATTTACCATACAAATGATGCAAACGTAATTTAAAAAGATTATCAGACAATTTATCATATTACCTTAAAATATCACTAGCTTCTACCAAGTAATAAGTTAGAGGCTCTGGGGAGGTGTCTATTAGGAGCAACATATACAGTATTTATCATGGGATGTGGTGCCCATTTACTGTGTTACTAGGTGGGTCTCTATTTTTTTCCACCCTATAGGGATTCTCATTAGCTTTTTCATATTAAGAGCAGCAGGTGAGGATAAAAATACCAGCTTATAGAATAAAAAATAAATTCATGATATCTACACGCTTTCAGTAATTCTATAGGTGCTGTTCTCTTCTCATCTCTGGGACATACATAGAAATTTCTGAACTGGGATGAAAGCATGTGGGCCCGGCCAGTTGGTTGGTACCCAAGATGGAGGAAAGGCACAACGAGACCAAGGAAAGTGAAAGTAACAAATAACACATGAACAGCAGCAAGGTCCTTGCTAAACAATACTCAATGCAATTTGGTATCAGAGTCTCACTGACACAGGCAACACAGGTGCAGCAACTCTCAGCAATGTTAGTTAGTTCCAGCACTTAAAGCGGAAGTAAACCCATCGATTTAACAGTTTGAAAAAAAAGGCATGCCGGGAATACTAACTGCACATTGGCTGTGATCTCAACCAAACAGTCAAACCATCCAATGGCTGGTGTCATAACGGATCACATGTGCAGCACCGTGGCAGTTGAAGATTAAACAGAGGCAAAGATGGCAGCTTCCTTGGCTGAAAACGATAGGGGGGTTTACTTCCACTTTAAAGTGGAAGTCCATGCAAAATCTAAAATCCCTGCATCTATAGATACCAGGGATCTAACACTAACCTCAATATCCCTGTAAAGAAAAGATGAGTATACATACTTTTTTGGAAGCCGATCTGACCCGCTCCAACCCGATTTCCAGCGCCGGAAGCTCTGCAGAGGACACGGATGACAACGGCTGTGAAATGAATAGGAAGTGACATCATACATAGAGTTACTATGGGGCTTCTGTTGTCCTCCGTTTCCTCTGCACCCGCCTAAACAGAGAAGCCCCGACTGACAGCTCAGTGTGGGATCTGGTCGGAACGGGTCAGATTGGCTTCCAAAAATGTATGTATACTTGTTTTTTCTTTACAGGGATAGAGAGGTTAGTGTTAGATCCCTGGTGTCTATAGATGCAGGGATTTTAGATTTTGCATGGACTTCCACTTTAAGTTATGACTTTAATAAGGCTTATGTTACCAGAGCAGCATCTGAGCAGGGGGGTGGCTGCTAGGCAGCGTAGCGTTGTGAGTGGCACATTGGAGCCGAACTGCAAGATCTTTGTCACAGCACTAAAGTCCCAGAAATAGCAGAGCCAGAAGCAGTATTCCTATTCTGTCTCTCCTTGCCAAATACAATACAATATCCCTACCCAGCGTGGATCCTGTCCCTACCCTTTCCACTTCTCAAATGTGTGCCAACTGCAGTTGGGCAGCGTTATTTATTAGCATTACCCTCACTGAAGATGGCCGCTGTTCCCCTGGAGACACCTACATAGGCTTCAAAGGAACAAGGTTGCTCTCATCCTCTATTCCCTTTGTAAAGCTGTCAACAATATAGCACCGCCTACTGAGGGGAAGGTATTCTGGAGAATACCCTTGTCAGGACCCGGGTCTCTTCTTACTGAGCCACCTGAGATGTTTGCCAGCTACCTGTACAATTCATTTGACAATCTTGCCTTAAACCTTGTTTCTGGTGAACCACCCATGAACCTCCTATTAAGCCATGCCTTTGCACTTCCTGTTTGCCAAATTATCGTGCCCTCTATGAAAAATAGCTCTCTCTTG
This sequence comes from Lithobates sylvaticus, assembly GCA_028564925.1. Taxonomy (NCBI): domain Eukaryota; kingdom Metazoa; phylum Chordata; class Amphibia; order Anura; family Ranidae; genus Lithobates; species Lithobates sylvaticus. The sequence goes on from CM053027.1 coordinate 478,269,368, forward strand.
TCACTCCTGCTGCCATTGGTATCTTCGCTACCAGTCATTATTGATCTTTGGCTTACTCCTCAACTACGCTTCTACTTGATCCCAACCTGCAACCACTTGTTACCAACCTTTGACTTGTTTACTGACTATCATTCTGCTTGATCCTTACATGCTATATCTGCTACTGGACCCTGGCTTGCTTACCTCCTGGTGGGGGCGATCCTGAGGCCCACAAACTGGTACTAACACTCAGCAAAACCCATCTCCACCAAATATCTGTTAGTGCTTAGACGCCACATTTCGGGTGAACCTGCATCATCTGCCAGGATGACCTGCTTACATACTTATCCTGCTGGTTGATGGGAGTCTCCCTGCTGCTATAGCTACTGGTCTCTGAGCCTGACCCTTGACTGTGACAACCTTTATAAAAACTCAATAGTATTAGCTCCCATACTTGTTTATTTTCATAGTCTGCTTTTAAAAGATACACTACTAATATGTTGTTAGAAAAGTTTTAAATGTTTATTGTGTGACTATTTGGAAAACAATCCTGAGACTGATTTTTAATTCCACCTATGAGCACTTTCTGTATTAATTGTTATGTATGTTTTTACTAACTATACAGTAAGAATTCAGGATGATTGCAGTATAACCATGTATGGTAACATAAGATTGTAAGGGAATGCGCAGTCTTCACATAATAAAGGTATATATATCGAATTTCACCCTAGATAAGTGAAACTGTGATTTCCTCAGCCAATAGGAAAATAGGGGCTGGGTTATGAAGGTTTTAGGTAACGAAAGATATTGCCTTTGTTCATTCCTTTGCCTGAACCTTTTTTGTGTAAGGAAGGGGATCCTAATGTGTTAACATATTAGAATAAATTTTTTACTTCTTAATACATCTCGAGTTGACTGATCACAAGCTGAGGATATTCCTAACATATGTCAAATGTATATTGTTAAAACATTTGTAGCCTGTGTACCAGCGATTCATGCTCTGTAGCAAGATGTAGATGACATGCTTCCTGAATGCAGGAATCATGACAAGAAGACTTGTCGTGTTCTTCATTGAGATCCACATTACAGACAGGTGCCTTTAAGCACATATATAACATTACAGTCCTGCATTCCTCGTCAGTTGTGTTAACAGACTGCAGGACTAGCCTGCCTAAATTATGAATGTCTGCAAGGGTCGCTTTTGTTTTAACTTGTGCCAGATAGACATTTATAAATTTAGCAGGTGATTGGCAAAATGCCACAGGCACACATGTCATATGGCTTCTAATTTTGGAGTTTTTATTTACTATAGTCTAGAGCAGAGCAAACTGTATGTTGAGGCTGAGGGATGAGGCTAGGGTATAAAGAAAGGCTAACAGTATGTATGTTTTTGCAGATCTGGAAAGTAGCAAAAGTAATATTTTATGACTTTATTGCTGTATTAAAAACCAAATAAGCTGACCAAATCTCTACTTGATTAAGATGATAAATTCCATCTTACATGGTACTCCTGGCTACTGTTCCGCTATATATACCAATACAACCTGCTTATGACTGAACCCTTACTCTAGGGAAAAACATTATATATCTTTTTATACCTAGATCAGGGTTTCTCAACTCCAGTCCTCAAGGCGCCCCAACAGGTCATGTTTTCAGGCTTTCCATTATTTTCACAGGTGGTTTGATGAGTTTCACTGCCTTAGTAATTACCACAGCCGTTTCATCTGAGGGAAATCCTGAAAACATGACCTGTTGGGGCGCCTTGAGGACTGGAGTTGAGAAACACTGACCTAGATCATGGCCCATTACCTGATTGCTCATAAGGAGGCTCTAGGAGCCTAAGGAGCCTAATGAGCCTAATGGGCCTCACCCCTCCCCCACCATCTGCGTATTCTCTCCACCACCACAAATCCCTCTGACCCAATCTCCCACCACCCCGAATTCCCCCTTCTTCCCCCCATAAAATGCAGATCTAGGACAATATATTCTTGGTACCAGCGACATACAAAAATATCTCTTGCTTATGCACTGTTATTCAGACCTCCCGTACAATCACCACTTGGTTATCCAATGTCTTTATCTTATTCGTACATAGTTCATGTCACATTTATACCATATGTACTATTTGTCACTCCTGTATTGTTTTACTGGAAAAGCTTTATTAAAATTCTGAATAGTAAAAAACTGAATAAGCTAATGATACTATTTACATGAAATTCACACTAAACATTTTAGATTGTATTTTCTGAAGTTTGCTTGTGTTATATCTACTTACTTACATGTTATAAGAAGTGATGTCAACTAGATCTTCATCTTTCCAGTCAATGCACACAGAACCATGCTGACATTTTTTTTTCTGTTTCTAGGTATGGTAGAAGACTACAGGCCTCCATTCTATGATGTTGTTCCACATGATCCTAGCTTTGAGGACATGAAGAAAGTGGTCTGCGTTGATCAACAAAGACCAAATGTTCCTAACACCTGGTGTTTAGATAAAGTAAGTAGAAGAAATTATAAAGTGTACAATAAATTGGATCCCAGAAATTCAAGGATGGGTCCAAAGTGGAAATGTAGTTGCATACCCTTAAAATATGTTTTTTGTTTTGTTCTTTTTGATATATATAAGGTTGTATCCTTCTTCTTTTCCTCAATAAAAATGTTTATTGTAAAAAAAAAAAAAAAGAAAATTTAGTATTGAGTGGATGCTGGTGTTCCACTAAAAATAGACTTGCATTAATATGCAGAAACATTGATCCAGTTTGGAGCCATTCCAGGCTCTAGAAGGATTCCAACCATATTGTCAGGACCCAGCCAGCTGCCTGATTGACAGCTCGCTCTGACAGCTAGCTGCAACCAACCCCTCTCCTGCCCACTGCTCCAGTAAGCGCTGGAGGGGCAAAGTGGAGAGAGATGTCTAACAGTCACAGCTCTGCTCCGAGCAGACTGAGAACTGAGTAAGCAGCGGTCATGTGATTTTTTTCTCTGTGTGTTCTCCTGGCCAAAACAGCTCCCCCTGCCTCTCCCCTCGAGGAGAACACAATAGCTCCACAGGAAGGATTCCCCCATCAACACTGACTGTGTTGATGGGGAAATTGAGATTGCAGGAAAGAAAATCGCTCGATCTATGGCAGGCTTAAGCAATTCTATTTAAGTGTATGCAAGCCCAAAATTTTTTTTCAGTATGGCTAGATCATGCCTCACCGTATACTGTTTTCTTAAGACAGGTATTGTTTTGTGAATCTGTTGCAAAGCTTTTTTACCAGGAGATCCTGCCAGTCACGGCACCTCCTGTTGCAGACTGACAATGCTAAGCCACTGCCTCTTAATTAGTAGCAGTGTTGTAAGCATGTTATAATCACCTTCAGTTGGATTTATTGAAAGCCCAATGGCCAAATGAAGGAGGATTGATTTTAGGCTGACAACTATTGTCTCCAGCTAGAAAAAAAGATTTTTAGAAGCGTGTTTTTCCAGCATTTTACATGTGTATTCCAGCTTCAGATTTAGCCAATGGAAAGCACTAGGTGGAGGAGACCATTTCGTACAAGCTGAAAAATGGCTGAAAAAGTTTGAAAATGCTCAATTTGAGCAATTAATTCATTCCCATTGAAGTCTATAGAGCCAAAAATGGCCAAATATGCCTCAAAAATAGCTCATGTACCTTTTGGAGTATAAGGCATTAAGCTACAGGCACTTGAGTGCTCATATGTGAATAGCCACCACTGAGGATTTTGGATGTTGAAGTTTTTGGAGCTTCAACTTTCACGCTACAAAATGCTCAGGTGCAAATATGGCCTAACATGCAAACAATGCTGTGGTATTTCTGATATTTGAAGACTTTTCCATGTGACTTAGTTGGTTAAACAAATGGATTGTACTGTTACCAACAGTGCTTACTACTATCTGGAGGTAGGATGGATTTAGTTGAAACACATCCTACTTTACAGCCCAAGGAGGATTTATGTCCAAATTATCCATGATAAATATAAAAAGTGCTGTTCCTTATATGTGCACTAGATGGGGCAGAGACTTTCCATCAGTGTATACACTACTATACAGCCTTTCTTAACCTTTTCAACATGGAGGAACACTCAAAATAACTATACAGTCTCATGAAACCCCTGCCAATAATTACGATATCTACAGCTCACAGTACATTAGTGTGATGGTTACTGCGAAGAACGCTCCTTACATTTTGGGTCATTGGGAAGGATTCCCCCTTATAGCTAGCTAAAAAGTAAAAAAATGTATTGGTTTCAGTGGTAACTTACTTGAGAGTAAGTCACAAAATGCTCATTGTTCAAGGAACCCCTAGCAACCGCTGAAGGAACCCTAGGGTTCCATGGAGCCCTTGTTGAGAATAGTTGCTCTATACTGTAATTTGTAGATCATCCTTTGCATTCGTGCACACAGCAATTTTTTACCATTTGTAGTAGGCTGAGTGCAGTGGCGGCCCATCCATTAGGGGTGCACGGGCGCCACCCCCCTATGCAAGCGTCTGGCCCCCTAATCTACATACAGGGCACTGGATGCATTGATTCCAATGGGGGGTGGGGGGGGGTTGAAGCACGTGATTAGAGCCAGGCTCTAATAAGCTTCAAGAAAAGGTGGTCCCGGGGGGCAGAGCACTGCTCCCTGAGACCATTCAGTTGTGTGACAATAGCGAATGAATATTCGCTATTTTCACAGTGAATCGCCTCTCCACCAATCAGGAAGCGGGTCATGAGATCCGTTTGCCAGTTAGCCAAAACGCCAGGCGATGCTATTGGACACCTAGGAGGAGGAGAGCCCGGCTGGAGGAGAAGACCGACCAACCCACCAGCCACCACTGTGAACATGGATGGCTCACCCGCAGCGGCACTCCGTGGCTCAGACAGGGGAGGGAGGGGAGATGAGAGTGTCATCCATGGTTTGCCGCCCCCCCCCCCCCATAATTATCGAGCACACAAGCTTTGCAATTATGTGTCACTGAGATAAAAGTATCATGCCACCAAACCAGTCACCACTTATAATGACAACCAAATTATATTTACAATTATATTACAAATGATAATACAAATGAAAAAAAAAAGCTTTATAAAAATCTTTATTATTAAAGGCTACAAAAATAAATTCTGGCATTAGGAGCTGAGCATTAGGAATGGGCCGAACTGTCTCTGTTCGGACGTTTGACCAACAGCCGAACAAACGGGTCGCTCGACCGTTTGTTCGACCCCCCCAAACCGACCACAATGCATTGCGGCCCTGAACAGTGCATTGCAAGCCTTGATTGACTGAAGCAGTGAAAGGGCGCAGAGCACTGTCAGAGTCATGATTGGACACTGTCATCATGCCCCACAATATAAAAGTATTCTTTCAATGGCAGCCATTTTCAGTGTGATTTTGGTGTGGAGAGAGATAGAACAGGGCTCTGTTCAGTGCTATTAGTTAGTTAGTGTGCTATACTGTGCTATTTGTCTTCAATTGTCAGTGTAGAATATTAGTTTAATATCAGTCTAGGGATAGTGTGAGTGTAGTGAGGAGGACCATCATTCAGCTTTGCATAGTGTGCAGCTAGAGTAGGGACAGCTTAGATAGTTTACTTGTAGTGTAGTGAGACCGTGTCATTCATACATACATTAGTGTAGGGCCAGCTCATATAGTTTCAGTGTAGTGTAGTGAGACAGTGTCAGTAATCTTTACATTAGTGTTTAGCTAGACTAGGGACAGTTCAGATAGCGTCAGTGTAGTGACGGTTGAATCTATTTGATTGTGTTACTGCCAGTTTAACGCCATATAGTTCTGTGTGCGTTACTGCCAGTTTAATGCCATTTACTTCTGTTTGCGTTAATGCAACTTTAATGCCATATCGTTTTGTGTGCGTTACTGCCAGTTTAACGCCAAATAGTTTTGTGTGCGTTACTGACAGTTTAACGCCATATAGTTCTGCGTGCATCACTGCACGTTTGGCACATTATATTGCAGTATATTATAGTGTATCCGTGGAGTGTGTCTGTGTAGTGTGAGTACTCAAATTAAAGTGCACCAAACACCTCTTTACATTGATTAAAGTGCATCTACGTACAGATTTCAACTTCTTCTTTACATTTGCTTATAAGCACTGCCCCCTCCCTCCCAATAATGTCTGGGAGGCAACAAGGAGAGGTAGTTACCTTGGCACTATAAGGTGGCCGGCAAAAATTGTGTCCGCAGGCAAAGGTGGACGTGGTAGTCAGTACTCAGGCAGGGCATAATATCCTCTGTTTAGTGAGTTTGCCTGTCCTATCCAGCCACAGCATGCAGAGGAGGTGGTGGACTGGCTTACTAAACCTTCCTCATCCTCCTCTGTCACGCAAGCAGAGACAAGTGTGCAGTCCCCTGCAGTTGCCAGAGTGGATAAACCTGCTTCCTTGTCCACATGTATTCCTGCCATAGCCCCAACATCAGCCATTAAGGAGTCCGCTAAGTTTTTTGACCACAGCGTCAGCCACTTGCCCCTTAATGATGCCCAGCCATTACTGGAATCAGATGTTGGTTCTGAGGTTGAGGATGACAGGAACATGAGCCTAGAGAGAGGAAGGAACAATGGTAGACAAATTGGCATTCAGGTGCCCCAAGCCGCAGTGTATTGCCAAGTTGTCTCCAGTGGTAATGATGAAGATGGAGGAGATGGAGATGATGATGATGATGAGGTCACTGATGCGACTTGGGTGCCAGATAGAGCAGAGGAGGAAACTGAAGGTGAGACGGCACAACCCCAAGGAGGCCAACATCAAGAAAGAGTAGAGAGCAGCCACCCTATTCCATCACATTCTGCAGCTGTTATCTCCCAGCCCACTCCCCAAAGCTCAGCTGCCTGGGCTTTTTTTAGCACATCTGCAGCAGATCGCACTGTTGCTATCTGCAAACTGTGTCTCAGGCACATCAAACGTGGCAAAAACACCAGCCATATGCATATCATTGCAATTTTTTTTCCCTTCATCAAGAGTACCTCTATAGGGTACTCCTCCATCCAAATTCCGGCTGCATAAGACTGGAGAGCAGCTATTATATTATTATAATATTAAAATATTATAGTAATTTTTAGAAAGGGCGTGCTTCTTTTTTTTGACACTTTAACTATGTCTAAGAATAAATAAACACAATTGCACCCTTTTGATCTACACTTGTCTAAATACATTGTAACAACAATAAAGTTACAGCATATTTATTTTTTTTATTTTATTTTTTTTTTCCAATTAACTTTTTATTGAACAAGAAGCATGTAAACATACAAAACAGTAGTGCATTGGTACATTGTTTTCTTTTAAGCAGCGACTATACCTGTATAGACCTGCTAATGAAAGGCATTAAAAACCGCAGACCTCAGGTCCTTAATTAGAGATAGATTTGTGCCGTCATGTACCTGGTACAGTGTAATACCATTCTCAGTGCAGATTATACATGGAAGGAAGGAATAGAGATAGTCAAAGTAGGTAAAGTGGGAGAAAGAGGAAGGGGGGGGGGTAAAGGGGGGGGGGGGTAGGTAGTGTGGCCCCGCCATCAGCTCAAGGCGGATCTTCATGCTTGTGCCATTCCTCCCAGATTTTATCATGTGCTTCAAGTCTGTCCCGTAGTCTGGCTGTCATTTTTTCCATTAATTCTATGTCTTTAATTCTGGTGTATAAGTCTGGACGGGAGGGTGGGGTCTGTCTCTTCCAATGGAGAGCAATCAAGCCCCGGGCGGCTGTCAGGACATGACTAAGTAATTTTTTGGTGTGTTTGGGGATTTGTGGGGGGAGTAGGCCTAGTAAATATGATTTGGGTGATTTAGGTATCTGTGTGCCCGCCAGGTTTGAAAGTAGTTGTTGTGTTTCCCCCCAGAAGGGTGTGATTTTGGGACATGTCCAGTAGATGTGGTACAGGGTGCCCTTCTCCACTAAGCAGCGCCAGCACCTGTCCGAACTGGAGGGATATATAGCGCGTAGTTTGTCTGGTGTCATGTACCAGAAGTAAAGGATTTTGTATGGGTTCTCTTTGTAAAGTGTGCAATATGAGCTTTTCGCTGCTTGCGACCATATCATTTGCCAAGTGGTTTCTGGTAACTCTTCACCTATAGCTTTCTCCCATCGGAGCATATATGCATGTTTCCCTTGGGTGGGAAAGGAATAGTCGTTTAGTATGCTGTACATATCAGATATGATACCTCTACGTGCTGATCCCTCCAGGATTATACTCTCGAACGGGGTGGGCGCCGAAAATTGGAGGGTGGGGGCGAAGGACTGGGCGTAATGTCTGATTTGTAGATACCCATAGAAGACCTGGCGGGGTAAGTCAAATTTCTTCTGTAGTTCGTCAAAGGTGTGCAGTCTGCGTGTGCATACAGCATATTTATTAAGGCTCCATTCTCCATTCTCCATTCACACCTGAGCGTAGCGCAGTGACAGCTGCTGCAACGCATTTTTTTTAGATTTTCTTCCTTGTTTTTTAGTGGAGCGTTTTTGGAGCGGCACCATTCATTTAAATGGGCCTCCCTCCGCTCCAAAAATGCTCTAATGAAGCTCATGTATCAAATCTTGGCACAGAGCCAGAAGTGTTTGAGGTTGTGATTTTTGCTGTGATTGTAGTGAGTTTTGTTGCTCGACAATCGCTGAAAAATTGCACCGTGTTTGGGGTGCTATTAACAAAAAATTTCATTGCAAACGCATTCCACATTTTGCTATTTTTTGCATTTGCTATTCTGCCAGCGATCCAAATCGCTCAGGTGTGAATGGAGCCTAACAAAGCCTAAAAACACTATTTGTCAAATTAACTGCAGTGGCTGCTGAGACACAGCACAGGATCTGTTGTTTTAAAGTGGCAGCCAGGCATAGAGGATTTTGCCAGGCAGGGTGATTTCAGAAACGGAAGAAGACCTAGGTGTACAAGATACGACCATGGTACTTAAGATTAAGTTTACTGTGCACCATGACACTCCCACCACCATGCTTGACTGTAGGCAAGACACACTTGTCTTTGTACTCCTCACCTGGTTGCCACCACACACGCTTGACACCATCTGAACCAAATAAGTTTATCTTGGTCTCATCAGACCACAGGACATGGTTCCAGTAATCCATGTCCTTAGTCTGCTAGTCTTCAGCATGAATCCCCCTGATGAAGACACGTGATAAGCCCTGTGTCGAGATACACGTTGGGGAGGGGCTAGGACGGTGGAGGAGTCAGCTGAGACGCTGATCTCTGAACACAGTTGCTAGAGAGACAGAACCTTTGCCTCCTGGATTGGGAGATTCGTTTTTGTCTACGCTATATATGGTAGCACCTACGGCATGTGAGTACAATCACATATTTTATATAATACATTTAGAGTTAAAACGTTATCACACTATCTAGCCTACTATTTTTTATATATTTGATACGGGGACAACCATATGGAAGTGCCTGAGGATACACAGAGTCCATTAACCTTGAGCCCAATGATGGTTCAACTGCTTGTCTGACCAAACTTAATTGTGCGGTCGCATCCCCTGAGGTTGAATGCAATCCCATGGGGGGGAGCACGTGTGAAAAGTCACCAAGAGTTTAATTCTGAATCACTATCACAAGTCACTGAGGAATTTTCTTTGGAAGCACTATATATAGATCGATTGTTTAAGGATTGAATTTTTTTATGAGTAAAATTTGTTCACATTGATTTATTGCACTGGAATATTTATAGCACATATTTAAATATTCTATACTTTGATATATTCTTTTGTATTTGCACCATATGAATTGGAATTGTTTTATATCTATTGTGTTATATTGTAGCAGATTAATTTACGTAGTGGGACACAACATTTATTTATTTTTGAACTTGCATTTCAAGGATTGATAGCAGGTTTGAATATTAAGTTTTCGGTATTATGTAGAGATATTTACACAGAGCGGCACAATATTATATATAATTGCTTGATTTAAACACAACATATGGGAGTGTGACTGGTGTCAGCAGCTGAAAGGCATTATTACATTTCCTTGCATCAACAGGATGCTTCTTTCAAGGATTTCAGTATAATATATTATTGGTAGCTCGCAAGATTTTTATTTATCATGTCTTCAGCAAACTGTTTGCAGGCTTTCTTGTGCATCATCTTTAGATAAGTCTTCCTTCTGGGACAACAGCCATGCAGACCAATTTGATGCAGTGTGCGGCGTATTGTCTGAGCACTGACAGGCTGACCCCCCACCACTTCAACCTCTGCAGCAATGCTGGCAGCACTCATACGTCTGTTTCCCAAAGACAACCTCTGAGCACATGCACTCAGGCTCAGGCTGAGCACATGCACTCAGGCCTGTTCTAAACCTTTCCGTTAATCTGCTGTATGGTCTTGGCCACCGTGCTGCAGCTCAGTTTCAGGGTCTTGGCAATCTTCTTATAGCCTAGGCCAGGCATGACCAAAGTCTGGCCCGTGGGCAATTGCGGCCCGTGTTCCGGTTTCGAACGACATTCATGGCAATGGGGATGCTGCATTCATGGCAATGGTGGGGCTGCATTCATGGCAATGGTGAGTCTGCATTTATGGCAATGGTGGGGCTGCATTCATGGCAATGGTGGGGCTGCATTCATGGCAATGGGGGTGCTGCATTCATGGCAATGGGGGTGCTGAATTCATGGCAATGGGGGTGCTGCATTCATGGCAATGGGGGTTATGCTTTCATGGCAGTGGTGGGGCTGCATTCATGGCAGTGGTGGGGCTGCATTCATGGCAATGGTGGAGCTGCATTCATGGCAGTGGTGGGGCTGCATTACTGGCAATGGTGGGGCTGCATTCATGGCAGTGGTGGGGCTGCATTACTGGCAGTGGTGGGGCTGCATTCGTGTCAGTAGTGGGGCTGCATTACTGGCAGTGGTGGGGCTGCATTCGTGTCAGTAGTGGGGCTGCATTCATGGCAATGTTGAAGCTGCCTTCATGGCAATGGTGGAGCTGCATTCATGGCAGTGGTGGGGCTACATTCATGGCAGTGGTGGGGCTACATTCATGGCAGTGGTGGGGCTGCATTACTGGCAGTGGTGGGGCTTCCTTACTGGCAGTGGTGGGGCTTCCTTACTGGCAGTGGTGGGGCTTCCTTACTGGCAGTGGTGGGGCTGCATTCATGGCAATGGGGGTGCTGCATTCATGATACTTGTGAGGCTGCAGGTGAGCACTGATTAGGCTACATTGATGGGCACTGACCCTTATTTTGCTTCACAGTTCTCTATTTAAAATGTAAGTTTTTTCCTGAAACTTTCCACATACAGTGAAGGTGCGTGTTATACGCCGATAAATACGGTATATCCAAATAACACGCCCAAGCTCATCTCTTCACCACACACAGCCACAAAGGCAAGAGAATTCTTGTTGGGCAGTGTATTAGTGCTCAGACAAACACAATTAGACTGAATTTTAATGGTTCAAAGAATGTCAGGCAAAATGTTCGGCCCTCACGCATGTTCACTTCATCAAATCTGGCCCTCTTTGAAAAAAGTTTGGACACCCCTGGCCTAGGCCATCTTTATGCAGAGCAACAATTCTTTTTTTTTCAGACCCCCAAAGAGTTCTTTGCCATGAGGTGCCATGTTGAACTTCCAGGGACCAATATGAGAGAGTGAGAGCGATAACACCAAATTTAATACACCTGCTCCTCATTCACACCTGAGACCTTGTAACGAGTCACATGGCACCGAATAGGGAAAATTGCTAATTGGGCCCAATTTCGTCATTTTCACTTAGGGGTGTACTCACTTTTGTTGCCAGCGGTTTAAACAGTAGCCACCCTGGCGGTATGATTATGTCATATTTTTGCGTCTCAAAGCGATACATTGTTTTGCATAGAAATTTGGCGTTTTTTATTGTAGGCCTGTAATTATTAGTAATAAATCTGTCCAAACAAGAGTCTAGTAGACATCCTGGGTATGATACATATTGAAACATGAAATCATAAATTATAATATAATAAATAACTATAATTATAAAAAATAATAATATAATAATAATAAAATTTATTTCCCCACGATTCACTATCACTCCATTCTGCAAGTGTTCTAATTTACTATCGCTGTTTTCTAAAACCACTTTTGACATAAAGGGACACTTTTTGGTTGCCATGGACAATCTCAAGTTTCCAGGCAGAAAGAACAGTATAAATAATATAAAAGTGAAGGGGACAAAAGGGAGGTGAAATGATTTGATACAGTAATGTAATCTATAAGATTACAGTGTACTGTATGTGTTATGTTTTGTGTACTTTTTGAATTTGCCACCAGGCTCCGCCCCCAATGCGTTGCCACGCTCGCAGGGAACGGAGCCGACTCACAGAGCCTTGGGCGGAGGACAGAGCCCGCAGACACAGCGGCGGGACATCGCAGGATCCTGGGGACAAGGTATGTAACCTGGACCAGGACTCTGCAATGCAATCCCAAGTGTGGCTCGGGGGGTACTGCTAGAGGTACTGAAATTTAATCCCAAGCCACACTCGGGATTACCACCAGGGATGTTAATGGCTTGTGTTGATTTATTTTGAGGGGACAGTAAATTTACACTGTTATACAAGCTGTACACTCACTTCTTTACATTGTAGCAAAGCATAATTTCTTCAGTGTTGTCACATGAAAAGATAGAATAAAATATTTACAAAAATGTGAGGGGTGTACTCACTTTTGTGAGATACTGTTACTGATATTTATGAGCAGATTTTGGTTGTGCTGCACTTTTATAGTTTATATATAAGATTTGGTGTGGGAACACACGTCAGTGATTAGCGGCCACCTATCACGTATTTTTTGTTTACATAAAATGTATTTATCTATTTATTTTTTATCAATTGGCGCTGGTATCAAATTGGGTGTAGTGACTTCTGGCTTTTTGATTTTATGTTGCTGTCTGTTTCCTGTTGGGGAGACTCACCTCTTTATTTGTATCGGTGATCGCTGTCACCAAAAATGAAAGTGAGGGGAAATCTAGCATTTTAGCAATGTCCCCACAACAACGCTGTATCCTGGTCTAGGCCGATAAGGCCCAGGCCTAGGGCAGCACTTTGCAGGGGGACAGCACGGAAAGAGTCCCCGCCGGCTTGTGCCGGTTATTTTTTACCATCCCTGACGATTGCAGAGATTTCCCTTTACTTCGTGCCCCATAGCCAAACAGGAAGTGAGAGGAAATCTATGCAAATTAAGGGAATCCATTGCCCCCAGCAAGGGGTGTGGCCTTAACAGGAAGGGGTGGGTCATATTTAAATTAAGGGGTGCATGAGTTTAGTCAGGCCTAGGGCAGCACAAAACCTAAATACACTACTGCACCACAACAGGAGGTAGGGAGACACAGACAGCCCCCCCAAAAAAACACTCCATGCATGATCTAAAACAAAATAAAAATGATTTTTTTTAATATATATAACTGTTTCTACTAGGTGTTATCAGCGCTTACAAAGATCATGAGGGAATGCTGGTATCAGAGTCCATCAGCAAGACTTACCGCTCTGAGGATCAAGAAAACATTAAACAACCTAAAAAATTCATTGGAACAAAGGAAACAAGAATGTTAAAAAAAAAAAAAAAGTCATTTGTATGCACATTTTAAACACAAGACTGAAACCACAATCCAGAATCCACAACAGAAATGAAGATACCAGCTAAAATGTTTTTTGTATTACAGGTATACCAGCTTTTCATCAGTGCTAGCACTAGCAAAGATACATTACGTTTGTCAGAAAAAGCATTATTACTCACTGCACATATGCCCTAACATTAAACCTCTTGAGCTTTACTGCCAAAACAACTAGAAAAATGGTTGTAAACGACATAACTATACAAAAAAGTGATAATAGCAGTAAAAGTCAGAAAGGTGCAAAAGGAATAAACATTTATATTGCATAATTCTGGCATTATACGTGAGCATTTAATGTGCACCTGTGTCTGATAGTTGTACAATGATAAAATTCATAAAAATATCAAATTTACCTCACATTTACCAGACATATCTAGTAAAGCTGGTACCCATAAAAGGCTATTTATTCACTACTGCAGCTGTAAATGTTGGTGTAAGCAGTATAATTAATTCAAACAATGCTTTTTGTTTTATGGTAAAATGTAAGCTTTTTATAAAGAAATATGAAGGAATATAGTGCCTGTCACAGACTGCATTTGATATACTTGGCTTGTAAATATATTTCATAAAGTGTTTCACCAGTTAATGCCTCTGTACCGGGAAGGTTGTTTTATGTGACATAAGTCAGTACAAAGAGCAACAAAGATGTTGCCGAAAGCAGCCACTTAGATCTTAGTTCAGTATGGTCACATCAACTAAAAAATCATTTTGGTTGCCTACACTTTGTATATCATTTACTTTTCGCACGTCTTTACTGAATATATTCATGTCAGTGTAAGCATTGGGACTGATTCATTAAACTGAGAGGAAATAAATGGAAGAACACTGTTGTTACAAGTAGCAACAAATTGGGGTTTGTGTTTCATTTAAAAAAATAAATCATGATTGTTCTCTGCGGTCAACAACTCATTTTCCCTAGTTTTAATGAATCGGCCCCATCCTCACAACATTATCCAGAAAAGAAATATGCCAGTTAATTTTGTAAGCACCTAGAAATATGTTACCAATAGGGAATGTAGGTTCCACACTGGCTAGGCCCAAGATAAACAAACTTTATTGTTCCAAGTCACTTAAATGTTCTGCCAGATTCAACTCCTCACCTGATGTGATTCATGCACCCTTGGGGCATAGACGTAAAGGTATCTAAGCCGGAAGGGAGGGCAAAATACATTAGAGAAGGAGCAGAGTCCGAGAGGATGTGTTAGTGACTCAAAACAATGAAGTTTGTTCAGCTTGGAGCTCAGAGGTGTGCACCCCCATTATTTATTGCAGGATGGTTTCTAGGAGACAGGCCCCAACCAAGAGACACTTGAAGTGGTAGTAACTTTTACCCTTTGCTAAGCAGATTTATATTAGGCAAACCTACTAAAGCAAGGAAAGCAAATTTCTCTTTGTTCATTTAAAGGATAAGCTCACTTTTGGAACATGCTACATTTTCTACCTGTTTTTAGGGTGGAATATGTAACATGTTGCAGCATCTGCAGCTCCCCCCCCCCCCCCCGCAACTCTTCCCCCGGGACAGCAGGCCGTGATCCTCTCCCTGTACCCGCTGTCACTGTTTGAAAACAGCAAGGCCGTGTGGGACTCCGTTCACACTCCTGCATCATTTATTCACAATTTCCTGTGAATGAATGCCTACAAGTACTGACAGCCATTGCAGCTGACCGCGTGTCGTTTTCAATGAGCTGCGAAGGGGCTGGTGAGCTTCTTTGTAGTCCATTGATCTTCCTGCTCTCTGGCAGTTACCTGACTATACCACTATCCTGAGAGTTTGCAGGAGCTTGTACCTGTGATCTAATATATCTTAGGGCACATCAAGGGGATTATTTCTCTTCTACCAGTGGCTCATTTTTCCTGTATGCCAAGTCAGGCTCTAAGAACTAGTAGAGCTATATGGTATACATTCCTTTATGCTCAGGTACCATATTGAAAGCCAGGAATTGATGTAAATTTTATTAACATGTATTGCTATAGGTATACTTTTAGGCATGTCAAGATCTGTTGGTATGGCATTGATTTACTAAAGACAAATAGTCTGTTCACTTTGGAGGTAATTTATCCCTTAGCTTAGCGAATAAAGTGAAGCTCTACTGACTTCCATCACCCACACATATGCAAGTAAAAATATGTTTTTTTTTTTTCCTTTGCGCGTATTGTTTGCAAAGTGAACTTTATTAAGCCACTAAATTCACTAAGCCAAAAGAAAATTCCTTGCAAAGTTAACCGCCTATTTGTCTTTAGTAAATCAACCCCTATGCATACAACCCTTATTGGAATCTTGATAATAATTGTTCTAGATAAATTCTGAAGGATGTACATGCTACCAAAAACTGTCAGTTTGACTGTACACGGCAGAGTGTGGCCTAGATTTCCAAAGTAATACAGTTACATTGTTATGTAATTACATATTGTATAATTAATACAGAATTTGTATTGATAAATAAACGAGAAACACTCACTTGATCCCAACCCAGAAAACTAGATGAGTGTCTGTCTGAATATTATAGTTTTGTTACCAGTCTAGTCAACCCTCTTGGGAAAAGCATTAATTCCTACCTCTAATAGCCATGGTTTTATAAGAAACACAGCTGGCCGGGTGAGCAGGAGACAGTGGAGAGTTATTTTTCATGGAAACATGTCCAATCTGAAAGTCATTTTCATGCAACATTTATAATGAAAGATCAAAGCAAGCAGGCTTAAGTTGTGGAACAATGCCTTCAGTGTTTGGATAGGTATATTGCACTGTTTCAGAATAACCTAATAAAGGACCTTAGATTGAATTCCTAATTGAAACAGTGAAGATATGAGGGCACCTTATGCTGATTTGTGAATGTATATATGTAAAATATAGATACAAACATGCAATCCTGACTTGCTGAAACCATTATGTTTCACAATTAAATTACATCTAAAAGGTCAATTCATTAATCTGAAAAGCACATGTTTTTCGCATTACATTTGTTATTTTCAGCCATGAGACTGTAGTTTTGGCTGTCACCACTGACAATAACAGTTGTTATGGCAAATAGCAATTGTTATGGTTTAGTGAATTGAGCCCTTTATCTTAAATCAGTTTGCCTGCCCAGAAGACATGAAGTACGACCTATAAGCATGAGATAGCAGTATGAAGAAATGTCCAATTTTAAGTCTATTTTTTGTCTATGAATTTTCAAAGAAAGGCATCAAAAATGATCTTCCATATACAGGCATCACCAGAAAAATCAAGCTGTAGAAATTTAATTTTTCATCTATTTCCATTTGACAACCTTTTTTTTTTTTCTGTTTAGCCACCTTAAAATAGTAAAATTCCTGTTCTTGTTCAACAACCTCCGGTGATACCATGTATATTGTTTGAACATACACTTTTATTTGGCGAATCATAATTATTTATACAACAATCTAATATATGAAAGATTGTTCACAAGTCTAATGAGCTATGTCTATATCATAGGTCTTATTCAATAAGGCAGCGCAAACGACAATGATAAAATGCAAACGCAGTAACCCCTATAACCAAATTAGTTTGTGTGGGCTACTGCACTTTGCCTATTGCTCTCTGCTATATTCAGTAAGGCTATTTCTAAAAAATATAAATTACTATCAGTGCTGCTTAGATAACTACTGAAAAGAGTTGTTTACTGCCACAAATGATGACAAGTAACTGCTTCGGAGTATCCTGAGTGAAAATAAGCACCCTTTGCCATTTTACCCTGCTATGTACATTTGTCAAAAGCGTAGACATTGTAAACTATTTAATAGCCACTTATAATGTTTGGGCAATTTGTCTCTTTGTCTATTTGGGCAATTTGTCTCTTTGTTGACAGGACCCATTCATTCATTTGACATTTGACAGTAATCAACTAAAACTTTATCCAGAGTGTAATGTTTTATGTTAAATGAAAAGCCCTAGTATAAAGACAAATGAAAGATTGATAAAAGATTGGGGTCATCAATGATTTAATCTCCTGGTGTCATGTGTTCCTAACTACTTTCCTACCCCAAGCATTTAGGGAAGTTAAGTGCATGTAAGGGACTGTTCCTTCAGTGCACATATATCTAAGTAACAGGTTGATGTTATGGCTAGCAATAGACATTAACTTAGGGTTGGAAATCTAGCAATCTAATTGGATTGGATTTAATTGGATTGGATTTTCTAACAGATGAATAGTCATCTGCATGAGTGATCTTTTAATTAATATGCATATAAGGTACATTCTGGCCAGAACTGAACATTTAGCCTTGAGATGCATACAGAGAGAACAGCTTATCTGAATCAGAACCATAGTAGAATTCCAGGATAATTCTAACTAATCTTGAAAATGTCCCCTGCCCTTTCTAACACATATTCTGACTAACCTAATGTATGGTAGAAAGATCTGCCTTTTTACCTATTTTCAGGCCGCTCCAGTCTGGTCTGTGATCTCCCCTGTGTCAGCCAGCGCCAGCCGCAGGGGAGAGAAGAGAATACTTGACAACGGCTTGCAATGCCTGGAGTGGTGACTCCTACAGGGGAGACAATGGCTCATTCATTGTCTCCCCTGTAGCTGCCACTGACTGACACAAAAAAGCCAGATCATGTGACCGCAGCGGCCTGAAAAAAAGGTAAGTATGGAAGCTGAAATACACATTGGGGTTGATTTACTAAAGGCAAAGAGACTGTGCAGTTGCACTCTGCAAGTGCAGTTGCTCCAGAGCTTAGTAAATGAGCAGAAGCACTGCTGACATCCCATCATGTGCAAGTAAAAATGCATTTTTTTTTTAATTTTCCTTGCATGTAATTGGGTATTCTTTGCAAAGTAAACCTTTACCTCATTTAATAAGCTCTGGAGCAACTGCAAAGTGCACAGTGTATTTGCCTTTAGTCAATCAACCCCATTGTATGCTAATTGATGTCTCTCACATACAGAGAGGCAGGTGTCAAAATGTCAGTACTAAAAAGATTGGCATAGCCATTAACCAGATTCAAACCTGCTGCCTAAAATTACTTCTTAATAGCTAGGAAAAAATGAGTCAAGAGATTGGACAGATCCCCCCAACACAGGTCCAGTTTCAAGGTAAACGATAACTGAGTTAAAAAAAAAAATTCTCAACTAAAGCAATGACTAGCTCTCTCTTGATTTATCAGTAACTATCCACATTTGTGGGGGTCTATTTGAACCATAGAAGATGCACATAGAACTCATCAACATCTCATTTAAATGTAAATTAAAATTAATAAAAATAATAATAAAATAAATTCGTTTTCCAGACATAACTCAATTAAGTGCCACAGTCAAGATTGTGGCAGTGCTATGAGTGCCACTTGCACTATATGAAAGGTGCCACCAAGCTACGTTGCCCAATTCAGTAAGTCACCAAAATGTACCTGGGAACATGCAAACCAATATATACTGTTTTATCATGTTCCCTGTTATCTGTCACTGGTAGCTGACACTAGTGTAAGTATATTTTCCCATAAAAGAAATGCTGAGCCCTGCAGTAAGGGTACCATCAAAAGTAAATATCTCACGCTTTGCGAACGTTAAATTTGGTTTAATGTAGTAGATTCTGCAACATTCAGGAATAGTGAGGAGCAGTAACGCAGTATTTCCAATATACAGTTGACTTACAGTCATATAATCCCATTGATTTTGTGGCCTAAGATAACAGAACAATTACTTGTGCATCATACATACACAAATGCCAAATATCTGTTTTATTACAGGTATAGGCATCTATTTACACATTTATTTATGAATGATATAGAGAGCAGTTTTACAGATGTCACAGCTGATGATTTCCTTAAACTGGCATCTTAGTACATGTAGGCTGGTTTCTGTTCTACAGATGGTCTGTTGTACAAGGTCACTCACATTTTAAAATCGAGTTGACAGTATATCTGGGGCACACATTAATATAGAAGGTGCAATCCATACCAATTTAGTAGTATACAAATTTGATTTTAGTAACTGAAATGCAGACAGATAAGTGAACTTGCTCCAGGCTAGGGAGAATAAAATGGATAGATAAATCAATTTTACATTTACATTTAGCTGTCATAGAAGTTTTCTTTGAAGTACTTATTATTTAGTCACTTTGTTTTTGATTTTTGTTCACTTTAACATCTGGCATGTCGCTTACTACAGGTCGCAAAAGAACGCTTTAGTGGCATGACTGTTATGTAGTTATGAGCTACATTAAATACAGTGTCTTACTAATTTATATAATAGATTTATAAGTTGTAATTTATTTTAAGCATTTTTCTATTTTTGTAAGCATGTTATATAAAAGTTTTAAAACATTTCTTTGCATCTAAGCTTTTTTGAGGACAAATTATACAAATGCAGTTTTTATGCAAAACCCTTTAATCCCTTAACAACCTAACTAGATTGTTACATGCAAACAAACTGAAAGCCAGTATTTTGTTAGCTATAATATTGTATTTCAATGAATACAGGGGCAGATGACAAAAAGCTTGTAAATCTATTTTCCCTAGCAATGAGACCTAACAAACCCCGCTATCAACAATTGAATCAAGTGCTGGATATGGTCTGCCCTATAATAAGCATGCTGGAACATTTCTTTGATCAAACTTCGATTGTTTTATTTTCTCACAAAAAAGATAATATTTTGTTACAGCCCCCAGGGATAAATGTATATTATTATTTTTGGCTAATCTGAATGGTGCGAATCAGAAACTGGAACATACGAGGATTTATCAAAGGGATGTGTCAAGAATGTCAAAAAGCCAGTTCTATTTACTCCCGATATCATCGATTTACTATTCCTTTATTGATTTTTTTTGTTGTTTAAATGAGTTTTGTTAATTTATTTAGAAAACATGATGAATGTTAATTTTGTATCATGTACTAATGTACCTACATTATTAGATAAAGGCATCCTTTTGTTTTGCATGTAAATAAAATCAAACATACAATACTGTTCTTTTGGAAACTGATCTTCATCTAAAATAATTAACATGGTTTTAAACTCAAAACAAAAGGATTTTTAGCTTACCAATCATTAAATATGGTGGCTGCATTAATTTTCTTTGCTTAGGCATGTTTCCCTCTGTTTTCACCTGGCGATCTGACCAGTAACACACCTCCTGTATTAGAGTGCCCCGAGTGATGAATGAATGAGCCAGGGGGCACCTTTGGACAGCAGCATTTTCAGTCTGGGGGGGGGGGGTGGAGAGTGTTAGATGGACTAGCAGATTTAAATAAACTAATAAAATTAAGCCAAACTCCAGCTAATACTTTTTAACCACCTTAAGCCCCGGAAGATTTGGCTGCTCAATGACCAGGCCATTTTTTGCCATACGGCACTGCATCGCTTTACCTAACAATTACGCATTTGTGCAATGTTGTACCCAAACAAAATTGAGGTCCTTTTTTCCCCACAAACAGAGCTTTCTTTTGGTGGTATTTGATCACCTCTGTGTTTTTTTTATTTATTGCGCTATAAACAAAAGAAAAGCGTCAATTTAAAAAAAAAAAACACAGTGGGGGTTATTTACGAAAGGCCAATCCACTTTGCACTGCAAGTGCACTTGAAAGAACACTGAAAGTGCACTTGGAAGTGCAGTCGCTCTAAATCTAAGGGGTAAATCTGAAATGAGGAAAAGCTTTGCTGATTTTATCATCCAATCATGTGCAAGCTAAAATGCTGTTTTTTATTTTCCTTGCATGTCCCCCTCGGATCTACAGCGACTTTACTTCCAAGTGCACTTTCAGTGCAAAGTGGATTTTCCTTTAGTAAATAACCCCCAATATCTTTTGTTTTTGCTATAAACAAAAATATCCCACATTTAAAAAAAAAACAAACACATTTGTTCCTCAGTTTAGGCCGATATGTATTCTTCTACATATTTTTGTTTAAAAAAATCGCAATAAGCGTATATTGATACGGTTGCGCAAAAGTTATAGCATCTACAAAATAAGGGATAGATTTATGGCATTTTTTTTTATTATTATTTTTACTAGTAATGGCGGCAATCTGCAATTATTTTCGGGACTGCGATATTGCGGTGGACAAATTGGACACTTTTGACACATTTTTGGGACCATTGACAACTATGCAGCGATACAGCTATAAAAATGCTCTGATTACTGTATAAATGTCACTGGCAGGGAAGGGGTTAACACTAGGGGGCGATCAAGGGGTTAACTGTGTTCCCTGTCTGTGTGTTCTAACTGTGGTGGGATGGGACTGTCTAGGAGGAGAGAGAGATCGGTGTTCATACATAGTATGAACACAGTATCTGTCTCCTCTCCCCTGAGAGAACGAGGATCTGTGTGTTTACACACGAAGATCACAGTTCTCGCTCTGTCACGAGCGATCGCTGTTGCCCGGCTGTCATCGCCTAGTGGCCAAAAGGCGAAGCGACGTGAGGTAACGTCGTTTCGCCCAGCCTGCCATTCTGCCACAGTAAAACTGCGGCGGCTGGTCGGCAACCAGTTAAGCAGCAACAGCATACAGTTTTTTCTTTTGGGATAAAGGTTTTACATAAATAAATAAAAGCTGATCATCATAAGCACCACTGCTAGTGTTAAATGGTTTGTCTCATCTCTGTGAGTGCTAAATTCTGCTGGAGAGTTTGTTCTTTTGAAAAACAACAGACTTACTGGATGGATCACTAGATGAATATAGAAGAAAGAAAGCCTAAAAAAGAAAATGAATGCAGCCATCACATCTACAAATTGGAAAGTGTTTGCTTATGGATTTAATACCACTTTAAGTGACTTTTAGGTACAAAATGAACAGCACACATGATATAAAGTTACACTTAATTATGGAGTGCTATAGAGAAGTTCCCTAATCAGTAATTTTCCCTTCCTAATAATGGCACATGCCACTCTAGTTAGGCCTCATAAGGGTCATACACATGGGTCGAATCTCGAGCGGTATCGGCCGGTTCCATTGAAACCGTACAACATGTGTATGGCAGCTGGTCCGATACATCCGACTTCTGTCGAAGGGGTGTGACCAAAAAAGGTCTGCCAATCATCATCCGATCAGCGCTCTCAGCCAATGGCAGGGGGGATGTCCTCGTCAGAACAAAATAGCTCAGCGGGGGAGATTGCTGTACTAACATCAGATTGCCAGTATAGGATCTTCTCCTGGGTGCTTCAGTTTTTTTTCATTCAGCCTGCTGGGTTGAACAACAAAAAAAAAAAAACATTCTAGTGTGTACTAGACTTTACATACGGTGGCCTGTGTATATAAAAAAATGTGCTTTGTGAATGTCTCAGCATTCACGCAGTGTAAGTCCTGAGTTCTCCTAAAAACTGCACCAGCATTCTTCCCATTCACTCTCATCTGAAGCCATATGAATCTATAAAGAGCAACTTTAGCAGAGTTCACATCTGCACCTTTTACTGGACTGTATATTTCTAGTTTTAGTGTGTATATAAGCAAATAGTCAATGTATACAATGTATAAAAACTGTTTAAATTATTTATTATAAATCTTTGATAACAAGCTTGCAACAATGTTTCTACAAATGTTGTTTTCTGATGTTAAAGTGCTGGGTTTGTCAATCATTGATTAAAATGATATAAACAAAACATATTCTTGTCTCTATTCTTGTACAGAAATATTAATTTGCGCATGAGTAATATAGTTTAAGAATGTCTAATTAACCATGTATACTTTTTCATTAGTGATATAGATACATAAAAATATTTCAGGTGTGGAGAAAGACAAACTCAGATTCACTTTTTAAAACATATTCTATACCTAAAGGCATGGCACATGTCTACTCTATTATTACATATGAATTCCTATGTGCATGTACAGATCCTTAAATCCTTAGTTTGGCTTTAATGAACAGTGGTAGGGTAACTGTTAAAGCAGCTATGAGACCAGGATGTAAGAGGGCCCAAAGATGCATATTTACCTTCTTTAGGCTAGGATCGTAATTCTGCAGTTCTGTGTGCTTTATTTGCACTAGCACAGCAACCCATTCATTTGAGCAAGTTTAAATTACATTTTTTCCTTTCGAAATGTAAGTTTGCTGCGGGACTGTAAAACACATCAGAAGGATGTGCTACTTTACAGGAAGGCTAAAGGGACCCCCCTAGGCACGATATTTAAAGGAATATTTCATTTTTATTGTTTCACTTTAAGCCTTCTTAAAATCACTACTCCTGAAAAAACGGTTGTTTTGAAAACTTTTTTTGCATTGGGTCCCCATACACTTTTTGTGGCAATAACTTGAATATAAGCCTTTAAAATGAGCACTTTTTATTTTTCATGTTCGTGTCCCATAGACTTTAATGGTGTTTGAATGTTCGCACAAATTTTTTACATGTTCGCATGTTCTGGTGCGAACTGAATCGGGGGGGGGGGGGGGTTTCGGCTCATCCCTAGTAGTAGGCTGAACAACTATAGGGTAGATCAATTTACCTGGAGAATGTACAGGTTCCACATATGTTTAGTTATCCAAACCAGCACCAGAAAGCATTAGCAATACACATGTAGTGTTAGTGAACCACAACCATTCATATCGACACATGTTTAGTTTCCTAAAGGATACTTCACTAAGGTATTACAGGAATGGGAGCAAAGCTCTCAATTTAGCCCAAGCCTTCCTGATTCCACATTTGGCTCTTTACAATGGGGCAACCATAAATGCAGGTATGGTATATAAATGCTTATATGTAAGAGATCAGAAGTACAGTTTTCACCTAATAAGCCCAGTGCAAAAAAATATGCAGACAGCCTGATGCCATAATGTTATTTTAACTTGCCCCCTATGTAATGAACAATAATGCTATAACATGCAGGTTGCAGCTTGTTGGACTAGTATTAATAATTATTATTATTATTATTAATAATTATTACTAGTATTAGTAACCAATGAGAGTTCTAGGGTGTCAGAGGACCCCTGAATATAAATGCTGCAACCTTTGTATCCAGCTCAAGTGAAACTTTGCTATTCCGTTATAAGACTTGTAACTGGCTTCTTCTTGGTTATGATGAACTCATTGCATATTTTGAGTTTTTTTATTCTTTATATTAAAACATTCCTCCTAGTTTTTCAATACCACAACCTTCTCTTCGACAAAGAGGGACTTTAGACATGAAATTTTCATTTGTTCAGAACACTGAAGACAAACGTTTGACGTAGTTTATAAATATTTTTGCCATAATACCACGCTTTAACTAAAAATGTGGCAAATTAACGCTAAAAATCACAATACACTATTCACAGAATAAGTGATGTGAAAGAAGCAGCAGTCATATATTGCAGTTTATTTGGCAAATGGTCCTTGAAGTTGTGTGGTACAAGGTGAATATGTCTCATTTCACATCATGTTTTGTGGTCTATGTGCCTGTGTTGCTCTGTAGACAATATGCCTGTTATTCTATATAGCTAAACTAAACACTAATAAAAATCGGATTTTTATGTGAGCGCCAAGGGGTCTCCAAACTTTCTAAACAAAGGGCCAATTTACTGTCCTTCAGACTTTCGGGAGGCCAGACTGTGGCCAATGGGAGTAGAAAATGTCCCAGCGTCAGTGGGAATAAACCATGCCCCATCATTGGTTTTAGTGGAAAGAATAGTGCCCATTGTTGGCATCAGTGGGAATAATAGTACCCAATTGTTGATATCAATGGGAGGAATAGCACCCCATCATTGGTGTCTGTGGGAGGGATAGTGCTCCACCACTGTTGTCAGTGGAAGGAATGGTACCCCAAGGCAAGCAAAGGGCCACAGTTTGGAGACCATTAATCTAATGGGAATAATAGTTTGCCTGGGTTGGAATTACCAACACCACTGCTCTTTCAAGGTAAGTGAGGCACCAAAGTTGTCTTCTTAGTGAAAGAACATGTACAGCTGACTAATATGCATGTTTATGCTATGATTGTTCCACAGAATGGTGAATGGATTTCCAGGTGGCCATCTCATGTCTATGTGCAACTCAACAGACCAGTCCCCCCTGATTATATGGTTCTGAGGCCCAGCCCCATACAATACCCATAAGCAGCTGGCTAATACAGTTGCTTGTGTTTAAGGATGCAGCCACAAACACAGATGCCTTGGGGAAGCTAAATGTGTCAAAAATGATTCTGCCCAATGCAGGGTGAAAATTGGGCTTTAGGTTTACTGCTAGGAGCAGATAACAGGTATTTTAGTCCATGAATGCAGTCTTTCTCGTTTACTATGTGGATTGCATTCTTTGTAGAACAAAGTAGGTCTGTCTGTTGATGATTATTTTGTTTAACATACATGTGATCATAAACTCAAGAAAAACATGATTATGGGTATAACTCATAAAGTAAATACACTGGTTCCTGAGTTGAGTGTTGGAAACCTTTTTGACAGAAAAGCACTCTATCTATGTACAGTATATTTTGCTTGGCAATTTCTAATGGCAACTGTCCAGGGCATGCCATTAAAGGGTTGTCCCTGCATTCTGGCAACAAGGAACAGGGCGATGTCCAATGGCAAATTAAGCAATGGCACATGGCACATTAAGTGAAAAAAAGCAATGCGTTAGCAAACTAGTAGTTGTGACTATGGAGCTGATTTGTTAAAGAAGTTTAGAATCTGATAAATTGTGTAAATACTCACTTAAATTATCCAATCATGTGAAAAGAATCTGCACATGATTCAAAGTTATCATGAATTTGCTTTTCACATAAAATAAAAAAGAAAAGTGAATATTCACACATTTTTTCAGTGAAGATTCACAACCTAATTTAGCCTCATTCTTATAGTCTATATATGCCTGTGACCTAAAAGTGACCTAAAAATAAGGAAATCCAATTAAAGTTTTTCCGCAGCAATCCCTTTTCTCTTATGATGGGAATATTTTTTCCTGGTGCCTCCATAAGTATGATAGTAGCCCCACCTACTTCCGCCCACAGGACCAGTGCATAGCTATAAAAAGTTAACACCCACACAACAGCCCATTCCCTTTTTTGTCCTCATGGAACTCACAGCCAGTGTGAAGAGCAGAAACCCTTACCTGCCACCTTGGGTGGTTTTCCGCTCAGGTCCAGCCTCTCCTTTAAGCGCAGTCCCTGACCTTGGGACGCTAAATGCTCCGATTAGGCAGCGAACCCCTTCTGTTGATCTTCGGGTGCTCACTAGCCCCATGTACAGCAGTGCAGCCAGGGCTATGTTCCTCAGAAGAGCTGTCCATGTCTGGAGCCTGCCTCCCAAAAGTGAGTGGATCCATTGAACTGTGACACCGCATTTCCAAGATAAGTATGTTTTCTTATTTTTTGGAATTTATCTGTGACTGGCCTCATAAGTTGTGTGTTACAACTCCTCTGGATGGGCTGCAGCTGCACTGTGTTCCAGTATGCATTCTAGCAGCAATTGTGGAAGAGAAAGCTAAGTGTCTACATGCAAGGGAATGATGCATTATGCTGAACAGGTGAAGTAGATAGAGCTCACGTGGGGGCCATCTTTGGTTTTGGCAAGACTACCTGGAAGCCATCTTGGACGTGGGCAAGGTGAGAAGTTTGCCAGAAGTGGGGGGCAGGCAGAAGAGTTGAGGAACATGCCCAACCTGTACCACTGACAGAAATATGCATAAGAGGAGCACCATAAATCCAGTCTAAGGTGGAGAAAATCCTCTTCCATACTGCAAACGCTAACACTATGGCCTGAAGAGTGCATCAGGATCGCCTTAAAGAGGCAGACAGAAGCTCTTCGGCCCATTATGCTTAGCCTACAAAGTAAATAATGTGTCAAGATTGCCTTAAAGAGGGTGACAGAATGTCTTCCACCCCAATATTCATAGCCGCAAAGAATTGCAATGAGCCTGGGTGAAGTTGCCTTTTAAAGATAAAGAGTGTGTCAAGATTGCCTTAAAGGGGTAGACAGAAGCTCTCCTGCTTACTATTCATTGCTGCAAATGATGGCTGTGGGCCTGTGTGAAGTTACCAAATCCAAGTTATTGAGATTCCCTGAAGCTGCATTCCAATGCTGTTGCTACCACCTGCATCCCTCAGCAGAGAGCAGGCCAACTGCTGGCAAGGAAGAACAGAGAGAATAAGCTGGTACTTTATGTTCAGCCTAAGGCTGGCCATTCTCTTTAAGGTAGGTAAGTTTACCATGAGTGGAGAATAACCAGAGGAGCCAGGTAAGAAACCAGAGCAGGCTCTAGGTAAGAAAGTTGCTACAGCATTTCCTCAGTCTAAAGAAGTAGCCTGCATGGCCTTCCAGAGAAAGGTCCTCTTTGAGACAGTTTAGGTCAACAGCATTAGAGATGCAGCTAAAGTTGAACACTTGTCATTACTAGAAGGCTAGAGTACAGATTGCAAGGTCTTTTTCTCCTTCTAATTGTTAAGCGTCTTTTCTCCATTTGTGGTCTCTGCGTATCCTCTGCAGGTTTTCTGGGTCAAGGTGCTTTTGCCCCAATTGTGGTGGCAAACAGTTCACTATCCAAAAGCCCATGGTGGCATTATCCGGTATGCATCTTGAAGCTTTAAGGGGCTAGGTTCAGATGCAAGTTTTCCATAGAAAAATATAAAATTTGCATTGCCTCCTTTCGCCTGGGACACTTTCTGGCTTGGTGGACATCAAAGATAATCAATGTTCCCATGTCTTTCCCTTTACCTTAAGCAATTTCTGTGCCTTGCTTTTGGATCCATGCACTACCATTCTGGGATCATGCCCCTTGTCTATTGGTTAGCACCTCCTGTATTAGGATGCTGGATCCAGTACTAGCCTCATTGCCTTCCTGAAATATTCTCATAGAGAGATCCTTAGATGGGGAATAATTGGTGTAGGCTTTATCAAGCAACCTGACATGGTCCTCCAGATATTCCAGTAATTTGGATAGGTTCAGAGCCTACAGAGATAGTTGCTGAAACCGACTCACCTTAGCAATGTCTGGGTGGCCCTACTCACAGCTCAGGACAGAGTGCTTTTCCTCATTGATAACTTTACACACTCTAGTCCCAGAAGCGATCTGGATCTCCACTTTTGTATGAAAGGCCTAAAACTGAGGATAGCCTAATGGAAGACAATTTCTTTGGCCTGGTTTCACCACAGGCCTCTGTTCTTTGAGGGACAAGTTGACTTAGCCTTTGGTCTGGTGATTTCCCTGTTGCTGAGGGCTCTGTCTTTCGTGGAAGGATGTCTTCTCTTTCTGTTTTAAGGAATCCCCATGGAAAGACACCTCAGACTGTGGATCTAGACACCATTCATATCAAGGGGTTTGATTGTCTTTGACGTCTTGTTTTCCAAGGTAACATCCAGAAGTTCTGGGCTGTTTTATATAATCTGGATCCAAGCAGACAATGCCATAAAGGTGGCATACTTCAATTCAAGCAAAAGACTAGATTGGTATTCTTGGCAAAACACCAGGCTCTAGCCTTGTCATGTATGAGCATTCCAGGTAAACATCTTGGCAGGCAGACAGCATCTAAAGGCAGTGCCTAAACCTGTAAAACTGATTTCTACCTCTGAAGTTATTCCTGGAGGTGTGTCCCAGGTAGGCAACTTCAGAGGTTGACTACCGGGCCCCTCAAGTCAAACTAAAGGCTAGGCAGATTTGGCTCAGGTGCAATGGTCCTCTGGTAGGGTGCTCCTGTGACTTTCAGTACTTCCTTCCCTCGTTTGTCGCATGTCCGGAATGGAAAGTTTTCCAGGCTGATCCAGGCAGATATGGTACACCAACTTAAAAAGGGGTGACAGACAGTTGCTCCAAGGGATCTACTGAATCAGGATCATTTGTTCCCAAGGAATGTGTTTTGCCATCCAGCTTCAAGCTGCTTTTGGCAGCTTGATAATTGAAGCTCAAATTTTGAGACCGGGCATCGTGGAGTCTAGGAATCCCTTAATGCTAAGTAGGGAGGTCCACTTCTTGTTAAATCTATTGCTGGACATGTGGTGATTGCTTATTTTGGTTTAAGCCTCAGGACTTTCTCCCCAATAGTTTCTTCGCTGGACAAGTCTTCATCTGTAGCCACCTAGCCAGGCCTAGGTCAGCATTCGGCTCTTAATATTGCTGCCCATGTGACTTTGTGGGATCTTAAGTAGTTCACTTGGGGAGGTGACTGTTCAAGACTGGTGACCTTGTCTGGCATGGAACCTTTCACATGTTTAACATAAGACAAGGTTGTTAGAACCCAGTTCTCCATCTTGCTCCAGTTTTTTTCTATCTGTCTGCTCAAACAGGACATCCTTATTCATTCTTATTCCGTCTCTTGGTTGGATGTGGTCATGTTGGAAAGTTTCTCTCAGCCTTTACTTTCCCCTTGCATTTCAAGATGGATCCTGTACTGATGCTCCTGTTTGTTTATAGCTCCATGATGTCAAGTTACCTCAGCAGACCATCAACCAACTCCATATTCTAGGGTTCAGGGTCCATCCTGTCCTGACAAGATGTCCCCTATTAAATCTATAAGTGCATCCTGAGCTTTGGCTGCAGACTACGGTTTCTCAGATCGGCAAGGCTGCCTCCTAAGCTTCTATCCTCACTTTCCCTATGTTCTGCCAGGGGCTTGGGGTGATTATAGCCAGATTAACCCACTTGCTGCAGGAGCATTTGGGTGAGGGGGTATGCTCCGGGGCCTGTCCTGGGGATTTTAATGTTGGTGCGGATGGGGAGGGTATCGTGGATGGTGCTCAATTGTTTTTCTACCAAGCGGACATTTGCCCTTATCTGAAGCCAGCTTCTGGAATTATTGCGGTTGTCATTGCATCAAGAGCCTGTAGGCGTTGTTTGCCTATCCCGTAGTGGGATTGCTTTGTCCGACTTAGGTGAAGTACTCCTTCAATACATCCAGATAAATGATGGCATACTTGCAAACAGTCATTAGCTAGCCAACGTAGCTATAGAAGGCCCCAGCGCACAATCGCCTTGTGGTTCCTAAAGTTAATTCTAAGATCACGCTATATGGCTGGGCTGCAACCACCAAAAGTAATTGCTGTACAATCCTCCAGCAGCATCTGAACATCGTAGGCACCTTATGCAGAGATGTCAGCCAACATGACCAGCAGGGGAGCCAATCTGGTTCTATTATGGCAAATTCTTTCAGCACTACTGATGAGCTTAGTAGTCCTCACTACACCTGTCTTTGGCAGGAAGCCAGTAGCTTACTCGCTATCTTATGATAGAATTGGCTGAAACTTCCCATCCTGATAGCTAGTTATTGATCTATCATACGTATGCTGCCATGGAGGCACCAGGAAAACAGAAAATTGTATCATACTTACCGTAATTTTCTTTTCCTTGTGCCTATCCATGGCAGCATACCAAACCCACCCAGAGTGGGTGTTAACTTTTTATAGCTATGCACTGGTCTTGTGGACGGAAGTAGGCGGGGCTACTATCATATGTATGCTGCCATGGATAGGCACCAGAAAAATGGAAAATTGTATACCTGTGACTTTGGATATTGCTGCGTCCAGTTTGGGGCCGAACAGGTTAACGCCGTCGTAGGGAATCCTACACCAGCTGGACTTAGAGGTTGTGTCTGCCACCCAGGGTTTTAGCCATAGTGCTCTACGTGCGGTCACGGAGGCCAACATTGCCCTTGCTGAGGACCTAATCACGTCCACTGCTGCTTCCGCAACAAATTCCCCCGCCAAGTTGAGCTCCTGCAGGGCGGATAAAATTTTTTCTTGATCTGCCGCTTCCGTCAGTAGCTTCTCTGTATTGGCGGTCCAGCAGGAGATAGCTCTGCCTACTGCTGCCAAAGTGACCGCTGGCCTGCAAGCTCCTCCCGCCGCTGAATATGCCTTTTTGAGGTCAAGGTCTATCTTGCGATCCATTACATCTTTAAATGTCACTGCGTCCTCTATTGGCAGGGTTACGTGGCGTGCTAGCCGCATGAGCGAAGAATCTACCAGCGGGGCCAGGATGAGGGGGTTAACCGTCGGTTCCCTCAGAGGGTAAAGCTTGCTTAGTCTATTGTTCAGCCCTGGCTTCTTATCCGGTTTCTGCCATTCATCTCTTATGAGTTCGTCGAGCTCCTCGATAAACGGGAATGTTTCCGGATCCTTCTTGAGGTTTGGAAAATATTTTCTTAATTTTGGAGGGGATTCCGTCTGTTCCTCCCATCCAATCGCCTCCTTCACTGACCTCGCAAATGGCTCTATTAGCGCAAAGTCAAAGGCAGTGGGTGGTAGTATTTCGTCTTCCTCTGGTGAGTCTTCCTGGTCTTGCTGGGAATAGGAGGTAGAGGCTGAATTGGAAGGTACAACCGGGTCATAGGCTGCTACCTGCATGATCGACTCCTTCACTGATTCCCTTATTATATTCGATGCCTCTCTTGCATCGGATTCCTTATCACGGGTTGCCTCATCTAAACAGGCTTGGCACGCTAATTTGCCCGGTAGGGCTTGAGCTCCACACACCCAGCATGTGTTGGGCGCCGGACGTGTATGCCCTCCCTCATGGTGTGGGTGGGCGGAAGACGAGCTTCTGTGGTGGTGAGAGGATCTTGAACGGCTCCTATGGGAGCGGGAGTGCCTTGAGGGGGAGCGCTCTTTCCTTTTAGAGTGTGATGACCCCGATGACCTGCCAGAACTGCCAGATAGAAAAAAAGGCTTTAGTGACAATGCTCTCTTTTCTCCTCTTCTTACTTACCTAGCCAGGTGCCCCCTTACCTTGTGGTTCGTGGCTGGTCTGCTGAAGCAGCGGCCTCCATAGGAGAGTGTAAAGTGTACCTGAGAGGGGGAGGGGGGGGAAGAAGAAAGGAAAGAAATTTTTTTTTTTTTTTTGGTGTCATTGCAGAGTATGAGCAGCAGGTGCTGGTATAGTAAGAGGAAGTCATTTGGGGCTTACCAGAGACTAGGGCAGTATGATACAATTTAAAAAAATTTCCCCGGAGAGATTGGTTAGAACATCTTTTAGAATTTCCTCATGGTTTGTGTTTCTGTTGGAGAGATTTATCCTCACTTCCTGTCCCACAGGCAGTGTTTACCAGAACAAAAGTAAGAGGAAATCATCCTGGAGAGGACACAGCATAACTAGCAAAATGAAGGTAACTCACTGGCCATTATACGTTGGTAACACACTGGCAAATGTGACACACATGAGCAACAAAGGGGACAATCAAAACAATTCATGGGAAACAATTGGTCAGTGTTGACAGTACTTGGACAACTTCCTTTTCTGCTGGCCAGGCTGTGTTCTCACCAGACTTTACCTGAATGGTTTTACAGTCTATTCATGCTTGTGTATTAAATTGCTACTAATTTATATGCATGGATGGATGTAACTCTAAAGCAATGTAAATAACAGTAGGATGGGCTGCTACTTTAGAGGCTAAAGGAGGGCATAAATGTGAATAGAGTTCATAACAAAGAAGGCAATTTCCCTAATGCCGAGTACACACGATCGGACATTCCGACAACAAAATCATTGATTTTTTTCCGGCGGATGTTGGCTCAAACTTGTCTAGCATACACACAGTCACACAAATGTTGTCCGAAATTCCGAACGTCAAGAACGCGGTGACGTACGATGAGTCGAGAAAAATTAAGTTCAATAGCCAGTGCGGCTTTTCTGCTTGATTCTGAGCATGCGTACGGATTTTGTTGTTGGAAAATTTGAGAACCTGCTCTCAAATTTTTGTTATCGGAAACTCCGACAACAAATGTCCGATGGAGCCTACACACGGTCGGAATTTCTGACAACAAGCTCAAATCGAACATTTGTTGTCAAATTCCGATCGTGTGTACGCGGCATTAGTCTTTCCTAAATGTCCTTATATTCAGAAGAATCTGGGGTTTTACTAACTGTTAGGTCCCTTTTACTAGGGGTGGACTCCAGTTAAATCAGCAGAGGATCTGTCCATTGATCCCCTGCTGATCAGAGCAGAATGGGTGGATGACAGGCCTGTGTCCATTTTGTGTAGAGCAGGCACGGGCAGAGCCCACTCTGCTCTATGGGCGTCCTAGTTTGCATCCGTTTACATCCGACTTCCCTCCATTTCGATTCACCTAAATGGGCAGGTGGATCTGATAAGACCCTTTGTGTGAAAAGGGCCTTACACTACGGCCCCTTCCACACTGAGGTGCCTTTAAACCGCCAGTAAAACACTGAGCGCTTTTGAAGAGCTTTTCAGTCGCTTTTGAAGAGCTTTTCATTCATTTCAATGGAGAGGAATGTTTTTCCACCGCCCTGCCAGCGCACTGCCCCAGTGTGAACGCATTCATTGATTTTAATGGAAATAGGTTTTCGGGAGCTTTTCAGGCACTTTTTTTAGCGTGAAGGCGCCTGAAAAGCGCTTCAGTGTGAAAGGGGTCTACAAATCACTGGAAACATTTTTTATTCAATTTTCAATACTTTCCTATAAAGAAACCAAAAGATTAAATATATGTATTGAGGTAAGCTACCAAAAGCTTTATGTGGGCGGTCCCCTATAAAATGCACAACATTAGGGATGCACCGACACAGAGCGTATTGGTGCTGATACCGAGCATTTTCACAAGTACTCGTGAAAATGCTCCCAATACCGAAATTGATACTTTGTGGTGCAATTTGCATCAATATAAAATGAATGGGTGCAAATTGCATTGCAAAGAATCACATGCGATTTGAACAGGAATTTGGTACGATTCCTGTCCGAATCCCAGGTCATTTCCCCCACCGCTCCTGTGTGCGTGTATAGAAATGGAAAAGCACCATCTAGTGGGCAGTTTATTATTAGAACTCACATTAAGTACAGTTCAAATGCAAAATCTGCATAGGTGTCCCGGTCACGCTGATGGTAGAAAATCACTGCCGTTGGAGGTGCTCACAGGGCTGGAGGAGATGTATAGGGGGTCCACCCCCAAGCTGACATCACTTCTGCCCTATACCCACGGGGTCCTGGAACTTCTCCTCCAGCGGCCGTGACTTTCTATCATCGGCAGGACCGGCACACTTATGCAGATTTTGCATTTGACCAGATATGTATCAATGTGCGTTCTAACATTTATAATAAACTGCCCACTAGATGGCGCTTTTCCCTTTCTATACACATACACAGGAGCGGTGGGGCAAATTGCATGCAATTCGGACAGGAATCCTGCCGCATTCCTGTTAAAATTCCATGTGATTCTTTGCAGTGCGATTTGCATCCATTTATTTTGTATTGACGCAAATTGCACTGCAAAGTATTGTTACTCGTTAGCAGCGAGTACTTGACCTAAAGTATTGTTACTCATCCTCGTTGATATAAAAACGGTATCGGTGCAACCCTACACAACACATTAGGCCAGACTACAATAACAAAAATCTGTTTGGCTCGCAACCAACACATCTTGCACTTAAAAAAATGCTGGTCCTATATAGAGGAAAGTGTGGTTCTGAAGTGGTTAACTCTGTAATAACCTCCTTGCACATCTCAAAAGAGGTGAAAATTCTTGCCACCTGCAACATTAATGCCAAGGAGGGGGTAGGCACATCAATGCTGCCTGAAACCTGAACTCCTGAGCATTGGAAAATGGGGCTGCTAATCTTTGGAACTACATGTCCCATGATGCTCTCCTCTCCTAGTCTCCTTTGATTGGCCCTCAGTTATGGCCAATAGGGAAGGAATGGAGCGGGCAGGAACCTGGGCGGGGAACTGGTGAGAGCCGCCTTCTCTTCTCCCTGACAGCCCGCAGCTCGCCTTTCTCCTTTCACAGCGCCGCCGAGTTCTCTGCTGGACTGAGCAGGGAAAAGAGCCAAAGTAACACTACACTTATGGGGGGGCTTGACAGCGCCTTGATAGTGTCACCCTACTGGTTGGTGGCACCCGGGTGTGGGCTGCCCACACCCCGATAGCCATGCAACTGTGCTATATTTAAGATCCGATCCCTGATTCCAGGGGGGGGGGGGGCACTTGACCCCCCTTGCCCCAACCTGTGGACGCCCATGGTGAGAGTTCTGTGAGCACCAAGCAGGTGTGTGAAGGTACAGGATCACTTATTGTTTGTGGAGTCAAATTTGAAGGACTGTTTACCTATCTACTTTTGTTTGGATGAACGTTTTGGACTTTTTTATTTCAACCACTTTTGCACTCTTGACTTTATATACATTGACATCTCGAATTTTGTCATTATTTAATATTTGGATGTTTTCTTTTCAATATTCACTTGCATTTATATTGATGTTTGGGAAATTGCGTTGATCAAATATATGTATTTAAACAGAGATTAAATTACACACAGGTGGACTCTATTTACTAATCAGGTGACTTCTGAAGGCAATTGGTTCCACTAGATTTTGGTTAGGGGTATCAGAGTAATGGGG
The DNA here is from genome assembly GCA_028564925.1 of Lithobates sylvaticus. NCBI lineage: Eukaryota > Metazoa > Chordata > Amphibia > Anura > Ranidae > Lithobates > Lithobates sylvaticus. The sequence goes on from CM053027.1 coordinate 478,305,105, forward strand.
CTGACTTTTGAGATATTTATTTGTAAAAAAAAAATTGAAAACCATCTATCATTTTCTTTCCACTTCACAATTATGTGCCACTTTGTGTTGGTCTATCACATAAAATCCCAATAAAATACATTTACATTTGTGGTTGTAACATGACAAAATGTTGAAAATTTCAAGGAGTATGAATAGTTTTTCAAGGCACTGTAGTAGTAGTAGTAGGGTTATTTTTGGAGAAAAAAAAAGGATCCTTTAGCTTAGGTTCACATTGGAGCAGGTTAGAAATGGTGGGAATTCAGATGAACTCCCTGATTTCAACCCGGAAATGCAGTCCGACTTTGGGAGGCGATTTGACAGACATCTGTGTGGGTCCCTGCACAGTTGTCTATACAAATCGCCTCCCAAAGTTGCTAAAAGCAGTACAGAAACAACTTTTGGGAATCAGTGCGGCATTGCACCGATTCGGACGGTGCCATTGCCGGCAATAGCCACCGATTTAGCATGCAATTTGACATGTCATGACATGTCGTTTTGCAAGTCGCCGCAGCTGTTGTGTCCGGGTCGCCTGAGGCAGTCGCGCTGTAAGTCGTGCTGCCTCAGTGTGAACCAACACTTACTGAACAAACTGAAGATGGAAGCTAATTGGTTGTCATGCACAGCTGCTCCAGATTCTGTTTTGATAAATACCTGGGTTTTTTAATTTGTTCTGCCGGCTTTTAGGTGGTTTTGGTGGTTGTAAAGCTACTGCCCACCGAAGGTACCACCCCCTGGAGCCATCTCCACTGTCCCTCCCGTGGACCAATACCTAGCATGGCCATTGTTCGTAGGTGGAACAGAGGGAGACCCACAAATGTAGAAGAACACAGAATTGATGTGTATTACACCACTTCTGATATCAACTGTCACTTTCCCTTCCCACTGTGAAGCTAATAGAGCACAATCTGTGGTCAATTAGCTTCTGGGGAATGTAGGGAGACAGGAACTCATTGTTACATTAAGCTATTACGTAAAGGGGTATTGACTCCCTATGTGATATCAATAAAGTTGCTTGCATAATAAAGTAAAAAAAAAAAAAAGTTTAGTAACATATAAAAAAATAAAAAACACAATAAAAAATGTTTAAGGCTTCATTCACATCTATGCAGGTGGGACGAAGCGTGCATGTTTTTGCATGTCACGCTTAGGGAAACCCACTCATTTCAATTCATTATTTTCTCACAAAGGAGGTGCATGACCCTTTTTAAAAATTGTGCCACACCAAAATGCATTGTACTTTGTTACAATGTGTTTTGGTGCCCACGAAGGTATGTGCACTAGCAAGGTGCGTGGGGGTGCCATTAGAAGTTAATGTCACAGCCCCGTGCCTGCACCTTTATGTGCATTGCAGTATCGCACAATTTTGCATGCTTTACTGCAACACACAAATGTGAAGCTATCCTAAAGCCCCCATGTACAAGTTAAAACAGGGCCACAGACCGATACCAGTCCGTGGTCCATTAATGACTGGACTGAACAGCAGGAGGTTAGCGATGACAACAGTCTGTGACAGCGAGCGACTTTTCATACTAACAAGCTGGCAATCACCTTCTTGGTAAATGATAAGATTGGCAGCTCTTGCCCTCCATTTAGATGTGCAGCCCCTCCTGCCCCCTGCCTTGCTGATAGGATGACATTGTCGGCGGGGCGGGATACCCCAGGGAGGACACACAGGTGATAACTGATGACTGCCTCTGTCCTGCTGAAGGTAAGACTGTCCAGGGGAGACAGAGATTTAAAGGGGGCAGTGATGTAAGAGAGGAAAGGGGGATGCGGGGTCATGACTGCAAGGGGCACTGTGATTGGGTAGCTGTGATTGCTAGAGGCACTGTGATATAAAGGAGACTACACTGTAATTGATACAGTGTAGTCCCCTTTATGTCACAGTGCCCCATTACAGTGCAGACCCCTTTACATCACAGTGCCTATTTACAAAGGGGACTGCACTGTAAAGGGGCACTGTGATGTAAATGGGACTGCACTGTAATTTAAAGGGGGGCTGTGATGTGAAGAACTGGGGGCACTGTTGGACTGCTTTAAAAGGGGAACTGTGATGTAAAGGGGGAAAACAATTGTGTTACATGTTACATATCGCCACCATTGTCAGTGAGAGCAATAATTCTAGGGCCATAATTCACGGTCTAAGCTGATGACCTGTAGAAACCTTTAACCCTTTTACTTCCACCAACGTATAAACTATGTTGGTGGCAACAAGCTTGTGTAAATCACAACATGCTTTGTGTAAATCTGACAAACCGTTGGCTAGCAGATGAAAGTGAGCTAGTGACTCTGCAGCTGCCAGATTGCTTCCATTCAGTCCGGTAATGGCTACCCCCTCCCCCTCGCACTGCATTCATTTCACTGGAGGTCTTTCAGACTCATATTGTCTCTTTATTAAAGAGAACCTGTCACCAAAAATGCATCACATTGGGGACTTTCTGTGATGGAAAAAAAAGTTTAGTAAAAAAAAAAAAAAGAAAAAGTTACACCCAAGCACTTAAATCCCATACACACACACACACACACACACACACACACACAAATGTAAAGGCATGAGTTGATTGCGCTACCCGTTACATATCACGGCCATTCCAGAGTCAGAGCAATATTCTAGGCCCATTATTCACGGTTAACGCTAAACTGTTAACCCATACAGGCTTTTATAGCGTTGCCTATGGAAAATATACAGTTCCTGAAGATGCCATAGCAGGCAAAACACATTGAGGTGGTACTACAGACATCATATTAGGTACAAGGATCCCAAATGTTGAGGAGTCTCTAAAGCATGCAAGGTGATATTCACACACGGCACCCAGGACCGTGCTTCCAACACCCAGGGGAGGGGTAGGTACTCTTACCCTAAGATGTGGATACACACGCCACCGGCGGTGGGTCAAACAGGCATGGACGGAAGTCAGAATCTGAAGCCACGGACTCCTATAGTTGGACTGGTGTGAGCATACACCTGCAGCAATCCAATAGGACAGCGATCCAAAAAACAGGAACTCATCCGCAATATTCCTGGTACATGTAGTTCTCCTCCCGTCAAGGAAAAATAAGGATCATAAAAGAAAAAAAAGGAAGGCTTCCACATAGCGCAGATCAAAACAATGTATGATATTTAATGATAAAATAAGCCTGCTAGGCACCATACACTGTGCCAGTTTTACTAGCTCCTGTGATCACATTTTATGTACACATCTTGAGTAATGTCTGTACCTTTTTTTTTTTTTTATCATGGACCCCGTTTTGCCTTCAGAACTGCCTTAATTATTCATGGCATAGATTCAACAAGGTGTTGGAAACATTCCTCAGAGATTTGGTCCATATTGACATGATAGTATCACACAGTTGCTGCAGATTTGTCAGTTTTACATCCATGATGTGAATCTCCTGTTCCACCACATCTCAAGGGTGCTCTATTGGATTGAGATCTGGTGACTGTGGAGGCCATTGGAGTGCAGTGATCTCATTGTCATGTTCAAGAATACAGTGGTGAGATGATTTGAGCTTTGTGACATGGTGCATTATCCTGCTGGAAGGAGCCATCAGAAGATGGCTACACTGTAGTCATAAAGGGATGGACATGGTCAGCAACAATACTCAGGTAGGCTGGGGTGTTTAAACTATGCTCAATTGGTACTAAGGGGCCTAAAGTGTGCCAAGAAAATATCCCTCACACCATTACACCACCAGCCTGAACCATTGATATAAGGCAGGATGGATCCATGCTTTCATGTTGTTTACGCCAATTTCTGACCCTACCATGTGAATGTCACAGCTGAAATTGAGACTCATCAGACTAGGCAATGTTTTTCCAATATTCTATTGTCCAATTTTGGTGAATTGTAGCCTCAGTTTCCTGTTCTTAGCTGACAGTATTGGCACCCGGAGTGGTCTTCTGCTGCTTTAGCCCATCTGCTTCAAGGTTCAATGTGTTGTGCATTCAGAGATTATATTCTGTATACCTTGGTTGTAACTAGTGCTTATTTGAGTTATGCCCCGTACACACGGTCGGAAATTCCGACCACAAAATCCGTCTGATTTTTTCTGACGGATTTTGTCCGACACTGGTGTTGCATACATACGGTCGGACAAAATTGTTGGAAAATCCGATCATTCTCAATGTGGTGACGTTCGTTGCGTACGAAGGAACTATGTAGAGGCTAGTAGCCAATAGCTTTGGTCTTGTAATTTGATCTGAGCATGCATGGCACTTTGTCCGTCGGAATTTGCTACACACGATCGGAAAAAGTCAGATCGGAGTTTGTTGTTGGAAAATTTAAAAGCAGGATCTCAAATTCCGACGGAAAAAGTCAGATGGAGCCCACACACGGTCGGATTTTCCGACCGTGTGTGGAAATAACGACCGTGTGTACGGGGCATTACTGTTGCCTTTGTATCATCTCAAACCAGTCTGCCCATTCTCCTCTGACCTCAAGAAGGCATTTTCCTCCACACAACTGCTGCTCACTAGATATTTTCTCTTTTTTGGACCATTCTCTGTAAAACCTAGGGATGGTTGTGCATGAAAATCCCAGTAGATCAGCAGTTTTTAAATACTCAGAGCAGCAACGTTCAAAGTCACTTAAATTCCCTTTTCTTCCCCTGTCTGATGCTCGGTTTGAACTTCAGGGAAGTTGTCTTCACCATGTCTAGATGCCTAAATGCATTGAGTTGCTGCCATGTGATTGGCTGATTAGTAACCAAGCAATTGAACAGGTGTACCTAATAAAGTGGCCGATGAGTGTATTTTTTTGGGTACTTATCTACCACCTATGAAAGAGGAACCTATGGGACACCAATGAATGTCTGGAAGGCCTGGGGGGGGGGGGGGGGGGGGGGATATACAGGACCTGAGTATTGCAAAACCCATCGCTGTATGAAAAAGCGATGAGTATCGGTCTTATAATATAAGGGTCATCTCCGTGAGTGCACATTTTTTGTCACACTTGGTGGAAGACTTAAGCCCCGTACACACGATCGGACTTTCCAACTGGAAATGTTGGATGTCAGGCTGTTGGCGGAAAATCCGACCGTGTGTACGCTCCATCGGACAATTGTTGTCGGACTTTCCACCAAAAAAATGTTGGCTGGTATGTCTTCAAATTTTCCGCCAACAAATGTGTGTTGTAGGATTTTCCGATCATGTGTACACAAGTCCGTCGGACAAAAGTCCAAAGTACAAACACGCATGCTCGGACGCAAGGATGAGCCAGAAGTGGTCGGTCTTGTAAACTAGCGTTCGTAATGGAGAATTAACATTCATGACGTGGCAAATTATCAAATCTCGAAATGCAGCGCACAATTCTCTTCTTCTTTAATGGGATAATAATGAAGCTGCTTTGCTGGTGATACTGATGGAGTTATTGCAAATGAATTTTCAAAGGCTTTTTTTTTCTAGTGATATCAAGAATAATATTATTATGCTTTTTTTATTTTATTTGGGCAAGTTACCACAACACCATTATCCCAAAGTTTTTAACCACTTGGTGCCGAAAGACGGCTACAGCGCGGGCACTACCTGCTGGAAGGGCGTCCCTGAACGTCCTCCTGTTTACTTCCGCAATGCGTGCTCCTGAGAGCGCGCATCGGGAAAGTTCTGTGCTGGCCATGTCCCTCGGACACAACCAGTCACAGATCGCTGTAAACGGCAAATCACAGCGGCCGTTTACAGCGTGTCCAATAAGAGATGATCTCATATGTAAACATATGAGATCATCTCTCAGCGCCGCTCTCCCTCCTCACACAGAGACAGCGTGTGAGGAAGGAGAGATGAACGGCTGCAGCGGCCGTAAGTTAAAAAAATAAATTAAAAAAGTGCCATCTGTCCCCATTGCCACCTGCCCCCACTGCCATCTGTCCCCAGTGCCCTCTGTCAGTGCCACCTGTCCCCAGTGCCATTTGTCCCCAGTGCCATGTATAAGTGCCATCTGTCATCAGTGCCGCGTGTCATCAGTGCCACATAGTGCCATCTGTCATCAGTGCCATATCAGTGTCACGTGTCATCAGTGCCACATATTAGTGCCATCTGTCATCAGTGCCACGTATCAGTGCCATCTATCATCAGTGCCACCTGTCAGTGTCACGTGCCATCTGTTATCAGTATCACGTGTCATCAATGCCACGTATCAGTGCCATCTGTCATCAGTGTCACGTGTCATCAGTGCCCTGTATTAGTGGCATCTGTCATCAGTGCCACATATTAGTGCCATCTCTCATCAGTGCCACGTATAAGTGCCATCTCTCATCAGTGCCACATATTAGTGCCATCTCTCATCAGTGTCACGTGTCATCAGTGCCCTGTATTAGTGGCATCTGTCATCAGTGCCACGTGTCATTGTCCTGGTGCTCCAGGGCCTTCAAAAGTGTAATAGGTAGTCAACAAGTTAGATGTGTAATTTATGCTCCTAGAACACCTGATGGTGCTCCCTGCATGTTGGGCCTCTCTAAGTGGCCAGGCTGTATAAAAGTCCCACACATGTGGTATTGTAATACTCAGGAGGAGTAGCAGAATTAATTTTGGGGTGTCATTTGTGGTATACACATGCCATGTGAGAGAAATAACCTATTACAATGACAATTTTGTGGGGAGAAAAAAAAATAAAAAAATAATTTTGCAAAGAATTGTGGGAAAAAAATTACAACATCAAAAACCTCTTACTAAATACCTTGGAATGTCTACTTTCAAAAAAGGGGTCATTTGGGGGGTATTTGTACTTTCCTGGCTTGTGCGGGTCACAAGAATTGAGATAGGCCACCAGTACATCAGGTGTGATCAATTTTGGATGATTTGCACCACCTGTAGACTCTCTAACTTTCACAAAGACCAAATAATATCCACTAATTTGGGTTATTTTTACCAAAGATATGTAGCAGTATAAATTGTGGCCAAAATTCATGAAGAAAAATTAATAATTTGCTAAATTTTATCACAGAAACAAAGAAAAATGTGTTTTTTTTCAAAATTTTCGGTCTTTTTTCATTTATAGCGCATAAAAAAAAAAAACCCAGAGGTGATCAAATACCACCAAAAGAAAGCTCTATTTGTGGGAAAAAAAGGACAAAAAATTAATTTGGGTACAGTGTTACATGACTGAGTAATTGTCATTCAAAGCGTGAGAGCACCGAAAGCTGAAAATTGGTCTGGGTAGGAAGGGGGTTTAAGTGCCCAGTAAGCAAGTGGTTAAGATCAAAGATACAACTATGTTGGTGTCCCTTGTTAATTTTACATTGTATTTTTTTAAATGTAACTGCCTACTCCCAAACTGTCATTTGAAGTAAAACACATAGCCAAGTATTATTCTACACAGTTCTTTTATTGTGCATTGAAAAAATAATAATTAGACATGCTATCTGGCAATAGAATTTAAAGTGGTTGTAAACCCTTACAAACCACTTTGACCTACAGGTAAGCCTAGATTAAGGCTTACCTGTAGGTCCAATAAATATCTCCTAAACATACATGGTTTAGGAGATATTTAGAAAAGAAAAAGCATAGCTGTCTACAGCGCATGCACCGTAGACAGCGGCGCGCAGGCGCACTGCGCATGCCGGGTTCATGGCGATATGCTGCTTTCCTGCGCATGCGCGGGAGTGACGTCATCGCCGCTCCAGCGAATGACAGCGCTGGAGCGGCGAGACCCGGAAGTCACTCCGTGATTGATGGCGACGCGGAAGATCGTGGATGAGGACCGCTTCGGGGGCTTCGTTTTCAGGTAAGTCATTCATAATGAGCTAGTATGCTATGCATACTAGCTCATTATGCCTTTGCCTTGCAGGGTGTCTTTTTTTTTTTTAAAGAGGCTTTACTTCCTCTTTAACCAAAAAGTGCATTCTATGCATCCAAAAATATACCAAATCAAATCATTATTCAAACCAAAAAATTGTCAAAGCAATAACTCCAATGCCAATAATAAATAACACGTTATCTCCTCCGATTCCACAACTTGGCTGGTTGATGAACGCCCATTCTGAAACAAACTGAAAAGCTCAAAATGAAAAGCGCTAAATTAAAAACGCGAAAAGAAAAGCGCAAATCAACACTCACCAAACTTCTACTAACACGAAATTAGCAGAAGGAGCCCAAAGGGTGGCACTAAAGAGCTGAAAAACCACGTAGTATGTCTAGCACGTTACTACGTTCGTAATTGTTGGCCAACATTTGTGTGACCGTGTGTATGCAAGACAGGTTTGAGCCAATGCCCTTTGGATAAAATTCCATGGTTTTGTTGGCCAACAATCCGATCGTGTGTACGAGGCATTAGGACTGTATTGAAGTAGAAAGAACGAGGAGGAAACACAAGTGTGGGAATCATTTCTATGGTGTTGGGACACACTACACGTATATCTTGGACTTCTGGTTATGAATTTTAGTGTTTGAGCTCTTTTTATTTGGATACATTTGTGTAACACGCCGTAACTTTACTGTTATTTTTTAGTATCTATTTATTGGTGGCAATCTCCCCCTTTTAAAAAGAACTTTTGTTTTTTACGGAAGATTAGCGTTTGATAAACACGTGCACTAACATCACGTGGCATGAAAAGATGGTAACTAGCACCATTTTATTGAAAAAATTCAATGTCTGTGGTAGTGAAGCAGGTAATCTGTGTGAATGAATGAAGCTTGTGGCGTTCTGCTCCCCATTGTACCCCTCAGGATACACTGAGAGAAATTCATGTCCCCTCCTCGGAATAAAGCCCATTCCTCACAGCTGCAGTAACACAAGCCCGGGGACAGTAAACACCACAGACTGTAAACGGGTGAAATCTCAGCGGAAAGGCGGAAATTCGGCACAAGGGGGACAGGCAACTACAGCCTTTCCCAGCAGGCAGAGCGAGCCGCCGGTGCGCAGGCTGGCCTCAGTCGCCCCCTGTACAGCAGACACGGGCATGTCTCTATTTGCAGGCAAGGGCCCCAGACAGCCAGGCGCTTTATTAAATGCCGGCAGACAGCCAGCGCCAGCCCACGCTGCCCCTTTAAGGCGCGCTCCACGCTCGACCCGAATACGCGCTGCCCACCGACTCGAAACAAAAGATTCCTCGCCTGACGTCATCGGGCCTCGTCGCCGCCCGCTGGCTGGTAAACAGGTGGGGCGTCTGGGGAGAGCCAATCAGCGCTAGCGCCGTCCTCCTGGAGGGGCGGGCGGGGCGCTCCGCGAGCGAGGCGTGGGACGCAGACTTTGCGTTCCACAGGTGAAAGGAGGCCGTGCTGTGCGGCGCGCTCCCGTAGTGCTTGCTCTGTCTGGAAGGCTTGTGGTCGCGCAGTTGAGTGGTCGCCGTGCGCTGGTTACTATGGCGGAGCTGCCGGCCTTTTTCGTCGTCGCTATGAATGTCCTTCTGCTCAACGGCCCCGGTCTGACGAACGGTAAGCGGAACAATAGTGTGTGGGTACGGGGGGAGCGAAGAGTGGAGTCCATGGGGAGGAGGAGGGAGGTTACCTATACACAGTGTATACATGGTGGAGGGGAGCACTGGGCTCTGTGTGGAGGGGGAGGGGAGCACTCCAACCTGTGTTTAGGGAAGTGCTGTGTACAGGAGACATTGCTGACATCACACTGCACTCCCTCACCTGGACAGCTCACCTCTCTGAATTCTAATGAAGACATCATTGTACTCCTAGCTCACCCCACCTGTGGGCCTCACCCTCTGTGTCTCTCTACAGGAGATCACAACACTTGGCATAAGATGAAATCCCATGTTGTTTTTTATTGTCCCATCTACATCTTATTAGATTCTCCTTCACTTCCTGTCCTATAGACACAACAGGAAGTGACAGGGAATCCCCTCTGAAAGCAATATTAAACCCAAGCCAAAAATGTATTACAAATCTTTAGATGTGGTGGTGGCATCAGTTTTTTTTTTTTTTTTTTTTTATTTAAGATCCCCCCCCCTTTGTTTTCACCTGGTGATCTGGCTAGTAACACCCCTCCTGTATTAGGACACTTTCACACATTGCTAACAGTTTGAAGAGAAGCGTTTCTGGACGTAATTACTTTACGTTAGGCGCATTTGCATGTATTTGTGGGTATTTACTGACCAACAATGCAAACATATATATATTTTTTTTTTTATTGATCTATATGCAGCTGTTGTTTACGCACCTGTGTGCACAGGCTCAATGAAAACAATGGGCTGCATTTTAGATTGTAAAAACAATGCTGTATGCCTGAAAACTGAGCTTTTTCAGGCAGCGGTGTGCAAGAGTACACACGATCTGAGAATCGGAAGTAGAATTTCGTACAGCGAACGATCTGATGATTGTTAGTATGGTGCTTTTGACAGCAGATTCTCTCTCTCTCTCTCTCTCTCTCTCTCTCTCTCTATATATATATATATCTATATATATATATATATATATATATATATATATATATATATATATATACACACACACACACACACACACACACACACACACACACACACACACACACACACAATTTTTTTTTTTTTTTTTTTTTAATACGACAAAGGTTGGATGTGCAGACTATAACATTTTTGTCGGATGTAAACATGACTTCCGATTTTCGTTTACTGCAGTTTTCGTCTTAAATTCATAAGAGCAAGCCTATGCATGCTCAGTAATGAAAGAATACATACAAACCTATTCAACATATGATGTCACTTCTGGCCTTGTATTCTGTTGTACGAAAATTTTCATATTCTGAGTAACCTCTTCACTTTCCACATGAGACACTGCTGGTAAACGGACGTTCAGAGGCAGTTGGATGCTTTTTTTTGAACTTATCCAATGTTATCTTATGTGTACACAGGTTCGTTTTAATGTTTTTAGGCAGTTAAGTTTATAGGCTTTTCTTTGAACTCAAAAAAATAAGTTAAAACGCCAAACGCAGTAACTCGCGTTTAGCAGTGTTTCGTTTACATGCGTTTTTTCATTTTTGCCTACTTTGAAAAAACACTTTTGAAAAAACACTAAATGCGGCAAATCGGACCTTTTAAAGATGGGTTACTTATCTGTCAAGTTAAATCGTTCAGGAGAGAGATTGTAAAAACATCCCGTGTACGTGAAGTGTAAGGAGCAGTTGTGCACTTTTTCAGTAGCCCCTGAAAACTCTCCTCTGTTATCTGTACATATACATTCAGTCCTTTTATAGTAGTTAAGAGGCAGTTGAGTTTACTGGCTTTTTTTTGAAAGCAGAAAAATTGCATTCAGGACTGTAGTTTACTGGCATTTCAAATGCTTGTACCGTGGTGAACTGCATTTATAAGCGTTTTTAAAGGTGAAAATTTCCGATAATTTTTGAAACATAAAAATGTTGAAAAAAAAAAAAAAAAACCACAAATTTCACCACATTCTGTTACCTGCATCAATGGATGAGTCCAGTAGCAACAAACTTTGGTCCTTTTAAATGACATTTTCTGTCTTGGGAGCTTCAGCAACATCAGGAGCATTTCCTCACACATGCTCATGATGGGATCCATAGTTGGAACACAAAATATAAGACCGTTATCTACAAGCACACTGCTCTGTCTGCTGCTCTCTTTTCTCACAGAATGGCTGAAATAGTTAATAATTTACATTTTTTTTCATGCATTGTGGGCATTTGGGAGGGTCTCCAGAGGTAATCTTAAAAAATGCTTCTAACCTCAAACGCTCATAACCGCTGCCAAACCTGCATAAACTCAGTATTTAAAAGGTGTAAAACTGATGTTTTTCACAGTTGATTTCCAGCTGTCAAGTTTTCAGCATTCACAAAAGGCTTTCAACTGTCCTGTGTATGTGAGCCCTAGGCTTCATCTACAGTAGCCAACTTTGGCAGCTCCCAAAGCTCAACTCCATCAAAGCCTATGGGGTAGATTTACCAAAACTGGTGCACTGGAATCTGGTGCACCTGTGCATAGTACCCAATCAGCTTCTAACCACAGCTTGTTCAATTAAGCTTTGGCACTAAAACCTGGAAGCTGATTGGTTTCTATTTCAGAGTTGCACCAGATTTTGCACGCTCCAGCTTTACTAAATAACCCCCTGTGTGTCCATGTACACATAGGCTTTTCGCAGAATTGAGGACATAGGTGCTAAACCTATGGCCCTCCAGCTGTTGCAGAACTAAAAGTCCCATGATGTACAAAAAGTTTTGGGCTCCATTGTTAGATGTTTCTGGACTTGCTTTGTCAGATCTGATCATGGACAGGTTACTTGGGCTCGATGTTGGTTGAAAATTACTAATATTGTCACAAATTACTTTTATGCATGTTTTAGACTCCTGAATTTATTGTCTGTCAGGGGTCTCTAAACAAAGGGCCAGTTTACTGTCCTTCAGGCTTTGGGAGTGCAGGACTTGACTAGTCATCAGGAGTAGAAAATGTCCCAGCATCATTTGTAGTAAACAGTGCCTCATCTTTGGTAGGACTTGTGCCCCATTATTGGTATCAATGGGAGGAATAGTGTCCCGTCATTGGTGTGAATTGTGCCCCCTCGTAGGTGTCATTGGTGGAATTGTGCACCATTATTGGAATGAAGTGGCTTTGTTATGGGTTGTGTTTTATAAAACTTTGTCCCATGATGCATTGCAAGGTTGACAGTACCAAGCACGACTCCCAAAGGCACGATGGGACTTGTAGTTTCACATCAACCGGAAGGCCACAGGTTGAGCACCCATGGTTTAGGAGCTGTCGAGTTTAGGTGAGCTTCAACCTCCCTCTCCTGATTGCAGAAGAATTGTGTTCAGGATAGGAACATTTTGACCGCTGGCCACGGGAAACGCAAATTTGATACAAATTCAATTAATTGTGTAGGTTTGTCTTCATATTACATAATTTTGGTAACGCTCATACACACCACTGATCTGATGGTAAAAACTCCTTTTTAGAACTGCTAAATGGGTTGGATGAAAAAATGATTGGGTATTTCAGTTCGTTCCTAATGCTACATAGTTTTGGTAAAGCCAAAGTTGCTTGTACAAAGATTGTACAGTTAAATTTATAAAAAGCATGATGCCCTTTAGTCTAAAGAAGATAGTGCAATCAGATTGTATAGTTATATGATGAATAGCTATGTGGTGTAAAGATGGCCGTAGATGGATAGAATCTTGGCTAGTTCAGCAGGGTCCGGCAGAGATTCAATTCACGTATGGGCAGGCTGGTTGTATTGAAGTCCATCGATTAACCTCAGTATAACCAGCCTATCGGATTTTTTGCATGCAATAACTGCCGGTGGCTTTAGCCACTAGCAGCAGTCATTGTGTTCTGTCAGAAAGATTCCCCAATGTCAGAACACCATAGCACTGTGGGAGGGATTCCCCCCATCAATACATACTGTATTTCTTTCCTGCAACCTGTGGTTGCATAAAAGAAAATCCAAATAATTTGTGGCTTTCCTAAAAGCCCACCTGATTGGATACAAATTAATTGGGTAGTTCAGGTGGGTCCCCATATTTTATAGTATTAAAGCGGTTCTGCACTCTGCACACTTTTTTTTTTTTTTGGGCTATATGCCAAGGCCATATAGCTCAATTGGGGGACTTACCTGTTCCATGTTCCATCTCGATCGCCGCCGGTTTTCATCTTCATCTTCTTCTTGTCTTCTTCTTGTCTGCTGGGGTCCATCTTGCCTGTGGGCATGTGAAACCCCACAGGCACTGTTGATGGCCCAGCATGCACCGCCGTTACTCGCGCGTGCGCAGTAACGGCACATCTGCCTACATCTCACGAGATTTCGGAAGATGTGGCCGAAATCTCGGGAGATTTCGGAAGATGTGGCCGAAATCTCGCGAGATTTCGGAAGATGCCCGCACTGACTCCTGGGATCAATGACACCAGATCCCAGGAGACAGTGCGGCGTGACGACGATCGACGCAGAGACCCCGCCCGCCGCCGCAGAGAGAGAAGACCGGAAGTCTTCAATTACAAGGTAAGTAAAAAAAAAAAAAAAAAAAAAAAACATTTCATTTAGTACTCTTTGCCTGATTTGGAAGGCAAAGAGATTTACTAAATGAAATGGGTGCCGAACCGCTTTAATAAAGCTCAACAAACATTACAATCTGGTATAAGCTTTTACAACAACGAACATCTATGTAGTACACGCATCTGCCTGACTGGATATTTTAGGTCGGTCCTAATATTGCATAGTTTTGGTAAATCTAAAGTTGCTTGTACAGGGGGTCCCCGACTTACGAACACTCGACCTACGAACAACCCCTACTTACGAACGGGGTGCTGCGGGGACCCTCCGCCATTTTTCGGTCATTTTCTGCGTCTTTCGGCCGTTCTGCGCATGCGCGGCCATACGGAGCTTCGGAAAATGCCGGAAATGTCCGTAATTTGCCGCGCATGCGCAGAACGGCAATAGACGGAACATCGGAAATGTCCGGAAATCTCCGTATTTGTCGGTCTGCGCATGCGCGCCGACTTACGAACATTTCCGACTTCCGTACAGGCGGCCAGTCCCTAACGAGTTCGTAACTCGGGGTCCCCCTGTACAGAGATTTTACAGTCAAATTTGTAACCTTTATGGTGACCCTAAGGCCAGCCATACACAGTTCTAATTTTGTCCGGTTCAGCAGGAGCCAGTCGTGATTCAAACCAATAATGGGCAGGATGAATGTACCAAGTTGATTGATTTAACTTGGATACAACCAGCCTGCTGGATTCTCTTTCTATAATCACTGTCTTCTCAGACAATTTCTCGGCTTGTTGATAAGAGAATAGTGCAAATTTATTTCAAATAAATTTGCACAGTGTATGGCCTGCCTAACTCTGAGCCTGGGGTGACACTTTTGCTATGTGGGAACCAGCACAATTCCAGTGCGGGTTCCTGCATTGCATCTCCCTCGCAGGCAGTTCACACTGCCCTCTGCGGGACTCAATACAAAGTTAATGACAACCCCAGATCGGTTCACAGATTGCAGTGCGAACTGTGGATTCGGTGAACACCCATGTGATCCGATTCCAGTGCAAGGGGGAAAAGTCCTTGCACCTTTTTTGTGATTCCAATGCGAGTTCAGCCGTACAAACTGTATGGCTGAACTCGCATTGCACAGACATTGCATGTGATCTGCACAGCAAGTGCGAATCGCATGCAATGTCTGTGTTCGCATATGTGTGAACCCAGGCTAAAGGAGATTATACAATCCTAGTATAGTGTATGACCAAGAGCTGTGTAGTTTAAGGACCCACCTGACTGGATACAAATTGATTGGCTAGGTATATAGTTTTGGTAAACCTAAAGCTGTTTGGTCAGATAGTGATGTGTATGGTGGCCACATGTTCTTCAGTTTTATTATCTGATTGATTTGTGATATGGCCATTGGGACTAAATTGACAAATAATTAAATAGCCATATCTCCTGATTGATTTAGATGCTTTGTTCATGAATTCAATTGTTTTGATCAATCAAATTGAGTTGCATGGTAAAAGTAGAGATGCGGTGGATAACTTGCAATCATATCTTCCACCTATCGATTGAAATCCACTTCCCCGTTTGTGTCGCACCTATTGACTATAGATCGATTATTCAGTTTGTGAGGGATTGATCAGACACCATTAGGACTCAGGCATATGGATGTATTTCCCTGTACAGCATGAAAACCAAAAGTATTTTAGCAGCCAGACATCAGAAATGGTGCAAACTAGGGTTGTACCCATACTAGTATAGGTGCCGATACCGAGTATTTGCACAAGTATCGGTACTCGTGCAAATGCACCAATACCTGAAACCGATACTTTCAGACTCGGCTCTTTGAGCCATCAGTGGGTCTCCCAGTATTAAAGAAGTCCGGTAATTGGAGCTGTCAAGAAAAAAGCAGCTGGCTATGTTAACAACATTGCTCAGTCCTGAAACACTAAAATAAAAAAAATTGTTTCTTTTTGTATATTTCTGTTTCTTCATCTGCAGATCAAAGGGATGAACAAATGTTGCTCTGGTTAACCCCTTAATAATCCTTAATTTACTTTAATCAGCCTTAATTAATTCCCTTTTCGCCTCCATTTAATTATTATTTTCCTGCTTTTTTTTTTTTTTTCTTTTGGTTACATCTATTTTATAAACGCTAAACCGTTTTTTTTTTTTTGTTTGCTTTGTTAGTGAATATTTTTACACATGTGTAGCGCTACCCCCAGTTAAGAGAGCCGCTGGTTTGTTTTGGGTCCCTGAGTACAGCTCCACCAACCCCCGGCAATTTGCTCCTACCCGCTCTGGCACAGTTAGTGAAGGGGTATGTATCTATGCACATAAATATATCACTTATACTCTAAATGTAATGGGTATGAACTCACAAGCAGACTGCTGAAATAAGAATAACTGGCTTTACTTTGGCAGTAAGGAAAAGGAATAGTAACATGCATTTAAACATTTGACTTACAATACTTTAGCAGGTCCCTGCAATATGCACTTTAACATGTACACATAAGTAACAAACTAGCAATGGGGAAACGGAGCTCCAAGTGTGGCGACCGTCTGCTATGCACCCCTGAGGTGCAATAAATCTATCTGCGCCTACCTAACGGACCAGGCCTGATCCCTAGCAATAGAGCTCAGTCCTTGTACAAGTACAGTGTTCTTCACCGGCAATAAATCTGTAGAGGTGGTGCACATGTAGCTTTAAATGGTGTCTTTGTAATCCACAGAAAGTAACATTTGCTGCTCTGAGGTAAATTGCGCCTAGGCAGTTCAATAGGCATAAACGTGTGTCTAGCAATGCAGGATGAGCCTTCCGGCTCTCTCACCAATCCTGGGGGTACCGTCCTCCGCTCCGGTCCCTCTAATGGCGGCGTCTGGCCTCCTCGTCACAGCCCCTGCGCTCCGGTCCTCAGCTCCGACCGACCGTCTGTAGGGAAGAGTCTCCGCTCCGCTGCTGCTGACTCTGAGGGATGAGAGTCTCTCTCCACCTGCTGCAAGGCCCAGGCTTCAGGCCTTCAGCAGTCCCGGTCCGCACAGGTGTCTCCTCAGGAACAAGTCTCCGCGTCCCAAGCTCAGTCATCAGAGGGAGACCAGTCAGGTGAGGCCTCAGAAGAGGAAGTGTCAGAAGAGGAAGAGGCGGTGTCTCCTCTTCCTTTTTATAACCTCCCCCAGCAGCCTCTCGGGCGGAAACAAGCAGCCCGGGAGCCTGGGGGATTATGGGGAATGTAGTCTTTCCCCCTAAAAGGGGTACGACCCCGCTACACATGTATATTAACATATACATTTCACATTGAAAAAGCGCTAAATAATAAAAAAAAAAAAATCTATTTAATTTGTAAATAACTTTTCTATGCTTTGTACCATTGTTGACAGCTGAAGTTAAAACGGTTGCGGTAATTGGTATCGGCGAGAACTAAAAAAAAGTATTGGTACTTGTACTCATTGTAAAAAAAAAAAAAAAAAAAAAAAAATGGTATCGGTGCATCCCTAGAGCATACAGCCGTCCTGTCATAATTGGCAGGCTGAGATACGCGGAGGCTGTACTCGTATCTGAGGGGTAACCATGTACAGGGACGTATACCCCAAACGCAGAAATTCCACATCTGCGGCATACGGCCTGTTACACGAATACTGCTTGGATATGTATTCTGCCACTGCTTATTTCAGCCTGTCATTGATCTTGACAGGCAGTGAGCGATGGGCGTCACCTGTGAAAACCTGTCCAGTTTTAATGCTGTATGGACTATACCTTTCATTGTGTAGAAGCCCTTGTCATCAGAAGTGTCCCCAACTTAAAATATTTGATTTCTCTCAGTTTGTCACAGATTTACATGTCACCAGAACAAATCTCCTGAACATGGACAGCAGTAAGAAGCTGGCAGGGGTTCTGACCAATTCCCACTCTAAAACTAAAAAAAATTGTTTAATTTAGTAACATTATAGTGTTTGAAATTAGCAGCTACATTGAAGGATGCCTGCCTTTCCCACAGGAGATTGGATGACCTGCGGTTCAGTTTACTTGATTGTGTGGGCTGACCCTGAATACGGTACCTGTTGAAAATTTGCATTTATAGGTTAGCAAGCCACAGTGTTGTTTTCTAGGAGTTATGTGCCTGGGGAGGGATGAACAATGGTACAAATACATCAGTGCGTGATCCTCTATGTATTTATAGTGATTGGTGTGCTTGTAGAAGGATGGATTGTACATACCGGTACTATTCATTGTTGTACTGAAGACAAGCAAGGGAGAGGAATGTATGGTGGTGTGAATGAGGGCAGATTGTTCTGCTGGGAGAGGAGTGTCATCTGTGAAACCAGTCAGTGGTAAATTGTGGAAGGGTGCTCAAAACTGATCCTACAGTGGAGGATACCATCTGATCCTTTTTTTTTTTTTTTTTTCTTTATTTCCACTAACCGTTACATTTTCAGGGGGACTACCACCTTCTTCTAAGTCAGGGATCCTCAAACTACGGCCCTCCAGCTGTTGCCGAACTATGCATCCCATGAGGCATTGTAAAACGGACATTCACTGACATGACTAGGCATGATGGGTATTGTAGTTTCTGAACTGGAGGCCATAGTTTGAAGACCCATGTTCTAAGTAGTACTGTACACACAGCTTTAGTTGTATCCATACAGCTTGGACCTTAGAGGAAGTTTAGAAATGTATTATTAGTGCAAATAAAACAAGTATCTGAGACAAGACTCAACTACGTTGGTTCAAGTGGAACAATAATGGCTACAGTCATTAAAGCTTTATTATTATTATTATTATTATTATTATACAGGATTTATATAGACCCTAGAGATGCATTTTGTGCAAAGTTCTGCTTGGACAGAGCCAACTCTGTAGAACTGGTCCCAATCTCTCAGGATGAAAACCCTATAGGAGTCTATATAAAATAAAAAAAAATCACATAGCCGTTCATTCAATGAATCCTATATGCACATTTGTTATGGGCAAAAAAACAAATGATGTGTAGGCTTTTTTTATAAATTGCAGTAGTAATATACTTCATCATGGCCTCTAGACACTGTTGAGGAACATTGGAACTACATGCATCTTAGTAATGAGATATGTATGTAATAGTTCTAAAGAACGTTGGAGTATTAGCAAATGTGACCAATAGTTGCATCCAATTGCTGATTACTTTTAGCGTTCTCTAAAATTGTTAGATTTTATTAGACATATTTCCTACGCTCTTCAGTGCCATCTAGTGGCCATAATTGGGTCTTTTACTACTGCAAAAAATAAAAGAACTTCTTTTCAGAGGAGAAGCTAGCCTAAACCAATTTTATTTTGGCCAATTTGCACAGATTATTACATACAGATGCATTTTTCTTTTTCTATAAATAGACCACTATATAAAGAAAAGTGTGTGTGTTGGTGTCGGCAAGGATAAGTCTGCATCGTACCATGTAAATTGTCATGTTTTGATGCTTGGAGCACGCAAATTATCACCTTGAATTTATATTTGTATTGATTTTGTATCCTGCCGCTTAGTCTTTATCCGTTTTCATATAACTTAATTACCATTGTTATAAGCAAAACATATGTAGGCCTAAACCAGTTTTACAAAGTTATGTATTTCTGCGTCTATATTTGCATGCATGTGTAATTATGTATTTCTTATTGCCAGTTTGTTTTTCTTGTTCAGCAAGTTTTATTGAATATCAAGGATACGTTTCAAATTTATATTGTTTCTGTACATACAGTGCCTTGCAAAAGTATTCACCCCCTTGGCTTTTTACCTATTTTGTTACATTACAGCCTTTAGTTCAATGTTTTTTTTAATCTGAATTATATGTGATGGATCAGAACACAATAGTCTAAGTTGGTGAAGTAAAATTAGAAAAATGTATACATAAAACTATTCAGAAATAAAACAAATTGGCATGTGCGTATGTATTCACCCCCTTTGTTATGAAGCTCATAAAAAGCCCTGGTGCAACCAATTACCTTCAGAAGTCACATAATTAGTGAAATGATGTCCACCTGTGTGCAATCTAAGTGTCACATGATCTGTCATTACATATGCATACCTTTTTTGAAAGGCCCCAGAGGCTGCAACACCTAAGCAAGAGGCACCACTACTATACCACCAAACACTGCCATGAAGACCAAGGAACTCTTCAAACAAGTAATGGACAATGTTGAAGTACAAGTCAGGGTTAGGTTATTAAAAAAAAAAAAAAAAAAAAAAATCCAAATCTTTGATCTCTAGGAGCACCATCAAATCTATCATAACCAAATAGAGCGCACATGGCACAACAGCAAACCTGCCAAGAGACGGCCGCACACCAAAACTCATGGACTGGGCAAGGAGGGCATTTAATCGGCGAGGCAGCACAGAGACCTAAGGTAACCCTGGAGGAGCTGCAGAGTTCCACAGCAGAGACTGGAGTATCTACATAGGATGCCAATAAGCCGTACGCTCCATAGAGTTAGGCTTTATGGCAAAGTGGCCAGAAGAAAGCCATTACTTTCAGCAAAAAATGGCACGTTTTTGAGTTTGCGAAAAGGCATGTGGGAGACTCACAAATTGTATGGAGGAAAGTGCTCTGGTCTGACGAGACTAAAATTTAACTTTTTGGCCATTTGGCGCAAACCCAACACATCACCCAAAGAACACCATCTCCGCAGTGAGACAATGGTGGTGATTTTAAGCAGTTGGGACACTGGTCAGAGTTGAGGGAAAGATGGATGGTGTTAAATACAGGGATATTCTTGAGCAAAACCTGTACCACTCTGTGATTTGAGGCTAGGACGGAGGTTCAGCAGCACAATGACCCCAAACACACTGCTAAAGCAACACCTGAGTGGTTTAAGGGGAAACGTAAATGTGTTGGAATGGCCTAGTCAAAGCCCAGACCTCAATCCAATAGAAAATCTGTTATCAGACTTAAAGATGGCTGTTCACAAGTGCAAACCATCCAACTTGAAGGAGCTGGAGCAGTTTTGCAAGGAGGAATGGGCAAAAATACCAGTGTTAAGATGTGGCAAGCTCATAGAGACTTCTCCAAAGCGACTTGGAGCTGTGATAGCCGCAAAAGGTGATTACAAAGTATTGACTTTAGAGGGTTACTATGCAAGTCTGCAATGCAAATCTGTTTCTCCTGGAGTACTTTGGTGTTTTAAGGCTGGCAACTATCACATCGTTCAATGGATTTTGAATAGGTTATATATAGTGTTACTTGTGGTGTAAACTCCACTCAGACAGGGCAGGGCAATTTCTCACATGATCTGGTAGAAGGTTCTGTCCTTGTAGTTTACTTATTTTGTTATGTATTTGTCATTAGATATTTAGAATATAGTTTTATATTAGAAACTCGTACTTCATATGTTGTAGAATGGTTGTTCAGAGTCCAGGTTACAAGAAACACTTGAATCCATTCAGTATTTTATTGGGCATTTAGACAGAATCTGTCTGCAATCTGTATCCCTGCTCTTAAAAATCAAATAGTCTTTTGCCTGTGCTGCTATTAAATTGCACACATGGGCCAACCATGAGATCAGGCTGCCCTGAGCAACCTGAGACTTAATTTTGATGATGGATCCCAGCTAAAGGATAGACTAGACAGACACAATTTCACAGCTGTCATATGAGGCTTTTAAGATATCACAGTTTCATTTTTTCTCTATTTGGATCATGTGTGGTCTTTCTGTCTACTTGCGAACAATCGTAATTTCTTGTTTCTATCCTATCTAAGGTGATTGTACAGAAAATCAGTATGCTTACTCAGAGTGGTTTTCTAGTTCATATAGGGAAGTAATTGTACTTTACTAACTTTTATCATCTCCTGAAATATTAATTTAGTGTTGGGGATTATGCATTGTGAAATGTCATTAAATAAACATACTTGTAGATTTGTTAAAATATGTTCTGCCAAGATATTTAGGAGTATGACTTGGAATAAGCTCCTTCCAAAGCTAGCCATGAATGTTTTTTACTTCTATGAAAAGCTTGCATTCCTGTACTATCATACCAATTAAGTTAGAAAGCAAATGACTGTTGCATGCATTTGTGTTGAATTTAGAGTTGGTCAGTTGCCATTGCACTTGAATGTCCAGCTAGGGGCTATGAACTCAAGCAGTGTGTATCCATTGACTGTAATGTAGTAATATTTAAAAGCTATGTGCTGTCTGTAATTTTTTTGGCTACTTGAATTCTGGAATTTCTTAGTCTTGATTTATTTATAACAAACATGCCTATACTTACCTGCTCTGTCCAATGGTTTTGCATAGAGCAGCCTTGATCCTCTTCTTCTGGGGTCCCCCGCCGACGCTCTAGGCCCCTCTTTATCGGGTGCCCCCACGGAAGCCACTTTCCATGGGGGCACCCATGCAGGCTCGCTCACGAGTCCACCCTCGTTCCCGTGTCACAGCTTTTTATTGACAGCAGGGGGAGCCAGTGGCTCCTGCTATCAATCTGTTCACTGAGAGCGACATCGGCTGGAGCTGCTGATCTTGTACACATCGCTGGATCGAATCGGGCTCAGGTAACATAAAGGTGGGTCTGGGGGGGAGCTGCAGCACAGATTTTTCACCTTAATGCGTTAAGGTTAAAAAAATATTAAGGCTTTACAACCACTTTAAGCTGTGTAAATAGTACTTTGGCCCGATTTTTAATATTGTTAGTCATCCATTGTGTAAGAATGCACATACAGGCAGTCCCCGAGATACGAACGAATCTGAGTTACGAACAGAGGTGGTGTGACGTCACTGCCGGCCATTTGTGCTCCATGCTGGTCCCGGATACAGCTGAGCAGCCATCTTGCAGCACTAGACTTATCCCCACACTGCAGTATTGCATGGCCACAAGAACCCCAAATAACACAACTGCATGCCCAGAAGCACCTGGAACATCCCACATCATTGCACATGCTGGAGTTAAACTTAAAAATGTACTGTTCCGAGTTACAAATTCGACTTGAGAACAAACCTACAGTCCTCATCTTGTTCGTAAGCCAGGGACCAACTGTACTTCCGTTTTGATTTTTATGGATGGACCGTTTTAACCAAATCAGGATATTTTGGTTCTCTATACCATACTGAATATAACTCTCACATTTGATCTAGTGTAAAAACTATTGTGCCAATGTTGACTCCCATGCCTCGTGGTGCCTTTTTTTCTACACATTTTAGAGTGCATGTTTAAAAATGCCAGGGTTATCGGAATTGGTGTAAGTCAAGCCAAAATTTCCTTTTTTCTTTTTTCTCTTTTTTTTTTTTTTTCTTTTTTTTTACACTTTTTCCATTGCGTTTTGTATAGTTCAAACACTTGTCAGACTTTTATTGTCTTCTATGTCTCCAGTCTCTGGTGAGATTCATTGCACTATTTGACCTTGTGAGCATAGTCTCTCGATTTTTGGCAATCAAACTAAAATTGTTACTGGAACAAGAGGTGAAAGGAGACCTTTCAGTAGGGGACACCTGTCTGAGTGAAATTCTCCTCACTTTGGAGTCTTCCCTTCTTACTTTGAAACAGACAAAAAGGATGAGTGGAGTGTAATGCCAGACTCCATCTTCAGCCTCCTCGCAGTCCAGAACTACAAACAGTCAGCCGCAATGCCTGATGGTAGTTGTAGTTCATGCATTTCCAGGAAACTATGAATGACGCAACTGTGTGGGCGAAGCCCTGCACGGCCACATCATTTTTGTATAGGGACAGCGGGTGCGGGGAGAAGATATATTAAAAGTCAGCAGCTAGAGTATTTTTTCTGAAGGTTGACGTGGGCCCAGCTGCAACTTCTTCCAAGTTTGTGATCGCTAATGTGTATTCACTTGCGTGAGCATTTCATGCCTGCGCAGTAATCACAAACATCTTCCAGATTGTTGCAATCTAAGAATAAGGGCTCTTTCACACGGATGGTCCGTATGTTCGTTTTTCATCCTTCCGTTTTCGGATGAAAAACCGACATACATGCATCCCTATGGGATAGCGGGTGTCAGCGGATGAGCATCCGCTGACACCCGATATCGTCCGTGTCCACTATGGTCCGATTCTGCAGATGGAGGAAACCCCTATTTTTCCATCCGTCTGCGGATCGGATGATGACGGCCTCTATGGTCCGTTGTCACCCGATCTCCCATAGGAGAGAGTGCAGAGACGGACCTGTCATCTTCCTGCTCAGCGGAGATCGCTCCGGCGATCCCCCGCTGAGCAAGCGGCTATCCACGGGGTGGATCAGCACTGATCCGCCCTGTGTGAAAGAGCCCTTAATCTCGAAAGGCAAATGTTATATAATGGGTGGGCAGCATGTGCAGCCTATTATAACTGTGCACAGGTCAGTCGGGCCCACAGGTGAAGATGTGGCCCCAGATACTTGCAAAATATTTTTTATGGTTCATTCACATGGATGCAGAGGCTCATACAGCATGAAGAGCCACTTGTTTTATATGTCTGCAGTTGCATGCAGGCAGCCTGAGTTTGTCAGTAGAGACATAGCGGTTGTATGAACTCGCCTGCACATCCAAGTTTGACATGCAGTGTTCAGGGCTGTAGAGTTGTCCCTGCATGCTCGTCAAACTCAAATGTGCGGGTGAGTCTATACAGCTGTTGCGTCATCTCCATTAATCAACACAAGCTGCCTGCACACAGCTCCATGTTGCTCCAGACACATAAATGGCTCTGCACACATGTGAATGAGCCCTTAATCCCAATCCATATAATACCATTTAGTACACATGAACCAAAAAGCAACAACTGTTTTGGGTGTCCTTGCCCTTTCATGGGTCCATCTGAATTTTCACATTGCGGTGTGGAATGTTCCATGCTGATCCCTTCAGGCTGTTTTGTAATGAACACATCTGCTGAATGAAGCTGTGGGGGAGCTTCTATGGAAGGTGGGCTTAAATTGAACCTGTTACTTTACTCTGCATGGGTAGAGCAGATTCGCTTTTAAAGCGGACCATGAGTAACTTTAAAACTCTACATGAATAAATTCCTGATGTGCCGCAATATAAAAAAAAATTGTTATGTAATTATGTCAGGCCTAAAATTATGTTTTAAGCATGTGTGCAAGGAAAAAAAAATGTCTCTGGCATTATCAGCTTTTAGTGAGGTTTAAATAGTTTGGTCCAAGTGGATAGAGATGAGTTTGGAGGATACTCAAGCTCATCTCTGATTTATACTGAAATCATTGAAACGGCGTGACAGTGGGATAAGCGTAACGAGCATTTCAACAATGGTGGCCTCCATGTTTTTCCTCCTACAGGTTTCCTTTTATTTTATAATACAAGCAGTGCTGAGATGCCTTTTTTCTCCACGCTCTCTCCAATGACGTTCAGTCTTGATTTCTACAAAATTATTCTACAAGATTTATGTAGAAAGAAACATTTTGGTATATGTCCCCACAGGTTTTGGTTAAGTCAGAAACTATACTAAATAAAGTTGGAAAGTGATTTTTTTTCCCCACCAATACAGTTTAGTGTTCTTTCTGTAAAAATGTGAAAGCATCTTTTCAAGCAAAGCAGTCGTTTTCATTCATTGCTGTCGGTTTCCTATTTATTTGTATGTTCAGCTCACCTGAAGTCATCGGGTTTATTTTAGCTCCCTATCTGGAGTAGTGCATGTAGTAGCACCTGCATTCTGTTGCTGAGGGCGATATTCCTTTGCCATAAATACCATACACCGCAACTGTAGAGAACAAAGCTCTATTCTTTGCCTGGAACCTGACGTTTAAACATGACAAAACAAGTCTCTGAAGGTTGGGTTTAAACACAGATCAGACACACAGCACTAATCTGTTGACTAGGAGTTGCTTGATTCTGTACAGATGTTTACTCGTGTGTTATAATTTGTCCTAGTACAGTAAGAATGGAAGTGTGTACTATGGGAAAAAAATCATAGAAACTCATATTTGAGTGGTTTGTGTGTAGTATGTTGTGTATAAGATGATCTGCACATACCATCCTCATTCTTCAGTCTAATTTTATGGCTCCTCGATAAAACCTCCATAGACTTTGCTGGTGCATACTAGCAGAGAGAGAGAAATGTGCTCCCTTTGGTGTATCCATTTCACTCATTGATCTGGGCTGATGCATTGCTTTTGCTGATAGCTAGATGGAGCATAAAAACAACCATGCAGACTAATTTCCTGTGGCAGAATAGACAGACCTATAAATGTGTAGTCCCAGCTGCAGTGTCAGCAGTACTAAGTAGGAATAATATGATCACCACTGAAGCACCTCGAAAGCCTTTTTCCTATTTTGCTTAGGGTATTGAAATTTGAGATGGTATTTTTGGCTGAGAGGTCATTGTGGTGTTATTAGAGCATTTATGTGATGTAACTGTGAGCTAACCTGACATAGGAGGGCTGGCAAAGGTGAAAGGGGCTAAAGGCTTTGGGCTAATCCTTGTCTTTTATAATGGGGACCTCCTTCAGTACAACACATGTTAAAACAAATTCAGCAGTTTTTGATTGCTGTTGTCACTGGCCTTCTATACAGTCAGTCAGCCATGACTATCCTACAGGAAGATCAGGGCGCATTCACACATCTGTGTTTAAAAAAAAAAAAAAGTTGCTTGTAATACAGTGCGTTAACATGGTTATGATGAGCCACGTTTCTCACGTAAGGATCTGAATGTAGTCTGTGTCTGTTGCATCGTTGCTGCGATGTCTGAATTCTTAGCATATTTTGCTGTAATTGTATTCACAAAGGAGCAGCTGCTGAGTAGCTATATTACTATACTATAGGGGAAAGTAGGGTTGCACCGATACCACTTTTTTAAAGACAGAGTACAAGTGCTCTGTCACATGACACAAAAAAGAGTATTGGCACTTGTACTCTGTCTTTAAAAAAAAAGTGGTATCGGTGCAACCCTACTTTCCCCTATAGTATAGTAATATAGCTACTCAGCAGTTGCTCCTTCATGTATACAATTACAGCAAAATATTCTAAGAACTCAGACGTCACAGCAACGATGCAACAGACTACATTCAGATACTTGTGTGAGAAACGTGGCTCATCATAGCCATGTTAATGCACTGTATTACAAGCAACTTTTTTTCTTTCATGTGACAATGGCACTAATATGCAGCACCGATGAGGCGTGGACTGTCAGTATTTTTACAAAATGTTTACACACACGTACGTACGTGCGCATTTTAAATATTAAGTTTTTCTTTTATTTTTTATTCAACCCTGTTGGTAGGGGGGCTTTGGTGAGATATCCGGGGTTTAAACAGACCCCTGACAATCTCCCCTTTGAGACATGGAAAGGGACTGAGGACACTCAGTCCCTTTCTCTGCAGCATCGGCTGCACTGAAGATGAATGAACATGTCCCATGAGGCATTGCTCCTCACACATTCACAAGTTCTCAGGCACTTACTGACATGTATGGATGATGTGCTGCGCTGTATTTACTGATTTATAAACAAATAATGCATTCTGTATGCAGGCCAACTAATCGGCTGGCCGATTAATCGATTATGAAAATAGTAATCGATTAATTTCATAATCGATTAGTTGTTCCAGCCCTAGTTTTTATTTAAGATGTCTTCTTGCAGCAGCTTGGCGTTACGAGGGTATTTAGGCATGCATGCTTTAGCAGTTTTATAGAACATCTAAAGACCATCCTGAACTTTACCTCTTCTGTTTTGTGAGCTGATCAGAAAAAATAGAATTCTGTGTATTTCTCTATTCGCTGAATGATTACAACAGTGTTTTTTTTTCCTTCAGTCTGTGTTTTTAAAGTGCAGTCATGTATGTGTAAGGTGGATTCATGAAACTTGGACTAACAATGAGGAGACATGCAAGTATATGGCGTGACAAGGAATGTGCCAGTTTTGTTATCCATAGATCTTGTTTTGTCTGAGGTACCCTGAGGATAGGACTAAACACTGGATGTATCTGAAGTAACTGATGTTGATCAACTTTTTTTTTTTTGTACTTCTATAAAAAAGAAAACAGTGGATCTATAGTTGACACTGATTTGTAAGTTGCAACAAGATTCCATATTTAAAAAATTGAAAAGGCTGATCATTTTATTGAGTACCAATGTAATGGGCACCTGGTACCCATAGCAACAGATTATCTCTGGTTTTGTGTGCCTGCACCCTATATTTATCCACCCTGTTTCTTTTTTGACGGATTTGTCAGGTTAGCTTTGTTTCATACTGTCACTTGTGATGTAAGCTCTGCTATTAGATTTTCTTACTACTGTGATGTAAAACAAACTGGAGTAGTTTTTCCCCAGACAGGTTGACTGCTGCCTGCTGGCACTCATTATCTCTAATGAAGCCTAGTGTTGCCTGATTATTGACACAGGTGCTCCTAGAAGTCCTGCTTTCTGGGAAATGTGCAGTGTGTGGTCAGGCATAGAGGAATATTAAAGCAGTAATCTAGTCAAATGTGAAAATGCAGATCACAAACGCATTGCATCATGACTGCACAAGGTTGTATGGCACTGCAGTACCATGCAGTCCGGCTGCAGTGGATCTTGAAAAGCGGTGCAAATGCTCCTTTTGGTGCGACCCTGTATTATTCCAGTGTGATCCAGCGCAGCCTAGTTATAGCTTTATTAAAAATATTTAAATGCTTTTTAAAATATTAATGTAACTGCTTGAAGACTGTCTTCATAGCAGAAGTCTGGGTGAATGGTTCTCATTGTGAGCCCATCAGGTCTGTCTTGCATAGCGCAGTGCTATCAATCCAGCATATTTTTAAACACAGGGGCCGAGTAGGTTTGTTCAGACAGCTGATCAGCAAGAACCTCAACAGCTAGATGTTCTTCTTCCATAGTCCAGTGCAGAAAGATCTCAACCAGATGCTCTTCTTCATTATTCCGTGGTCAGGCAAGGTGGTGGTACTTTCCTGGCTTTGCAGTGTGGTGGGGATGTGACAATTATAAGTGTGGTGAAAACCAGTGCTGCCCAATACTACTTTCATTTTTAAAATATTTAACTGAAGACACCCAGAATTATTACATGTCCTAAAATGTTGATTTACATATTGGTAGCGTCTTCTGCAGTACTGCAAATACATGAAAGTAGGGCCGAAACAACTAATCGATTATGAAAATAGCTGTCAACTATTTTCATAATCGGTCAGCTTATTTGGACTGCATACAGAATGCATTATTTGTTTTCATATCTGGAAATACAGCGCAGCACACATACAGCTCAGTACACCATCCATACATGTCAGTAAGTGCCTGAGAACTTGTGAATGTGTAAGGAGCAATGCCTCATGGGACATGTAGTCCTAGGCAGGAAGTTAGTGGTTCTAAAGACCTTAGGGGGGCACTCTATATAGGCAGAAGGTGCCAGAAGCATCAGTGAGGGACCCCAGAAGAGGAGAATCAGGGCTGCTCTGCAAAACCATTACACAGAGCAGGTAAACATAACATGTTTAAAAAAAAAAATTAAAAATAAACCACTTCAGCCCTGGAAGATTTGGCTGCTGAATGACCGGGCCATATTTTGCATATTCTGCACCGTGTCGCTTTAACTGATTGTGCGGTCGTGCGTCATTGAACCCAAACAAAACTGTCATTTTTTTTTTCACACAAATGGCTTTCTTTTGGTGGTATTTGATCGCCTCTGCGGTTTAAATTTTTTGTTATAAACAAAAAAATCTGCGTTTTTTTTTTTTTTTATTTATTTTTTTATCGTGATTGCAACATGGCGGACACATTGGATACTTTTGACACATTTTTGGGACCATTGGCATTTATACAGCGATCAGTGCTATAAAAAATGCACTGATTACTGTAAAAATGTCACTGACAGGGAAGAGGTCAACACTAGGGGTCAATCAAGGGGTTAACTGTTCCCTAGGTGCGTTTCTAACTGTAGGGGGAGGGGACTGAGCTAGAGGAAGTGACGGCTTATGGTTTCTAGCTAATAGGAACGTGCGATCTGTCACGCCTCACAGAACAGGGATTTTTTTTTTGGTTCAAGAGACTTCAATAGAGAAGCTGCAGAAAAACATGTAGTGTGTTTTTGCCCAAATTTGCGTGTTTTTTTTTTTTATCTGCCCAAGAAATTGGGCAAAAAAAGCATAAAAAAATTCAAACCGCAAATCGCAGCAAAATTGCGTGTGCAAAAACACACCTCAGAAAGCACTGCAGAAACAGATCAATGGCAAACTGCAAAAGGGGTGTGAACCGAGCCTTCTGCTGGCCATACACTTGTTTATTTTCGGATGAGAATATTCATACGAATAATCTTTGTACTTTACCTAAATGAAAGAATGTCGCTTGAAAATTTCACTTGCTTTTAACATTCAGTTTTTAATGTAATTTCTGAAAGAAAACCACATACACTGAAAATTCCTTTCAGCAAGAAGTTTTCTATTCTGCTCCTTTGAATTTTCCTGTCACTGTGGTATAAAACTAACATCGATTTAACCCCACTAACGATTAGAAAATCAAACCAATGTTCTTAAAATATTTATTTTTTATTTTTTGAAGGAAGACATTGTTTTTATATGGCCAGCAAAAGTGACAGCAGGCACAGGGAGCTTTTAACCAAGCCACCCGCCTATGACAAGGGAGTCTGTCATACATATTACAGTTCTGTCTGAAAATCCGCAAAACATTTTTATTTTCTGGGGCTGAATTTGATCTCTAATTCTGATAATATTTACCATATTCAACTTCTAATAGTATATACCGTATATCACTTCTGTCTGTTATTCTCAGAGTGGATTAGATATTTTGCTCCCTAACCATCCATATAGTTGGTTATATTTACCACTGCATATAGATATTTAAGAATAAATTGTCCTTTTTTTTTTGTTTAAACTTTACATACTAACTAAATTATACGCCATGCTTTTTTTTTTTTTTAAGGTTATTTTAATCAAAACAATAAATCGGCCAACTAATCAATTATAAAAAATAATTCATTAGTTGCAGCCCTACATGGAAGCTCAATTTAAAACATGCATGACCTAAAGCTTAAATCTAAACCCTTTTGATTGTATACGACTGAAAACAGGAGCAGAAATACAGGCAAG
Source organism: Lithobates sylvaticus (assembly GCA_028564925.1). Taxonomy (NCBI): domain Eukaryota; kingdom Metazoa; phylum Chordata; class Amphibia; order Anura; family Ranidae; genus Lithobates; species Lithobates sylvaticus. The sequence continues at coordinate 478,335,955 of CM053027.1, forward strand.
CCAATAGTCCCTGCTAAGAAAATGCTGGCAATGTTAACTATAGATAAATCAAACAAAAGCTTTAGTTGTGTAGCTCTGTTTTTTCCTTTGCAACCTTTCAGATATGTTATAAATAAACGTTTAGAAATAGACGTGGGAGCGGGTCTGAAAGGCACAATTTAATAGGTTCTAAACTACATATGTTGTGTTTTTTTGGAACCTGTCTTGTTAGAATCACCTTTACAGCGCGGCGTGCTATTAACTTTCATAACTTACTAAGGAAGGAATGCAGGAGGAGCCTTTCCAGAGTACGGCTGTATTGTGCAATTCTTCAGCTAAGCTGTGGGGTGAGGTTGAAAAAAGTACAGACAACACGTAACAAGAAGAAAAGCTCCCAGTCGGCCAACAGTTTTGAAAACAATACTTTGTAAATCTTGAACAAACACTATTGTAGGCAGTCATAGCCATCAGCCTGTTTAGCCGAAGTGTCATTCTCTGCAGATTTCACAGCAATCCATTGATCTGTCTTTCCTAACTGGGCTGACAGCAGCAGGTGCAGTGATGCCATGTCATTAGATAGTCTGCACACAGTGCCCACATCACTTCAACTCCAGAAACAGGAGAACAATTATGCTGTAGAAATGTGCCCAATTTCACATATGCTTTGCTCTTCGTGTTTTATGTAGTTTTTGCTTTCAGAGAATTATTGGGCATTACCAGGTTAGTGGAGCATCAGAAGAAACCTTCATTTTGAAAGGTTGTCTGGTGAATATTATCCAAGACAGTACTGCAGCTTTCTTTTGTATTGTCATTTTTAGCTTAAACATTCTCTAAGCCCTCAAATGCAGCTGACCAGTTCTTAGATAAGGTGCTTGCGTTCGTTTTTCGTGTGTGTTTTTTTTTTTTTATTTTTTTAGTTACTACCTGGTAGTCTTGTGAATAATAAACTAGTTGTCTCTTGGTGGCTATGCTCACTGCTCCACTGTATCTGGAGGGAGCCATGGCTGCATGGCGTGATGAGCTTAGTAGTCTACACACGAAAGCTAACATTGTTTTTGCTTCCAGTTAGGCTCACGGAAAGTGACAAGAACACTGAATGTTGGCAAAATGATCAGGTAATTTGTGTACTTGCTATAATGTTCTTAGCCTGAAAAAGTAAAACGAATGAAGCCACCACATCTTTCAACTGCTAAGCTGCAATGTTTGTTCTTGGGTTTAGTTTTGCTTTTAAGGATGGTTATAAAAAAACAGTACAGAGAAATATGAGAATTAGTGGTGCGTCAAAATGAAAATTTTGGCAACATTAACACAAGAAAAGCTCTAGAAAAATGCATCTCTTTAAATCCTATGTATGTCTTCACGTTGGTCCGTTGTACTTCCATTGTGGTGATAAAAATCCTGTCTGGTGCATTTTTAGTCAGTTAAAAAAAAAACTGCACCAAAAACTCACATCTCGCCTTTGAAATGCATTGAAAACGCATCAATAACGCACCCCTGTTGCGTTTCTTGATGCAGTTTTTGAGTCACATGACCTATGAAAAACACTTTAAGCGTGCTAACATGTCAAAAGTAAACTCGTGGCAAAATCATGTTTTTTTTTTGGCGCCATATTTGCACATTTTTTTTTTCTTTCAGAAAACTGTCTATAACCCTATGGTTGAAAATTTTTAGTGGCCAAAGTTTCGGTGCATCACTAGAACTGCCATTTTTGATAATTTCCTAATATTTGACTGATTTATCTCTGGCATATTTTCTGCATCACTCAGTCAGAACAGACAGGCTAGGTAGTCACAGGTGTTGATTTTCTACAACTGGAGAGTGCAAAATCTGGTGTATGGTAGCCAATTGGCTTCTAACTGCAGCTTGTTCAGTTAAGCTTTTAGAAAAAAACCTGGAAGCTGATTGGTTTCAATGCAGAGCTGAACCAAATTTTGCACTCCAGTTTTAGTAAATCAACCTTGGTGTGAACCAGGGGCAGATCCAGAGTCTAGTCTCGGGAGGGGCACTGCCAGAAAAGTTTTTTTGCGGGCAATTGTGGAAATGACTGGTGTTGGCACTTCAATCATCCTGGCACCATGGTTGTTATGGTGTCAGGACTTGGCTGCTTCTGATGAGAGAGATGTTCTTAGTATCCTAGATATGAGAAGAGCTGTCATGAGAGAAATATGTAGGTTGTCACTGACCACCCATTATAAAAATGCTACTTGGCTGGCCATCTCTGGCTTCAATGCTTATAGTAAGTCAATGACCAGAAACAAGCTTACGGCAGCTGTCGGAGCTCCTGATTTGGGTTAGTAAAAATATTAAAGCCAGGCAACTAGCACTACGAGAATAGTACTATATGCACTTCTTTCCTGGCAGGTTTCCTTTTAAATATAACCAAGTATTGAAATTTTGTGTGTCAAGAAATGGAAAATGCTTTAAATATTTTCTCTAACTAATTAATCAAATCCAAGCATGTGATGAGCTTAAGGCTTTAAGCACACAGGAATTTTCAGCTTTTAAACTGAAAAAAATAAAATAGAATTTCTACATTTTCTGTGACGTGCCATGCCCTACTAGATTTCCATGCCTTGTGTCTAGCACTTGTTCCTCCATAGTGTGTCAAGCCAAGACCCCCAGTGTACAGAAATCTGAACACATGCGAGTTTCTGATGCACATGAACGGCGAGAGGCTGAACATATGCTTGGCGCAAAAATTCCCACACTCAAATATTTCCCACCTCTTGCTGCTGTCTACGTGCATGAGGCCTAAGGCCCCTTTCACGTGGGACGGATCCGTATTGATCCGCCTCGTGAAGATCCGCTGCTCATCGGGGATCGCTCAGCTGATCCCCGCTGAGCCGGCTGATGACAGGGCGGTCCCTGCACACTGTGCAGGGACCGCCCTATGTCAGATCTCCGCTCTTCTCTATGGGGGATCGGATGAACACGGACCGTCTGTGTTCATCCGATCCGCTCTGCAGACTGATGGAAAAATTGGGTTTTCCTCCGTCTGCAGAATCGGACAATAGTGGAGGCGGACGATAGCGGGTGTCAGCGGATGCTCATCCGCTGACACCCGCTATCCCATAGACATGCATGTATGTCCATTTTTCATCCAAAAACGGATGGATGAAAAACGGACATACGGTCCGCATGTGTGAAAGGGGCCTAATGCAGTCTGAACACACATACAGCAGTTGACGTTTGCTCTGAGTCAGTTACTCAGAAGTTATTGGAGGGGGGACAGCACTTATGGCATAATGTGCAGGTTTGCTAGGCATTCTCATGGCAATAGCCCACCCACCACAAAGTGGTTATAGTCCACTTTAAAGATGAATTTCATGTATGGCATATTTTTACATAATGACATTTGTCCAGCTTTGACCATTGTAACTCTGTATATACCGTAGCAGGCTGATGCCCCTGACATCTGTAATTGAATGAAGTAAATTTTGCTACGCCAGTGATCTCCACTTGCTGCTGAGTGGCCAGTCTGATAAATTGTAAATACAGGCGGTCGGCTTCTTGGCTTGGGCGCCTTTCAGAGAATGCTTGGAATTTTCTGAATGAATACAAAGTGCTCTGATTTAATGAGGCAGAGAGGTGGGGTAGTGACATCTTTTACAACATATTGCATGTTGCACCCATATTTAAGGAGTTCATTCACAGATCTGTGGATAAATGAACTACAAGTCCCGTCTTCCACTGCCAAGGGTCCAATGACTTTTCCTCCAGTTCAGTAACTGAAAAGTCTGTACCTCAGTATGGGCAGGGAGCTTGAGACAGAATCTGCAGGAGCCTGGCATTGCACTAGCGATGCACTAATCACGGTAACAATGCTTTTACTTTTTTTGCAGAAAAAATTTCAGTAGGATTTTTCTGCACTGGGGTTTACAAAAAGGCAATCCAATATAGGTGTTATGCCAGTTTGGCTGTAAAAGTAGAAGTGTAGTTTAAAGTAATATATCCAGTAGAGGGATTGAGGAAGCCTAAAAGCTTTGCATTCAGTTATAGTGTATGACATTGTCCACAGGAATGACCAGCCTGATCGCCATGCTCAGAAATGTTTCTTTTTCTGTTTCAAATGTTTCCATTTTGCTGGTGTAATAGAAATACGTTCCAGGTCAGTGGAAATTGTGCCTGATGGCAGATGCACCAGTCTCCAGCAGGTTTTATTAATTCTGTATGGGCGCGCTCCCTCCACCTTGTGTAATTGGCTGAGATACATTCAGTCGTGCTGTGAATGAATGTGTGATCTCGCCTTTTAATGATACAAGTATTGCATCAAATGCCAAGTCTGTTGTTGCTCGTTCAGTAGTCACATAGTAATTTGACGAGTTTAAAGAGATGCACTATTTTATGATATTTTAGCTGTTGAGTGACCAGTGAACCCAAATGTTTTTATAGCAGAGATAGTATTTTTGTTCTCCCAACAGGTCACTAAAACCTGGACTTGAGTTCCTGCCCAAGATATTTTACTAGGAAGTTTGTGCTGACTACCAAAGAAAAGGCTTTAAAACAGGGGTCTCAAACTGGCGGCCCTCCAGCTGTTGCAGAACTACAAGTCCTATGAGGTATTGCAAGGCTGACAGTTGCAAGCAATGAGTGGCATGATGGGACTTTTAGTTCTGCAACAGCTGCGTACTTGTATCAATCAATAGCTTTTCAATTTTCCTCAGTGTTGGCACAAAGGGTGGCTGTCTTTTTTGCTGAATATTGTAACCCGGTTGGATATATATATATTTATTATTATTATTATTATTATTATTATTATTTGGGCTTTATTAGATTTGGTATTTTTAGTGCTTTTTATGCTTCCAACATCAATTCCTGTTACCAAAGATTGAATACATTGTTGCTGCATGTAAGGCCGGCATAATTGTACATGTATGCGTTTTTTATTTAAAAAAAAAAAAGAGTGCATAGTTTTAATTTTGTAACATGCATAGTCTGTTGTGATTCTTATCTAATCCTCTCTCCTGTTGGTGCCTCACGATTGTTCATTAAAATATCTATAGACATAACATGGTTGTCTACACTTGATGGTTTGGAAAAAAATTTTGTGTGTTCTCTCAGACCTTTGCAAGCAATCTAGCTGATCTTGGTTTGTACACGGGACGTTTTTACAACCTCCCCTGAATGATTTAACTTGACAGATAGTAACCCACGTTTAAAACGTCTGCTTTGCTGCGTTTACATGCCACGTTTAGCGGTGTTTTAGTGCGTTTGCTTTTGGAAGCGTTTAACCACCTCACTACAGTGCATTTTCACCCCCTTCCTGACCAAGCCATTTTTCAGCTTTCAGCGCTGACGCACTTTGAATGACAATTGCGCAGTCATACGACACTGTACCCAAATGAAATTGTTATCATTTTTTCCCCACAAATAGAGCTTTCTTTTGGTGGTATTTGATCACCTCTGCGGTTTTTCTTTTTTGCGCAATAAACAAAAGAAGAGCGACACATTTTTAAAAAAAACAATATTTTTTACTTTTTGCTATACTAAATATCCCCAAAAAATATATAAAAAAAACATTTTTTTTCCTCAGTTTCGGCCGATACGTATTCTTCTACATATTTTTGGTAAAAAAAATCGCAATTAGCGATTATTGATTAGTTTGCGCAAAAGTTATAGCGTTTACAAAATAGGGGATAGTTTTATAGCATTTTTATTAATATTTTTTTTTTTTTACTAGTAATGGCGGTGATCAGCGATTTTTATTGTGACTGCGACATTATGGCGGACACATCGGACATTTTTGACACATTTTTGGCAACATCGTCATTTATACAGCAATCAATGCTATTTAAATGCATTGATTCATGTATAAATGACACTGGCAGTGAAGGGGTTAACCACTAGGGGCGGGGAGGGGTTAATTATGTTCCCTAAGAGTGATTCTTACTGTGGGGGGAGGGGACTCACAAGGGGAGGAGACCGATCGGTGTTTCTCTGTACAGAGAACACACCATCGGCTCCTCTCCTATGACAGGACCGTTGATCTGTGTGTTTACACACACAGATCCACGGTCCCGCTGTGTTACCGGGCAATCGCGGGTGCCCAGCGGACATCGCGGCCGCTGGGCACGCGCATCGGGTGCCCAGTGACACGGCGAGAGCGCGCGCGCTCCCTGCAGTGCAAAGAAGGGGAGGACGTCATATGACGCCCTCCCGGAACGAGAGCTGCGCCGCCTGGCCGTCATTTGACAGCCGGCGGTCGCAAAGTGGTTAAAAAAAAAAAAAAAAAAACTTTCATTTTTGGCTATTTTGAAAAAAAAAAAAAAAAAAGCCTGTAAACGAAAGGCGGCTAAACACGAGTTACCGCGCTTAGCAACATTTAATGCTTGAAATGCCTATAAACTTGGCTTCTGAACTCATTTTTTTGCGTTCCAAAAAGTGACCTCTCAACTGCCTAGAAACGACTATAAAGGACCCTGTGTACATGTACTGATGAGACAACATAGAGGAGAGTTCACGAGCAGTTGAAAAAAATGCCCAACTGCTCCTAAACGTCTGTTTTGCAGCAGCAGTGTGTACATGAGGCCTTAGTCTAGCGAAGATAAATTAATGTTGAAGTCGGGAGTCAGCAGGTATTTCAAGGTGTCAAGTGTTACCTAATAAAGCATACCACACTGTGTTTTTTGGGCCACATGTGGCCTCTCTCTCCTTTAGCCCCCGTTCACATCGGACTGATTTGACATGTCAAATCGCATGCCAAATTGGAGCTTATTGCTGGCAACGTCACCGTTCGAATCCGACTTTGCAGTGTCGCATCGATTCCCAAAAGTATTTCCTGCACTACTTTTGGAGACTTCAGGGGGATTTCAATAGACATCTGTGCATGAACCCACACAGATGTCTCTCAAATCACCCCCCAAAGTCGGACTGAAATGCTGGTTTGAAATTGGGTGAGGTTCACACTGAATGCTGAACCCGCACAAGGGCTCATTCACACGAGCAGAATAAACGCTGAATTTAGATGGGCACTGTGCATAGTTTTGTGCACATCTAACTGCAGCACCATAGTAATCAATGAGCCCATGTACACAGTTGTGCCTATCTGCGAAAATGTGCACTGCGTTTAGCTGAAAACAAATGGGACACACTGACTTTCAGTCCTAGGCTGGGTGTTTTTATTGATGCACATAGTGTGGGAAGATGCACATCTAGACCCTGCATGCAAGGGTGGCTCCATAGGATAATCCAGGCTATCCCCCTGAAGAAGTCACGTCACTGTGACGTAAAGCATAGGGAGGAGCTAGCAGGGTCTTTACGTTGCATCAGAAAGTTAGGCAAAGTGCAAAGCTGGCAAGTACCTGCCATGTAACATCTTAACGGGAAAGTACACACACTTTTAGGCCCCTTTCACACTTATACGACTTGTCCCACGATTTGGGACTGCAAAGTAGCATGACAAGTCGTTCCCCATAATTTCCAATGACAGACATTCATATTAGTACTACTTAAAGTCGTTCCGACTTCAAAGTAGTCCCTGCACTACTTTGGTCTGATTTTGATGCCACTTACACAGGCATTCCTTGAAATCGTGGCAAAAATCGCAGCCGCGAATCGTGGTAAAATCGTGCAACTTTGAAGTCGCACAAGTGTGAAATAAATTTAATGACAGCGACTATTCTGCAACTGAGCAAATTTCAGTGTTTTTGATTTGATTACATTATTGAATCATTTTTATATATATTTTTATTATATTATAATTTATGATTTTGTGTTTCAAACTTTATCATACCCGGGATGTCTACTAGACTCTGGTTCGGACAGATTTAAGTGAGTTATTCATAAGAATTGCATTCCTACAATATAAAAACGCCAAATTTCCATGCAAAATAATTCTACCGCTTTCAGCACTAAATTCCGGACAGAATCATACCGCCAGGGAGGTTAATGAAGGTGAAGCTTTAGCAGAAAGCAATCCATTTTTTTATTTTTTATTTTTTTTGAGCTATTAAAACAAGGTGGAGTAGTGTTCATACAAGGCATTCCCATGAAGGATAATTACATAGCTGCATATTGATATTGGAGAATATCTGGTTCAACCCTGAAAGTGCCTGAGGTGTATATCCCTTAAAGAGGAAGGCTCATATTGATCTATTTGAACTGTAGGTCAGAAGTGGAGGTGAGAACATATTGTGGCAGGTGGGAGAGCATGGATTATTCACTTGTGTGGAATTTTGGATGACATGATGATGTAGCGCAATACTGAGGAGGAGAATCGTCTCATTGTTTGGACTTCATTTCACTTCAGCTTGCACTTTTTTCACGTGGTGTATAATATATTGAATATACCTTTTATAAGGACTATACACACATTTTGATAAAAGCAGATCATTTCCAGCATGTCGGCTGTATTTTATTTTTAAATATAGTTGGAATATGTATGTAGCACTGACCCCTGAAGGAGCTGCTTGTTTTATTGGGCTTACCGTTACCTACTTCACCTCATCTCCGTCTAGGGTTTCCCGTGGTAGATGGCCTAGAGAAATGCAGAAACTGACACTTTATCTTCTTTTTGGGTTTTTTATTTGAAAGATATAACAGTCTCTCAATGGAGGGTAGAGGGTTAGGAAGAAAGTTCAGGTACTTTTGGAACTGCAAAAATAGAAAATCTCTCACAATAGAGATCCAGAGAATTACCGTTTCACAGCTGGATACTCACAACCATCGGATAGACCTCCTCTCACTAGGCATAGCGGCCAGTAGCGTGTTAGGTAAAGCAAAGTCTCTGCCACAGACTTGGATGTAACTGAGGGACTCAAACAAATTTGGAAAACTCATATATACGGTACCAGTATCTCTCAGCTGGTCCGGCGATACCGTATAGTTACATAGTTAGCTAGGCCGAAAAAAGACACAAGTCCATCCAGTTCAACCATAAAAATAAAAGAAATAATAAATAAAAATAAAATATATCGTACAATCGAATAAACCCCATTCTATACCCACAGTTGATCCAGAGGAAGGCAAAAAAAACCCCCCAAAAGAGCATGCTCCAATCTGCTACAGCAGGGGGAAAAAATCCCTTCCTGATCCCCTTAGAGGCAATCAGATTTTCCCTGGATCAACTTTACCTATAAATGTCAGTACCCAGTTATATACTGTACATTTAGGAAAGTATCTAGGCCTTTCTTAAAGCAGTCTACTGAGTTAGCCAGAACCACCTCTGGAGGGAGTCTATTCCATATTTTCACAGCTCTTACTGCGCTGAGTATGAGTGTAGATCCATTTAGTGTCTTTCAACTGAGCCTCCAGGCCCCTTCAGAGAAACCCGCCTTGTGCATGGCCTTCTCCCGAAGTGTCCTCACCTGGATGCTTCTCCAGTTGCTGGGCCTCTCCTTAGACGAGACGGCACCGGACCACCTTTGAATCCCCAGGCCTCGACATCCATTCGGGCCTGTCCCTGCAGTTACTTCGCCTCGGGCTATCCAGCCCAGAGACTCTGAATCACATGGATCCGCACCCCAGGCCAGGAGGGTTGGAGGACCAACAGACAGAAAATATCTTCTGGGCCGGAACACTGAAGCACGTGATCTCAGTACCTTAAATACCGCCTCCCAGAATGCACAGCAGGATGACACTCCCACTGGGCTGGTTCAGAGAAAAGAATGGTACCCAATATGCCCAGCTAAACTGCGTTCTCATGCGTGACGGCAACACCTACGGCCAAGGAAAACTCTGTGCAATTCCAGCTACACTGGTACTGAAACCATAATTTGGCATAATTAGCCCTAAAACCCAACTGTGGTTTCAGGAATATTAATTTGCAAAAACATATAGCGCATGCTCGTCAGGAGCCAGCGCTACATGTATAAATATTGGTCAGTTTAGACAATTTATATAGTGAATTGTGCTGCACTATGTTGAAATGACCTTTCCGGTTGCTTTTGATATAAAATGTCAGAACTATGTAATTTTCAGTTTTATTGGGAACAGTAAGGGGTAAAGTGATCTGTCCCTTCATTGTATGATTCTAAATGCAATGGCTGTGACACTTGTTTTGTAGCCAAGCCCTGGACTGAGCCGATCTACTGCAGCTAAGATGTCTTGGAAGATAAAGCTTTCTGCCAAGACATCTGACGCATCACAATAAATCTACCACGAGTAAAAACATGCAAAATTGGTTCAGAGATGATGTGTCTTACTACGCTGATTATAAGGTTCTGCACATACCCCCCCAAGCAAATTTATAAATTACAGCAAACATTATTGCACTGCGAAGTGTTTTTTATTTTTTTAACATGTCTAAATATGGCTTCTCACAATACAAACTCTGTAAAAACTGCTTTAGAATAACCAAAATTTATGGAGGGAAAATGCAGATATTTGATATGAATCAAAAGGATTGTGCAGCTAGACCCCCCCCCCCCCCCCTCATGTTACATAGTGATTGGTAAATCTGAAGGTTGAAAGTGTTTTGTCCGTTACCAGTCAATCCTTCCAGAAATCTTGTTGGCGGATAACTTACTTTGCTTTAATTGTTCTGTACTCTATCAGTTACATTGTTCTAGTCTAAAACTATTTTGGAGGACTATTGAACCCATGATCTATGTTATGAAGATGAGGGGGGAGGTTACTGTAGTCCTGTCATGGGATGACATCGCTACTTCTCTATAGATGCAGTACAGTGAGTGTTCTCACCTTATATCAAGAAGTGTTACTGACAGGATCACCAGGTGAAAGGCAAAAAAAAAAAAAACTGAAAACTTGTGCAGACATCCATCTAAAAACTGGTAAACTACAATATAGTAAACAATATATTACATTTTTATTCTTTGTAAATAAAGACGCTTTAGAATCCATAACTATCACATTTCACCCAATGTGAAAATGGCAATGACTGTGTTATGTATGATACAGAAGTGGGTCAAACAGACCGCAGACCAATGAGGATTTAGAAGTGTTACTATAGATATGAAGTTATAGTTTTATTCTGTAATTTATCATTTTGATACAAAGCTTGGTGAACATAAACAAGTTAATGTTGGGCTCCATTCACATTAGCGCGTCTCGAACGTTGCACAATTTCCAGTGTGACTTTGGAGAAACTTTTGATGTGACTTTGTTCCAACTTTACATTCTCTGAACTAAAGTTGCATCAAAAGTCACACCAAACACTGAATCGGTTTTCACTCCTGCAAAAATTTATTTCTTTTTTTTCTTTTTTTGTATTAAGGGCCCTTTCACATGGGCTGTCTGATCAGGTCCGCCTGTCAGGTTTTTATTTTTTTTTATTTTTTTTAATTAGATGGACCTGATCGGTCCCTCAATTCACCCCTATGGAGTGGCGAATGTCAGCAGTGACATGTCCGCTGACATCCACTGCTATCCAATCCTGTCTGCAAAATGCAGATGGCTAGTGGTGCTATTTTCCATAGTGGTCTGTTTTTCATGCGATTTCCTTATAGAGGAGTGTGGGACTCTGTCTTCGCTCTGCACAGTGGAGCGATCACCCGGCTGGGGAAGCGGTTTCTGCCCAACGGAGGTGACGTGTGAAAGGGGCCTAACGGTATATAAAAAACTTTGCGGAAAAACACTAAACAAATTTCTCTCCTGCTCTCTTTGGCAAATCGGGCCATTTAAAGATAGCATGGAGTTAAAGTGAAAGTCTATGCTAAAACTAAAATCCCTGCATCTATAGACCCCCACGATTTAACACTAACCTATCTAGCCATGTAAAGAAAAAAAAATCATTATACATAACTTTTTTGAAGCTCATCTGATCGATCCCATGCTGAGCGGTCAGCCGCGGCTTCGCTGTGTAGGCTGGTGCAGAGGACACGTCCGGCAACGAAAGCCCTATAGTAAGCCTATGGGGTTTTTTCTTTCTGCCCATTCATTTCACAGCCATTGTGGGCCGTGTGCTCTGCAGAGCTTCCACCGCTGGAGTTTAGGTTGGATCGGCTTCAAAAAAGTTATGTATACTGATTTCTTCTTTACATGGCTAGATAGGTTAGTGTTAGAGCATGGATGTCTATAGATGCAGGGATTTTAATTTTAGCATCGACTTCCACTTTAAAGTAGCACTATAGGCAAAAACTTTTTTTTTTTTTTCTTCTTAGATAAGTAATGGTGACATACATCAATCAACATGTGTACAATCCGCCTGTTGGTTTTTCCCGAACTATCAGTGCTATAGCCAGAAACTGGTATTTTCCAAACAATTCCAGCTATAGCCAGAAACGCTGATCATTCTATTTTGACAGCAGGGAAGGCTTCTTGCTATCAGAATGCAATCTCACAAAGGGAAGGATTCCCCCATCCACCTCGTATGTGGATGGGGGAATCGGATCATTATATGGACTGGGTCTTTAACCCTTGTCAGGTTTTTTTTTTTTTTTGATCATCTGTCTCGTTGGGGAGATTTACTCCAACTTCCTGTCCTATAGCCAAAACAGGAAGTGGAAGGAAATCCTTGCAAATGAAGCAAGTCCTTTTAGACCTCCCTAGGTTTCCAGAATTAGTGTCTCTGGAAGATTTCCCTTCTATTCCTTTTATTGGGAACAGCCCCAAGATTTTGAATTTTCTTTACTTTCAGTTTTGCGTTCAATGATGACTGTAAACAGGACAAATGGAGAAGGTTAATCTCTGATGATAGGACAAAGAGACTGAACTACTACATTGTTTTTGTTGAAAGTGCACTAATACAGCTACAATCACCGTAAATCTAATTAGGACAATACATCATCGTTGAGCCAAAACAGTTTTATAAATGCAAGAGCATTGTAAATTGCCTCTCAGAACAGTAAATACTTGGGTTAAAAGGTGCCTAGGAACAGTACAGGTATGCAAAAACATATGTTGTAATACCTGTTGCAACTAGGAGGAGAAAAGCTGGCAATACGTACAAACCTAGTGTATGCAGTATGACTGGTAAAGAAATGGTGTATGAGAGATACATAAGAGAGGGGTGAAAAGAAAAGGGGAGAGTACGTATGGAAAAAGGGTGGGCAAATTAAGTCCCACGGACCACGGAAGCCACTGCTGTGCGTTACTAGTCAAAAGCTATAGGGAAAGGGTGGGAATGGTCAAGACCGAGATTACTGATGTAATCCATACTTTAAGGTTAGCGTGAGTATCATTTGATCACCTCTATAGCTTTGTAGGACAGGAGAGACGACGTGGTACACTCCTTTTTTTTTTTTTTTTTTTCCCCCCCCTTGCTTTTGACCCCAAAACTCTACGTAAGGAGGACCTGTCATCCTTATTTCTATTACAAGTGATGTTTACATTCCTTGTAATAGGAAGCACGCTGGCCGTTATAAAAATGTCAGTAGCGTTAGCTGTAGAATGAGTTTTGCAGTATTTTTCATTTTTTTTTTTTTTTTTTTTTTTTACCAAAACTATACTCTCTCAAAAGCTTATTGCTCAAATGCTGATAAACACAGAATAGTCACGTATTTTCAGTGTTTTTTTTTTTTTTTTTTCTTTTAGCATTTTAAGCTTTTATCAGCGTTGGAGCGTTTTTTTACAGCTGAAAAACTCCTCTTAAAACCCACTAGTTCTGTGTTTTTTTTTTTTTTGTCAGCTAGAAAACACCCCTGCGAAAAAACATTGATAACAGCCTATGTGTGCCTGGACACACAGGATAACATGCTGGGGGAGTTTACTGGCTCTAGAAAAAAACATCTGAAGCCAAAAACAGCAGCTGTAAAAATGTCCAGTGTCCAGGAGGCCTAAAAGTGATAACAAAACAAAAAAAACTAAAGGGACAGAGTAAAAATGGTGTTCCCACCACACACACGTGATGTATCGCTGCGAATGTTGGAGCGAGATCAATAATTCTAGTGCTAGACTTCTTCTGTAATTTGAAACGAGAACCTGTAAAGGCGTTTAAAGTATCCCTATGGACCGCAATTTGCCGTCATTCCACGAGCGTGTGCAGTTTTAAAGTGTGACATGTTTGGTATCTATTTGCTCAGCATAACATCATCTTTCATATTATACAAAAAATTGGAGTATATATTGTGTTGCATTTTTGAAAAATCGCTGCGCAAATACCGTGTGACATAAAAAATTGCAATGATCACCATTTTATTCCCTAGGGTCTCTGTTATTTTTGGAAGTTCTAAGTCATTTTGTAGCACAAAATACTGATTTAAACTTGTGAACAAAAAGTGCCAGAAAAGACTTGGTCTTCGGGTGGTTACTCATTTTCCTGAGCCAAGATGTTGAGTGAGCAACAGTCTCCCAAATTCTAGACCTGTCATTGCAGTATATTTAAGTGTAGCGCTGCACATCTATAAAATGAATTTCATATTTGGCTGTGAGTGTTGCACAGATGCATTTTTCACACAATTTTGTAGAATCTCTACCAGGTTTTGTTGCTGTGTATTTTCCCGAGTGACTCCTGCCCCTTCATTTTATTTTGACCTGGTGTCATAGAAACAGAGTAAGGGGGAATCTCCTATGGAATTATTTAAATAATTGACGTGAAAAGCAGACACTAGTGTGCAATCCAATCCTCTGGACACAAAGCGAAGGAAGATCCAATTCGAAATTCAGAAGTTCACTAACACAAGGGAGTTTATGAATTTTCCAAGTTTTTGTTAAATACTAAAATGGAGGTACAGCAGTATACATACACTCCAGTGCAGTTATATGGTAACATTTCAGATCTGTAATAAAGTATTCTCAAGCTGGAGACGCAGCTTGTTTCAGTACTGATTATTACAGATCTGAAATAGAGCTATGTAGTTGCATTTTTACTTCTGCCAAAAGATTCCTTAGGCCTCATGTACACTGCTGCGGGTAAACGGACATTTAGGAGCAGTTGGTCGTTTATTCAGCAGCCCCTGAACTCTCCTCTATTATCTTAGCACAGGAAAGAAAAAAATGCATTCAGGACGGATGTTCAGAGGCATTTGAAACGGCAAATGCCTGTAACAGCTTGCAAACGTGGCAACGTGCGTTTAGCCTTGTTTCATTTATAGGCGTTTTTAATGGAGATACATTTTTGACTATTTGCAGTGCAAAAAACGCTTCTAAATGTAAACGGTTACATAGGTGAGGTTGAAAAAAGATGTGTGTGATTTATAAGTCAGTATTGCATTGGTCGTTCAGGTGCTTATCTAACCGTTTTTTGAAACCATCGATGCTCCCCGCTGAGACCACCACCTGTGGAAGGGAATTCCACATCATGGCCACTCTTGCAGTAAAGAACCCTCTACATAGTTTATGGTTAAACCTCTTTTCTTTTTTTAATGAGTGGCTACGTGTCTTGTTAAATCCCCTTCCACAAAAAAGTTTTATCCCTATTGTGGGGTCACCAGTATGGTATTTGTAAATTTAAATCATATGCCCTCTCAAGCGTCTCTTCTCTAGAGAGAATAAGTTCAATGCTCGTAACCTTTCTTCACTAATATCGTCCAGACCCATTATTAGCTTTGTTGCCCTTCTTTGTACTCACTCCATTTCCATTACATCCTTCCTGAGGACTGGTGCCCATGTCTGGACAGCATGCTCTAGGTGCAGCCGGACCAGAGTCTTGTAGAGTGGGAGAATTAGCTCCTTTATCCATGGAGTTATTGCATGCCAATATTCTGTTTGCTTTGTTAGCAGCACCTTGGCATTGCATGCCATTGCTGAGCCTCATCTACCAGGACCCCCAGGTCTTTTTCCATCCTAGATTCCCCCAGAGGTTCTCCCCCTAGTGTATAGATTGCCTTCATATTTTTCCCACCCAAATGCATTATTTTACATTTTTCTACATTAAACCTCCATTTGCCATGTAGTTGCCCAACTCCATTAATTCAGATCTTTTCGCAAGGTTTCCACATCCTGCAGAGAAGTTATTGCCCTGCTTAGCTTAGTATCGTCTGCAAATACAGAGATTGAACTGTTTACCCCATCCTCCAGGTCATTTATGTATAAATTAATTAGGATTGATCCCAGCACAGAACCCTGTGGGACCCCACTAACCACCCCGGACCATTCCAAGTATTCCCCCATTTATCACCACCCTCTGAACTCGCCCTTGTAGCCAGGTTTCAATTCATTCACTCGCCCTATGGTCCATGCCAACAGACCTTATTTTGTACAGTAAAAGTTTATGGGGAACTGTGTCGAATGCTTTTGCAAAATCCAGATACACCAACTCTACGGGCCTTCCTTTATCTTCATTGGATCTCACTTCCTCATAGGAGATTAATAGATTGGTTTGGCAAGAAAGATTTTTCATCCATGCTGATTACTGCTAATGATACCGTTTTCATTATTAAAATTGTACGTAGTGCCTTATCCCCTCCAAGAGCTTGCATACTATTGATGTTAGGCTAACTGGTCTGTAATTCCCAGGGATGTATTTTGGTCCCTTTTTAAATATTGGTGCTACATTGGCTTTTCTCCAATATGCTGGTACCATTCCAGTCAGTAGACTGTCAGTAAAAATAAGAAACAGTGGTCTGGCAATTACTTGACTGAGTTCCCCAAGCACCCTTGGGTGCAAGCCATCCAGGCCTGGTGATTTATCAATAAGTTTTCTAATTCTGTCCTCTGTTAGCCATGAGGGTGCTTCCTGTGAGGTGTCATGAGGATAAACACTGCAGTTTTGGTTACTAAAGCCCCCCCCCCCCGATTTCCCTCGTGAAGACTGAGAAGAAATTCAATACCTTCGCCATCTCCCCATCCATTGTAACCAGGTGCCCTTCCTCATTCTTTATGGGGCCAATATAGTCTGTCCTCCCCTTTTTAAATGTTTTCATACTTAAAGAATTTGGGATATTTTTTGCTCTCCTCCACTATGTCGTTCGTGTTCTATCTTAGCCATCCTTATTGCACCCTTTCATTTCTTGTTGCATTCTTTATAGTCTGAATGCTGATGATGATCCCTCAACCTTGAATTTTTTTTAAAAGGACTTATCCTTTGCTTTTATATGCATTTTTACATTGGAGTTAAGCCATCTAGGACATTTGTTCGCCGTTTTAAATTTATTACCCAATGGGATACACTGGCTAATGCTCTTATTTAATATGCTTTTAAAGTGAACCTATCTCTTCTCCATGTTCTTTGTTCCTAAATTTCTATCCCAATTTATGCCTTCTAGCAAGGTTCGTAGTTTAGGGAAGTTGGCTCTTTTGAAATTCGGTGTCTTTGTAGTGCCCTTATGTATCCTATTTGTGTGATTTATACTAAAGCCAATTCACCTGTGATCGCTGTTTCCTAAATTGCCCCGTATTTCCACATCCATAATCACGTCTGTATTGATAATCCAGTAGATCTAGTAATGCTTTATTTCTAGTTGGTGCGTCTACTATCTGACCCATGAAATTGTCCTGCGAGACATTTAGGAACTGGCGAGCCTTAGACGAATGTGTGGTTCCCTCCACCCCGCCTGTCTGGATAATCAAAATCCCCCATTATGATGATACTTCCCATCCTTGCTGCTAATCCAAATTGTGAAAGGAGGTCCACCACCTCCCTCAGGTTAGGGGGCCTATAGCATACTCCCAGTATTTTCCCCTTGGCTTCATCCCTTTTGGAGCACTACCCATAAGGATTCCACCTCCTCCCTAGTTCCCTTAGTGATGTCATCTCTCACATTCACTTGTACATTATTTTAACCACTTGCCGACCAACGCAAGTACATCTACGTCGGCGGAATGGCATGGCTGGGCAAATGGGCGTACAGGTATGTCCCTTTTGAATTTGCTGCCGTGTGGTCACGTGCGTGCCAGCGCGCGAGACCCTGCCGCAAGCTCCGTGAGTAGGGTCGCGGGTCCCGCAGACTCTATGTCCGCGGGGATACCCGTGATCGTCTCACGGAGCTGAAGAACAGGGAGATGCTAATGTAAACCAGCATCTCCCCGTTCTGCCTGGTGACACTGATCATAGCGCCCTGTGATCGGGAGCTATGATCAGTGATGTCACACGTAGCCACGCCCCCCCCAATTAAAATCACTCCCTAGGACACACTTAACCCCTTCCTATTCAGCTAGTGTTAACCCTTTCACTGCCAGTGTCATTTTTACAGTAATCAGTGCAATTTTATATAGCACTGATCGCTGTAAAAATGACAATGGTCCCAAAAATGTGTCAAAATTGTCCAATGTGTCTGCCATAATGTCGCAGTCGTGATAAAAATCGCAGATCACCGCCATTACTAGTGAAAAAAAAAACTGAATAAAAATGCCATGAAACGAACCCCTATTTTGTGGATGCTATAACTTTTGCGCAAACTAATCAAACGCTTATTGTGATTTTATTTTTTATTTTTTTTAACCAACAATATGTAGAAGAATACGTATCGGCCTAAACTGAGGAAAAAAATTTTTTTTTTATATATTTTTTTGGGGGATATTTAATATAGCAAAAAGTAAAAAAATGTGTGGGGATCAGATGAGTGTTTGTAGCAAGAGCTGCTTTTTTTTTTTTTGCTATATATATATATATATATATATATATATATATATATATATATATATATATATATTTTATTTTATATATTTTTTTTTTGTTTTAAGAAACTGTTCCACTTTAAGGTTGTAGCTTTATCGCCTTTAACAAAAGGTTTGTACCCGTTGATGGGAAAGACAGGTCCTTTATTTCCCATAAACATTCCAATGACTCAGTATTATGCAATTTATTTTCGCAATAAGAGACTGATTGCAAAATCTGTAATGGGGGGGAAAAAAGTTTTACTTGAAGCTTTTTAAACAAGAAGTTCCAGTGAACTAGTGCTGCTTACTGCTAAATCAGAAGTTCAAGAACCTGTTGCTCTGATGCTCCAATACCCAGTGACTGCAAAAATTAATAAATGTAAGTCAGAAGCTTAGCAAGTTTCTTCGTTCCTCTACCTATGTTGAGAGGTGTGTGTGTGGTGTGTGTGTGTGTGTGGTGACCTTACTCCAATCAGCTCACACAGTGTATGCCCAGACTCCACACCCAGTGCTGGAACAGGAAGAAAGAGTTGCAACAGGATGTGCACTTTCTAAAGAATGTAGAAAGGGAAAGACAGCAGATATACATGTAAAACTTATGTAGGGAAATTTGTTTCGTCTGGGTATAGGAGAGGGTTTACTTCCACTTTTAATTCTTCATAGAATTTAAAAAGGTGTTGTAAACATCCCTCAGATTTTGATCCATATTGACATGATAGCATCACGCAGTTGCTGCTAATTTGTTGGCTGCACATCTATGATGCGACTCTCCCATTCCACCACATCCCAAAGTTGCTCTATTGGATTGAGATGTGGTGACTGTGGAGACCATTGGAGTACAGTGACCTCATTGTCATGTTCAAGAATACAGTGGTGAGATTTGAGCTTTGTGACATGGTGCATTATCCTGCTGGAAGTAGCCATCAGAAGATGGGTACACTGTAGTCCTAAAGGGATGGACATGGTCTACAACAATACTCTGTAGGCCGTGGCATTTTAACGATTGGTACTAAGGGGCCCAAAGTGTGCCAAGAAAATATCCCCATCATTACACATAGTTACATAGTTAGGTTGAACAAAGACACAAGTCTATCTAGTTCAACCAAAAAAAAAAAAAAAAAAATCATACAACTGGTTGATCCAGAGGAAGGTGAAAAAACCCTAGCAAAGCATGATCCAATTTGCTACAGCAGGGGAAAAAATTCCTTCCCGAGAGGCATGATAGTCCCTGGATTAACTTTACCTATAAATGTTGGTACCCAGTTATATTATGTACATTTTGGAAAGAATCCAGGCCTTTTTTTAAAGCAATCTACTGAGCTGGCCAGAACCAGGGATGGAGTCCATTTCGCATTTTTACAGCTCTTAATGTGAAGAAACCTTTCCGTATTTGGAGATGCAATCTTTTTTTTCCTCTAGACGGAACGAATGCCCCCTTGTCTGATAACCTTAAAGTGAATAACTCAACACCAAGTTGACCAAGTATGGACCACTTATGTATTTATACATGTTGATCATATCCCTCCTTATTCTATTCTTCTCAAGAGAGAATACATTCAGTTCCTCTAATCTTTCCTCATAGTTGAGCTCCTCCATGCCTCATCAGTTTGGTTGCCCTTCTCTGCACTTTCTCCAGTTCCCCGATATCCTTTTTGAGAACTGGTGCCCAAAACTGAACTGCATATTCCAGATGAGGTCTTACTAATGATTTGTACAGGGGTAAAATAATATCTCTCTGGAGTCCATACCTCGCAATACAAGATAGGACTTTGCTCTCTTTGGAAACTGCAGGTTGGCATTGCATGCGATTGAGCTTATGATCTACCAAAACCCCCAGATCCTTCTCCACCATTGATTGCCCCAGTTGTACTCCCCCTAGCATGTATGATGTATGCATATTCTTGGCCCTCAAGTGCATAACTTTACATTTATCAACATTGAACCTCATTTTCCACTTAGTTGCCAAATTAGACAGAGCATTGAGGTCGGTTTGTAAATTGGAGACCTCCTGTAAGGACGTTAATCCACTGCATAGCTTCGGTTTTTGCAGCTGACACCAAATTTTTATTTATTTTTTAATCCCAGAACCTATATCATTTAAAAAGATTTATTAAAAAGTAAGGGTCCCAACCTTGGGGTACACCACTGATAACCATAGACCATTCAGTGTAAGAATCTTTTAACCACTACTCTCTGAATTCGTTTTTCTTAGCCAGTTTTCTATCGGGACTTTGCACATCTGATCTTTTTATATTAAAATGGTTGTAAAAGCTTTTTTTATTTTTTTACCTTCTTGCACTCTTTGCATGAAGGTAAATAAACCTTCAATATGCAGCTCTCCCCCTTATACTTACCTGAGCTGATCCATTGATGTGCAGGACAGCAGCTGCTGTCCCAGTTCTCTGCCGCCCCATTGGCTCAGACAGCAGTGGGAACCAATGACTCCTCCGCTGCTGTCATTTACAGCCAGTGTGGAGTGAGCTGTGGGCGGGGATAGGGAGCGAGCCCATACAAGTATCCCCCCCCCCCCCTTAGTAAGTGGCTTGCTCGAAGAAGGGAGGAGCCAGGAGTGCTGAAGGGGGGGCCCAAAAAGGAGGCTCAGGCCTGCTCTGTGCAAAACCACTACACAGAGCAGGCAAGTATAACATGTTTGTTTTTTTTTTTTTTTAAATGGGCTTTATTATTACTATCACAGATGGTGATAATTTGTCCATGGGAGTTGGTGATGGTGTAGTGAACATTTTATACAGCTTTATGCTTATCTGTGTGTGGTTGAATGTTTATTTTGAAGGAAGATGGACTAATTGACTTTGAGTGACATTTTATTTCATTTGCACTATTGTTTCGTGTGTGTGATTATTTTGATTGGTTATTGCTATTTGAGTTTGCACTTCTTAGATTGGTGTAGAAGGTTTTTATAGCATGGTGCAATTATACTTTTGTTTTTTTCATACTCTTGCAAAGTTTGTCAACACTTTGAACACCACTGCTGGTAGATTTCTTTAAGATGGTGAGCGCAAGATTTATTTATTTATCAATTATACACCTTATTGTACCTGCTCCAAAGCATCTTCATGGGAAATATCCAATCCTTCAGGGTATGGGAAAGCCATCTCCCACGATGCAGTGCTCTAGGTGGCAAATGATTCTTCTGTCCCTCTGTGTGCGGGGCGGGAGATCTGAACATACTAAGCTTGGGATAGACACAAAGAAAGGACCATCTGATGGATAGTTGGAACATTTTCATACAGATTCCCTTTTGACCTATAAATAGTTACATTTGTATAGCAATAAGGTTTCAACAGGATTATTGGCTGGGATGAGGACAAGGTGGAACTTCCCAGTACTAAGTGTTCACCCATAAAGAGTTTTGTGTCACACCTACGTTTCTATGTGCTGATCTAAGAATTCTATCTTTTGCATCAGGGTCCGAGGGTCGCTTAGATTTTTAATTTTTTTTGCCCCTGCTTTTTATCTTCTACTTTATTTTATTTTTTTTATTCATCGTTGTAATCGGCGCGAAAATGTTATGCGTTTGATGTAATGATTTGATGGGTGGGGTAACCAGGGTAATATGTGAAAAGGTGTGCTATCCGACATTGAATATCTAGGTTTATGGTTGTACCAAGAGCTCACAATAGACTTCCCAAAGAAAGATCTTGTTTTTTTCAATAAAAAAAAAAGTTTTAATATGATTATTTATATAAAATTAAAGCTTTTCAAAAAGAGAGATGGTACATTTGCAGTATATTTTTGCTGCATCTGAAAAGTCCTGGCCTTTTGTCAATTTATTTAAAATGTGCATTATTATGCATAATTATGTTAATATTAATAAAAAAAAATGTGACTGATATATCGGCTTTTACTTCTAGTGCAGTGATGCTAAACTCAAGTCTGCCCTGGAACTAATATACAATGAAATTACTTTTCTTTTTTTTTTTTTTTCAAAATATTTTTATTAAAGTTTTAACAACATACAAACATATAAAACAAAAGTGCTCACAGTATGTACAAAGGGTCATTGGAAGAAATAGTCATATGCACTTTTCAATGTGAGTTCTATTACACAAGTGATTTGCTTTGCTACAGTGACCTTTTTTAGCATATACATTTAAAAATAGCAGTCTTCACTATATTGTATGTTTCAGTAAGCATTGTTAAACTGATCCTAATAATACTTTATTTTAATCCCTTTAGCACTTCGATGTCTGTGCTCTAGCTGCATCAAATCGAACTACACATGTGAGACAGACGGAGCCTGTATGGTCTCAATTGCCAACATGGACGGAATGAGACATCAAATGCGAGCATGCATCTCGAAGAGTGAACTTGTACCTGCAGGAAAACCATTCTACTGTCTAAGTTCAGAGGACATCCGCAACACTGAATGCTGCTACACAGACGACTGCAACAGCAAGGACCTCCTGGTGCCCACTGGTATGAATTTAATTTTCACACAAGTGAATATCTTTGATGTTCCTGTCTGCTCACCTGCATTCATTGCAGGTTTTTTTATACTTCCATAAAGCAGGAGCAAAGATATTTACTCTGTTTAACCACTTTAAGACCAGCCTCGTTTTGGATTTTAGGTGTTTACATGTTTAAAACTGTTTTTTCTTTTGCGAGAAAATTATTTAGAACCCCCAAACATTATATATTTTTTTTTGTAACACCCTAGAGAATAAAATGGCGGTCGTTGCAATCCTTTTTTTCATACCGTATTTGCGCAGCGGTCTTACAAGCGCACTTTTTTTGGAAAAAAAATCACTTTTTTGAATAAAAAAAGACAACTGTAAAGTTAGTCCAATTCTTTTATATATTGTGAAAGATGTTACGCCGAGTAAATTGATACCCAACATGTCGCGCTTCAAAATTGCGCCCGCTTGTGGAATGGCATCAACCTTTTACCCTCAAAAATCTCCATAGGCGACGTTTAAAAAATTCTACAGGTTGCATGTTTTGCGTTAGAGGAGGTCTATGGCTATAATTATTGCTCTCGCTCTACCGATCGAGGCGATACCTCACATGTGTGGTTTGACCACCGTTTTCATATGCGGGCGCTATTCACGTATGCGTTCGCTTCTGCACGCGAGCTCGTCGGGACGGGCGCTTTAAAAAAAAAAAAAAAAAATATATATTTTAAATTATTTAAAAAAAGTAAAATAAAATTGCCTCACTTTTATTCCTTTTATTCCTCTTAAATATGAGATCTGGGGTCAAAAAGACCTCAGATCTCATATTTGGACTTAAATGCAAGAAAAAAAAAAGTCGTCATTTAAAAAAAATTACATTTGAAAAATGTGCCTTTAAGACGTATGGGCGGAAGTGACGTTTTGACGTCGCTTCCGCCCTGCTATGGTATAGAGACGGGTGGGGGCCATCTTAGCCTCACTCGTCTCTATACCCAGCCACGGATAGGACCAGATCGCCTCCGCCGCTACCGACGGCTCTGGTAAGCGGCAGATAACGGTGATCTCGCGGCGAATCCGCAGCGATGACCACCATTATCGGAATTACGACCGGCGCCTGAAGAGATGGATATCTCGGTTGTGGCAGCAGCTGCTGCCGTTACCGAGATATCCCTCTTCAAAAAAGGGACGTAAATCGTCGTGCTCCGGCCGTAAAGTGGTTAAAATGTTTTTAGACTCTGTGGAGGTGATAGACAGGGAGTCAGGCAGAGACACTTTTGCTGTTTGGTCAAGAGATATAAATGACCAAGTAATTAAAACCACCAGGGACCACCCACAACTGAAATATTAATCTCTGTGTGGCATTATTCTTTATACTGATTTAAAAGACATCCACAATATATATTATGTTGCCTAGTTGGAGAACTTGGAGTTCAGATGTGTGTGATACATACATAATCTCACAAAAGTGAGTACACCCCTCACATTTTGTAAATACTTAATATCTTTTCATGTGACAACACTGAAGAAATTACACTTTGGGGTTGATTTACTAAAAATAAATCCACTTTGCACTACAAGTGCACTTGGAAGTGCAGTTACTTTAGATCTGCAGGGAAGCTCTGCTGATTTTATCATCCAATCATGTACAAGCAAAAATGCTGTTTTATTTTCCTGGCATGTTCCCCCCCCCCCCCCCCCCCCCCCCTCCAGATCTACAGTGCCTGCACTTCCAAGTGCACTTGTAGTGCAAAGTGGATTTGCCTTTAGTAAACCCCCCCCCCCCCCCGCTACAATGTAAAGTAGTGTGTACAGCTTGTATAACAGTGTAAATTGTCCCCTTTAAAATAACTCCACACAAAGCCACACACGCTTGACGCCATCTGAACCAAATAAGTTTTTATCTTGGTCTCATCAGACAACAAGACATGATTCCAGTAATCCATGTCCTTAGTCTTGTCTTCAGCAAACTGCAGGCTTTCTTCTGCATCATCTTTTAGAAGGGGTTTCCTTCTGGGACAAGAGCCATGCAGACCAATTTTATGCAGTGTGTGGCCTATGGTCTGGGCACTGACAGACTGACCCCCTACCCCTTCCACCTCTGCAGCAATGCAGGCAGCACTCATACGTTTATATCCTACAACCTCTGGTTATGACGCTGAGCAAGTGCACTCATCTTCTTTGGTCGACCATGGCGAAGCCTGTTCTGAGTGGAACCAGACCTGTTTATGGTCTTGACCACGTTTATGGTCTTGACCACCTTGCTGCAGCTCAGTTTCAGGGTCTGGGCAATCTTCTTATAGCCTAGGCCATCTCTATGTAGAGCAACAGACCTTGTAACATTAACGAGTCACATGATACCGGGGAGGGAATATATATATGTGTGTGTGTGTGTGTGTGTGTGTATAATAAATATATATATTTACACACACAATATTTCACAAAGGTAAGTACACCCCTCACATTTTTGTAAATATTTTCTTTTCATGTGACACTGAAGAAATTACTCTTTGCTACAATGTAAAATAGTGAGTGTACAGCTTGTATAACAGTGTAAATTTGCTGTCCCCTCAAAATAACAACACACAGCCATTAATGTCTAAACCACTGGCAACAAAAGTGAGTACACCCCTAAGTGAAAAGGTCCACATTGGGCCCAATGGGTGTGAATGGGGAGCAGGTGTGTTAAATTTGGTGTTATCGCTCTCATACTGGTCGCTGGATGTTCAACATGGCACCTCATGGCAAGGAACTCTGAGGATCTGAAAAAAAATTGTTGCTCTACATAAAGATGACCTAGGCCAGTGATGGCGAAACTTGGCACCCCAGATGTTTTGGAACTACATTTCCCATGATGCTCTTGCACTCTGAAGTGTAGTTGAGCATCATGGGAAATGTAGTTCCAAAACATCTGGGGTGCCAAGGTTTGCCATCACTGGCCTAGGCTATAAGAAGATTGCCAAGACCCTGAAACTGGGCTGCAGTACGGTGGCCAAGACCATACAGCAGTTTGACAGGACAGGTTCCACTCAGAACAGGCCTCGCCATGGATTTACCAAAGGAATTGTGTGCACATGCTCAGCGTCCTTTCCAGAGGTTGACTTTGGGAAATATATAAGTGCTGCCAGCATTGCTGCAGAGGTTAAAGGGGTAGGGGGTCAGCCTGTCAGTGCTCAGACCATACGCCGCACACTGCATCAAATTGATCTGCGTGGCTGTCGTCCCAAAAGGAAGCCTATTCTAAAGAAGGTGCTCAAGAAAACCTGCAAACAGTTTGAAGACAAGCAGACTAAGGACATGGATTACTGGAACCATGTCCTGTGGTCTGATGAGACCAAGATAAACTTATTTGGTTCAGATGGTGCCAAGTGTGTGTGGCAGCAAACAGGTGAGGCGTACAAAGACAAGTGTGTCTTGCCTACAGTCCAGCATGGTGGTGGGAGTGTCATGGTCTGGGGCTGCATGAGTGCTGCCGGTACTGGGGCGCTACAGTTCACTGAGGGAACCATAAATGCCAACATGTACTGTGACATACTGAAGCAGAGCATGAGCCCCCCCTTACTTCGGAGACTGGGCTGCAGGGTAGTATTCCAACAAAATAACGACCCTAAACACACATCCAAGACGACCACTGCCTTGCTAAAGAAGCTG
This sequence comes from Lithobates sylvaticus, assembly GCA_028564925.1. Lineage (NCBI taxonomy): Eukaryota > Metazoa > Chordata > Amphibia > Anura > Ranidae > Lithobates > Lithobates sylvaticus. Next base: position 478,362,369 of record CM053027.1, read on the forward strand.
AGGGTAAAGGTGATGGACTGGCCAAGCCTGTCTCCAGACCTAAACCCTATTGAGCATCCTCAAATGGAAGGTGGAGGAGCACAAGGTCTCCAACATCCACCAGCTCCATGATGTTGTAATGGAGGAGTGGAAGAGACTCCAGTGGCAGCCTGTGAAGCTTTGGTGAATTCCATGCCCAATAGGGTTACGGCAGTGCTGGAAAATGATGGCCCCACAAAATATTGACACTTGAACCAATTTGGACATTTTCACTTAGGGGTGTACTCACTTTTGTTATTAGTGGTTTAGACATTAACCGCTTAAGGACCGCCTCACGCTGATATACGTCGACAGAATGGCCCGCCTGGGCACAACCACGTACCTGTACGCGGCCCTTTAAGAGCCCAGCCGTGGGTCGCACGTCGGCGGAGCCGAGCTCGCGACCTGGTCCTGAGCTCTGTGACCGCGGGACCAGCGGACCCGATCGCCGCTAGTGTCCCGCGATCGGGTCACAGAGCTGAAGAACGGGGAGAGGTCTGTGTAAACAAACCTCTCCCCGCGCTTCCTAGCGCGACTGACAATGATCGGCTGTTCCCTGTCATCGGGGAAAGCCAATCAGTGACGTCAAACGCAAAGCCACACCCCCTACAGTAAAAAAAAAAAAAACACACTTAACCCCTCCCCGCCCCCTAGTGATTAGAAATCAGTGCATTTAAATAGCACTGATTGCTGTATAAATGACAATGGTCCCAAAAATGTGTCAAAAATGTCCGATGTGTCCGCCATAATGTCGCAGTCACAATAAAAATTGCTGATCGCCGCCATTACTAGTAAAAATATTAATAAAAATGCTATAAAACTATCCCCAATTTTGTAAACGCTATAACTTTTGCTCAAACCAATCAATCGCTAATTGCGATTTTTATTTTTTATTTTTTTATTGATTTTTTTTTTCCAAAAATATGTAGAAGAATACGCATCGGCCTAAACTAAGGAAAAAATATATTTTTTTGGGGATATTTATTATAGCAAAAAGTAAAAAATATTGCAATTTTTTTCAAAGTTGTCGCTCTATTTTTGTTTATAGCGCAAAAATAAAAACCGCAGGGGCAATCAAATACCACCAAAAGAAAGCTCTATTTGTGGGAAAAAAAGGACGCCAATTTTGTTTGGGGTCCACGTCGCACGACCGCGCAATTGTCAGTTAAAGCGAAGCAGTGCCGAATCGCAAAAAGGGGCCTGGTCCTTTGGCTGCAAATTGGTCCGGGGCTTAGGTGGTTAATGGCTGTGAGCTATTTTGAGGGCACATCACATTTACACTGTTATACAAGCTGTACACTCACTACTTTACATTGTAGCACAGTGTAATTTCTTCAGTGTTGTCACATGAAAAGATATAATATATATATATATGTGTGTGTGTGTGTGTGAGAGATCAAATCTGTTAGTGAGCACTTCTCCTTTGCCGAGATAATCCATCCACCTCACAGGTGTGGCATATCAAGATGCTGATTAGGCAGCCTACTTATTGCACAGGTGTGCCTTAGGCTGGCCACAATAAAAGGCCACTCTAAAATGTGCAGTTTTATCACACAGCACAATGCCACAGATGTTGCAAGTTTTCAGGGAGCAATTGACATGCTGACTGCAGGAATGTCCACCAGAGCTGTTGCCCTTGAATTGAATGTTCATTTCTCTACCATTGCGTCTTAGAAAATTTTGGCAGTACATCCAACCGGCCTCACAACAGCAGACCACGTGTAACCACACCAGCCCAGGACCTCCACATCCAGCATCTTCACCTCCAAGATCGTCTGAGACCAGCCACCCAGACAGCTGCTGCAACAATCGGTTTGCATAACCAAAGAATTTCTGCACAAACTGTCAGAGACCGTCTCAGGGAAGCTCATCTGCATGCTCTTCCTCATCGGGGTCTCAACCTGACTGCTTTTCGTCAACGTAACCGACTTGAGTGGGCAAATGCTCACATTCGATGGCGGCTGGCACTTCTTCACCGATGACTCACAGTTTTTATTGCACAGAGCAGACAGCGTGTATGGTGTTGTGCGGGTTAGTGGTTTGCTGATGTCAATGTTGTGGATCGAGTGACCCATGGTGGCGGTGGGGTTATGGTATGGGCAGGCATATGCTATGGACAACAAACACAGGTGCATTTTATTGATGGCATTTTGAATGCACAGAGATACCGTGACGAGATTCTGAGGCCCGTTGTTGTGCCATTCATCCACGACCTTAATGAAAAATTATGTATCAACTATTTCTGGTTGAAAATGATGGACTTTTTAGGCGTACAATCTAAACTCATAAAATTTATTAAAAATACAAGTATACAGTTTACTTAATACAGTAAGCAGATATTGTAATCTGCAGACAATATAGAAATTACTACAGGCTAATTGACAGTTTTGCTGAAGTAGCAACGATATGGATCATTAGGTCACTTCAATCCGGATATTACTATCCAAGTTATACCGTAAGGAATGACATTAAAGAATTAATTCTGAGCCATATAACAGCAAGATTTGTCAAAAGTAGCCTGTATTCCGTTGCCCTACATGTTGCGCGTTCATATAACGCTTCTTCAGGAGCTTTCTATATTTTTCTAAAAATGGAGGAGAGAAGAAAATATACATACAGTAAATAATAACAATCATCGAGTATGGGCACATACAAAATTTGGGTGTGCCAATTATATATAGCTATATGTGGCCTGTGCTCAAAAAGTTAAAATCAAGAGAAAGAATCATGGTCAAGAAGGGAGTGTGAGTGGAAGGGGAAAGGAATGGATCAAATAGAGAAAGGAAGGCAGGATAAGGGAAGAAAAGGAAAATAAGAAGGGAGGAAAGAAGAAAAAGAGGGGGGTTTGAACAAAGGGGAAGGGGAGAACAAGAAAAGGAGAAACGGGGGGGGGGGGGGGGGGGGGGGGGGGGGGGGGGGGGGGGGGGGGGGGGGGGGGTGGGGGGGGGGGGGGAATTAAGAGAAAAGGAGAACAGAAGAGGAAAAGAAGAAAAACAGGAAAAAGAAAACCAAGAAAAAAAAAAAAAAACGGGGGGGGGAGGGGAGAAGGAGGAAAAAAGGTGAGGAAGACTGTATCATGGGAACGGGTGCAATATAATACTAAGGAAAAAAGAATATATTAAAAAATAGTAATAATGGTAAGAGGGAGAAAAGAGGAGATGTTTCAAAAACATATTGTTACTCACGTTCCCTGGTAAAGAGAAGTCTCAAGAGAACGGGGAATGAGATATAAAGTGCCTTAGCGTGTCATCCACGACCATCACCCCATTTTGCAGCATAATGCATGGCCCCATGTTGCAAGGATCTGTACACCATTCCTGGAAGCTGAAAACATCCCAGTTCTTGCATGGCCAGCATACTCACTGGATGTGTCACCGACTGAGCATGTTTGGGATGCTCTGGATCGGCGTATATGACAGCGTGTTCCAGTTCCTGCCAATATCCAGCAACTTCGCACCGCCATTGAAGAGGAGTGGACCAACATTCCACAGGCCACAATCAACCTGATCAACTCTATGCGAAGGAGATGTGCTGCACTGCGTGAGGCAAATGATGGACACACCAGATACTGACTGTTTTTTTTATTGTGGCCGCCTAAGGCACACCTGTGCAATAATCATGCTGTCTAATAAGCATCTTGATATGTCACACCTGTGAGGTGGATGGGGTATCTTGGCAAAGAAGTGCTCACTAACACAGATTTAGACAGATTTGTGAACAATATTTGAGAGAAATAGGCCTTTTGTATACATAGAAAAAGTTGTAGATCTTTGAGTTCAGCTCATGATAAATAGGGGCAAACACAAAAGTGTTGCGTTTTTATAATTTTGCTGTGTGTGTGTGTGTGTGTGTGTGTGTTATATATATATATATATATATATATATATATATATATATATATATATATATATATATATATATATATATATATATATATATATATATATATATATATATATATGTGTATGTATATACACACACACACACACACACACACACACACACACACACACACACACACACACACACACACACACACACACACACACACACACTTGCACCAGGAAATCTCATGGTGTGTAGGCAGCACAGTTACACCTGTTGAATCCGGTGTTAATAGATGGAACTTGTGTGGTTTTATTTTTTTATTGTTTGGGGGAGATCGAACTTTTAAACTTACCGTTCAACACACACACCTAATTGATTTTTCCTAATGTATGTAAATGGCACACTGTTAGCTCTTCACCATAAGGATATTTTTATTTGATTGTAATGATATTTTAGCTCTGGTCATTCAGTATGAATACCTGGTGGCTGTGAATTTTTGGTTCTGGTCAGGCTGAGCAATCATATAAGTCTATATATGGTCACTATAAGGAATGCAGACTCCACTCCACCATGCTGATTCATAGGGAATACATTTCTCAAATGCAATTTCCCTTTAGTTGCAATGGAAAGTCTTGATAAGGCAGAACAATGTGCGTTTCCCGTATTTATGTGATAAATTCCTTTTTTTTTTTTTTGCAAAAAAAAATGTTTTAGAACTAGAGGGTGATTCATATTAAGTGCGTTTCACAAAAGTGGAAATGTTTTGAGAATAAAAAATATTGTCATACAAGGTAACAGACAACAAGCATTATTTATAAATGTGATAAATAACACTTTGGGGTTGCTAATAGCAACCGTGGCTGGATACTGCTTCCTCCCATACGAATCTACTGTACTTCCTGTGTTAATAGTTAATAGTGGTGTTGGTAGGGGTACAGGAGGCACAGGACTCTGAGGCCAATCCTCTGTGTAGGAGCTACATAATACACAAGGCACTACGTAATTTGTTTTGTATAGAGCTTGCCGTTTAGTTTTTGAATGTTCTCAGCAATAACTATATGTATTCTGTTTTTGCATTTAAGTAATGGGGCACTTAGAAAGAAATAGACTGTAGCTTCTCATAATAAACCTAGTCATTACTTCTATTTCATTTTTTTTTTTTTTTTTTTTTGCAGGTTATACAAAACCTCCTCCATCAGGCTGGGGCCCGGTGGAACTTGTGGCTGTCATAGCTGGCCCAATGTTTCTCCTGGGTGTTATCCTTATTGTAGTGGTCCTGTTCCACTGTCACCAGCGAGTGTATCACAATCGTCAGAGGCTGGACTTAGAGGATCCATCATGTGAAATGTATTTGGCTAAAGATAAAACTCTTCCCGATTTGATCTTTGACCTGTCCACATCAGGTTCTGGCTCAGGTAAAGTTCATTGTAACTGTGATATGGTATAAAGTGTTGCAGGGTTAAATATACATATGTTGACCTAGAACTGTAATCTAATCTGGGAAATGAAGACTTGCCAAAGAAAAAGCTAGGTGTGGTGTTGAAGTTAAAGTGGTTGTTAAGCCACTTGTTTAAAATGCTCCCACCCACCATGCTTAAACTGTACTGATCACACCTTCTTAAGAAGTATCAGTTGCCTTTTCTCTCTCCTCTGCCAGCTGAGAGTTCTAGGGGGGGGGGGGGGGGGGGGCGCGAGCACTGCCACTGATGTCAGCTGGAGAGGAGAGACAGAGCTGAGGGGGTCATGTGATCCCAGGGTGCCCATGAGTTATCTGTACAGATAAGCATATTTTTAATAAAACGCAGTGTGATGCAGACAGCACAGACTACGATCTCTCGGCTTAGCAGACATGGTAATTGTGGTCAGAACTCAGGAGGGGAGTTAGGACATGGCATCATCAAACAGCTATTGTAGGAGATACAGATGGATAATTTAAAAAACAAAAGCACCATGCTACTAATTGCACATTAAAGGGACAGGAGCAGCATTTTTTTTGGGTTAACAAACACTTTAATGTTGTATTTGATTTAATGTGTTGTCCTCAGTAATTGTTGAGAACTAGAACAGGTATTTTCAAATTTTTTAATGCAGCTATCCAAGGATTTCTGCAGCACCTAATGACCTTGGAACATTTATAGGCCATGTTGTGTAAATGTATTTTTTTTTTTTAACCACTTCAGTACCAGGCATTTTCACCCCTTCCTGCCCAGGACAATTTTCAGCTTTCAGTGCTTTCGCACTTTGACAATTACGCGGTCATGCAACACTGCACCAAACAATTTTTATCCTTTTCTTCCCACAAATGGAGCTTTCTTTTGGTGGTATTTATTTTTTGCTAAACAAACTAAAAAAAGACAAATTTTTGAAGTTTTTGTTTCGGTTATAAAATGTTTTCTCCTTCATTGATGGGCACTGACGGGCAGCTGTGGTGGACCATCGATTGGAGCTGTGCTGATTATTAGCACAGACCCCCCCCCCCCCCCCCGACAGCGCAATAAAAGGAATGCCATTTACTGGCACTTCCTGGTTTACGCGATGCTCAGCTGTGATTGGTCACGTGGTAAGGCGCCGATGTCAGAGGCTCCATACCACAATCACAGATGCAGTGGGTCAGACTGACAAACAGCACCCCCGATCATTGCGTGCAGAATGTTATCCTGCTGGACGTCATGACGCCCAGTCAGGATACCAGAACCATTTTGCCCGGCTGTCATTCTGCTTTAGGCCAGGCGGGAAGTGGTTAAGATTTTTTTTTTTTTTTTTAAAGCAATTTACAGGTTTGACAAACGCAAGCAAATATAGAACACAGTAGAGGTGTCAACCCAAAGTACAGAAAAATGAAGCAGTCATTAGCTCATCAAATTGGACCAGCATGAAAAACACATCAAAGCTGGCCATCAATGAATGAGGGTTTTTTCTTTTTCTTTCAACCAGCAGGTTGAGAAAAACTAACCTGACTCCTCCATTCACACATTTAAGGTGTATGATGGAATCCTCCTGCCATGGCATTGTATTCTGACAGTGGGGAGACTTCCCTGCTGTCAGAATACACAGATCAGTACTGCAGTCTATAGACTGCAGTGCTCATCTAAAGGATGTTTTTCAGCAGGACGTATGTACAAAAGGCAATTCATCGACTTTTGTACAACTGGAGTGCCCATACATGGATCTAATTTTATTAGGTCCCTGCTAAGCCAGCTTAATTTTGATCCATCTATGGCCAGACAGCTGCTGTCTTGTGAAAGGAGATAAAAGTAAGCAGAGAAAAAGTTCAAACAGTAAGGAAATGTGTACAAAGTGAGGTAGCGAATAGGGAGGTGGAAGGGACACCCAGGCTAGAGAGGGAGTGCACACACAATATGGGCAATGTATTTGTGGAGTAGGGGCTACCATCTCTTAGCCTTTTGGTCTGTTGGCTCAAGAAGGAAGGATTCATTAGATCTCCAAGTAGGGGACTGTTTCAGGGTCACATAAAGAGAAAAGTGACCCAAAGAGTTCTGGGAACCAATGAGATTGTAGGATGAATAAGTTTAGTCCTTGGTTCTGTTCCCCCTTTCTTCTGCTACAATTGCCTATAGAAGTCAATGGCTGTATAGCGCTTTACAGTGTATTTGCAAGTACCTGCATAAATGTGTAAGGGAATACAGCTCTGGATGCAGAAATCTATGTACAGAGTTGTGTGCCCATATGCATATATGTGGGTACTCAGTTACTTGCAAGTACATGCTTACAGCCATTAATTTCTGTAGGCAGCACACCTTAATTTACGCTGTGTGGTCAGATTCGACCCAGTGCATGAGCCCTTAGGGTAAGTGTACGTGGTGTTTGAGCGCAGTTGGAGGCTAGTTCAAGTGCACTTCATCAAATCCAATTAAAAATGGTTATCAGATCAAGGTCAGAATAGAAATATTATGTCTAGTAATTCTTGCTGAGACTTTCATTGCAGAAGTGTATTTATTATGGACGTTTATTACTAAAAGCTGCTGTTATGTAAGAGTTCTAGAAAATCAGCGCAGGGATATAATTTATGCAGTGTCTTTTCAAATGTCTTTTTACCCTAAAATTTCACTCCTGGATTGTTAAATTGTGGTAATGGGTTTCCAGATAACGGACCCTTGTGCCTGTATATTCTCAGAAGCAGCCACTCTGTAGGTTGGACCTCAGACTAAAACGTGCTAATAGTGCTGGAATTGTCTTTTGCACTTGAATATTATAGTAGACGGTAACTGATCTTCCTTGCCTTTCTGGCTTTAACTGAAAAAGCAGAAACTCTAGCCAGAGACGCATTTGAACTACATATACTGACATGCAATTTGTTTTACTTACAAAAATATGTAGTTCTGAGAATTTTGTGATTAAAACATTTGCTACACTATAGCAGGTCTGCAGCTGCTAGAATCCTAGTCTCCAGTATATAAATGTATTATGAATTGGCATAACCATACTGGGGAGTTTTACTGTACTCTCTTCAGTATCTAAAGCATCTCCTTCCACTTTTCACCACTTGGAACACGTAAGGACATTGCAGTACAGAAGAGCATAATCTCCACGTATAACCTTCCACTCTGTCTGATGGTGCACAGGGCATAATGAGATTTTAATAAAAATTTCGGAATTTAGTCAAGCAATGTTCAAAAGTCCATTCAATGAATACATAATTGGACATGATTTACACTTTAATCTGCAAACAGTTGATAAGCGTGTGTTTTTTTTTTTTTGTTTTGTTTCTTTGTTCACTACAGGACTACCACTCTTTGTTCAGCGTACTGTAGCAAGAACAATTGTCTTACAGGAAATAATTGGAAAGGGTCGATTTGGTGAAGTATGGCGTGGCAAGTGGAGAGGAGGCGATGTGGCTGTAAAAATATTCTCATCGAGGGAAGAGAGGTCTTGGTTCAGAGAAGCAGAGATTTACCAGACTGTGATGTTGCGGCATGAGAATATTTTGGGATTTATTGCCGCAGATAACAAAGGTATGGTACTTCTACAGTGTGTTTGCTACTGATAATTTATTCAGAACTTTGAGCGCAGTTAGGGATGTGTACCATATGTGAACTCTAAGCTGGCGATACATTATACAATTTTCCTTTTAGGATAGACCTTCTATTTATATGGTTTTGCTAAATTTAAACACCTTCAATTTGCATGCAATCAGGCAGGCCCTTGCACTACATTGTTGAAGGTAAATCTAAAGAACAAGAACATTAGATTAGATAGAATCTCTATCTAATCTAATGTTCTTGTTCTTTAGATTTACCTTCAACAATGTAGTGCAAGGGCCTGCCTGATTGCATGCAAATTGAAGGTGTTTAATTTCCATCGTTTCTGTTTAGTGTACTAGCAGTAACTAATTTTATTAATCAATACACTTCTAGAGCGAGTTAATATATTTATATGCAGTTGTGCTCATAAATTTACATACCCTGGCAGAATTTATGATTTATTGGCCATTTTTCAGAGAATATGAATAACAAACGTTTTCTTTCGCTCATGGTTTGTATTTGGCTGAAGCCATTTATCAATCAACTGTGTTTACTCTGACAACAGTCTGATGACAACAGAAACTACCCAAATGACCCTGATTAAACTTTTTACATACCCTGGTGATTTTGGCCTTTATAGCATGCACACAAGTTGAAACAAAAAGGTTTGAATGGCTATTAAAGGTAACTATCCGCATCTGTGATCTGTTTTCTTGTAATTAGTGTGTGTATAAAAGGTCCAATGAGTTTCTGGACTCCTGACAGACCCTTGCATCTTTCATCCAGTTCTGCACTGACGTTTCTGGATTGAGTCATGGGGAAAGCAAAAGAATTGTCAGAGGATCTGTGGAAAAGGTAGTTGAACTCTATAAAACAGGAAAGGGATATAAAAAGATATGCAAGGAATTGAGAATGACAATCAGCAGTGTTCAAACTCTAATCAAGAAGTGGAATATCAGGGGTTCTGTTGAAACCAAACCACGGTCAGGTAGACCCAACTAAAATTTCAGTACGTTCGGAATGCAAAGAAACTCAAATAACTTCATGTGAAATACAGAACTCTGATAACATGTGGTGTGGCTGTTTCAAGATGCACAATATGGAGGCACTTGAAGAAAGATGGGCTGCATGGTCAAGTCGCAAGAAGAAAGCCATTACTACACAAATGTCACAAATTATCCCGCTTACAGTACGCCAAACAAGAAAAAGGAAGTGAAATAATACCGCGCTAATAAAAATATATGAAAAACAAAAAGGTGAAAGCAGCAGCAAATAACCATCAAATATCGCTAAGGAAATCGAACCTAAAAATAAAAAAAGCTGCGCTATACGCCAAACAGCACAGAGACAAGCCTCAAACCTTCTGGCACAAAAGTCACTTGGAGTGATGAGACCAAAATTTAGCTTTTTGACCACAACCATAAACGCTACATTTTGGAGAAAAGTCAACAAGGCTTATGATGAAAGGTCCACCATTCCTACTGTGAAACCGAGGTGAATCGCTGATGTTTTGGGCATATGTGAGCTACAAAGGCACAACAAATTTGGTCAATATTGACGGCAAGATGAATGCAGTATGTTATCAAAAAATACTGGAGGAACATTTGCATTCATCAGCCAGGAATCTGCGCATGGGACGTACTTGGACATTCCAACATGACAATTATCCAAAACACAAGGCCAAGTCGACATGTCATTGGCTACAGCAGAATAAAGTCAAAGTTCTGGAGTGGCCATCTCAGTCTCCTGACCTCCAATATCATTGAGCCACTCTGGGGAGATCTCAAACGTGCAGTTCATGCAAGAGAGCCAAAGAATTTACAGGAACTGGATGCTTTACCATCTGAGAAGATAAAGCGCCTCGTCTACAAATACCACAAAAGACTTCAAGCTGTTATTGATAAAGGGGGCAATACACAGTATTAAGAACTGGGGTATGTAAACTTTTGATCAGGGTCATTTGGGTAGTTTCTGTTGTGATTAAGATTTTAAGAGTAAACGCAGTTGATTGATAATAAATGGCTTCAGCCAAACACTAACCATGAGTGAAAGCAATGTTTTTTTATTCATACTCTCTGGAAAAAAAAAATCATAAATTCTGCCAGGGTATGTAAACTTATGAGCACAACTGTGTATGTATGTGTATATGTGTGTGTATATGTGTATATATATGTATATATATATATATATATATATATATATATATATATATATGTATATATATATATATATATATATGTATATATATATGTATATATATATATATATATATATATAAAAATTCCGCTGGTTCATCAATCGCAATGATCCAGTGCAGAAAATCAGATCACCTCAGTGTGTTTAAAAGGCCCTAATCCTTCCTCTGTCTAACCATTTTTTTTGGTGCTGTAGAAGTAATCGGGTCCTTTACAGCCGCCTAAATTTTGGTATTAACCCCTTGTAGACATCTCCTTGGCTTGAAAGAGTTAATGGCTTCTGTGCAAAAGCTTTTTTTGTCAGATTTCATCACTCTGATGTTGCATTGTACACTCAGATCTTCATGTGAATGGCCAGATCTACCACTAAAACTTCCCCAATCTACTACCATGTTGTCCGTGTGGCACCCATAGCCACCTCTGGCCAAAAAGCTCTGTGGGAAAGTGATAGTTTGGCATATTAGCTCTGTCCGATTGCTACTGATTTCTACCTGATATTCTGGCATCAGAGGTGTCTACAGCTTACCTTCCCCACCCTGCTCTATAAAGCCAGTGGCCTAGTGGTTAGGTTAGCAAAAATGTCAAAGTGCAGTAAAATCATCTCTGCACATCTCAACACCCTCCTTTTTTTTTTTTTTTTTTTTGTGGGCAGCTTCTCACTGCCGCTTAACTGCTGATGATTTAAATATTTTTTTTTTTTTAACGTGTTTTTCCAACATGCAACACACACATTTGCAGTATTGCATGATCATTTGCAACTGTCCCCTAATATTTGTACAGAATGTATAATATACATTATGTGCAGACACTGTCATGGGTGTCTTGTCTCCCAGGACTGCCATAATGCAAAAATGCAAATGCTTTGAGGGTTTAGGCATATATGTATAGCAGGCAGACACTGCCAATGACCCTAATCTCGGAGCTGTCGTTTTATGACAATGGGAAACTCTAGTTATAAAAACCCTTAGTTATGGTGGTAATTTACATTAACGTGCAGTAATCAACAAATCATGATTTTAGGAAAGCCCACAGGCTTGATATTTTAGTGCATTGCATGGAGAACTAGATCTGTCATCCTTGCATTGAGTATCTTTGGACAGAATTTTCTTTGTAAAGTGATAAGCAGAAAATTCTTCATCTTCAAGCTACATTGTTTTCCAACCAGCATTTTACACCCATCCCCTGTGAAATTTGAGCCGCCTTAGCACATTAATAAGCAGATTAGTTTTACAATTCCACTGGTAAAATGGTTTATTGGATTAACATTTTGCAGACAATGGAACATGGACCCAGCTGTGGCTTGTCTCGGATTACCATGAACATGGCTCACTATTCGACTATTTGAACCGATACACAGTTACCATTGAGGGGATGATAAAGCTTGCCCTCTCGGCAGCAAGCGGCCTTGCTCACCTACATATGGAAATTGTTGGAACTCAGGGTAAGACATTTTTCTTTTTTTTTTTTTTTTTTTTCTTCATGTATTGCTCCATTGTCATATTCCAGATTTAGGCCTCCTTAATTTAGGACAGAATAAACTTACTGTTTTATTTCTCTTTCAATAGGAAAGCCTGGAATTGCTCACAGGGACCTCAAGTCCAAAAACATTCTGGTAAAAAAGAATGGAGTGTGTGCAATTGCTGACTTGGGTCTTGCTGTGCGCCATGACTCTCTGACTGATACCATAGACATTGCTCCCAATCAGAGAGTGGGGACCAAACGGTGAGTCAGATCTATAGCTCTATCCATTGTTCATATCACTTTGTGCAGTACTTTTGTGTTTTACAGCTCGTGAAGGAAATTGTTACAGCATGAAAATGTTGAAACATTAGGGCACAGAAGTGACATTTACAAATGTAACATAGATGATGTGAAAGATAATTGCAATTGCATTGTTTGCCAACACATTAGCAGTCTTTTTTTTTTTTTTTCAGTAAATGTTTTACCTTTGCATATCTGTCCTGAAATCGGTGTCCTTCATGCATTTTCATTATTGTTTTGTAGTCCCCTCTACCCCAACCCACACACCTAAAACTTGGTCAGACACCTTTATACATCTGAGTACCTGGGTCCAACATGTGTAGGAACCGGAACTCCAGGTCTTCATTGACCCAAGAGCAGAATCGGTCAGCTCAAAGTCTTTATCCTGCCATGTGTCACATCTGAACAGCAGACTCTTTATACAATCTTAGACTTTAGAAAGCTGTGTAAAATGAAAATCTACCTAAATTATCCAATTATATTCTATCTGGTCAAGCAGGCCTTTGTACTACATGTTTTTTTGTAGATCCAAACATTTTAACAGATGTCCATGCCTTTTTAAGATGAACAATTATACCTATAATATTTTAAGAATGTTTTGTAACACAGCATAATCAAAATGCTATCTTGTTACATGCAAAATATGATGTTTCAGTGAGGCCATCTGAATATTCTGTAGGGGTCTGGTGGTCATTTTGGAGGATTCTGCTGTGCCTAGTCTCCCATTCAATAGTAGGTTACTCTAATGTGTGGAATCCCATGCAACCTAGATGAGCCTCCTTTTTCGCAGCCATGTCTCACCTACTACTGTTAAAACAGAGCCTGCAATCTCCTGCTACCACAAACTAGTTCAAGGGAGGTTGCTACAGTAGGAGCTGGTGTCCTGTGTTGTGTGAATGACGGTGGTTGAGGAGCAGCACTGGTCATTCACAAAAACACAAGCTGACCACCGCACCTGTCGGCAGGTAATACAATAGTTTTATCTCTGACAAATTTAGTTGCATCCTTGTGCTGTCGTTGGCTAGTGTTTTTGTGAATAATCAACACTGCTCCTTCTCCCCAGGCACTCTTTCACACAAAACAAGCCACTAGCTACTACTGTAATAATCTCCTTTGAACTAGCTGGCGGATGCATGAGATTGTGGGCTCTGTAGTGTTGAACACTAGAGCTCCCAAAATTGTCTGTAATCTGTGTTTTAAAAGCTTTTACTGCTCATAAACTTAAGTGTAAAATTTCTCCCATTCTGGTGTGTGCAGTGATAAAGAATGTGTGCTTCAATCTTTTTTGTATGTATGCACAGCCGACTGTAGTGAAGGTGTGTATGGCTAGGGGTTTTATTTATATATATATATATATATATATATATATATATATATATATATATATATATATATATATATATATAATATAGTTTTTAACTGCGCTTAATTGCCTTCGAGGGGGCTAATGGGCCCCCAATATGATAGCATAGTGCAGATGACCGGAACGCTTTAAGGTGACATTAGGTTCATACTACCTAGTGGAGAACAGCGAATGGATAATGCAACACTTTCATTTACAGTTATAAGTGATTAGGGCAGCTATAAAAGCTGCCCAAATCACTTCTACATAGCTGTAACTCAAGATAGTTGTAAAGACTCCTGGCTGCTACAGTTCATATACAAGTTCTGGCACTGATGTAATAGTTACATTAGTGGCAAAGAAGCTAAAGGAAAATTATCTTCACTTAAAACGGTTTAAGGTAAGGTCCCCTCTGCTAGCATCCCTGTCAGGTTTTGTACTTGTCTCTGATTCATCAAGATCTGCTATACATCTTATTTTTAAAAATTCTCCCAAGCGGGGCGCTGTGCTTCCTGCACATTAGTGCTGCAGTCTGCATTTATTTCTAAAGGCCAGACCTGCAACCTTCGTCGCTTGCAATAGGCATTAAAGGCCTTTCCATTGAAATGAAAGAATATTATAAGCTTGGTGAAGATCTTGCTGGAGTGGGAACACGTAAAGTATAACACTTGGAAGGGGTGGTATGGGAGAGTGCTCGGCTCCCTCTAGTGGTGGTTTGAGAGCAATATGAAACTCGCACTTACTGGAAAAATGCAACTGACTTGTTTGAGCAGGGTTGATTCTGAATACTTACATTAAACACATTAATATGCTTGCGCATGTACCAAACTGTAAAAAAAAAAAAAAAAAAAAAGAAACCTGCACTTTAGTGGTACTCTAAGACCAGTGTGAAGAAAAATTGCTAAATATTTTTGTTTTTCCATTTGTGTAGCTATATGGCTCCTGAGGTGCTGGATGAAACTATAAATATGAAACATTTCGACTCATTCAAGTGTGCTGACATTTATGCTCTGGGTTTAGTTTACTGGGAAATCGCCCGTAGATGCAGTGCTGGAGGTATGTTTCTTTTCTTACATCTGTAGACATCTATTGTTATATCTATTGTTAAAATACAAGTTTTTTTGTTTTTTTTTACGTTAAAGGATCTAGTAAATTGAAATTATAGACATTTTAGATTGGTACATTCTAAATATTCCCTTAATGCAGTTGAAAACATAACAAGCGTTTAAGGCATTAGGGCCTTAGTAATCAGCCAGTGGGGTGCTGTATGACTTGAAGGTTTGCTATGATTTACAGATAAACAATTTTATTAGTGCATCTAAACCCAAGAACGAAAATGCAATATATTGCAGCTCAACAGTCTTTGGATGTGGTTGCATACATACATGCAACTGTGTACATACAGTTATCTGTTGGTCCTGTCAGATCTCTTGTGTTCTTGTAACTTCCTGTGCGCTAAACTGTCCAATGTCGCAGTCCCGATTTACTATCCAAAGGTAAAACAAAAAGGGTAGAAGATTTAATAAATGGAAAGTTGGAAAAAAAAAAGACTGAAGGTTCGCTTTAATTGATCAAGCAGAAGTTAGAAGCTGATTGGCTACCATGCAAAGCTGCACCAGATGTTGCACTTTTTAGTTTAGTTTTAATACCAGCTGATGACATTAAAGCGGTAGAAATGTCCGCTTTTTTGTTTATACCTATAGGTAAGCCTGTAATAAGGGGTACTTTTAGGTACAGTAAATATCTCCGAAATGTGCACCGTTCAGGAATATTCACTTTAGTAGCAGCGGTGTCGGTGCATGTGCTCGCAAGTAAAGCGTTATGTTTACTACCACGTTAATGAGGATTGAAGCACACAGCATCCCACTTCTGACGGAACAATTTTATTAGCACTGTATAATTTTGCACAATAAGGTATACATCTACCTGGTGGCATGTTAGATGTTCCTTTTCTGTGAAATATATTTGATATGTACTCCTAGAGATCTATTTATAAAACATTGGATGAAGCTCACACAGATTTTTGTAGTCTAGATTAATTAGCCCTGCATTTTTTGAATTCCTAAGATTGGCAGCTCTAAATAGTGGACACAAAGCAGTACAATTTCTTATTTAGCCATTAGGAAAACTGCCGGTTTTTAGTCCGCAGCTGATAATCGTAGGTGTTCGTTTCCAGAAAATACAGGAAAAATGAATCCAGCCAGCACGATTGTGTGGGACATTTAGCAAATTAATGTTCTATAGCTAAACCCCAAAGTGTTATCCATTGACTTGTATGTTCTAAATTTAGGTTTGCAAATAGATTTTTTGTCAGAGCAGCATGTCATGTTTTTATTATGACATACATATATGTATTTACAGGTTTCCATGAAGACTATCAGCTTCCATACTATGATTTGGTACCGTCGGATCCTTCTATTGAAGAAATGCGCAAAGTAGTATGCGACCAGAAATTACGGCCCAACATACCAAATTGGTGGCAAAGTTATGAGGTAGGTGCTTGCTGTTGGCTTACCACACTGCAGAAAATCTGGTCACTTTACAGGCTATACATTGTTGTACTGTAAATGTATAAATATATTTTGTATATGTTACATGTTTTGTATACATGTGCTTGTCCCGGTTCCAGTGTGTACAGAATAGAGTCCATTCCAACCAGCTTCTGCCGACATCACGGATGCTTATTTACGCACTCCAATATGTGCCCAACACTTCCTCCATTTTACTGTGAGGAGAAGAGCATTTTCAGCTTGCGGTGTTGACTTTTGGTCTCGCTTCCACCCCTCGCGTACTTGTAAAGGTGTTCGCCCCAGTTCTGGCGTGGTTACGTAAGCTGGGGATTGTGGTCCTGGGCTGCTTGGACCACTTTCTGCGAGCAGAATCCTCGGCTACCCTGAGGGGTGACATAGCTTGCTATGCAGACCTCAGTTTCAGTTGGCTTCTATACTACTTGACCTGGTTGGCTCTTATGTTAGCCTTGGGATTTTTTGTTGTCCCACCCCTCATGTTTTGCACTGCTTTGGGACGTCCCTATGGTTCTGAATAATGGAGCGCTGTCTGTCAATGAACGTATGAGAAAATAGGATTTTTTTGACTTACCGTAAAATCAGTTTCTCTGAGTTCATTGACACAGCACCCACCCCCTCTAAGGAGTTTGGTTGCTTTTGACACTGCTTGTTACTAAACTGAAGCCCTATAGCAGAGAGGGGGGTGTATATCGTCTAGGACTACCCATAGGCGCACAGCAAAGTCTTTTTTTCTGCCTAGTGTCCTACTCCTGTAGGGGGCGATATAACCCTATGGTTCTGAATAATGGAGCGCTGTTGTCTGTCAGTGAACTCAGAGAAACTGATTTGATGGTACCGTATATACTCGAGTATAAGCTAAGAGTTTTTGGCAGCAGAGAATGACATTTTCTAACCCGACTTTAGGGCCCCGTATCTCGGGACCACTTGGTGCTAGGAACCCCAAATGGTGTGCAAACCCAGTGGAACCAACACTACAACATATCCAAATATGGGGTTCCTAGCACCAAGTGGCCCCCCAAGAAAGTCGGTTCGGAAAATGTCATTCTCTGCTGCAGAAAAGTGTTTGACATTTTCCGAGCCGAATTTGGGGCCCCGTATCTCGGGCCACTTGGTGCTAGGAACCCAAAATTTGGTGTGCAAACCCAGTGGAACCAACAATACATCATATCTATTGGGGATCCTAGCACCAAGTGGCCCGGAGATACAGGGCCCCAAAGTTGGTCGACTGTGTCCACCTGCAGCGATGTCATTTCAGGACCCTTTCGGCCCAGAGACCCCAAATTCTGGCTGCAGCTAGGGGGCATTTAGGAACCCATAACTACCAAGTTTAAAGTTCAGGGGACCTATGGCATGCAAATGGGCACAGCGAGGCTGCAAATGGGCATTGTTGACCCTCTTTTCCACAGTAGCTGCGCATTTCTCACCCTAGGCTTATACTCGAGTCAGTAAGTTTTTGTGGTAAAATTAGGTGGCTTATATTTCGGGTTGGCCTATACTCGAGTATATACGGTAAGTCAAAAATCCTATTTTTCTCAGCACAGTCCACCAAGCCACTATGCAAGGGACTTGCTTATATTGTAAATTCAGTTATTTTTTTTTAAACAGTTTTAAGTTATTGGCAATCTTTTCAATAGTTTGCATTCATAAAGTATATGTTGGGGGCATTTTTTCCTTTTACCTTGTTCTGAAGCCTAAAACTGCATTTATTGCTTTTTTTTTTTCACCAGGCTTGTAAAAATTGCAGGGACAATGTCTGGGAGATCAATTCCTAATGAATATAGGTACATTCCAGAACTACATCTCAAGCTCTTTCCCCTACAGTGTATAGGCAGCAACCTATAGCAACCAATCAGAATTGACTCTGTTAAATTCAAAATGGCACAGATTAATTGCTATAAGTTACTACACTTACAAATGAGAACTCCATTTTATATAAGGGCTTTAGATGTGTCCATTCTCCATTCTTGACTAAAGTTTTGTGCTTTCATTTACTGAACAGGCTCTTCGGGTGATGGGGAAGATGATGAGAGAGTGTTGGTACGCCAACGGAGCAGCTCGCTTGACAGCTCTGCGCATTAAGAAAACACTGTCACAACTCAGTATACAAGAAGATGTGAAGATCTGAAGCCTCTCACAATGCCCCCTAGAAAATGTGGAAAAATTCATACAAGCTGCCATGATGTAGTACATAAGTATGAGGCCTACCTCAACGTTTCTTCCCAAACAACTGCCAGTTGAACAATGGGGCCTTTTGGCCAAAATGAAAGAGAACAGCACACTTCAATTAATTCTAGGTTTGGGTCTGAAACGAACTTTTTTTTTTTTTTTTTTTTCCTCCTATATATTTTTTTTCCTTTCTTTTCTTAACAGCATGAAGATAAGGAATCCGATTCAGGTGACTGCCGCATTGCCTGATTTTTATTTTCCTCCAACTGAAATAATCATGGTGGCACCCCCGTTGCCATCTGTGAAGGGTAAAATCCACTTCATCTAACTTGGTCCACATGGTTCAGAGTATTGCCTAGCATACTAGACCCTGCTCTCCTTACTGGTTCAGGTCCCAGTAAGCAAGCTGAGGTTTCTCTTGGATTTACCCCTTTCACAAACAAGGAGACTCCCCTTGCAATGGACTGTGTTCTTACAATTCAGGCTTTGTACAGAATGATATTGGAGCTTGGAAGAAAACAATACACTATCCACGTAGACCCGCGTCTGTGCATGTGCAAGGGTGTGTGTAGCTATTTTTGACCTGTGTTTTTGTAGGTGTACATGTGAGCTTGTCTGCATGCGCAAGTATAAGTAAACAAAAAAAGACGTTTTGAGGTGTCTGTACGTAGATCACCGGACACTTCATGTAAAGGTTGCATACAGGGCCACTTGTCACATTTTTTCTATTTTTTTTTTTTTTCTTTTTTGCAAAGCAACAAAATCCAAACTCTGAGCTTGTCTGAACATAACACTAACCATCCACTTACCAGAGGAGAGGAAAACATATTGGCAATAGAAATCTTTCAATAAAAGACCCTCAGCTTGTGCTGTCCCAGCGGATGTGAGCGAGGACAACCTGCAAAAATCCATCATTTGTAAATTAATCTCAGGTGTCAAGCATTTGCCAACAGCAGGGATTTTAAATGTTTGTGCTCATCAAATAGACCGGCATGGAGCAAGGTGGAGTCTTTGGGAAGAGTCTTTTCCGGTCTGTCTTTGGGAAGGAACTGAAAAGAAGCAGAGCTTTTGTCTTTTTGGTCTTTTTGATCAGCGAAAAAATAAGAGCCTGTTCTCGGTCACCCAAGCCAGGCTCCAGCTGCGGCAGGTTGGAAGCAGGGTTGCTGTGTGAGCGACAAATTGCATTTTAACACAGGATCTTAATGGAATGGGAGAATTTTTTTTTTTTTTTTTTTTAGTTTAGCATCTACAGTACAATAACTCTAAAGCCATAACTTTTAACTGGAGTGTCTTCTTTTTTTTTTTTTTTTCTTTTTGCTCTTTTTTAATTATTTTAAGATGTTTGGGGGGAGGGTTGATGGGCAGAGGATGGATTTTAACATTTTTTTATTAAGTATTTTAATTCTTTGTAAAAAAGAGAAACAACAAAAAAAAATCAGAATCTCTCTATATATAAATATATACACACATGCATATGTCTAAATATTACCTCTCAGTCTATTGTTTGTACAGAGATCACAAAAAAACCAAATGCGCCAAGCTATATTTACACTGGAACTATTTGTATTTGTACATGAAATTTTCTCCTAGACGCTGGATTGGTCCTCACAGATACATGTCACATTTTTTATAATGCCATGTCGTCATTGTCTGTTTCTTCAGGTGTACACCATTTCTCTGTGTGTATCCTTCAGGGGTTTTAGTGATGTGTCCAAAGTTCTATAAATATATATATATATTTTTTATTACTTTTTTCTTTCATTTGGCTTTCTGTGCAGATCTGTTAATAAACTCCTAGTTATCTTGTCCGAGGTGCTTCTAAGCCTCACAGCTCACTAACGTACTAATGTGAAGCTGGCTTGTGCATTAACGAGGCATGCGTTTACCTTTTAGTGTTTTTGGAGGTGCAGTGCGTGATCTGTCGGTCGGGCTGTCGTATTTATCTTTAAGCATACGTCATTATTCTTTGTCTGTTGTAAAATTTCTAGAGAATGCATTTACACATATATGCAACATATCCTCTTCCTCAATTCAATTAGGTGATATTAAGTGACGCTTTTCATAAGGGTAAGATTGGCCGGCATCACATATTGAGGTCTGCTGCGGAATCCATTTTGATAAAAAGGCTTTTTTTTTTGGCATAGAAGCAGTAAAGCATTGCTGGTCTGCAAATTCATTGCAGTTTATTAGCTCTTTGCAGTGTGTACATATGTGCTGTAACCATGGAGATCAGGCAGTTTCTAATTTCCAGAGGAATGTAAGGGAACGCGATTGGTTGCTGTAGGTTACAGTACATGTTGATTGAAAAAATATTGGTTTGGATTTAATATTCTTTTTTGTGTGCAACAGCAGATGCAAAGCTATATAATGCGCCACTGGAGGCATTTGTGAAGGACTGAACATAAGAAAATGCTGGTGATGCTTATAACAGCTTCTTAAATACCAATTGCCATTTTCGTGGTAGTATTCAAATGTTAAAGGAGAAGTATGGGAATCAGGGTTATTACTGTTTTATACTTGGGTGGATGCTGCATCTGTCCCCTGCCGTCTCTGCACTGAGAACCGAGCCACGAACACCGCCAATGGCTCAGCTCCCCAAACGTAGAGCTGCTGACTGTCAATCAGCACCTCTCCTGCTCTACTCCTCCACGCTCATTGGAGCTCTGAGCTGTGGAGTGGCCGGGAGTGGCCGTCTCAGCAGCTTGCTGAGTGGCTGAGACAGCCATCAGCCCAGGTACCTGGCGGATCCAGACTTCCAGAGTCAGGATGATGCGGTGCCTGGACTGATCAGTGCGACGTCAGCAGAGAGCGGACTTCAGACCGCTCTCTGCTGAAAACGGGTCACAGGAGTGCATGTGACCCATAGGAGAAGCCCAGCCAAACAAGCTCAGGCTGGACTCAGATCTGTCTGCCATGGTCAACACTAGTTTTCCTGTGCACATGGTTTCATACATGTTTATGTGTACTCTGTGTAGTGCAGGAGCATCATGCTTTTGTGATTAAAAGCGAACCAAAGTAGATCCTATTGAAACATACTTGCACATTAAGATTAATGCATTAAATGACTAGAAAATTGTGCCAGGTGCATGGTCCTGGCTTCCGCTTTGCATTAAAGTGTACATGTCAGTACTTGCCACCAACCATGATGTGCGATATAGACCGAAATAAGTGAATGTTCTTTACTGACTGGTTTCTTTATTTGGGGAATTCATCCTTAAGCAAAAAGCTTAGTTATGACCCAGTCTGCTTTGTTTGCCCTTATTTAGGCCAATTCTGTGCCAACCCTCTTATCTAAAATATAGCTCTATCCCCTATCTAATATATTTTTTCTTGGGCAATAGGAAAATTCCATCCCATCCTTGGGATCATTTTCTTGCCCTTTTGAAGCCCCCTTGATTCTACTGTTTTTGTGATTAGGTTTTAGTGGCCTTTTTAAAGGCCACTTGGGAGGTAAGACTGTAATTGTCAAATTTCTTCCATTGCTTGGTCCCCTTCATTCAGTGCCTATAGGGGGCCTAGATTGTCCTGTGCAAAAGAACCATCCTTTCTTATTGCTGGCATTTTTTCTCTTAAATACTTCACTTTTAAGTAGCAGAGTTTAAAAGGCACTTCTTCTCCTGGGCAATATTCCAGGTATTTATATTTCTTTAAAATTTTTGTCCAATGAATATGTGCCTTGTTCACCTACTTTCGTCATCTCAGTTGTATGGTCACAAAATGCATTATTTTATAACCACTACAGGAATTATTTGGAGTTATCTGTTATTTTTTTTTTTCTCACATGAAAGAGTAATCATCTCAGCCTGCTGTGGACTTTTTTTTTTTTTAATTTTGGATTTGCTAAAGTGTCTTTTGGAATATCGGCCCCCTTTTTTTTAACTTTTTTTTTTTTATGTATATAGGGTGACTATTTTACAGCTTTCGGCTGATTGGTAGTTTTTAGGCCATAAGCACATACTTTAGTGATAGTAGAATCACTTTTTTTTTTTTTTTTTTTTAAGTTAACTGTAGCATGAATTCTAATCATTTCTCAGGATGTCCGAAAAATGTTTTACAGTAAACAGAAGATAGGTACATAATCAACAGGGACAGCAAATTTCAGTGATTCTTATTGACAGCTCAGCTGTGCTGTAATAATAAATGAGGTTTTGTTGCATAAAAATTTCCCCTTTTTTATGCAGTTGGGTATTCACTGAATTTTATCATTGGTGACACAATCCGTATCAACATATGGAATCTTTCGTGTATGGTGGGGCCTGAAATACAGAATTTGTATAAAGCATATAATGATTGCTGCTGCGTGAAAATGATTTATAATAGACTATATAGACTAACTGTAAAGCGTGCTGCTACATGAATGATATAGAGTGTGGGGATTTTACTGGATGGTTTTAAAACATGTTTAAAGTGTATTTATATCAAACTTTTTTTTTTTTTGCATATAATGGGGAAAGGTTGGAACCCCAGTCTGGTTTTACTGTTATTCAGGGCTCCATCAGTGAGATTTCCCTGACTTTCTCCTCTGGGGATGTTTAAACAGACAGGAGGTAAGGGGAAATCTGCACCACGGAAGCGGACCACAATAAATAGCTGCCAGTGGCTCTTGCAGTCTCCTACTTAAGAGTTTTTACTTTTGTCTGTGTTGCTATTAGATATTTCCCATCACTTCCTGTTCTAGGGACAATGGTTTTACCTGACAGGAAGTGAAGGCATCTCTTCAATGGAGCCTCAGATGGCAGTAATACCTGACAGAAGTTTTAATACTTCTACACTCTATCCAAAAAATGAAAAAGCTTTGGCTTTAGATGCACTTTATATAAAAAATACTAAACCCCATATAATAGGATTCCATACCTGCACTATGAAAGGGAACATGCTGAACATAAATTATATCCATGTACAAAGTACATGGAGCTATTTTATTAACTGGATCATTGATAACCATGCTTTGCTTGAATTAGTCTCATCAATGTAATCAATTTTTAGTGTTTAGAAATGGCCCTGTATTTTCCAATAAAGCAGGGCTGTAGTGCAGTGGTCATCAACCCTGTCCTCAGGGCCCACTAACAGGCCAGGTTTTATGTATTACCTTGGTGAGATGCAGACTAGAATACTGCAATCACTGAGCAGCAAATTATATCACCGGTATTTCAGTTATTTTGCAAACCTGGCCTTTTAGTGGGCTCTGAGGACAGGGTTGATGACCACTGCTGTAATGGATATGAAATCTCTGCTGTGGAGAGGTTTATTTACTCACTGGCAGTATCCTCATTTGCAATACATTTAGAGCAATATGAGATGATAGGCAACAGGTAGTCAAATCTCTCAGAAGTAAAAAGATTTAGACCCCTTTCACACTGAGCCGCTTTATAGGCGCTACAGCGCTAAAATTAGCGCCTGTAAAGAGCCTCTCCTTTCACACTGTTGCGGTGCGCTTGCAGGACGGTAAAGTCCTGCAAGCCACATCTTTGCAGCGCTGTAAGAGCAGTGTATATACTGCTCCTAAAGCTCCCCTGCCCATTGAAAACAATGGGGCAGCACCGGCAAGCTGCAGCGGCACTTTGCGGGCGGTTTTAACCCTTTTTCGGGCGCTAGCGGGGGTTAAAACCGCCTGCTAGCTTCTGAATAGTGCAGCTAAAACTACGCTAAAAATAGCGCCACTTTACCGCCAAACCCTCAGTGTGAAAAAGCTCTTAATTGCCAGTGTAGATGAAGTTATTGTATTTCCTCTGGACTCAACTTTTTTTTTTTTCTAGTCCTCTTTCAGAGAGAAACCATATAATACCGAAGGGCTTACCTGCTCAAACACTTCAGAAACCTAAGTTTAAAAACATCCAACCTAATATTGCAACTTACCTACAGGCTAAAACCTGGTATACACAAATAATTCAGACTATCCGACGTTAGTGCAGTGATCTCCCCCACTGAGCCATTGTGTTCTGACACACACAATGTCCCTGCCAGAACACTCCAGTCAGCGCTCTCTGGGCCTGCTGGTTTTCCAGCATGCTCGTCCGACAGAAGCTGGCCAAATGGCTGGCTTCTGTCGGACCGGCTGAATACACACAGGCCGAATGTCAGCTTTTTTTTTTTTTTTCAAATCGACCGATGTTTCCTGACATTCAGCCCTAGTGTACGAGGCTTAGGAGGAAATGCCATGAGAGGTCAAAGGTCTTGCATTGCTGGCCTGCTTTGAAATGCTAGTTTCTTTTGTTCACATGCTTTCTTTGACTTGAGTTCTTCCTGAGTCACTGACTTGGAACAAGTATGCTGATTAAGCCAAAAGAAATGCATGCCACTCAGGGAACCAGTATTTTAAGATTTACCATGTCGACAGGCCATGGTATCTCTTATGACAGGTTTTCTTTAATGATGCCAGATTGCTGAAAGCCTGAATTTGGAAAAATAAAATTTATTTTTGCACTGTGATGTTACATTTTTCGCATCACTTTTTTTTAAAATAAAATGATTTTGAATGATTCAAGAAAAGTTTTTCACAAGCATGTTCCTTTTCAGGGATAGGTTAGTCTTTATCGATCATAAAATGCAGTGAAGTGTTAGTCTGAATTGGCTTCTAAAGCGATCCTTTTAGAGCTTGGGAAGGACATAATGTATTGAAGTTGGATACAAAAAGTTGTTGCCACACTGGCTGTGCGGTGTTGGCTCTAGAAGAGCTGAATTTGGTACTTCTCTTACCATCCAGGTTTTCATTGTATTGGAAAGAACTGTAAAAGAACCACTTAGACACTTTACCTCCTCAGTATGCAATTGTAAATATAATGTATGATAGAAAATCTTTTGTTAATATAAAAAGCTGTCCAATTTCTGCTGTACATTAAAAATTTGTTTTATTCATGTTATCAGTGTCTTCATTTTCCTTAAATTCTATACCTGTATGTGTAAATGGCACACATTTTGGAAGCATGGTCTTTAACAGCATAATCCAAATATTATTTACACCCATGTAAACTTATTTTTCTTTCAGAAATAGAAGTGTTAATAGTTTATTTTTTATAATATAACAAAAGGAAAATTTGAATCAATATTTGGTGTAACCATACTTTGCTTTCAAAACTGCATCAATTCTTCTACGTACGCTTGCACACAGTTTTTGAAGGAACGCTACAGGCAGGGTGTTCAAAACATGTTGGAGAACTAACCACAGATTCTGTGGATGTAGGATGCCTCAGAACCTTCTGTCTGTGGGAGCTAAACTATCACTTTCAGGACTCCTTGTCCTTTTCATTATTACTCATTGTACCCCTCTTCAGCCCTTCGCGAACAAACTGCCTTTTGCTACAGCCAAATATTTCAAATTTTCAGTCCAGAGCACCTGCTGACCAACCCCAAAAAATGCTAATTGCATGCTATGTAACAATATGCATACTCACAAAGCCTTTGGTTTGTATAGAGCGTGGGTGTCCAAACTTTTCATAGAGGGCCGGATGGATTTGAAAAAAGTGAACATGCATGAGGGCCGACCATTTTGCCTGTCATTCTTTGAACCATTAAAATTCAGTCTTATTGTGTTCGTCTACTAATACACTGCCCAATAAAAATTCTCTTGCCTTTGTGGCTGTGTGTGGTAAAGAAATGAGCCCAGGCATGTTATTTGAAGAATAAATATATACACTTTTGTGGCCCCAACGAATCCCCGAGTGCTGCTTGGGACTAAAGGTGAGCTTGGGTGTGTTATTTGGATATTCGGTATAACACGCTCTTTCACTTTTCAGGAAAAAACTTGCATGTAAAATAAAGAACTGTGAAGTAAAATAAGGGTCAGTGCCTATCAATGCAGCCTGAACGATGCCCACCTGCAGCTGTGGAGGGGGGCGGGACGAGCACTGACAGATTACATACAGGGGAATCTCCTGTTTACCCAGCGGCCTCTTTAATACAAAGTCCCACCTCCAATGATAGAACAGTCGTCCAATGGCTGCCCAGGAGACGGAACTTCCTATTAGACGTCGCTGAGTAAACCATACTGGGTTGATCCTGCCTTCAGCCGTCCCTCCTATTTTCTATGTCCCCACTGCTGTTTGAGATTGTGTAGACCACCTGGGGTGCTCTATGGAGCATGCTCATCTTTCAGTTCCCTTCTAAGCTCTTCATTGGCTCCTTTTTTCTTTTATGTGCAGCCCACGTGAGTATAGAGTCACACATGTGATTTTAGGTGGACCTCCGCTGTGCCGCATTCAATATCTACACACACACACACAAAGAACAATGGGAATCCTATTTGTCAAAACCAAGCAGACTTTATTGGCTCAACATGAGGCGACTAGTATTAAAATTATGTTTTATTTCTCCAACAATTAAAAAAAAAAATATAAAACCATTGCAATACCCTCTATACATAAAGTATCCAATACCAGAAGGATACCCAACCCAAAAATGGAGATATGCAGTCAACATGAGGTAGTGCTAAACAGTGCATGAATCGCTGTGTTGCCCGTAGTATAAACGTCAATATCAGGTAAAATGTCCATAGTTACTCCATTCTGAAAAGTCAATGCGTTTCAAGACGGTTTCTCGCTTCCTCGGAACCAGTTGGATGGGTGCTGTCACAAGACGTAAGATGCAGACAAATGTCTAAATCTGGCCATACACCTATAGATTATCTGCAGATTTTCTATGGTTAGATGGAAAAAGTGGTAGATTCCTCCATCCACACAGTTTAGCGAACATGGAGAAATCAGTTGCACTTTTTCCATCTAATCTGCAGATAATCTATAGGTGTATGGCCAGCTTAAATATATCGCATCTTTTTAAATTGCAATTCGAACATCCTCTTACATATACAGCATTTCAATGTGTATACAGTGA
Source organism: Lithobates sylvaticus (assembly GCA_028564925.1). Classification (NCBI taxonomy): domain Eukaryota; kingdom Metazoa; phylum Chordata; class Amphibia; order Anura; family Ranidae; genus Lithobates; species Lithobates sylvaticus. Next base: position 478,390,015 of record CM053027.1, read on the forward strand.
GGGGAAAAAAGTATTTGATCACCTGCTGATTTTGTACATTTGCCCACTGGCAGCAATTATCAGTCTAATTTTAATGGTGGGTTTATTTTAACAGACAGAATAACAAATCCAGAAAAACCCATTTCAAAAAAGTTATAAATTGATTTGCATTTTATTGAGTGAAATATGTATTTGAACCCCTCACAAAACATTACTTGGTGAAAAAACTCTTGTTGGCAATCAGAGGTCAGATGTTTCTTTTAGTTGGCCACAAGGTTTGCACACATCTCAGGAGGGATTTTGTCCTACTCCTCTTTGCAGATCCTCTCCAAGGCATTAAGGTTTCAAGGCTGACGTTTAGTAACTGGAACCTTCAGCTCCCTCCACATATTTTCTATGGAATTAAGGTCTGGCCACTCCAGGACCTTAATGTGATTCTTCTTGAGCCACTTCTTTGTTGCCTTGGCTGTGTGTTTTGGGTCATTGTCATGTTGGAATACCCATCCATGACCCATTTTCAAGGCTGTGGCTGAGGGAAGGCGGTTCTTTCCCAAGATTTGATGGTACATGGCCCTGTCCATCATCCCTTTTGATGCCGTGAAGTTGTCCTGTCCCCTTATCAGAAAACCGCCTCCAAAGCATAATGTTTCCACCTCCATGTTTGACAGCAGGGATGGTGTTCTTTGGGTCATAGGCAGCATTCCTCCTTCTCATCCAAACACGGCCAGTTGAGTTGATGCCAAAGAGCTTGATTTTTGGTCTCATCTGACCACAACACTTTCACACAGTTCTCCTCTGAGTCATTCAGATTTTCATTAGCAAACTTCAGTTGGGCCTGTACATGTGCTTTCTTGAGCAGAAGGACCTTGGGGCGCTGCATGATTTCAGTCCTTCGCGGCGTAGTTTACCAATTGTTTACTTGTTGACTATGGTCCCAACTGCCTTGAGATCATTGACAAGATTATCCTGTGTAGTTCTGGGCTGATTTCTTACTGTTCTCATGATCATTGAAACACTGAGATCTTGCATGGAGCCCCGGACCGAGGGAAATTGACAGTTATTTTGTGTTTCTTCCATTTGTGAATAATCGCACCAACTGTCACTCTCACCAAGCTGCTTGGCGATGCTCTTGTAGCCCATTCCAGCTGTGTGTAGGTCTACAATCTTGTCCTTGACATACTTGAACAGCTCTTAGCCATGGTCAAAGGCCTGATTCACACCTATGCATTTAGTGCTTTTTGCAGATTTGCACTACAGAACGCTCTCCATAGGAAACCATGTTAAATGAACTGTAGTGCAAATATGCAAAATGCAAAAAGCACTAAAAATGCCTGGGTGTGAATCAGGCCATGGTAGAGAGATTGGAATCTGATTGCTTCTGTGGACAGGTATCTTATACAGGTAAGAGGCTGAGATTAGAAGCACTCCCTTTTAAGAGAGTGCTCCTAATCTCAGCTCATTACCTGTATAGAAGATACCTGGGAGCCAGAAATCTTGCTAATTACTAGGGGATCATAAACGTATTTCACTCATTAAATTGCAAATTAATTTTAACTTTTTTAGAATGCGTTTTTCAGGATATTTTTGTTCTGTCTCTCACTGTTAAAATCTACCATTTTAAAAATATAGACCGATCATTTCTTTGTCAGTGAACAAACGTACAAAATCAGCAGGGCATCAAATTATTTTTCTCCCTTCGCCTTTCAGGACAGCACCTTGGAGATAGCGCAGCGTGGGAACACTGCAAGACAACGCCCCTTTTTAAGAGCAGCTGCTTCCACCATGCCTTCAGTTTTAGTGTTTCCTCCGCCATGGTGGAACACTGCTGGGGAACCAGAGGTGCTGCGCTTTCTTTAAATGAGGGTTTTGGCAGTACCTTGTGCTTACGTTCGTGCTCAGACCAGCCCAGCACCTTCCTGAACGAAGTGGTAGGTGTTCCGGTGTCCCTCCTTTCGTCGGCTCACAGGAGTAATGGACTGCCGGAGGTCGTTCGCCCGTTGCGTTCGGGAGGCCGCGGGTGTGCTCAGAACGTGCGTTTCATGCCAGGCCTCGGCATGGCGGCGCCGAATCCCGGACGGCGGGGGACGCCAGTTCCGGTGGGTGGAGACTTCCGGCAGGGCATAGCAGCAATTGGTTCCAGCTGCTGGAACGCAGGAGGAAGGGGCGGGTCCTCTGGCCGGGACTTCCTTTTGTTTGGCATGGAAGGTAAGCCATTCAAAAGTGTGCGGATGGTGCATGCAACGATCGGTATGGAGGAGGAATCGTCAGTAGCAATGGCAGATGCAGGCGCCCAGGCTCCCGGCCAGTCCCAGGTAGGAGAGGTACAGTGGGACCTCTTTCCTTTACATATCATTGGGTGTTTTTGTTTCTGTGTTAAGTTAACCTGCAGCTGTCTGCTTTGGTGTAAAGGTCCATAAGCAGTTCAGCAGGGAGTGAGACTCTGGGCACTTAGGGTGTTTGGCTATGGGGACTATCTGTTCTACTCTTTAGTGGCTGCAGTTAAAGAGGACCTCGGGGGTTCTTTTATTTCTGTTTCAGAAAGCTACTGCTAAGTCAGAGAGAACATCAAAGAAATGCCCCTCATGCAAAAATCCTTTAAGGGACTCTTGGCCCAAACCCCTGTGCAGATCCTGCATTGCAGATTTAGTGAAGGAGTTCTCACAGGAGTGCAAGGAACTCCTGTCTTCTGTAAGAAAAGAACTAGCAGAGGCCCTAGGGACAGTACGTTCCCTTGTGAAAAAACATGGTCAGAGTTCCAGCCAAGAACAGTGTTCTCAATCCAGTCTCCCTCCGTCCACTTCCATACAAGTAGAAAGTGAGTCTGAGAAAGAAAGGGAAAGCATTCCTCCCTCAACATTTTATTCTGAGGAAGAGGAAGAAGACAGAGCTTCTAGATATAAACTGTCACTTGAGGAAGTAGATGCATTACTCAAGGCAATTTATACTACACTGGAGATCCAGGAAGAAAAAACTCAGCTGTCAGTACATGACAAAATGTACCAGGGGCTGGAGGATGTGAAACAGTCTTTCAGAGGAAGAGAGCAGGGGTGGGGTATTGTTCAGAAATCCTGAACAATCCCCTAAAAAACAATGACCAGCTTCCAGTAGGCGGGAGGCTTCAAGACTTCTTGTCAGTTTGGGAAGAAACAAGAATAAATCCATTTGTCCTAGGGATAATCCAGCAGGGTTATCATCTAGAGTTCTCGCAAAACCCCCCAAGTCGGTTCTACATAACAAACTTGCCAAGGGATCAGGAAAAGGCTCTGGCTATGAAGTCTCTTCTTCAAGAGCTGATGCAACAGAAGGTCATCTCTCAGGTCCCAGAAGGGCAAGAAGAGAGGATTTTATTCCCATATATTTCTGGTCAAGAAACCATTTGGGAAAATTCCGCCTGATCCTCAATTTGAAGTTATTGAATCGGTCCATAAAATACAAAGTTCAGGATGGACACGATTTTTTTTGGTGAAGAACTTGCTGACCCCCAGGTGTCACATGGCCTCCATTGACTTGAGAGATGCATATCTCCATGTCCCGATAGCACCCCCGTCCCAGAAATGTCTGCGTCTTGCAGTCAATCTGGTTTGGCATCTACAGTTCAGAGCATTGCCATTCGGCCTCTCCTCCTCGCCCAGGGTATTCACGAAAGTGATGGCAGAAGCTCTGGAACCCCTGAGGCTGACAGGAATCCCAATAGTGCCCTACTTGGACGATCTGCTACTGTTTGCCGACTCAAAAAGTTAGGTGGAAGTCAACCTTCAGGTAACTCAGACACATATAAAAAGTTTGGGTTGGCTTCTCAACATTCAGAAGTCAAATTTAATACCATCTCAGAGTAAGGTTTCTGGGGTACGAAGTAGACTCACTAGAACAGAAAATATTTCTACCTCAGGAGAAAATAGAAAAGATGCAGTCAGTTCTGAAGGCACTTCAATCCAACTCAAAGTGTTCAGTAAGGCAAGCCATGTCGCCCCTGGGCCTATTGACAGCAGCAATTCCCGCAGTACAGTGGGCCAGATTGCATGCTCGTCCACTTCAGGTGGACATTTTGACAAATTGGTCTTACCAGGAATCTCTGGAGAAATAATTTGTCATAGGGGCAAAAGCAAAAAGATCACTCTGGTGGTGGAGGAACCAGGAAAACCTCTCAAAAGGACTTCTCTGGTTATTTCCAGTAACCCGAAGACTGACCACAGATGCCAGCGCATGGGGGTGGGGAGCCCACCTGGAAGAACAAACTATCCAGGGGGTTTGGTCCAAGCCAGAGGCGAGAAGGTCATCGAACTGGAGAGAGTTGAAGGCTATTCATCTAAGCCTTCTATCCTTCCAGGAACTTCTAGAAAATCAGCATGTCCAAATCTTGACGGACAATATGATGGCAGTGTTATACCTAACAAAACAAGGGGGCACAAAAAGCAGAACCTTGTTGGAACTAGCCTGCCAAATGAGATGGGCAGAGAACAAGTTGGCCTCTCTATCGGCAGTCCACTTAAAAGGGACGGAAAACACCTTGGCAGATCTCCTCAGCAGGAGAGAAGAGAAGCGGAGTGGTCTCTGAATCAGGATTTTATTCGAGACGATAGCCAAGAGTTGGTTTCCCTCAGGTGGACCTATTCGCAAAACAAGAAAACACAAAAGTACCAGTTTTCTTCTCCCTTCAGAGACAGGATCAAGCTCTGGGAATAGATGCTCTGGCCCACAAATGGGACTTCCAGCCGTCCTACGCTTTTCCCCCATTTTCACTGATTGCAAGGGTATTAGCCAAATTGAGACTGGAATCCACAGAACTAATTCTGATAGCTCCTTATTGGCCAAAAAGACCCTGGTTTGTAACCCTGATGAATCTCTCAGTAAAACCTCCTTGGAAGTTCCCAAACAGGTCAGATCTGCTGAGTCAGGGCAAGATTCTTCATCCAGATCCAGCGTATCTCAACCTAAGACAAAAGGGCCTATCAGAAAAGCTTATTACTACCCTTCTTGCAAGTAGGAAGAAGGTGACGACAAGACATTTATTTTAAAGTCTGGAAGGTATATAATGGTGTTCCAGAAAAGCCTTTAGTTTGTCTAGTACGATTTCAGTTTTAGAATTTCTTCAAGATGGATTGGAGAAAGGCTTAGCAGAAAGTACGCTCAAGGCGCAGGTAGCGGCTTTATCAGTTTTTTTGGAAAGAACCCTGTCAGGGGAACCTTTTTAGATAATTAGATTTTTTAGGGCTATGGCTAAAGTAAAGCCTAGACCTATGGTTATTTTTCCCAAATGGGACTTATCTTTGGTTCTTCAGGGATTGACTAAGCTTCCGTTTGAACCCATAGAAGGATCATCACTAAAGTTTTTAACGTTTAAAACTGTGTTGTTAGTGGCAGTAACTTCAGCCCGTCGCAGTCAGCGAGTTACAAGCTCTATCAATCAAAGAGCCCTTCATGAGATGCCTACCAGATAGGGTAGTCCTAAAAACAGATCCAGCCTTCCTACCAAAAGTGAGCTCTGCTTTTCATGGGGAACAAGCTATTAAACAAGCATACACCTCTTTAGGTTTGGAGCCTCCAGAAGGAATCTTGCCTTATTCGACCAGAGCAGTAGCGGCATCATGGGCAGAAAAGGCCGGGGCATCGCCTGAGCAAATTTGCAAGGCTGCCACATGGTCCAGTTTTTCAACTTTTATAAAACATTACCGCTTGGATCTGCTCTCAGCCTCAGACCAATTCTTTGGTAGGAAGGTTTTGCAGGCAGTGGTCCCACCCTGAAGTAAGTTTCTCCTTTCCAAGGTGCTGTCCTGAAAGGCGAAGGGAGAAAACCTTAGTTAGACTTACCGGTGACTGTTTTTATACGAGCCTTTCAGGACAGCAGCCTACTTCCCTCCCTAGGTTATGATGTATAATTATAGGGTGTGGTAAGTCTACTTATATTTTCCAGCATGTCGGAGGATTTCTCGGTAACAACTGAAGGCATGGTGGAAGCAGCTGCTCTTAAAAAGGGGCGTTGTCACGCAGTGTTTCCTGGGGAAAAGGCGGAGCTGCGCTCTCTTCAAGGTGCTGTCCTGAAAGGCTCGTAGAAATACCGTCACCGGTAAGTCTCTAAGGTGTTTTTTTTTTTTTTTTTGCCTCCTGTGTGTATAAAGAATAATATATTTTGCCCGGTCTAGATAAATGTGGGGAGTGGATGATATAAGTCTTGGGGTGGACACAGGAGCCCCACAGACAGGGGGGACAGCCAACCCCCCCCCCCCCCCCCCCCCATGAAGGCAGACCCAAATTATAAACCAGCCACAGATTGTCCAGTATCAAATAGGGCGCACTCTGGGGAAACATATGACCTATACAGAGGTCACAAAGCTATTTCCAGTTCATATTACTATTGGTGGACTAGTTAATACCATGACTTTACTCCACACAATGATAGATGGGACCTAGAGCATCAATTCCCTGGGACAACGAGGGTCCAAAAATCTTGGGGTTAAATGGTGATATGTGCTGTCCTGCCAATGAAGGAAGGAGAGGGTAAACATCAGGTTTTATTTATAGCCCAGTAATGTGTATCCAATACGGCACCCTGTGAGTGCAGCCTATTGGTGAATAAATCTAAATATATATTATTTATTTGTATATATATATATATATATATATATATATATATATATATATATATATATATATATATATATATATATATATATATATATATATATATATATATATATATATATATATAATCTATATCCCAAAGTTGTAACCGCAATAGACATGGTCCATGTGTATACATCCGATAGTCTAAAGCAGGGGTCAGCAATCTGTAGATCGCGAACAGGTGCTTGGGAGATCGCGGTTAGGGCTTGCTGACCCGCCATCCCAGAGCATCAAAGTGCAATGCAAAGGGACTACTGGTAAAGTTGGAGCAAGAGCCACATAAGCTGATGCTTCCTCTGTAGTGCTGGCTCCTGTCCCATGCGGAGTGATACCAACTGCACTCCATCTCTTATCCAGAGTGATGGCAGCAGCAGGAAAGTTCTTCAGGTCCGTGTGAAGCAATATACTGGTTATAATAGTATAATATTATACTGGGTATAATACTAGGCTGCTTTCATGCAGATGCACTGTACCCAGGGTGCAGGTAAACCACAGCACATCAGTGTGAAAGCAGCCTTGTTGGTTGGTTAGAACAGTAAGGGTTCATTTACATTTGTAGTTTTGTGGGTGGAAAAACCCCATTAGACGTGTTTTATCACCCCGCCCCAACCGCAACCCCTTTAGCTGCAGTGGCCAAGGTTGTACACCGTCACGGTTGGTATGTGAAGCACCTGCCAAGCATGACCCATTCAAGTGAATAAGGCCTAAGGGTGCTGCTGCCGAATGCAACTAAGGACTCATTTACAAGTGTAGGAGGCACTGCTGCTTCTCTGAAAAAGTGATCCGAGTGTGTTTGACAGGTGGGGAGGAAGCTTGATTTAAACCTATGATTGCTGTGCAATGCATGCGATTGCAACATGGCAATTAGAGGTTTAAAACAAGAGGTGACACTGCCGGGGGGGGGGGGGGTCTGTGCTGATTGTTTATCAGCGCAGGCCACCCCCCCCCCTCGGATGACCACACTGGACCACCAGGGACTCCACTAGGACCACCAGGGAAGTAGGCAACATGTGGATGGCCAGGTATGTATCCCCTGGCCATCCACATGTTCAAATGAATGCCCATTCTGTGCCAATCAGTGCCCACAAATGGGCATTGATTGGCACCAGTATGTAATAAAACAGAACAGTGATGCCCAGCAGTGCCACCCATAAGTACCCATCGGTGCCGCCTACGAGTGACACCTATTAGTGCTCATCAGTGCCACCTTTATCGGTACCCATCATTGAAGGAGAAAACTTATTTACAAAAAATGTTAACAGAAACAAACAATTTTTATTTTAAAAAATTTTGGTCTTTTTTTATTTGTTGCACAAAAAAATAAAAACCACAGAGGTGCTTTTTTTGTGGGAACAAAATGATAAAAAATTTGTTTGGGTACAGTGTAGCATGACCGCGCAATTGCCATTGAAAGTGCGACAGCGATAAAAGCTGAAAATTGGCTTGGAAAGGAAGGTGTCTAAGTGCCTGGTATTGAAGTGGTTAAGGTTGCCTACCCCTGGAGTGACTCGCCTATGATAGCTGCAAGGTATATTCCTGGATGTGCCAACCAATGGGTCACACATGTGGGCATATATACACAGCGGCAGATAACACTTTCCTCCCTCCTCCTTTATGTCCTTTTATTGCTAAACGATATTGGGGTGGGATATAGTATGCTGATTGAATACATTCACTAAGAAGCTCCAATTTTTTATTTTTTTTTTAGTTTAACCGCTTTCCGACCGGCGCATGACGATGTACGTCGACAGAATGGCACGGACAGGAATAAGTGCGTACAGGTACGTCCCCTTTAAGATGCCGCCGTGCCATCGGGCTCGCGCCGCCAGCAGCACGCGCTGGCGCCGGTCGGGACCCCTGTGAGGCCGGTTGCGGGCCCCGAGGACTCGATTGCTGCAGGGATCCCCGCGATCGTCTCACGGGAAGGCTGAACGGGGAGATGCGGAAATAAACAGCATCTCCCCGTTCTGCCTAGCAACTAGTGACGCCGATCTCTGCTCCCTGTGATTGGAGCAGAGATCAGCATTCACTAGCTGACAGCCACGCCCACCCACAGTTACAAACACGCCTCTAGGTACATGTAACCCCTACACTGCCACCTAGTGGTTAACCCCTTCACTGCTTGTGTCATTTATACAGGAATCAATGCATTTAAATAGCATTGATTGCTGTATAAATGACAATGGTCCCAAAAATGTGTCAAAAATGTCTGTGTCCGCCATAATGTCGCAGTCACAACAAAAATCGCTGATCGCCGCCATTACTAGTAAAAAAAATAAATAAAAATGCTATAAAACTATCCCCCTATTTTGTAAATGCTATAACTTCTGCGCAACCAATCAATAATCGCTTATTGCGATTTTTTTACCAAAAATATGTAGAGGAATACGTATTGGCCTAAACTGAGGAAAAAAACGTTTTTTATATATTTTTGGGGGATATTTATTATAGCAAAAAGTAAAAAAGAATGCGTTTTTTTTTCAAAATTGTCGCTCTTATTTGTTTATAGCGCAAAAAAAAACGCAGGGGCGATCAAATACTACCAAAAGAAAGCTCTATTTGTGGGAAAAAAGGGACGTCAATCTTGTTTGGGAGCCACGTCGCACGACTGCGCAATTGTCAGTTAAAGCGACGCAGTGCCGAATCGCAAAAAGGGGTGTCCTTTGGCTGCAAATTGGTCCGGTCTAAAAGTGGTTAATATAAACCCGTTATAAATATACAGATAATCCTCGTTTAATGACCGTTTGGACTTGCGACCAGCTCTCCCCACCCAAGCGATGCACTGTACATCATTGTATTGTACAGTACAGAATTTTCTCAGCGTTTGTCAGGACAGCACCTGGAGAGAGCATAGCTCCACCCAACTTCCCAGGAAACACTGCTAATAATGCCCTTTTAAGGCAGCCCACTTCCACCATGGCCTCAGTTGTAGTGTTTCCTCCGCCATGGTGGAAGCGCTACATGGAACTGTGGGTGGGCTGCGCTCTCTCCAGGCAGAGGTCCTGAGTGTGGGTGCAGGGCTCACCCTATTTTTTTTTTCTTTCTTTCTGTTTTTGACCTTGTGGTCTGCTAGGTAATCCCAGCATCCTCCCAGACGGGTGGGGGATGCTCTGGAGCTCCCTCCTTCCCCACTCGGCGAGAGCTTGGGCCAGCCTGGAGAGTCTCCCATTCCTGGAGCGCGGAGCCAGGTGCTTCCCGGATCTCCTTTCTTTCTGGGGCCGGATGGCGGGTGATGTCATTTCTGGAGGGGGGGCGGAACTTTTGGTCAGGCGCGTGGCTTCCGGTTCTGGCCTGTGGATTGCAGGAAAGCGAGGGGCGGGCCCTTGTTGGTGTAGACTTTCGATCCTCGAAGCGGCGAGGAGACCATGAGTTTTAAAAAAACAGACAACAGAGCTGCTACACCCGCGGCAACATGGAGTCGGCAGAGCTAGCAGCAATGGAGAGAACAGGAGCCACAAGCAAGAGCCCAGGTAAGATGGAGCAGAGGCTCCATTTCTTCTACCTTAGGGGTTTGTTTATCCCTCCACCCTTCCCCCCACTGTCCGGGGAGTTGGGGAAGGGGGGGGGGGGGCCTGTTCCATGCCCATTCAGTTACCTCTTGAGGGGGCATGGAAGGGGGGGGAGCCTGTTCCATGCCCCTTCAGTTACCTCTTGAGGGGGCATGATTTGGATGGTCTCTTCCCCCCCCCCCTTTTTCTTTTTTTGTTTTTTAGTTTTTGGGGAGAGTTTTGGTGATGGTTTTGGGGGGGGTGGGGGGGAAGGTTGGGGATATTGCTTAGGTCCTAATTGGCTGCTTTTCCGTTCTAAATTACAGAAGGCACAGGAAAAAACTAAGCATTCCCCTCCCTCCTCTAAGAAAAGGTGCCCTTCCTGCAAAGCGTCCCTTAAGGGGAGCTGGACCAAGACCCTGCGCAAGGACTGTATAGCGTACCTAGTAAAGCACGAGCAGGGAAAAGTAAATCCGCCACAAAGCTCAGATCTTTTGGTCTCCTTACAAAAGGAATTTACGGATACTTTCCTATCGTTCTGCTCCTTTTTGGACAAGCACCCGGCACTCCAATTAGGGAGACCATCCAGTCCTCTGCCATCCACTTCCAGGGAGGATAGTGACTCAGAGGAGGAGGCCGCAAGCAAGGCCAGTTCACCCAAAGCCTCAGGGGATGAGGATAAGGTGGTGTTGGACAGAAGATTGTCTAGATATACGTTTTCCTTGGACGAAGTGGATGAGTTGATTAAGACCATTCATACTCAGGAAGATAAAGTTGATCTATCCCTGAATGATAAGCTGTTCGAGGGCCTGGGAGAAACTAAACAGTTTTCCAGTGCACAAGGTCCTCTCAGACTGTCAAGTGAGAATGGAAGGAACCAGAGAGGGCTCAGTTTTTCTTGAAATCCCTTAAGCGTAGGTTTCCTTTTGAGGAAGACTAATTGCATTTGTGGAACAAAAGGCCAAAATTATATGCGGCCTTTTCCCAGGTTTCTCACAATACTGACTTGGCAATCGAGGACATGGGTATCTTGAAGGATGCCATAGATAAACATGCCGATTCCCTTCTAAAAAAAAAAAAAAAAAAAAAAAAAGCATGGGACTAGTCTATGGCACATCTTAACCCGGCCATGGCCTCAACAGTGGTAGCCAGAAACATGGAGCATTGGCTGGAACAGTTGAGGCAGCACATAGAGGTACTTCCCGAGAGGATCTGTTGGAGACATCCCAGTTCTGTTGAAAGCAGTGGGATATTTGGCGGATGCCTCAGCGGAGTCAGTCAGAATGTCTGCTAGGACTTCAGCCCTGGTGAACTCGGCACAAAGGCCTCTCTGGTTAAAGACTTGGACCCTGCTTCTAAAGTGAAGCTCTGTGGTCTCCCTTTTAATAGGGATCTGCTTTTTGGCCCTGACTTAGAGGCCATTTTGGATAGGACTGCAAATAAGAAAAAGGCTTTTCCGGCAAAGAAAGACGCCTTTAGTCAAAAAGAATTTCCGTCGTCCTCTTCAGCAAACCTAGGCCCCCAAGGAAATGGGTTATAAGAAGCCCTTGGGTGAACAGAGGTATGTGTACTGTCCTGGCATTTTAGGGCCTCAAGAAATGATAGGCTGTCAGTACATCAGAATTTACCAATTTTCAAATATATACCATAATTTTTATACGCTATAACTTTCACACAGACTACATAATGTACACTGATTTGGCTTCCTTTTTTTTTTTTTTTTTTTACACCAAAGAAATGTAACAATATATTTTGGTTATTATTATGAAAGATTTATTTGCAAAATTTTAGGAAAGAAACAACTTTTTTTTCTTCAAAATGTTCAGTATTTTTTCATTGTGTGTGTGTGTGTGTGTGTGTGTGTGTGTGTGTGTGTGTATGTATGTATATGTATGTATGTGTATGTATATATATATATATATATATATATATATATATATATATATATATAAATATATATATATATATATATATATATATATATATATATATATATATATAAAAACAGTGGTGGTTAAAAACCACCAAAAGAAAGCTCTGTCAAAAATTTGTATTTGGGTACAGTGTTGCATGGCTGAATAATTGTCATTCAAAGTGTGGCAGCGCTGAAATCTGAATAAAAAAATTGGCCTGGGCACGAAGGGGGTAAAAGTGAGGGGGTGGTAAGATACCACCCACATGTTGTACTTCAGTGTTTCTTAACCTTCTTCAGTAAGGCACCCTATTCTAAAATGTAAAAAATTAAACCAATAGGTTTCCATAACACAGCAACATCCCCACCTATAGGACACCTAATGTTACAGCTGACTTACTCTTCCAAAGCAAAATACACCTTTGCACACTGGTGTTTTTTTTTTTTTCTTCTCAGTGTTTCTTTTCTTCTACAATTTCTCTCTCACTTGGCTAATGTGAACCCAGTGCTGATTGAGAGGGACAGGGAATGGTTAAACAAGGATTTAGACACCCAATGATGTAATTGGTTGTTAGGTCACCGGTGGGTGGCTGAATTATGCACAATGTACATTGCATCCAGAAAGTATTCACAGCGCTTAATTTTTTCCACATTTTATGTTACAGCCTTATTCCAAAAAAGATTAAATTATTTTCCTCTAAATTCTACAAACAATACCCAATAATGACAAAGTGAAAGAAGTTTGAAATCTTTGCAAATTTATTTAAAAAAAAAAAAAGGAAAAAAATCCCATGTACGTACCTTTGCTCGATATTTTGTTGAAGCACCTTTGGCACCAATTACAGCCGCAAGTATTTTTTTGCATATGATGCCACAAGCTTGGCACACCTATTCTTGGGCAGTCTCTCCCATTCTTTTTTGCAGGACCTCTCACGCTCCATCAGGTTGGATGGGGAGCGTCGGTGCACAGCCATTTTCAGATATCTCCTGAGATGTTCAATTGGGTTCAAGTCTGGGCTCTGGCTGGGCTACCCAAGGAGATTCACAGAGTTGTCCCATAGCCACTCCTTTGTTATCTTGGCTGTGTGCTTAGGGTCGTTGTCCTGTTGGAAGATGAACCTTCGCCCCAGTCGGAGGTCCAGAGCGCTCTGGAGCAGGTTTTTTATCAAGGATGTCTCTGTACTGGCCAGGTGCTGCATTCATCTTTCTGTTGATCCTGACTAGTGTCCCTGTTCCTGCTGCTGAAAAACATCCCCACAGCATGATGTTGCCACCACCATGCTTCACTGGTGGCCAGGTGATGAGCGGTGCTTCGTTTCCTCCAGACATGACACTTGCCATTCAGGCTAAAGAGTTTAATGTTTGTTTCATCAGACCAGAAAATGTTGTTTCTCATGGTCGGAGTACTTCAGGTGCCTTTTGACAAACTCCAGGCAGGCTGCCATGTGCCTTTTACTGAAAAGTGGCTTCTGTCTGGCCACTCTACCATACAGGCCTGATTGGTGGAGTGCTGAAGAGATGGTTGTTGTTCTGGAAGGTTCGCCTCTCCCCACAGAGAAACACTGGAGCTCTGTCAGAGTGAACATCGGGTTCTTGGTCACCTCCCTAACGCCCTTCTCCCCCGATTGCACAGTTTGGGTGGGGCAGCCAGCCCTCGGAAGAGTCCTAGTGGTTCCAAACTACTATTTATAGATGGAGGCCATTGTGCTCACTGGGACCTTAAATGCTGCAGAAATGTTTTCTGTACCCTTTTCCAGATCTGTGCCTCGATACAATCCTGTCTCGGAGGTCTACAGACAATTCCCTGGACTTCATGTCTTGGTTTGTGCTCCGACATGCACTGATAACTGTGGGGCCTTATATAGAGAGATGTGTGCCTTTCCAAATCATGTCCAATCAACTAAATTTACCACAGGTGTAGAAACATCTCAAGGATGATCAGTGGAAACGGGATGCGCCTGAGCTCAATTTTGAGTGTCATGGCAAAGGCTGTAAATACTTGTGTACATGTGATTTATTTTTATTTTTTATTTATTTATTTTTTATAAATTTGCAAATATTTCAAACAAACATCTTTCACGTTGTCATTATGAGGTATTGTTTGTAGAACTTTGGGGGAAAAAATTCAATCCATTTTGGAATAAGGCTGTAACATAATAAAATGTGGACAAAGTGAAGCGCTGTGAATACTTTCCGGATGCACTGTAAACCTGTGGCTTTGTGTAACTAAATTGCAGGCTTGATCCACCAGCTGCCTTGTATACAATTTTTGTAGGTGTTTTTCAAAGGAAACCTCAAGTCACTTTGGTTGAAAAAGTCTGCAGGAGTTTAAATGTACCTCAACTGAAACAAAGGAAACTTGGAAATGATTTGTTTCAAATTTTATAGAATTATCCATCTTGATTTTTTATTTTTTCTTATCAAACAACTTGTTAAACCATTAGCTTGTTTTGGGCCCCTTTCAGACTAGCAGATCGATCGGGTCTGCCTGTCAGTTTTTCAGGCAGACCCGATTGGACCCTCCAGTCTCCTCTATGGAACTAGCGTTTACACCTGCTGACATCCGATCCTATCCGCTAAAAACAGATGGATGAAGATCTGTTCCCTATCCGTCTGGCGGGTCGGGGGTAAATGGACAGGTGGTCTGTTTACATCCAGCTCAGCGGGGATCAGTGGACAGATTCCCCATTGAGCAGGTAGACTCCAACGAAGCCTGCCACGTGTGTATGGGGCCTAAGTAAGGATACGATGTAATGATTTTATTACATAACAATTGTTTACATATTTCAGCAAAGTAGACATAGCATTATAGGTACCGTATGTAAGAGATGGAACTTTAACCACTTACCGCCCGCCATATAGCAAAATGATGTCGGCAAAGAGTTTAGTTATCCTGACCGGACGTCATATGACGTGATCAGGATAACAGAGCAGGCGTGCAGTGTGGCGATCAGAGGTGCTGCGTGTCAGTCTGACACACACGCAGCTCCTATCGTGGTCTGAAGCCTCAGAGGCTTCATACCACGTGATCAGCTGTGACCAATCACAGCTGATCATTGTGTGAACCAGGAAGTGTCGGTAAACGGCTTCCCCTCGGTTCACGCTGACGGGGAGAGGCGATTGGTGGCTCTCCCTGTCAGAGGGGGGTCTGTGCTGATAATCAGCACATTGATTATCAGCACAGCCCCCATCAAAAGGTGCACATCAGCTGCCAGCCTGTCCCCCTCTATAAAGCCTGTCAGTGCCCATGAAAGTACAGATCAGTGCCCACAAAAGTGCCAATCAGTACCCCATCAGTGATGCCTGTCAGTGCCCCGTCAAAGTGCCGATCAGTAAAGCCTGTCACTAGCTCCTCATCAGTGCTGCCAATCCAGTGCCACCTATCAGAGTTGTCAGTGCCCATCAGTTTTTTTTTTTTTTTTCAAAATTGTTGCTCTTTTTTTTGTTTATAGCGCAAAAATAAAGCGCAAAGATATTCAAATACCACCAAAAGAAAGCTCTATTTGTGGGAAGAAAAGAAAAATTGAGTATGGGTACAGTGTTGCATGACCGCGCAATTGTCATTTAAAGTGCGACAGCGCTGAAAGCTAAAAATTGTCCTGAGGGAAGGGAGTGGGTGGGGAGTGCCTGGTATTGAAGTGGTTAAAGGTGCCAAAAATCCAACCTACAGTATTTGAACAATAAAGCTTCACCTCTTCGCACCTGGCTTATTGTGTAATGACGACCGTGTGGGAGCCCTGTTGTTCTGGGAGGATATTATAGCTGTAAAATTCAATTATAAGCAAATCATACTATGTAAAAAAAATTAAATCATGATTACCGCCCAGAGTACTACACTGTATTGCTCTGGTCACTGTATTACAGGACACAGGCTTGATGGTGATAGATCCTGAGTTATAGGCTTGCTCTTTTAGGGGATCGGACACTGGAAAGCTTTTAAAGTGATTGTAAGGGTTCGTTTGTTATTTAAAAAAAAAAAAAAAAACAACATTTTACCTCCACTGTGAAGCTCGTTTTGCACAGAGTGGCCCCAAACCTATTCCAGGGGTCAGCAACCTGTAGATCGCGGACAGGTGACTGGTAGATTGCGGTCTAGGCATGCTGACACTCCATTCCAGAGAATCAGAGTGCAATGCAGAGGGACTACTTGTAAGTTGGAGCTGTAGTAGGGAGCAAGACATAAATAATGCATCAGAAAGTGCACCACACATGCAGAATATAATAGAAGACTATGGCAAAGGGCAGCTAGCCCAGGAAGGTTGCAGAAGCACTGCGCTGCACCCGCAGTACAGGTAAACCGCAGCACATCATTGTGAAAGCAGCCTTATAGGGGGCTCAGAACAGTAAGGGTTTATTTACATTTGCAGTTTGGGGGGTGGTAAAACCCCATAGTTAAGACATGTTTTTATCACCCCCTTTAGCTGCAGTGGCCAGGGGTGTACACATGTCTCAGCCACAGCCGGAGTTATACGCCCTGTAATGGTTGATAGGTGTAGCACCTGCCAAGCATGACCCATTCAAGTGAATGAGGCCACTCTGCAAGTTCCCTGCAAACTTGTGCAGTGCAGCAAACAAGGGTTAAAGCAGGCAGGGTTGTGTTGCTTTCTCACTACCGGTTTTAACATCTTGGACCCCACAGAAGCATGCAGTTGTGGTGGGGCACTTGCAGAGTGGCCCCATTTACTTAAATGGGTCATGATTGGCAGGTGGTAGCACCCACCAAAAGCAACAAGGGGCTTAATTCCTGCTGCGACATGTGTACACCCTTTGGCTGCTGCCTCAGTAGTGAAAGGAGGTAGGGATTGGGGACGGTAAAACTGCGACTCAACGACAGGGTTTTACCACTCCCCAACTTTACGTGTGAATGAGCAGTAAAGGTGCTGCTGTCGAATGCAACTAAGGGTTCATTCACAAGTGCAGCAGACACTGCTGCTCCTCTGAAAAGCGATCCGAGTGTGTTTTTGAAAGGTGGTGAGGAGGCGATATGTTGCCTCCTCGCCACCTGATTTAAACCCATGATTATCCTGTATTGCATACGATTCCAACAAGGTAGTACAACAATTGGAGGTTTAAATTAGGTGTGAGGAGGCGACACTGTGCCCAGTGATCTTTGACATCTCCCATGTTGTTCAGGTAGATCTCCACCACTTTAAGGTTGCCTACCCCAGCTCTATATGTGGTCCCCACTTTTGGCTCCGTGCCGTAAGCGTTTTTTCCCCAGACAGTGTCAAATAAACCAGGGGTCCCCAACCACTGGGCTGTGGCCTCATTGCAGCCGGGCCATGGGTGTGGCGGGGGGGGGGGGGGAGTGCGGGCAGCATGAGAGAGCAAGGGAGGTGGGCGGGTGGATCAGAGAAGCGGGCTGGCGAGCAGAGATGACATCATCTCTGCCTGTGCCACATCACCGCTCTTCTGCCCTCACAGCGAGGGCCTCTTCAATGTCCGAGGTGCAGCGGGAAGCAGAGAGAAGATCATCTCTCTGCCCGTGCCGCATCACCGCTCTTCCGCCCTCATAGCGTGGGCCTCTTCAATGTCGGAGGTGCGGTTGGGAGCACAGAGATATCCTCTCTCACCGCCTGCCCCTCGTCTCACTCTGTGGCAGACAGCACTCTGGTGGCAGGCAAGCTGCATTCCCCATCTGGTGGCAGGCAGGCGGCATTCCTCTTCTGGTGGCAGGCAGGCGGCATGCCTCTTCTGGTGGCAGGCAGGCGGCATGCCTCATCTGGTAGCAGGTGGCAGACGATGTGGCAAGTGACGCACTCTGAGCTCCCACAATTTTGCATTATGGTGAGTTTAACTATTTCATTTATATTACAATGTAATAATAGAAATAATGCACTTCGATCATACTAACACAATATCAACCATGGTTCCAGGATGATTGAAGCACCAACACCAGCCACTGCCCCGACAAATTGACCCCAAAAAATGCATGCCCCCCACCAGCCCCGGGCCTTGGCATAATTTTCTTCCCTGCCGTTGGTCCCCGGTGCCAAGAAGGTTAGTGACCGCTGAAGTAAACCTGACTGTGCCCAGTGGTGAGAAGCGGTACTGTTGGGTGTCCCCATTGTGAGAATGGAGCTTGTTGACCATGTGTGAGGGATCCTGTTGATACAAATGCGCACATTGCTGTGTGTATCTGGCAGCTTTAACCACATGCCGACCGATGCACGCTGATTTACTTCGGCAGAATAGCAAGCACGGGCAGGTAAAAGGGCGTACACGTATGTCTCCTTAAAATTCCCACCTAGCGGGCACTAAGGTGACCACATTTCCAAACTGCCATTCAGGGACACCCAACTTCACCCCAAAAAATGAGGGGGGCCATGTAGTCTCAGGGATGACGGAATTTGGCTTGATTTGTTGGGTGAATGGCTGGTGTTGGCACATAAATCATCCCGACACCATGCTAGATATGGTGTCAGGATGATCAAATCCCATTATTTCTATTACCACATTGTAATATATCATGAAATAGTTCAACTCACCATAATGCAGAATCAGTGGGAACCCTGCGCTTGTCACTTGCCACCAGATGCAGTGTGCCACTCGCCACCCGTAGCCTGCCACCAGATGCAGTGTGCCACTCGCCACCCGTAGCCTGCCACCAGATGCAGTGTGCCACTCGCCACCCATAGCCTGCCACCAGATGCAGTGTGCCACTTGCCACCCGTAGCCTGCCACCAGATGCAGTGTGCCACTCGCCACCCATAGCTTGCCACCAGATGCAGTGTGCCACTTGCCACCCATAGCTTGCCACCAGGTGCAGTGTGCCGCTTGCCACCAGATGCAGGATGCCACTTGCCTCCCACAGCTGTGTCGCTTGCCACCCATGTTCCCCTGTGTCACCTTCATTACTGTCCAGTGTCCACTTGTGACTGTCACCTTCTTCTTCATTACTTTTTTCCTTCACCTTTCAAGTTCCAATATTCCCTCTGGTGACTGAGTGGTCCCTCAGACAGTGAGTCGGGCTGTGGGTGAAAGAAGAAGTCAGGCACTCAGGCAGCCATCGATCTGATCCAGCAGCAGCACACATAACAGACACCAGATGACCAGTCCCTGCTGCTGTCACTCCCTCTGCATGCTTCTGGGCGCCAGGCCATGGGTGCCGAGAAAGGAGGTGGGTGGAGAGGAGACACTGCCTGGAGAGTAAAGATCATGCCAGTCCCTGCTGCTTGGCGCTGGAGAAGGGGGTGCCGAGGAGGGTGGAGACAGCAGTGCAGCACTAAGTGCAGGCCTTGCTCCCTGCCTCACTGTATGAGAAATTGAGAGTCTGTGATGTCACTCCTTGCTGGATGCCAGGCGGGCCAGCCCTAGCAATCAGTTCCGGAAGTGTAGAGAAATGTAATTGCTAGTTAGTAGGTGCTGGCTGTGACCTCAATTTCATTCCGGGACACTGTATTTTCCCCGGAATGAAGGTGCCTGGGACCAGGGACACAGATGTCAATTGCGGGACAATCCTGGGCCATCCGGGACACGTGGGCACCCTAGCGGGCCGCGGGTCCCGCAAACTCGATGTTCGCCGACGGCCCACGATTGTTGTGAGGAAAGGCAGAACGGGGAGATGTAAACAAGGCTTTTCCCTGTTCTGCCTAGTAACATGACAGGGATCTACTGCTCCCTGTCATCAGGTGCAGTGACCTCTGTCATGTTCTAGTGAGCCCATCCCCCCCACAGTTGGAACACACTTAACCCCTTTACCCCCCCCCCCCTTTTTTTTTATCCCTTCCCTGCCAGTGACATTTATACAGTAATCAGTGGCTATTTTTTTTAGCTCTGATCGCTGTATAAAGGTCAATGGTCCCAAAATAGTGTCAAAAGTGTCCGATCTATCCGCCGCAATGTTGCAGTCACGATAAAAATCGCAGATCGCGGCCATTACTAGTAAAAAAAAAAAAAAAAAATTATAATAAGAATGCCATAAATCTATCCACTATTTTGTAGATGCTATAACTTTTGCGCAAACCAATAAATATACACTTATTGCGTTTTTTTTTTTTATGCCAAAAATATGTAGAAGAATATATATCGGCCTAAACTGTGGAAGAAATTGTTTTTTTCATATATTTTTTGGGGATATTTATTATAGCAAAAAGTTAAAAATATTGCTTTTTTTTTTTTTCAAAATTGACTCTTTTTTTGTTTATATAACATAAAAACGGCAGAGGTGATCAAATACCACCAAAAGAAAGTTCTATTTGTGGGGAAAAAAGGACGTCAATTTTGTTTGGGTACAACATTGCACGCCCGCGCAATTGTCAGCTAAAGCGACGCAATGCCAAATTGCAAAAAATGCTCTGGTCAGGAAGGGGGTAAATCCTTCCGGGGCTGAAGTGGTTAATGTCGGTGAGCGCATTTTGATTCTGTTGCTTATATGTGATGGAGAGGATTTCCATTAGCTGGTGGAAGACACTATCTCTGTGGTGATATTTATTACGTATTTGGACTTTTTTGCTTTGGACTTTATTTACGCTGATTTTTATTTTATTATTTTTGAGTATTGAGAGTTTTTTTTTTTCGCACATTGTGTTTCAAGCGTGTAATATTCTGTTTTGGAGGCGCTGCGCTATATTTGTTAGTGGTATTATTTTATTTCGGATTTTTCAGGCAACTCTTTTAATACAAGAATAGAAGCCGTGTATTTGGACTGATGTAACATCAGTAAAACCTTGGTAGTTTTACCCAGACCTGATACCGTGGAGGTGGCCTGTTTTTTTTGGGGCACTGGATTTTGCTTGGATGCTCAGCTTGGCACTTCATGCGATGCGTGCAGCTAACCGCTGGGTGCTATAACAAGTCCAGTGCTGTGGTCCATCCCTATGGAACCCAGACCCTGAAGACCCCCATTGTGATGAGCGAAACCTGGACCCTGTGTATAGAGACCAGGGACCTGAAAAGGTAAGACAGGGTTACCTTCTTTATTGGTCTATTACTGTACCCTCAAAGCAAGTATGAAACACACATTTTCTGTTACTTAAATTACACTTCTGCGTATCCTGAATGGTATTAATGTATATGTTAAAGCTATTAGGAAACCAGAAATGTTTTGAAATGTTTTCATATAGACTATACAAATAGTTTCAAGCTCTACCCTGTTATTTTCTCTCAAACCAACAAAAATCTGCTCATGAATAGTCAGATTTACAGAACACCTTGAACTATCTCTTGTTTCAGGATGTGGTCATTCCAGTACCTCTGGAGGATAGGTTCAAAGGATTCTATTGAAACCTGCTCACAGTACGAAAGCCCAAAAGGGATATTCAAACTTTCCTGGACCTAGAATCCTTAAACAAGTACCTTCAAGTTCCAAAATTGTATATAGAATCCTCAAGGTGAGTCGTCGTCTCTGGAAGAGAGGAATACTTGGCACCAATAGACATCCAAGATGCCTATCTGCATTGCTAAGGAAAACCACTTCCATAAAGATCTACTATCGCACCAGGCAGGGGCGTTGCTAGGGGGTGGCTATTGGGGCTATAGCCCCGAATCTGGGGCTCATAGCCCCGAGTCACTTGTCGCAGGGTCCCTACCTAACTAGCAGGTTGCGGCTGCGGGCTGGCTGCATGAGAGGTGGAGGAGAGGAGAGAAACGAGCAGAGATGACATCTCTCTCCGCCCGCTCCACATCATAGCTCTTCACAGCCGGGCCTCTTCAATTTGGGAGCGAGGTGCGACGAGCAACAGAGAGATGACATCATCGCTCACTGCCCGACACACATCAGCACTCTTCCGCCCTCACAGCATGGTTGAGTGGAGGTCACATGCTTCCTGTCACTGTGGAGCTCCACTTTGCAGCCACATCCCTTGCTTCAATATCGGAGGTGTGGCGGGGAGCAGCGAGATGACCTCTCACTGCCCGCCCCGCATCACCGCTCTCCTGCTCTCACTAAATGGACCAGTGCTGTCAGCCTGCCACCAATGCACATTTGGTGGCACTGGCTGGCATGGCAAGTGACCATACACATCAGTTGGCAAGTGACAACCCACATCTGGTGGCTGGTGACGTCACAATCTGCAAATGGTTGCAGGAGATGTGGCAACTGACAATCTGCAAATGGTTGCAGGAGATGTGGCAACTGACAATCTGCAAATGGTGGCAGGAGATGTGGCAACTGACAATCTTCAAATGGTGGCAGGAGATGTGGCAACTGACAATCTACAAATGGTGGCAGGAGATGTGGCAACTGACAATCTGCAAATGGTGGCAGGAGATGTGGCAAGTGACAATCTGCAAATGGTGGCAGGAGATGTGACAATCTGCAAATGGTGGCAGGAGATGTGGCAAGTGACAATCTGCAAATGGTGGCAGGAGACATGGCAAGTGACAATCTGCAAATAGTGGCAGGTGATGTGGCAAGTGACAATCTACATCTGCTGCCAGGTGAAAGTGGCAAGTGACAATCCACATCTGGTGGCAGGCGACATGGCAAGTGACAATCCACATCTAGTGGCAGGAGATGTGCAAATGGTGGCAAGAGATCTGGAAAGTGACAATCTGCAAATGGTTAGAAATCAAAAGGAAGAACTCCGGACAGCCGCACACCGGGAAAATAAAATCCAAAGGGTTTATTTAAAAGCAAAAAGACACCACAATCCAAACACGGCAAAAAGGGGGGTACAGAGCTGACGCGTTTCGCACTGTATTTCAGTGCTTACTCATAGCTATTAGCCAGCACCTGGGGCTCCCACACAGGAGCAGGAGCATTCGCTTGTAGGGAGAGTCTTGGAGCGGTTGTCGTTTGTTTTAATCTGCAAATGGTGGCAGGAGACATCGCAAGTGACAATCCACATCTGGTGGTAGGAGATGTGGCAAGTGACACGCCCAGGGCTCTCACTGATTCTGCACTCTGCAGTATGGTGAGTTGAACCACTTCATTATATATTAGAATGTAACAATGGAAATAATGCACTTGAATCACCGTGACGCCATATCAACCATTATGCCATGATGATTGAAGTGCCAACACCAGCCATCGCCTGTGAAAAATTGCTTACCCCTGGTCTGCCCCCCCCCCCCCCCGCGGGCATGCAAAAAGTTTGGTGACCGCTGCTATGGGCTCTAGCCCCAGATCTTTTGCAGACCTAGCAACGCCCCTGGCACCAGGAAATCCTCCTTTGCCCGAATTCAATCTCAGACATTACTCTGTGCCTTGTATTATGGCCTTTCTACAATCAGGACTTGCGCAGTATTTGGCCTTTGTCCAATCTTTCTCAAAAACCTCTGACCCCACCAGCCCTTGTCAAAACCTTTATTCAAGGTGCAGCTCAGTTCAGGCCTTCCTTACAGAACCCTGTACTTCATTTCATTAGTTTTGGTTATCTTGCCCTGCAGAAACCACCCTCTGGGAACCACCCATCAGGGAAATCTCCTTAGATGATCTTTCCTACAAAGTGGCCACCTTATTTACTATCACATCTTTCAGACGAGTCTCTAAGCTAGTGACTCTCTTGTAAGGAGCCATGCCTTATCCTCCACAAAGACAAGGTAGTCCTGCACCCAAGACTGTCTTTTCTTCCTTAGGTGATATCAGTCTTCCACCTTAGTTAAGATAGTCCTTCCATCCTTGTGCCCAAAGAAAATGTTTTTACATAGAGCCATTAATATCTACCTTAAAGCAACCCTACCCTCAGGACATTGCAAGGGACATCCAGCTTACACAATAAAGGACAAAACTCCTCTTTACGCACTCATTCTACCAGATCAGTGGGTTTCCTAGGTATTCTGGAACTAAGCTTCTGCTGCCCTGCTTTGTAAGGCCATCACCTGGTCTTTGGTTCATAACCTTTTCAAGTTCCACCAGGTGGACATCCAGTCCTCCTGCAGATGCAGCTTTCAGCTGGAAGGTTCTTGAAGCAGGGCTCTGAGTTAGGTCTGTTGACCCTTGTTATTGTTGGGCTTGTTAGCACAGTTCTTTTTGGTCTTTATTAAAGTAAGCTCTGCGTCAGTTTCATTGTATTATTGCACAGAGATTTAGACAATATTTGCTTATTCGGGAGTTCAGCTTTAATGTACAACGTAATTGCTAGATGGCCACTAGAGAGAACCCTGCTTCTATGTTTTACACTTTGGGCTGTATTTTTCTCCTGTGTTCTGTGCAGGCTGGGCATCTGAACTGCTGGTTTTTACTTCCTACCCTTTGTGGGCTGATGACACACTTTTTATGAGAATAGTGCACATGTTGGCTGTTTTCCAGGTGTGGACTGACCATTCGGCCACTCGGGCACTTCCCGAGGGTCCCGGGCCACTAGGGGGCCCCATCAGGGTTGCCAGCCTCAGTAAAACCAGGGACAGTATGTAAAAATCTGTGTTTTTTTTTTTTTTTACATCTGTTTCTAAAATGTCCCTTACCGACATCCTTTTGGTCTAAAAATCCAGAGATTATAGCTGCCCCACCTCTCTAGTACCTTCTCAGCCAATAGAAACATGTCTGTGTATACTGTGTGTACATGTATGTGTATACTGTGTGATTGTATACTGTATGGCCCCATAATCTGATTGCCTGGGGGCCCCAAAGTTATCAGTCCACCCCTGCTTCTCTCTCTCTCTCTCTCTCTCTCCCTCTCTCTCTCTGTCTCTCTCTCTCTCCCTGCTCTTTCTCTCTCTCTCTCTTCTCTCTCTCTCTCTCTCTCTCTCTCTCTCTCTCTCTCTCGGAGGGAACGCACGCATGCACTATACTACTATTTGAGCTCCCTGCAACAGTTCTCTGCTATTTTAGTCTTTATGCAGGGTGGAATAGCCTGAAGAGTCATTCTCCACACATACAAAGGATCCTTAAAGCTGGGATTGAAAGATCAACCGCTTATTGGATGGTAGATACCACACTGGCAGTCCCAGGGTGCCACCTGCTGTACCAACTGGTCACAAAGACAAGGCAATTTTTAACATTGGTATACCACTTGGGCCCATGAGTATTTGAGAGCATTTTTTTTCCCCCCTAAAGGTTCACACTCTTTTAGTTGGCACTTTGGTGCCAACCTGAACAGCTGTCAGCCAGCAGCTGACTCTGCCATACAGAACCTAATTTGCGCTATGTGCAAGGTCATGCTTGCCGTGGGGGAAAATTATGTGCTTTGTGCATTTCCTTCAGCTCTGTCAGAACCACCTGTGTTGGTGGCAATTTCTGTGCCCTTTCTTTTTCTTCCTTGGATGCTCATTTCTTTTTCTATCTTACAGTGAACTGTTTTTCCTCTGTTAGGCATCATTTTAAGACTCAGTTGGTACAACTTATTGCTTCCCCGATTGCAAGGGCTTGTATTGCCCAATGCCTAATTTTTTGTTACTCCTTCGGAGACTCTCGAGTGGATTTGTTACGGCTCACTGAGTCCCTCCCTCCCTTCAGGGATGCGTTTCCACCAACTGAATTTCCAATAGCAGCTTTTCATCAAAACAGATGGCACCTGTTTATTTTCTAATCATGGCTGTGCATCCCGCTTTCATATAAGATGGCATACTTTATCGATGTATTAAAACACAGCAAAACGTTAGGGTCCTTTCACATGGACATCATCCATTCACTCACTTTTTTGCTAAGAACAAACAGATTCAGTTTACATCTGTTTGTAGGTCAGTTCTGTTCAGTTTACATCAGGCTACATCTGTGTTTTTTTTTTTTATTTTTTGGTTCTTGCAGAAACCAATTTAAAAACTTATATTTTTCAAAATTTTTGGTCTTTTATTTTTTTGCAGAGAAAAAAAAAAAAAAAAAACCAGCAGTGATTAAATACCGCCAAAAAGAAAGCTCTATTTGTGTGAAGAAAATTATAAAAAATGTGTTTGGGTACAGTGAAGCATGACCGTGCAATTGTCATTCAAAGTGCAACAGCGCTGAAAGCTGAAAAATGGGCAGGAAGGGGGTGTAAGTGCCCTGTAGGCAAGTGGTTAAATACAGTTTCATTTTCAACCAGCAGGTGGAGCCCGGCCTTCCTTTTTAACTTTCATTGAAGACTCACTTTGCATGACTATGCCAGAATATGATGATGCACAGTTAGCCGAAAGCTATATGCTTCTGTGAAGTTGATCCAACAGGCTCCTCTTATGGTAATATGAACTGATCACAGGAATTTTCTGATTTACAACCAAAAATTCTTTCTGTTTTGCAACCAAAAATGTCTGGAGTAAGATAATACAAATACTCTTGTGTAAGGTCACATAGAGATGTAGTGGCCAGAACAATCAGGGCCAAGTCACGCCAGTAACTTTTTAGCATTTACGAATCTCTGAATGTTTTCTTAATATGGAGCTAGTTATGGAGTTGCTGTTGGAGCTGGCAACAGTGTCTATGCAGCTACAAAATGGTGAGATGCCATGGTGAGCAGCAGCTGCACTGAATAACATAAATATCTACTAACTGTTCATTCTGCAACTTGCTTCAAACACTGCAAAATAAAATAGCTTGGCAACTGAGCTACAAAACAGCTGGAATCACTGAGACAGTTTTCACCTGTGACAATGTTATTTTTACTAGTAACAAAAAACAAATGCAGGGAAATTTTATATATTTGACAAAATTAGCTGTCAACTTTTAGCAAAGGTTAATTCCTTCTGAAATCTGATTGTTGCCTTATTAAAGCACAAGTAATGCAGGCAGAGGGCGCTATATCACTACACAATGGCTTTACTGATCTCGTAAAGTTCATCTTCACTTTCTCCAGAAAATGTTTTCACATCTGTTTCTCCCTCCTAGCTGTCTTTTTTTTTTTTTTTTTCTTTTAATTTCAGATCAGATGCGTTTTATACACACATGCTTTGGCATGTTGCTTGTGTGTATGCAATATACTTTGTAGATTTTTTTTTTTCAAATAGTTGTGTAACCGTAACACGTTACCGCAACACATACATTGTGTTGTGGCGCTATTCATTTTGAATGGTACTTCCAGCGCAATGTACGGTAGCCACTAAAAGGACAATGCATACCTACACAAACGGTGTGCATTGTGGTTGGTTGTATTAAAAAACTTGGTCCATGACTTTTGTGGTGTTAAGCTGCACTGCTGGCTCCTGCAAAATGAGTAGGCTGCTTGTAACACAGGGCACTGTAACATGTTGCATTAACACATGTGTTAAAGGAATACAGCCTGAATGGGCCCCTTAAGTTGATAGTAAACTCCTACAGAAGCCCACTAAAGTGACTGGCCTCAGGTCATACGCAGTTACATAGTTGGTAAGGTTGAAAAAAGACACAAGTCCATCCTGTGTGTGTGCGCTTTTATGTCAATATTACATTGTATGTTGTGGTCGTTTAGGTGCCTATATAATAGTTTTTTGAAATTATTAATGCTCCCTGCTGAAACCACCGCCTCCACATCCTCACCGCTCTTACAGTAAAGAACCCTCTATGCAGTTTAGGGTAAAACTGCTTTTTTTTTTTTCATCAAGTGTCTTTTTAAATTCCCTTTTATGGAAAAAATGTTATCCCTATTGTGGGGGTCACCAGTACAATATTTGTACATTGAAATCATATCCCCTCTCAAGTGTCTCATCTCCAGAGAGAATAAGTTCAGTGCTCGCAAACTTTCCTCATAACTAATATCCTCCAGACTCTTTTGTTGCCCTTCTCTGGACTCCAGTTCCAGTACATCCTTCCTGAGGACTAGTGCCTAGAACTGGACTGCATACTCCAGGTACAGCCGGACCAGAGTTTTGTAGAGTGGGAGAATTATTGTTTTATTTTGGAGTTAATCCCCTTTTTATTGCATGCCAATATTCTGTTGGCTTTGCTTGCAGCAGCTTGGAATTACATGCTGTTGCTGAGCCTGTCATCTACTAGGACCCCCAGAGTCCTTTTCCATCCTAGATTCCCCCAGAGATTCTCCCTCTAGTGAGTAGATTGCATTCCTGTTTTTGCCACCCAAATGCCTTGTTGTAAATTTTTCTATATTAAACCTCATTTTCCATGTAGTTGCCCACCCCATTCATTTTTTAGATCCTCTTACAAGGTTTCCACATCCTGCGCAGAAGCTATTGCCCTGCTTAGCTTAGTATCATCCGCAAATAGAGAGATTGAGTGGTTTAGCCCATCCTCCAGATCATTTATGAATAAATTAAATAGGATTGGTCCCCGGACAGAACCCTGGGGGACCCCATTACCCACTTTCCATACTGGACCATTCCGAGTACTCCCCATTTATTACTACCCTCTGAACTCGCCCCTGTGAATGAATGAATGATTTGTATAGCGCTGCAAATGCGAACTGAATCGCCTCAAGGCGCTTGACTGCTCTTGTTGTCATGCAATATTTAGAAGAGGTGGGTCTTCAGGAAAAAACTTAAGGCCTGATGGTTTTCTTCCAAGCGGATGTTGTTTGGTAGAGCATTCCATAGCCGAGGTCCCTTTACTGCGAATCTTCATTCTCCCTTCGATTTGTAGCGGGCTTTGGGGATGAGAAGGCGGTTTTGGTTTGTCGATCGAAGGCTGCGATTTGGTATGTATTTTTCTATTTTCTCACAAAGGTATTGAGGAGCATTTCCTTGTGTACATTTGTGGGTGAGGCAGAGGGTCTTGAATGTGATCCTGTCTTTTACCTTGAGCCAGTGGAGGGTCCTTAGGGATGGGGAGATGGATTCCCAAGGTTTCTTTCGGGTGACTAGTCTTGCTGCTGTGTTTTGGACGACTTGAAGGCGTGCAATCTGGTAATCCGGTAATCCTATGTAGAGGGAGTTTGCATAGTCGAGACGCGAGTTGATGATAGTTCCTACTACTACCGCTTTTTCCTTTTCCGGGATAAATGGGAAAAGTCTGCGCAGCATGCGGAGGAGATGATGGGATCTGCTGATTACCGATTCTATTTGTGCCTCCATGGTCATCTCTGAATCAAAGATTACTCAGAGGCTTTTCGCTTTGGTGCTTGGGAGGATGGTCTGTCCAAGGATGGTTGGTGGTGTCCATGGGGTCTTCGTCTTTTTCCTTTGGTTTGCGTCGAGGAGCAGTAGTTCTGTTTTCGATCCATTTAGTTTGAGGGAGCTAGTGGTCATCCAGTCATCTATCAATATGAGACATTTTCCTAGTTCCTGGCATTGGTCTTTTTGTCCGGTGATCCGGAAGTACAGTTGAGTGTCATCAGCGTATGAGTGGAAGCATAGATCCGATTTGCTAATGATTTTGAGGAGTGGCCGGATGTAGATGTTGAAGAGTACTGGTGACAATGGTGATCCTTGAGGGACTCCATAAGTAATTGCCCGGGTTTCCGAAGTGAAGGCTCCTAGTTTTATTGTCTGTGACCGGTTTCCTAAGAAGGAAGCGAACCATGGCAGATCTCCATCTGTAACTCCTGCCACTTCCTTGAGGCGGGTGAGAAGCGCGTTGTGGTCCACTGTGTCGAACGCCGCACTAAGATCCAGCAGTACCAGAAGACACGATTCTCCATCATCCGCTGCTTCTAGGGCGTCATCCCATATTTTCAGAAGTGCCGTTTCTGTGCCATGGCCTGGTCAGAAGCCCGATTGTAGTGGGTCCAAGAGCTTGTGTGTCCAGGTGAAGTTGAAGCTGTTGTACTACTGCTTTCTCCATAATCTTGGAAATGGTGTTCAGGCTTGTTACCAGTCTGCGATTGTTCAGATCTTTGGGGTCGAGGTTGGGTTTCTTTAGCAGTGGTTTGACGATGCCTTGCTTGAGGGACTTAGGAACCAATCCTTCTTTGAACGACTGATTTACTAGGTGTGTAATAGCAGGGGCCAGAATGTCGGAGCATTCTTTCAAGAGTTTTGTGGGGATGTCGTTTGGCGATGTACTGTCTTGGAGGCTCTTGATGCAATTTTTGGTTTCAATCAGCCAGTTTTCAATCCAAGTGCTCACCCTATGGTCCATTCTGACAGACCTTCGTTTGTACAGTAAACGTTTATGGGGAACTGTATCAAATGCCTTTGCAAAATCCAGGTATCGGTGAGTGGCAGGCACAGTTGGGAGAGGCATCCCGGAAAGGACTGGGAGTGTGCAGTCAGATGGCTGTAGAGCCAGCTGGAGTGACTGTCACTGACGGTGAAATCGGGCTGCTGCAGCTTGGAGGGCTGTCAGGGTCTGCAGAGGGCTGACTGGGATTGGCAGTGATGGATCAAATCCTCCTACATAACCTGTACCTGTTTATTGTACAAAACACCATCCCAGGTTGGTTCATAATTAAATAGCCGCAGTCAGCAGCAGATGCTAGTCCAGTTTGTGACAGAAGAATGGCAATAAAGCAGATGGATGACCGTACACTGGTAAAATTAATATCTCCTAAACCTGTATGGTTAAGGAGATATTCACCTTGCATGCAGCCGCTGACGTCAGCGGCGTACGCGCTCTGAAGGTCCGGCAGATTCTGCTGGAAAAGCAGAGCTCCTTACCGGAAAGAGGACTCGCAGCGCCGGAGCTGCGAACCTGGAAGAAACGCAGAGGGAACATGTCAGCTCCCTCAGCGATGACCGGGAGGCGATGGCGCTTAGTTCTAAGGTAAGTATTTCATAATGAGCTAGTATGCAGTGCATACTAGCTCATTATGCCTTTTGCTTTACAGGTTTTTTTTTTTTTTTCGGGCATACAACCACTTTAATAAAGCATTAAGTGAACAGAAGAAAAAGCCAAATAAAATCAATATTTGGTGTGACACCATTTGTCTTCAAAACGGCACCAATTCTTCTAGGTACACTTGCAGTTTTTGAAGGAACTTGGCAGGTAGGTTGTTCCAAACATCTTAGAGAACTAACCACAGATCTTCAGTGGATGTAGGCTGCCTCAAATCCTTCTGACTCTTCATGGTATTTCCAGACAGACTTAATGATGTTGAGATCAGGGCTCGTGGGTGGGACATACCATTTCTTGCAGGACTCCTCATTATTCTTTACACTGAAGATAGTGCTGAATGACTGACTGTAAATTTGGGGCCAGTGTCCAGCTGCAGAATATTTGGGGCCAATCACACACCTCCCTGATGGTATGGCATGATGGATAAGTATCTGCTAGTAGCATTGAGGACACCAACGATCATGACCAAATCTCCAACCCCATTTGCATAAATGCAGCCCCAAACTTGCAAGGAACCTCCACCATGCTGCACTGTTGCCTGCAGACCCTCATTTTTGTACCGCTCTCCAGCCCTTCAGTGAACAAACTGCCTCCTGCTACAGCCAAATATTTCACATTTTACATCGGTCCAGAGCACCTGCTGCCATTTTTATGCCCCCCAGTTTCTATGTTTTCATGCATAAGATGTGGAAACAAGGCTACGCAACTCAACTATGTACTCAATTAGGTAGGCCAGCAGGACGGCCAAAAGAAAATTAATCCATCCCCCCATCCACACATTCAAGGTGGATGGAGTAATCCCTCCTGCTTGGTGATAGTGTTCTGACAGCGGGGAGGCTTCCCTTCCATCAGAATGCCCTCATCAGGACTGCTGGCTATAGTAGCAGCACTGATCAAGCAAACATTTTCAAACAGGCTGGTTGTACAGAAATCAATTGATGGACAAACTTCTGCATGACCTGCCTGCCCATAGATGGCTTGAAATTTGTCAGGTCCTCCTTGAGCCGGACAAACTTTGATCCATCTATGGCTAGCTTAAATTTCCACCCACAACACAGACAGAAATACTAATTTTTTCCCCAAAATAACCAATTACTGTCTATTTTAATTTCTTGAATTAGTAGGACAGCAGTAGCAATATACTTTCTGAAGCCTTTGCTATATAGCTTATTTTTTTTCCCTGCATAACTTTTAACTTTTTTTTACATAACTTGTA
The DNA here is from genome assembly GCA_028564925.1 of Lithobates sylvaticus. Lineage (NCBI taxonomy): Eukaryota > Metazoa > Chordata > Amphibia > Anura > Ranidae > Lithobates > Lithobates sylvaticus. Next base: position 478,421,730 of record CM053027.1, read on the forward strand.
AGGCTCGGTTCACACTACCGCGACTTGGGATCCGACTTGTCAGACCTCAAGTCGCCCCAAGTCGCTTGACATTAGGAATTGCATTATAATCAATGAGAGCCATCTTAATGTATACTACTGAAGTCGCTCCGACTTCAGAAAAGGTTCCTGTACTACTTCAAGGCGACTTCTAGGTGACTTGTACCCATAGAATTCAATGGAAGTCTCCTCCAAGTCGGATCTCCATCTATATTGAAGCGACTTTACAGGAAAAGAAATTTGTTTACTCAGGCAAACCCCACCCTCCCAGAGAGCTGATTATTCTGTGATTGGCCACAGCCAAAGTCGCCTGGCCTGGGGGCTACTTGAAGTTGTGTTGTAAATAACTCAAAGTCACGTTGAAGTTGCTTCCAAGTCACGTTGAAGTTGCTTCCAAGTTGCCTTGCTAAGTAGCGCTGTAAGTCATGTTGCCCCAGTGTGAACCGGCACTAAAGATACAGCAAAGAGGGCATTCCACCATAGCCATCAGGTGTGTTCTAGGATCTGCAGATTACATACAAAACATAGAGACTGACGTGGACTAAGACACTACATCAGAGGTAGGCAACCTTTGAGAGGTGGAGATTCACCTGAACAATGTATAAAAGGTCAAAGTTCACTGGGGTTCGACAGCCTTTATTAAAAAAATAAAGAAATTATCTAGCAAGGCCTAATTAAATAGTAAGAACAATATCATAAAACAAATGTCACTGTAAAAATATAAACTTAGCTTACCTCAAGTGCTGGTTCACACCAGTGCACTCTGCGAGATCGCATGTTATTTGCACTGCACTTTAGTGCAAATCACTAGCGGGGCGCTTTTACCCCCGCTAGCGGCCGAGAAAGGTTAAAACCACTGCAGCAGCGCTATGCCGGTGGTATAGCAGCGCTGCCCCATTGATGCGACACTGTACCCAAACAAAATTGACGTCCTTTTTTACCCACAAATAGAGATTTCTTTTGATGGTATTTGATTACCTCTGCTGTTTTTATTTTTGCGCTACAAACAAAAAAAGACTGACAATTTTGAAAAACAAAAAAATATGTATTTACTTTCTGCTATAATACATATCCAAAAAAAATATTAAACTAATTTATTCATCAGTTTAGGCCAATATATATTCTTCTACATATTTTTGGTAAAAATAAAATCACAATAGGCATATATTGATTGGTTTGCGCAAAAGTTATCACTTCTACAAACTATGGGATAGATTTAGGGACTTTTATTTAATTTTTTTTGACTGGTAATGGCGAGCTGCGACTTTTAGCGGGACTGCGACATTGCGGCGGACAAATCTGACCCCAAATTACACTTTTTTGGGACCAGTGACAATATTGTATTGATCAGTGCTATAAAAATGCACTGATCAATGTAAAAATGACACTGGCACGGAAGCGGTTAACACTAGGGGGCGATCAAGGGGTTAAGTGTGTTCCCTGAATGAATGAATGATTTGTATAGCGCTGCAACTGCGAACTAAATCACCTCGAGGCACTTGATCCGATCTGCGTTGATTCCTTCTTAGAAGAGGTGGGTCTTGAGTTTTTTTCCTGAAGGCCCGATGGTCTTTTTCCAAGCGGATGTTGGTAGGTAGAGCGTTCCATAGCCGTGGTCCTTGGACTGCAAATCTTCGTTCTCCCCTTGATTTGTACTGGGACTTGGGGATGAGGAGGTGGTTTTGGTTGGTTGATCGGAGGTTGCGATTGGGAGTGTAGTGTTGTATTTTTTCACATAAGTACTGAGGAGCATCTCCTTGTGATCTTTTGTGGGTCATGCAGAGGGTCTTGAATGTGATATGACCCTTTACGGTTAGCCAGTGTAGAATCCTAAGGGAGGGGAGATAGATTCCCATGTTTTTTTCCTGTGACTAGTCTTGCTGCCGTGTTTTGAATGACTTGTAGGCGTGCAATCTGGAATTTAGGTAGTCCTATGTAGAGGGAGTTTGCGTAGTAGAGTCGAGAGTTGATGATTGTTCCTACTTCCTACCACTATGGCTTTTTCCTTTTCTGGAATGAAGGGGATGAGTCTACGCAGCAGTCGTAGAAGGTGGTAGGATCCGCTGACTACTGATCCTATTTGTGCATCCATTGACATTTCTGAATCGAAGATGACTCCGAGACTTTTGACTTTTATGCTTAGGGGGGTGGTCTGTCCAAGGATGGTGGGTGGAGTCCATGGTGTCGTAGATTTAGTTTTCCGGTTTGCATTTAAGAGAAGGAGTTCTGTTTTGGTTCCATTAAGTTTGAGTGAGCTTGTGGACATCCAGTCGTCTATTGATGTGAGGCATTTTTCTAATTCCTGATATTGGTCTTTTTGTCCAGGGATCCGAAGGTAGAGTTGAGTATCATCTGCATATGAGTGGAAGCATAGGTATGATTTGCTGATGATTTTGAGGAGTGGACGGATGTAAATGTTGAAGAGCACGGGTGATAAAGGTGATCCTTGAGGGACTCCATAGGAGACTGCGCAAGATTCAGAGGTGAAAGCTCCAAGTTTCACTGTCTGTGACCGATTTCCTAAGAAGGAAGCGAACCATAGTAAGTCTGAATCTGTGACTCCTGCTACTTCTTTGGGGCGGGTGAGTAGAGTGTTGTGATCCAGTGTGTCAAACGCTGCACTAAGGTCCAGGAGTACCAGGAGACATGATTCTCCATCATCTGCTGCTTCCAAGGCATCATCCCATATTTTGAGGAGTGCTGTTTCTGTGCCATGGCCCGGGCGGAAGCCTGATTGCAGAGGGTCCCTGGATGTGTTCTAACTGTAGGGGGGATGGTCTTCCTGGAACATGATAGACATCACTATTCCCGATCACTGGGAACAGTAGATCTGTCATATCACTAGGCAGAATGGGGAATCGCCTTGTTTACATAGGCAGTTCCCTGTTCTGCTTCTCCTCACCGTGATTGTGTATTGCCGGTGGACATCAAGTCCGCGGGACCCGCAGGCACGCTCCCGCGGCGTGCGCAAGCTATCCTTCTTGCATGGACCAATGTACAGGTACATCGGTTCGTGCAAGAGAGCCGACCTGCCGCAATGTATCTGTGTGAGCTGGTCGGCTAGTGGTTAATGTCCAGGCTGCATGACAACCATACTATAGATGCCATGGAGAAATGAGTGTAGACACAGAAAGACAGGAAGTATGTTATTCACTGCATTGCCTTTGAAAATGAAAGAAAAAAAAAAAATCTGAAAAAAGATAACCAATGCAGCCACCTCAAGAAGACTGTTAAAGTGGAGTTCCACCCAAAATGGAACTTCCCCTTTTTGGAACCCCCCCCCCCCTTCAGTGTCACATTTGGCACCTTTCAGGGGGGTGGAGGGAGCAGATACCTGTCTAATACAGGTAATTGCTCCCACTTCCTGGCATAGATCACCGCGGTGATCGTGGTGACTTACGCCACTTCCGGCACCTACTCTGTCCTTCCCGGCTGTCTTCTGGGACAGCGGGGACCAGTGAGGACGCCTAGCGTGACTCGCGCATGCGCAGTAAGGAACCAGGAAGTGATTCCCTTACCGAGGATGGTGGCGGCAGCAGCCGAGAGCCGATGGACAGATCGGCTTTGGCTGCCGACATCATGGGCTTCCTGGACAGGTAAGTGTCCATATATTAAAAGTCAGCAGCTGCAGTATTTGTAGCTGCTGGCTTTTAATATTTTTTTTTTTTCGGCAGACCTCCACTTTAAGATGCAATATTTAAAATCTTTGTTTTTGGGTTCAGATATGATTTAGGATAAACATCTGTAAAGTATTTACATAAGTTTATACTTGGCTGTATTTGTTTGTAAATTCTACATAGCTACTTTTTTATGATAGCATCTGACACTTCAAAGCATTCCAGATGCACCCAGCTGCTCCCCAGTTTCTAGGCCTTCCATGGGCCAAGGTCCTGGCAGTGGCCAGGAAAATCTGCTATAACAGTGTTAGCAGATTGTGAGGAGCTTTATCAGCCCTGCTATGGCTTTGGCACGCAAAGATGCTGAGGTGTATTTTTAGCACAGCTAGGGCAAATAATTTACAGATAGCGCCCATCATGTGTTCATGCGAGAGATTTAAAGTGATGCTAAAGTCTCATTTTTTAAATAATAAACATGTTACCTGCTCTGTGCAGTGGTTTTGCACAGAGCAGCCCAGATCCTTCTCTTCTCATGTCCCTCTATGGTGCTCCTGGCCCCTCCCTCTTGTCGAGTGCCCCCACAGCAAGCAGTTTATTATGGGGGCACCTGAGCCGAGCTGCAGCTTCCTGTGTCTATACAGACACGGAGCCGCGGCCCACCCCGCACCCTCTCTTTCCTCATTGGCTCACTGACTTTGACAGCAGCTGGAGCCAATAGCACTTCGCTGCTGTTTCAGCCAATGAGGCGGGGGAGTCCTGGACAGCCAAGTCTCTTGTGCAACATCACTGGATCAAGATGGGGCAGACAAAAAGGTGGAGAGTGCAAAATCTGGTGCAGCTCAGCATAGAAACCAATCGGCTTCCATTTTTTGTCAAAGCCTAATTGAACAATCTGAAGTTAGAAGCTGACTGGCTACCATTCACAGCTGCACCAGATTTTGCACACTCTAGTATTAATAAATCACCCGCTCAGTAATCTGGACTGAGCAAGTACACGCTATAGAGGGATATGCTTTGTTCATAGTGCATGTCTGAGGTTTACAACCACTTTAATTGACATGGGATAGTGACATGGTCTCTTTCATTTTAAATTAGGCAGTATCTGGTAACACTAAGGCCCATGCTTTTTGTGCAAAGCTGCCCTCTCCTAGTTTCCAGATTCCCTGCTTCAAGTCTAAAGCCTCGTACACACTACTATTTTTTTTTTTCGTTTAACCCAGCGGGCTGAATGAAAAAAAAAAAACAACTCAGGAGGAGCCGCTGTACTAACCATGCAATGTTAGTACAGCAATCTTTTCTGCTGTGCTGTTGTGTTCTGACAGGGAAGTGCCCCCCGCCAGAACACTTTAGTCAGAGCTCTCAGCCATTGGCTGAGAGTGCTGATTGGAGCTGACCGGCAGACCTTTTTTGGACCGGCCGATGCCGCCTGATATTCTGCCCATGTGTGCAAGGCTTAAATACCCCTGCAATGCATTCCTACCTGCTGTAGCATTTCTTGCAGCGCATACACATCAATGGACCCCTGCTGAGATTTCCTTCCTGGTGGTTTCTTTACATGTACACATCCTCTACCAGTAATCGAAAACCTGCCTGTGGAACTTTCAGCTGTTGTTGTGGTCTGCCAGGGGGAAGGAAGTGGCACATGATGATGTGACTTACCAGGTTAAGCAGTCAAGGTGAGAAACTTTCTGTCTGCTTTATGACGGTATTCAGTTATTTAACTGTTATGAAAACGATTAAAGGTTTTTCTTGTCCCATTTGTGTGTGGGGGGGGGGGGGGGGGGGGGGGGGGGGGGGGGGGGGGGGATCTCCCTTAATATGTCCCAGATACACAGCAGAAGTAATCCATTTAGTCAGTAAAAGGTATAAATTTATGAATTTACAACTATTTTTTGATCATATTTATCTTAACATTTTTTTCTGTACATTTGTTATTTGTATTAAATTGTAGATTCTATAATATGCCACTGTAAGTATTCCATTGCGCATTATACAGAAAAAATGTAAAGCCCCATTATCATTTTTATACGTATTTTTCACTGGTAGAGGCAAGTGATTTATCACTGTCTGGTGGCATATTATATACAGTGTCTCTGTGCAAAATTTAAGTTTAGTAAGTTTAATTTTCAGTATGTCATTTTTTTTTTTCACATTTTCTAGTTTGCCTAAGGGTAGCCATAAACTAGCTAATAATTGCAAGTGGTGCTCCCAATTTCAAGCACAAAAGGGGCTTTTAAAATTGGGAGCATGGAACTAGTGAAATGGTGAAAAGATACCTTGATCCATTTGGTTATTCTTGTGATCAAAAGCTGTAAATTGCCAGCAATTAGACTGCTGCTGCTCCTCAGAAACATGATACATGCATGTCCAGAGGGCCAAAAAATAGCTGCGTTTTTGTAAATTTGCAATTATCATTTAGGAGGATATTAATAAGATATTAATGTACTTCTTTTGCAGAAATAAAAAAAGCTTTTTAGCTTTTTGTGTAGGATACATATCCTACACAGCCCTTACCTCCGTGCTTGCTGTATTAAAAAAAAACGTCTTTGTTACTTCCTGGATGGACCTTAGGACATGAAAACTGTTAAGACACCGGAAGAAGTTCATCAGCTGACTTCAATAACACACACCCTGCAGCTGCCCTCTACTTCAAAGAGATCACTACCACCATCTCTGCAGGTGCACGTTTTTCCAGTTCAGTGATCACCCTTCTCACAAAATACACAAACCTCAATCGTTCGTTCATTTGGCAGAGTTTGCAGGAGCTGAGCGATCAGATAAGTCTATGTGAATCAGAGCTGTAGTATTGAAAACAGGAGAAGTATGTCCTGGGTTCTGTAAGCTCACCACACACTATACAATCCAATTGTACGATCTCCATTAGATCTACCACCTGCTTGATTGAATACAGAGTGATTGGTCAGATGGTGTGTCCTCGTATTATATAGTTTTGGTAAATCTAAAGGAGATCGTACAAAGATTGTACAATTAAATTGTATAGTGTATGGCCACCTTTATACACCTAAAATTAACTAGTTGCGATTTCAGTGCCATTAATTGTTAACGGCATTCCAAAAACAAATTTTGCCACATGAAAAAATGAGCGACAAATGCAGCAAAATGCACAGTAAGAAACATCCAACCTACAACAATCCAAAATGTCCCATGAGCTACTTTGCCACGCGTAGTGCAGCCCAATGAAATCAATGGGCTGCCCTATGCATGTCATGGGAAAAATTAGCCAAAAAAAAAAAAAACAGTCCCACTACGCTAGATGTGAATTGGGGCCTATAAGTACATATAATTTAGAATTTAGAATATAAAAAAAAGGTCAACTAAGGCTTTAACCACTTGCGGGGACCGCCCGCCATCATTATACGTTGGTACTTCGACGTTAAATACCGGGGTTTTGGCAGCAGATAGCTGCCATAACCCCAGTATTTTTTTAAACAATGGGTGGTCCGATTTAAGATAAAAGTGGTCTCAGCGGCGGCACTAACCGGAAGGAAGTCGAGTGAGGGAATGATGGCCCCCACTCAACTCTATGCCCTTGGAGGACCGAAGCGACGTAAAATGTCACTTCCAGCCAACGGCCTTAAAGGGACATTTTTTTTTTTTTATTCCTTTAAAATGTAAATGTGAGATCTGAGGTCTCTTTGACCCCAGATCTCACATTAAAGAGGTCCTTGACATGCTTTTTCTATTACAAGGGATGTTTACATTCCTTATAATAGGAATAAAAGTGATCCAAAAAATATATTTTTTAAAAGGACAGTGTGAAAAAAATAAATTAATTTTTATGCGCCCATCCCACCGTGCTCACGCGCAGAAGTGAGCGCATACGTAAGTTGCGCCCGCATATGTACATGGTGTTCAAACCACACATGTGAGGCATCGCTGCGATCGTTGGCGCGAGAGCAATAATTCTAGCAAAAGCCTCTTCTGGAACTCTAAACTGGTAACCTGTAGAAATTCCTATGGAGATTTTTAAGTGTCCAAGTTTGTCGCCATTCCACGAGCGGGCGCAATTCTAAAGCATGACATGTTTGGTATCAATTTACTCGGAGTAAATTGGGCTAAATGTACTGTTTTCTTCTTTTTTAATTAAAAAAAAGTGTATTTTCCCGCTAAATTGTTTGTAAGAAGGCCATTTCATTCTCTAGGGTGTCTGAAAAAAAAATATATAATGTTTGGGGGTTCTGAGTGGCGGTGCCGGCATTCTTACTGTGGGCACTCCGCTGGCGGTGCCGGCATTCCGCTGGCGGTGCCTGCATTCTTACTGTGGGCACTCGGCTGTGGCTTCACAGCCAAGCACCCACTGCGCATGCGCGAGTGGCGCCGCGCGCCGTGATACAACGCTCAGTCATCTGGGACACGTAACAGGTACCAGATGACTGTGCGGCACCGAGGGGAAGTGATGTCAGTGCCCGGGCACTGAAGGTGGCAGACTACGAGGGACACCCTAGCAACAGGCATTTAGAGGTGAGTAAAAAAAATTTTTTTTTTTTTATGATTTTTAAGCAATTTTTTTTTTTGGTGGCAACACCACTTTAAGTGGTTGAGATAAGGTCAAGTTGGGTTTGCAGGGACCAAAATAAAAGTGTGACTATAAGCAAAATAAAGAATGACATACTGTCCATCAATAACATTAACACATTTTTGCTAAACATCAGCCAACAATAGCAGAAGTTGCCCAAAGGGTGGCGGTAAAGAGCTGAAAAAACACGTGATTTGGTGAAAGTTGGTTGAAAATGTTCTGCCGTGTGTATGAAGAACAAGTTCACGGCCAACGCCCATGCGGACAAAAATCCACAGAAAAGTCAGATGGAAGTCCGATCGTGTGTATGAGGCTTTAGTTAGACATGTAGTTTTAAATGGATTTTGAGAAAGAAATTAAATTAAGCGGTTAGGATTTCTGCCTAGCAGCACTAGGCTCGTTAGTTCTAATCCCAACCACTGCACCCCCTCCCTGGAGTTTGCATGTTCTCTCTGTGCCTGCATGGGTTTCCTCCGAGTACTCCGGTTTCTTCCCACTCTCCGAACACATTCTAATAGGTTCATTTGATCCTAAGGCTCAATGCGCACTGGGCTTAAAAAAAAATGACAGTTTTATTGGTAGAAAAAAACGCTCATACACAGTTTAGGTGAGTTTAGCTTTTTTTTTTTATGCCAGAAAGCTCCAATCAAAAACTCAAACCAGCTTTTTTTTGCTGCCTCTAAGCGCTGAGCCTAAAATATACTTCTAATTGTGATAATGTGCATGGGCACATAGGGTAACATTGAGCTGCTGCTGCTACGGGAAAAAACACAAAACTCCTGTAGAAGCAAAATTTTAAAAAGAGAAGTAAAGGATTTTTATTTTTTTGCAGTTTTATACTTACCTAGTATAAACCTGATCGCTTGGTTTTCAGAGTTCCGTGAAAAGAGAGCTGTACACTCTCTGATCTGCCCTGCCCCCTCCTCGCTCATTGGAGCACTGGGCTGTGAAGGGGATGGGGCGACCAGCTCAAGCTTTCAGCGGCTTGCTGAGAGGCTGAGCTGGGTGTCAGTCCAGGCACCTGGCGGATCCAGACTTTATTGTCAAAATTACATGGTGCCTGGACTGACATCCATGACGTCAGCAGAGAGTGGGCTTCAGCCCACTCTGTGCAAAACGAACTTCAGTGCAAAAACGAACTTCACTCCTGCGATCCAGAGGAGAAGTCCAGCCAAACAAGCTTTGGCTGGACTTCTCCTTTAAGCCAGTGTGCATGGACCCAAAATTGTCCCCGGTATGTGTATGCATGCATGTGAGTTAGGAACCTTAGATTATAAGCGCCTTGAGGGCAGGAAAATAAAAGCTTAAGCTATTTGAATAAAAGCTGACCATTGTAAGCACCCAACCCTACACTGCCCAGCCCTAGTACAATTGTTTTTTCCCCCCCAACCACTGCCACTTTTGCTGGATAGTCTGGCCTGTTACAGAACGTAGAAAAATAATTGATCTATTGGCAGGATCAACAGGTAATAAAACTGTTATACAAGGGACTAAATAAAACAAAAAACTTTGATAATGCTAATGACTGACTACTCATACTGCTCTGCGCATCAGTTCTGCTTTAAATTATTTACTTACTTTTTTCCTTCAGCGAATGTCTGGATCAGGTCAGAAAAGCCCTGATATAACCCCCATGCACCTCTGCCATCCACCTGACAATAATGATCTGTAGCTCACTATTTGCAAGCAACAGATCACTGTTGCAGTCATCTGTTACTGCAGGTGTAGGCAACAAAAAGCTGCATCAGATCTGTCCTGGCTAAGGCCAGTTTCACACTGCTGTGCTGCAGTTTGTTTGCAGCGTGGATGTAATTTTTGTGCGGTTTACCCACAATTTTCCATAGATTTTCTGAAAGCACACCAAAAGTCCTATACTGCATTTTTGGTGCACTTTCAGAAACTGTCCCAAAAAAGCACATTCTAATAGAAAGTCTATGGGAAACCACCAGTAAACCACATGAAAACTGCGGTTACACCTGTGCTGCAGCCAACCCACAGCACAGGAGTATGAAACCAGCCTAAACATTCAGGCTGAGGGTGATCAAGCTGAAGCATTGTGTCTTTGTGCTGCTGTGGAGCACTTTACTGCAACTCTCTCTATTAGAGTCAGAAGCTCAAGATCCAGTGGCAGCCGCTCCAGTAGGGGCACAGGGCCATCCCAATCCATGCACCCAGCCCCTAATCTACTTGCAGGGTGCCGGACGCATGGCTTTCAATGTTTTTTTTTTTTTGTTTTTTAAGCACATTATTATTATTATTATTTATTATACAGGATGTATATAGCGCCAACAGTTTACACAGCACTTTACAATATAAAAAGGAGACAATGCAGTTATAATACAATAAAATACAAGAGGATTAAAAGGGCCCTCAGAAGAGCTTACAATCTAATATGATTATAGCCTGAGTCTCTAATTGGCATTAAAAAAAAGGGTTGGCCCGCATCCTGAGCCCTCTCAGTTGTGTGATAATAGCGAATGAATTCTCTATGGTCTTCCTGATTCTCCTCCCGGCCAATCATGAAGTGCGTCTACCCACTTCCTGTTTGGCCGGGAGGAGAAGCCATGCCTGTAAAGGGAAGAGACGGAGCCAACGAGCGCGAGTTGGTGCAGGGAACAGTGTGAGTACCTACCGAGGCTGCCCTGTGCACTGAGGAGGGGGGGGTGGTGCTATGTGCGAGTGAGGGGAGCAAGTTTGTTTGCCACCCCCCAAAATATTGAGCACTAGCCGCCACTGCCAGGTTCTGAGCTGATCAGTTTGGCTCCTGGGCTTAGTGATGAGCTGCAGCTGTCACTTATAGAGGACTGTTCCAGCAATAAACCCTGCAGGAACATTGGAACTCTGCAGGCTGCTGTGCTCCAGACTGGAATTAAATGCTGCAACACAGTGAGCCCTACACGGACCCCTGGCAGACCACATATTTGGTACCAGGGACGTAACATGTTGGGGTCACCAATACTGATATTTCATATAATTTTAGTAATCTAGCCTGCAAAGTAATGTATTCTTATCTTTGATATATATTTGAAATGGCAAGACACCTCAGAGCACAGATTTTTTTTAAAATCCCTGCTCAAACCTTCTATGAAACAAAGAATGTACATTTACAAACAGCCATCTCCAGTCAAGACAATTGGGACTGGGCTTTAATGGATTAGCAATTGCAAACATTTTACATAAATCAGTGTAAATGCAGCATGGTCTGAGATCAATTAGCTTTATTCTTTTTTTTTTTTTAGTGTTTGTTTTGACAATCATTTGCGTATCCCAACCTATAAAGCTCTACTATTATCAGTATTGTTAATGGTTTAAAGTATTAAAAGAAATGAAATGCACACTATTATCTGCCCTGTATAAACTATTCTATTGTGGCTCTCCAGTGGTGCTTTTCATGCCCAGCCAGAGTCCATCAGTCACACACTTTATGCATTATGCAAAGGAAATCAATAAATACGCTAGGGATCGCTCTATTAAAATGCTCTTATGTCACAAAACATCACCTAGTGAACCTTCCTCAGTGTCAGGAACAACACCATTAATTCTCATTATTATGTCTTTCCACTAGTTTTGTGGACATGTGTATACAGTATCTTTTAGTTGCTGAATTTAAAATGTAAAGGCGCTCCTTGTTAACTAGTAATATATGGGTCATCTGTAGTATTTTTTTATAAACTTCGATACTGATAAATGAGATGTTACTGTAATTTTATCACAACTTTGGGACCTACAGTATCTCAAAAAGTTAGTACACCCCTCACATTTTTGTAAATATTTTAGTACATCTTTTCATGTGACAACACTGAAGAAATGACACTTTGCTACCATGTAAAGTAGTGAGTGTACAGCTTGTATAACAGTGTAAATTTGCTGTCCCCTCAAAATAACTCAACACACAGTCATTAATGTCTAAACTGCTGGCAACAAAAGTGAGTACACCCCTAAATGAAAATGTCTAAATTGGGCTCAAAGTGTCAATATTTTTTGTGGCCACCATTATTTTCCAGCACTGCCTTAACCCTCTTGGGCATGGAGTTCACCAGAGCTTCACAGGTTGCCACTAGAGTCCTCTTCCACTCCTCCATGACAACATCACGGAGCTGGTGAATGTTAGAGACCTTGTGCTCCTCCACCTTCCGTTTTGAGGATGCCCCACAGATGCTCAATAGAGTTTAGGTCAGGAGACGTGCTTGGCCAGTCCATCACCTTTACCCTCAGCTTCTTTAGCGAGGCAGTGGTCGTCTTGGAGGTGTGTTTGGGGTCGATATGTTGGAATACTGCCCTAGGGATCATGCTCTGCTTCAGTATGTCACAGTACATCTTAGCATTCATGGTTCTCTCAATGAACTGTAGCTCCCCATTGCCAGCAGCACTCAAGCAGCCCCAGACAATGACAGTCCCACCACCATGCTTGACTGTAGGCAAGACACAACTGTCTTTGTACTCCTCACCTGGTTACTGCCACACACGCTTGACACCATCTGAACCAAATAAGTTTATCTTGGTCTCATCAGACCACAGGTCATGGTTCCAGTAATCCACGTCCTTAGTCTGCTTGTCTTCAGCAAACTGTGGGCTTTCTTTTGCATCATCTTTAGAAGAGGCTTCCTTCTGGGATGACAGCCATGCAGACCAATTTGATGCAGGGTGCGGCGTATGGGCTGAGCACTGACAGGCTGACCCACTATCCCTTCAACCTCTGCAACAATTCTGGCAGCACTCATGCATCTATTTCCCAAAGACAACCTCTGGATATGACACTAAGCACGTGCAGTCAACTTCTTTGTTGACCAGGGCAAGGCCTGTTCTGCGTGGAACCTGTCCTATTAAACCGCTGTATGGTCTTGGCCACCATGCTGCAGCCCAGTTTCAGTGTCTTGCCAATCTTCTTATAGCCTAGGCCATCTTTATGTAGAGCAACAACTGTTTCTTTTTTTTTTTTTTTTTTAGATCCTCAGTTCTTTGCCCTGAAGTGCCATGTTGAAGTTCCAGTGACCAGTATGAGAAAGTGAGAGCGATAACACCAAATTTAACAAACCTGCTCCCTATTAACACCTGAGACCTTGTAACACTAATGAGTCGCATGACACCGGGGAGGGAAAATGGCTGACTGGGCCCAATTTGGACATTTTCACTTAGGGGTGTACTCACTTATGTTGCCAGCGGTTTAGACATTAATGGCTGTGTGTTGAGTTATTTTGAGGGGACAGAAAATGTACACGGTTATACAAGCTGTATACTCACTACTTTACATTGTAGCAAAGTGTAATTTCTTCAGTGTTGTCACATAAAAAGATGTGAGGGGTGTACTCACTTTTGTGAGACACTGTAGATCTTGTATGAATTGCATACATATAGCCCACTCTTAATTAAGCCGAGCTTATCCAAACCCAAAGACAATAGGGCAGCCTATTCATTTTAATGGGCTGCCCTATAAGTGTGTGTTGTGCCAAAGAAACTCAGGGACTAAATTTTGGTCCTGAGCCAGGCGCGATTTTATACTTGCGTTGTGTCACGTGACAGTCATGGCAAAATCGCATCACGTTTGGGATGCCATTCAATATGAATGGCACCCAAAGGCACGCTGTGCATTTTGCCGCGATTCCTAATTGCCCAAATTTAAACAGGGACAAAAACGATTAGCTTGGTTAGCTCATAAAGCTGCCATAGTAGAAATGCTAGTCCCTTGCCAGCATGCTGCAGAGGACTGCTGCTATTTGTGTATAAGCAGCAGTCCAACACATCAGTTGCCAAGTCAGAGCTACAGTTCCCAATCAGTAAGGCTGGATTCACACTTAGTGTGGACGTGGCTCACAGCAGGGGTCCGGTGCGTCCCTGTTCTCCATTTCAGGGACGAATCAAAAACCACATTTTTGCCTGAATTCGGGCCTGAAACAGAGCCAAAGACGCACAGGACTTCTGTGCAATCTGCTCCGCAGCCACCACAAAGATGTGTGAAACGACTCCATTGAGAGCCGTGCACACTCTCTCTGTCATGCGAATTGGATGCTGGGGAAACCCACATCCAATTCGCACTAGTGTGAACCCAGCCTCTTGATTGAAGTGTGATGCTGAATCAGCAGGGGGTGTGCTGGACAGCTGTAGAGGGGTGGATAATTACACACAGCAGTGGTACTCATTTATGAACTAGACAAAATGGAAGAATTAATTGCGCAGAAACTGAAGAAATCTGTGACTGACGGGGAAAAGGGAAACCCTGGAGAGATTTGTATTTGATAGTAGAGGGGGGACACATAGGATGGATCTGTTACTAATGGGGTAGGGGGACACACTGGAGAGGGCTGTGACTTATGGGGGAGGGGGTCCCACGGAGAGCTCTGTGACTGATGGTCGAGGTGGGCACTAGACAGATCTGTAAGCAGGTGGGGGTGGGAGAGTGGAGGGCACACTGGAGAGTTATTTTACTGGAGGGGATGGGCTATACACAGATGAGAAGCCAAATGTGTAATATTGGTGCTCTGTCAATGATGGCATGATGATAGTGGCACAGTGGGGTCTCCATGATTGGTAGATATGACTCAAAATGTAGGCATCTGCAGTGACTTTCCTCGAGATTGGACCTACCTCTTCCTATCTCTTTAATGTCCCTAATTGTCAGGGAGAATACCTATCACATTAAATCACCAGTAGAGAGGCTCAAGATTATGAAGAGGTAAGGCCAAAATTTAAATTTTACAGGAAAAGGTCACTTTTGTGTATACACTAATTTGCCTATATAATAACGTTTTCAAAGAAGGTAACAGTTGCTTATGCAATATTTCATCTTATACTTAGGTTTGTGGCCAATTTCCTTTAACTGAATAGTGAAAAGTGGTATGAGACTTTATCCAGCGTTTCATACCCTTGAAATTTAGAATTGTATTTGATTATCAAGCAATAACATGGTTGTGGTAATTTGAAAGCATGCTAATTTTTCTTGGGTATCCATAATGCATTTAACAATGCTACTCCATTCTCATGACCATTAAGATTAAAAACAAATTAGCAGATATCAGATAAAGACAGATGAGGCTGCTATCCCCCCCCCCCCTCCCCTTTACCCTTATGTTGTATGGTTGCCATGGTCAACCATATGGTCACACACAATGACCAGTGCCACAACCCACCTCCTACCCTGCTGTGCTATACAATCCAAAGCTAGCTGACAGATATTAGCCGTTGATTACATAAGTCTAATGTAGCCATTCACAGTGTTATAGTACCGCTTTGAAAAAAAAAAAAGCTCAGGCCTAAGGCTAAAATAATATATCTATTGATGTCGTCAACATAAACAAGTTCGAGTTTTCAGATTCAAACTTAACTTTTGTGGAGTCGTCATTCATGTTCCTATTGTTCCTATTCATCCCTCGTTTTGTTGTCATTACTTCCCTGACTATTGTGTGAAATCCCCCTTCCCCCTACTCGTAGGCTGCTGCCTTTTTATTTTCGATAACGAATCCCACTGGAAAACATTAAAGATTCATTACATTAAGGTCTTCAACAAAGCTACCTTCTGTCTCTTAGATTGCACACGTGGGTTATTGGGCTTCTTCAGCAAGGAGCCAAGTGTGCATTAACTCAAATAACTAATCAACTAATCACAATGCACTTAGTGTGCTCTTTGCTCTGGTTTAAAAAAAAAAAAACACCAATATTATGCAGCATCAGTATTCAAATATAAACTCATTATTATTGCCTAATTTTATTGGAAGCTATAAAGTCAGCTTTACTCAACCTGGTTCTGTAAAGTGTTTTTTTTTTTCCCCCCCCCCCCCCCATGGAACCATGCAGGCGCCACTAAACAGAAGGTCGGTTATCTACAGCTCAAAGAACCCCAGAGTTCAACAGAACCCTAGTTGAAGAATGGCTGCTATAAATCCTACAATTTATACACAGTACCTTAATTCAAAATGTTGTTTGGGTACAGACATTTATGGTAATATGTTGGGTCATTCAGCTAGTAAAACATTGCTCAATGTTTAGTAATACACATAGGGTGTGCGCAGCCTATTGCATTAGGGTGTGCACCCCAAAGCACAAGTGTATGTGTATACCGTATACAGCAAATTGAAGGATGTGTAGTGCATAATTAGTTTAATGTAAGTACAAGCGCAATTTAAACCAATTATGGACTACACATCCTTCAATTTGCTATACGTTTTGCAGTAAGTAGGGAGCCTGCTTTGTGTGTGGTGGTTTGGACATCCAAATCAGATTACATATATAACTTGCCCTTGAGAGAAAACACACACACACACACACACACACACACACATGTATACACACACACACACACACACACACACACACACACACAGTAAGAGGCATGGTGAGGTTTTTGATGTTGTCATTTTTTCCCACAATTCTTTGCAAAATTAAGATTTTTTCCCCCACAAAATTGTCATTGTAATAGGTTATTTCTCTCACATGGCATGTGTATACCACAAATAACGCCCCAAAATACATTCTGCTACTACTCCTAAATATTGCGATACCACATTTGTGAGACTTTTTCACAGTCTGGCCACATAGAGAGGCCCAACATGCAGGGAGCACCATCACTTGTTCTAGGAGCATAAATTACACATCTAACTTGTTGACTAATTATTACACTTTTGAAGGCCCTGGAGCACCTGGACAATGACACGTGACACTGACGTGGCACTGATGATAGATGGCACTGATACGTGGCACTGATGACAGATGCACTAATACGTGGCACTGATGACAGATGGCACTGATGACACATGACACTGATGTGGCACTGATGACAGGTGGCACTGATGACAGGTGGCACTGATGACACGTGACGCTGACAGATGGCACTGATGTCACACTGATGACAGATGGCACTAATACATGGCACTGATGACACGTGACACTAATATGTAGCACTGATGACACGTGACACTGATGTGGCACTAATATGTGGCACTGATGATAGATGGCAGTAATACGTGGCACTGATGACAGATGGCATGTAGCACTGGGGACAGGTGGTACTGTAGGCAGGTGGCACTGGGGACAGATGGCACTGGGGACAGATGGCACTGATAGGTGGCACTGGGGACAGGTGGTACTGGGGACAAATGGCAATGATAGGTGGCACTGGGGACAGGTGGTACTGGGGACAGGTGGGCAGGTGTGTTGTGTGTGCTTTACTGTGTTAGTGTTCACTCACGTTTCACTGACGCTGCAGCTCGGAAGCTCTCCCTCCTCGCGTTCTGTCTTTGTGAGAGGAGGGAGCGCCGACGATAAGAGATGATCTCATATGTTTACATATGAGATCACACCTCATTGGACACGCCGATCGAGTGCTAAATGGCCGCTGTGATTGGCCATTTAGCACGATCTGTGATTGACTGTGTCCAAGGGAACTTCCACAGAACTTCCACGATGCACGCCCACAGTGGCGCCCAGAGGGGAAGTAAACAGGAGGACATCCAGGGACGCCCTCCTGGCAATTGGCGTCTGCGCTGTAGACGTCTTTCGTCTATAGCGCAAAGTGGTTAATGTCTAAACTGCTGGCAACAAAAGTGAGTACACCCCTAAGTGTAAATGTCCAAATTGGGTCCAATTAGCTATTTATCCTCCCCGGTGTCATGTGACTCGTTAGTGTTACAAGGTCTCAGGTGTGAATGGGAGCAGGTGTGTTAAATTTGGTGTTATCGCTCTCTCTCATACTGGTTACTGCACATTTAACATGGCACCTCATGGCAAAGAACTCCCTGAGGATCTGAAAAAAAAAAAGAATTGTTGCTCTACATAAAGATTGCCTAGGCTATAAGAAGATTGCCAAGACCCTGAAACTAAGATATAGCACGGTGGCCAAGACCATACAGCGGTTTAACAGGACAGGTTCCACTCAGAACAGGCCTCGCCATGATCAACCAAAGAAGTTGAGTACACGTGCTCAGCATCATATCCAGAGATTGTCTTTGGGAAATAGACGTATGAGTACTGCCAGCATTGCTGCAGAGATTGAAGGGGTGGGGGGTCAGCCTGTCATTGCACAATTGTACCTGCTAATTCCAGGTCTTTCTGAAGCTCTCCACAAGTGGTCCTTGGCTCCTGGACAACTCTTCAGATAAATATTTTCACTCCTCTGTCAAAAATTTTGTGAGCAGCACCTGGTGAGGTTCTTTCCACTTCTGGATTCTGGCCCCAACAGTGCTCACTGGAACATTTAGAAGTTTAGAAATCTTTCTTTAACCAATGCCATCAGTATGTTTTGCGACAATAATGTTACAAAGGTCTTGAGAGAGCTTTTTCCTTTTACCCATTATGAGATGCTTCTTATGTAACATCTTGATAATGAGACACCTTTTTTTTTAGGCCATCAGAGACTGAACCAGATGATATTACCATAATTTGCACTGACAAGGGGCAGGATTTCTTTCTAATTATTGATAGATTTTCGCTGGTGTAATTTCTGAACTTATTTGTTTTGGTTTCTTTATATGTATGGATTACCTGGGTTGTTACTGACATGTGGTGAACATTTCATGTCACTAGCACCTTTAGAAATATATTTACCTAGAAAAATGGTGACGTGTTCAATACTTATTTTACCCGCTGTACACATACACACTATATATATTCTTATAAATTAATGTAAACAAACATGGACGGTGTCAGTAGGGCAGTGAATGTGTCAGTAGGATAGTGGAGGGTGTCAGTCAGTATAGCAACGGACAGTGCCTAAAGTTTTTATAGTCTTACTTTTTATTTTATTTTTTTACATTTTTTTTAGGGGCCTCATTGGGGAGCTTTGATGAAATATCAGTAGTCTATACAGATGCCTGATGTCTCACTTTTGAGACAGAGAGAAAGAAATTAAGGACAGAGATTCCCCAGTCCCTTTCTCTGCAGCCTCAGCTGCACTGGACAGTGAATGTGAACGGGAAGTGCTCGGTGGCTTCCTGTTTATTCACAACCCGAAGCATAGCAAACAGTTTTCTATGCTTCAACTACGAATGGACACAGGAACGATCAGTACCAATCACTCACTGTGGTCAATCAGAAAACATATGGACCGGTAAATGACATATTTACCAGCCCCTTCCCCTGAAGAATGTGATATTGGGAATAATGTGCTAAACCTGTAGGTAAAGAACAAAACCACAACTTTTAGTAAGACCCCTTTCACACTAGGGCGTTTTGCAGGTGCTATAGCGTTAAAAATAGTACCTGCAAACCGCCCTAAAACAGCTGCTCCATTCACTCCAGTGTGAAAGCCCGAGGGCTTTCACACTGGAGTGGTGCGCTGGCAGGGCGTCAGAAAAAGTCCTGCCAGCAGCTTCTTTGGAGCGGTGAACTCACCGCTCCTCCCCATTGAAATCAATGGAGCAGCTCTGCTATACCACCGGCAAAACGCCGCTGCTGCCGCGTTTTGCGGGTGGATTTAACCCCTTTTTGGCCGCTAGCGCGGGGGGGTTTAAACCACCCCACTAGAGGCCGAATAGCGCCACTAAAACTAGGCGGCACAGTGTGAAAGGGCTCTAAGTGGATGGGGCATCTGTGAACAAAGGAGGTTCCCTTCCTGGTAAATTAACCAGTAATCAAAGTAGTTGTGAGCAGAGGAACTACTACTGCAACCAGCAAATAACTATTATCCATAAGTATATAGAAGCATACCAATATGGGCAGTAAGGGTAATCTGCGCTGCACGGGGTTATTAGGGTGTGCCCAGGAACACCTGGCACACCCTTTGCACATGCCTATGCCAGATATATATAGTTATTAATAAAGATTCCTGCAGAAAAATTTGGCATCAAAGTTCAGTTGCAGGGGCCCCTGAGGATGATGCAGTGTCCATCTTTGTGTCAGGGACATGAAAACAAGATCAGCAGTGATGAGGAGGCCCTCCAACCGTTGTCCAACCAGCCTGGAATACAAATTTTCACCAGCAGAAACCATGGTGTGGAATGGGATCCGGAAGCTAGCAGCGATCATTGTAGTAATAGTGCCTACTGCAGTGATTTCCAATTTTCCAGCTTCCACTGGGATCCTTTAGGTATAACACATATTTACTTTAGCTGTACCAGCTAGCTGTGTTGTGATGTAACGCAATGCAATAATATGCATTAACTTCAGCTTTGAAGATCTATATACTCAAGCAGGATAATCATAGACTTCCTACATTACTCAATCTCATAATTCACAGGAGAACTAAGCCATTAGCTAAATGAATTTAACATCACTATCCCATCATCATTATTTTTTTTATTTTATATATTTTATTTTTTTTATTTATTTTATTGTATTTTAAAAGTTCCATAAGCTCAGCCATGAATATACAGTGTATGAGCTCACACCAAGCCTGTTGTGACTCTTGATTTTCTAGCACAACTAGTTGTACAACATTATATATGATATAATGACGTAATGCGGCTAGATATGTGAAATATCTTTGTAACTGTTTTCTTCTAATGCAATGATGTAACTTTGTAAATATTTTTGTTGAATAAATAAAGTTTTGGGGAAAAAAAAAATACTCCAAGCTAATAAAGTCTTTGCACATGTTTTTCTATAAGGGGATGAGGTCAACCTGTCTTACATCAAGTTTACACTGTAGGTAAACAGTGGGGGATGGGTTTGTCTTTTCTTTCGTTTACATACTTGCTGGTTAACAACTGCTACTGTTATCCTTTCACCTTGAGCCATACCCAGGTCAGTTTGAAAAAAAAAAACATGTTTAAGGATTAAATTCTTAACAAAGTCACAGAATCATGTTAAATGGATGAAAGGAATTGTCATCATATGAAAAATGTCCTAAAGATATAAAATGGTTTGGCTTTAAAAATCTGTATCTATACAAAAACAGTATCAAATAGCCATTACTGTTTTCACATGGTTTCTTTAGTATGTCATTAAAGAGGAACTGCAGTCTGCTCACATAATTTGTAATAAAAACATCTTTGCCATTCTGAAGCTTCCCTCCAACCACTTTGCATACACTGTGATTCTGTACTTGCCAAATATGCTGCAGAAATCTCCCTCCACTAAGTCTGGCTGCATCCATTTTAACTGTGGGCAGCTGAAGCTGCTGCCTGTTCACTTCCTGGATTTACACAGACACACAGAGGGACACTTCCAGCTCTGCAGCGCCCTCTTATGACTCATCCTCCTCCCTTCCTGGCAAATTCTCAGAGAGTGAGAGAGAGAGAGCTGTGCATGATGTCATAAGCCTAGGCTTTTTATCAGACAAGAAACAGGAAGTGGGCTGTATAAGGTATTTACTGGCAGAAAAAAAAGCTTTTACTATCCAAAGTTAAACAACAAGGCAGAAGATTTAATAGATGGAGAGTTGAAAAAAAAAATGACTGAAGTTCCACTTTAACTACCTACCGACCAGTTGCCGCACTTATACTGCGGCAGGTTGGCTCTCCTGCGCGCCCTCGGGTCTGGTAGACTCAATGTCTGCCGGCCGCCTGCGATCACTGTACACAGGGGCAGAACGGGGATCAACCTTTGTAAACAAGGCAGATCCCCATTCTGACAGGAGACTCTTAGCGATGGGGAACAGCGATCTCTATCATGTCCCAGGCAGCCAATCCCCCTACAGTTAGAACACACTGAGGAAACACATTTAACCCCTTGATCGCCCCCTAGTGTTAACCCTTCCCTGTCAGTGTCATTTATACATTGATCAGTGCATTTTTATAGCACTGATCAATGTAATAATGTCACTGGTCCCCAAAAAGTGTAATTTAGGGTCAGATTTGTCTGCCGCAATGTCACAGTCCCGCTAAAAATCACAGATCACCACCATTACCAGGAAAAACAATAAAAAAATAAATAAAAGTCCCTAAATCCATTCCATAGTTTGTAGACGTGATAACTTTTGCACAAACCAATCAATATACACCTATTACGATTTTTTTTTTTTTACCAAAGATATGTATAAGAATACAAATTGGCCTAAACTGATAAATACATTTATTTTTCTTTTTTTATATGTTTTATAGCAGAAAGTAAAAAAAAAATTATTTTTTTCAAAATTGTTACTCTTTTTTTTTTTTTTGTTTATAGTGCAAAAAATAAAAACTGCAGAGATGATCAAATACCACCAAAAGAAAGCTCTATTTGTGGGAAAAAAAGGACATCAATTTTGTTTGGGTACAGCATTGCATGATTGTGCAATTGTGAGTTAAAGCGACGCAGTGTTGTATCGCAAAAAATGGCCTGGTCATTAAGGGGGTAAATCCTTCCGGGGTGAAGTGGTTAAGTTTGAGTATGGACACTTTACTCTTACATTATCTCCACTTTGAATTGAGTGGTTTCAGTCAACAGGTAAAGATGTTTACAGATGGTCTTATGCCTGGTACACACCCCACACATGAGCCAAATGCCGGCCAACTCAATAAAAATCGGCTGACATTCGGCCCTTGTGTATGCCAGCCAGTCTGACAGATGCCAATGGCTGAGAGCGCTGTTCGGAGTGTTCTGGCGTGGGGGCGTCCCCCTGTCAGAATGCAACACCTCAGCAGGGGAGATCACTGTACTAATGTTGGATCGTTAGTACAACGGCTCCGACCGGAGCTGACAACTTTTTTTTGTTCAACCCGCTGTGTGTGTACCAGGCTTAAGTTTTTTTTTTGGGCTGAACGGAAAAAACTGACAAGCTCGGGAGGAGCTGACTTTGCGAATGTCAGTACAACGATCTCCCCACTGAGCTATTGTGTTCTGATAGGGGGGACTGGCCCCCTTCCCCACTAGTCAGCCATTGGCTGCAAGTGCTGATCAGATGCCGATCGGCAGCTTTTTCCAGCATGCCCATTCAACAGAAGCCGGACAAGCTGCTGTACACATGGGCCCAAAGTCGTCCAGTTTCTGTTGAAGCCGGCCGATAATTGGCCCATGTGTACCAGGCTTTAGATGTTGTCTAATTGGGAGGCTAAATGCAATGCACTGAATGGTACTGAAAAGCCTAACTAATATAAAGTAAAACCTAATGCCGCGTACACACGGTCGGAATTTCCGATGGAAACGGTCCGATGGGAGCTTTTCAATGGATTTTCCGACCGTGTGTATGCCCATCGGTCTTTTTCTGTCGGAATTTCCGACGGACTTTGGATTGAGAACCTGTTTTCAATTTTTCCGACGGAAAACCTTTTCTATTGGATTTTCCGATCGTGTGTAGGCAATTCCGACACGCAAAATTCCGACGCATGCTCGGAAACAATTCAACGCATGCTCGGAGGCATTAAACTTCCCTTTTATAGTGCTGTCAAACGTGTTTTATGGTGCTGTGTTACTGACCATCGGAATTTGGTGTGAACGTGTGTAGGCAAGACAGTTTGAGCGAAATTCCGTCGGAATTCCGGCGGGAAAACCATCAGAGCTTTTTCCGACGAGAATTCCGACCGTGTGTACGCGGCATAAGGCAAGTTTTTTTTTTTTTTTTCATTTTGGATAGAGTAAGGGAGAGTTATAACCCCTGTAGGGTTTTTTTTCCCCCTGTGTCCCATTGAAGAGTTTTAACACCACTTCCTGTTCCATATATTTAAGCCATTCTTCATTTTCAGAGGTATTAAAACCACTGTTAGATTGTTTTTATTCTTTTGCAAGCTGTTTCTCACTTGGGAGATTTTCTTCCAGTTTCTGAAGACACAACCTTAAATCTCTTAAAAATTAAAAAATCTCTTAAGACAAATCTCTTAAAGTGAGGGAAATTTAGTGCGGAAACTCTTGACTGCAGAAGCACATTCAGTTTAAAACTTCTACTGTCTTTGCTTTTTTGGTACTTAAAGTTTGTCTCACGGTCAGGCACTACCACTGTGGTACTCACTGTACTGTAGGTTACTGTCCTGGTATCCCCCCGCCCCCCCATTAGCTGTAGGGGAAGAGCCCGCATGCACTACACAAATGCTACGTGGTGCATGTGCTGCGTTCCATCTTTCTGAACAGAGCTAAATCTCTGCACAAGCAGACCTGCACCTCTGGACTCACACCATCACCAGTTAGCAGGCCTGGAAGGCAAGGGACATTCTACCACTGCATCCCTTTCGAAGCCTGGTAAAGAAAGGACCTTTTTAGAAGAAAAACAAATGTTCCTACATTAGTGGTGTCACTGAAAGAAACATCACTACAAAGCTTTTCCCCAGCCCTCACTACCGAGCTCATCCCCCAACTTCAACCCCCTTTCTTACTACAAAACTCACCCCCCAACTCCCCCTTTCTTACTACAAAGCTCACCCCCCATCCTCCCCCCAATAAACCCCCCCCTCCTCCCACCCCCCAAGTACAGAGCTCCACCTTCCTTTCCCAGTACACAGAGCTCCCCCTCCTCTCACCCCCATACAAAACTCCTCCCCCAGTGCAAAGCTCCCCCTTTCTATCCTCCCTTCCCCAGTATATAAAGCTCCCCCCCTCCCCTGTAGGGAGCTCTCCCCTGTCACGGTCAGGCTCGGAGACCAATATCTATAGCAGTAGGGGGACTCCCACCGACCAGCAGGATTGGTATACAAGCAGGTCACCCTGACAAATAATGCCCTCTGAGGTGCGGAGGTTCTGTTGGTAGAGATGGGTTTAGCGGCATGTTTGTACCAGGTTCGCCCCACCAGGAGGTGAGCAAACCAGGGTACAGTAGCAGATATAGCAGGTAAGGACCAAACGGAAGCATAGTGAGTAAGCAAGCCAAGGCGTAGTTGAGGAACAAGGCAAGGGTCAGTAACGAGTTTGAGCAAAGATATGGACGGCAGCAGAAAAGACAAAAGTGAGATACAGGCTGAAAAGAGCACAATGATCTGGCAAACAGGAAGTACTGAGACATGGCTTAAATCAGGAAGTTCATGGAAGGAGTGAAGAGTTCAAGGTTCAAGACAAATGAGATTCAAGGCAGGATCATTCAAGGAACTGTCCAGTGAACTGTCCAGCATTCCAGGTGGCTCAGCAAGAAGAGGCATTGCTTGACACAGCAGAGGTTCTGGGTTCAAATCCAGGCCCTGATAAACCTCTTCCCTTGTACACAGAGCCCCCCCCCCCTCACTTCAATCCCTAGTACAGAGCTAGTACAAGGCCTATGTAATGTACAACATAGTGCATAGAGTGTAGTGTTCAGGACTATGTAACATAGCATATGGAAGGAGTGATGAAGACTATTTAATGTACAACACAGTGTATAGAGTGCCAAGTTGGGACTATTTAGCATGAAAGTGCAGCGATTAGGACTATGTAATATACAAAATAGTATATACAATGCAGGGGTCAATACTATGTGGGTGGGAAGAGGGCAGGCAGGCAGGCAGATGGTCACATGCTGACAGTAGCATTAGTCCCCAGTTATAATCTTGTGGCCATGGAAGTGTGCATTTACTGAGTACCTATTACCCCCAGTGACAAACATATGGGCTGTCTTGAGTATAAGAGCACTGGCCTCTCAAAAAAACCTAGGTCTGCAAGGTGTTCAGTGAATGGATGAGGGACAACGTTCATTCGCTTCTCCCCTCCCCTTGTACATTCACAGGACGCTTTGCATTCTGTGAAAACAATATTGTTGTTAAAGGAGGAGATGAAGTGCAAGCAATCCATTATCCTTTTCTGTATGCACTCGGAGAGCCGGAATGGTAAGACTCAGTGCTGGAAGTTTGGCGCTTACTACACTGTTGGAGATTAATGAAACTAATGCCACATACACACGAGCGGATTTTCCATCGAAAAAATCTTTGATGGTTTTTCCGACGGAATTCCGCTCAAGCTTCGCTTGCATACACATGGTCATACAAAAGTTTGCTGAACTTTCGACCGTCAAGAACACGTGACGTACAACACTATGATGAGCCGAGAAAATGAAGTTCAATGCTTCCGGGCATGCGTCAAATTGTTTCCGAGCATGCGTAGGAATTTTGCGTGTCGGAATTGCTTCCGACCGAAAAATTGAGAACCTGCTCTCAATCTTTTGCTGGCGGAAATTCGGCCAGCAAATGTCTGATGGAGCATACACACGGTCACAATTTCCGACCAAAAAACTCTCATCGGTCTTTTGCTGGCCGAATTTCCGATCGTGTGTACGCGGCATAACAGTTTGATCTAATGCAGCAGCCATCCACACATTAAGAACAAAGCATTAGAGTTAAATTACTGGTATATAGAAAATATTCAAAAAATTATTATTTTATAGAGTTCAGATTTAAATTTGGAGTCTCAGGGCACAAAACATTAAATGTGAGACACAATCCTATTGCTAATGATTACATTCTGAATACCTGTACAGATCAAAAAATCCAGACGGAGCCCACAGTGGTATTCTTGGAATGGTTAAGTAATGGGGTGAAATCAGGAAACAATGTGCAAATATTTAACTTTTCAAATGATGAAAGAAGCTGCAAGCTATGGAGCTTATCTTCTTAGCAAGACCCCATAAACTTTTGACACCTCCGCGTTTATTTATGGTTAATTGTTCTACTGTATAAGCCAGTTTGCACTATGATGCCATAGCTCCTTTAAGAAGCCTTCTGTGCCTTTTGCAATGATGTGTCATATTACTAGCTTGATAACTAGAACTGTGATAACTAGAACAGGATCTTGTGGCCACTGGCCAGACCTTCTGTGAAAGCCTCCAGCAGTGCACTACCATTTTATTGATTCATTTCAGTCTCCAAGAGAATGATTCAGCAATCAATGAACTCTCATAATTAAAACAGCATTTCATGTTTGGCACAAAAAGACCTATTCATTTCTCACTTGGCTAAATATGAAGTGAAGCATCTTTCCTCTCTTTGATGTATTTACAAGAAACCGAAATGGAATTTGTATGAAAAACTGTAGCAAGAAAATTTGCAATAAGAGGCAAGCCATCAGAAGCAGGTTGATACAGCAAGTTTACGATGCTTCTGAATCTAATGAAAGGTTCAGCCCACCCAAAAGTGATACTTCAGTTATAGGTGGAACAGGACCACATACACAGTCCACACTTCTTCTGTTTGGTTGTTTTATAATATAACATAAGTAAAATTCCAGGCAAACATAATAAAACACCAATTAATACAGTTATGTATTCATTGAAACACATTAGGGGCCCTCTGATTCGTCTTGTATTAAATTATATTGTAACTGTACTGTCTGCCTTCATTTTGTAAAACGCTGCTCAAACTGTTATGTAAATCCTGTATAATAATAAATATTAATTTCAACATGTATGATTAAATTATTATACGTAGGTTTAAACTTTATTAACACAAGAATAAAAATTGAATATATTGCATCTTATCAGTCCTTAGATTAAAGCGGAAGTAAACCCATCGATTTAACAGTCTAAAAAAAAAAGGCATGCCGTGAATGCTAACTTTGGCTGTGCTCTCAACCAAACAGTCAAACCATCCAATGGCTGGTGTCATAACGGATACATGTGCAGCACTGTGGCAGTTGAAGATTAAACAGAGGCAAAGATGGCAGCTTCCTTGGCTGAAAACGATAGGGGGGTTTACTTCCACTTTAAGTGGTTGCATTAGTTTTCCCTATTCAGGCTTTTTACCTGTTTTTATTATTGTGATTCTGCCAATAATAAATACAATTCCTGTCCTAGGGTGAAATCCCTCTCTCACAATACTCTGTATGGAAGAAGTGTTGTCACCCTAAGCCAGTGTTTCTCAACTTCAGTCCCCAAGGCGCCCCAACAGGTCATGTTTTAGGATTTCCCTCAGATGAAACGACTGTGGTAATTACTAAGGCAGTGAAACTGATCAAATCACCTGGGCAAAATAATGGAAAGCCTGAAAACATGACCTGTTGGGGGCGCCTTGAGGACTGGAGTTGAGAAACCCTGTCCTAAGCTGTTTGCTCCTGATGAGCAAATATAAAATGGTCTGTTGCAAAGTGGAAAACTGTTCTGTGGTTAGATGAATCGAAATTTGACTTTCTTTTTGGCAATCATGGGCGCTGTGTCCTCCGGACTAAAGAGGAGAGGGTCCTTCGAGCTTGTTATCAGTACTCAGTTTAAAAGCCTGCATCTCTCATGTCATGAGGGTACATTAGTGCATACAGTGCCTTGAACAGGTATTCATATTCCTTGAAATTTTCCACATTTTGTCATGTTACAACCAAAAACATAAATGTATTTTATTGGAATTTTATGTAATAGACCAACACAGAATGGCACATAATTGTGAAGTGGAAGGAAAATTATAAATGATTTTCAATTTTCTTTACAAATAAAAAAGTGAAAAGTGTGGCCTTTTTGTATTCAGCCCTCCTGAGTCAATACTTTGTAGAACCACCTTTCACTGCAATTACAGGTGAAAGTCTTTTTAGGTATGCCTCTACCAGCTTTGTACATCTAAAGAGTGAATATTTTGCCCATTCTTCTTTGTAAAATAGCTCAAGCTCTGTCAGATTGGGTGGAGAGCATCTGTGAACAGCAATTTTCAAGTCTTGCCACAGATTCTCAATTGGATTTAGGTTTGATCTTTGAGTCAGCCATTCTAACACATGAATATGCTTTGATCTAAACCATTCCATTGTAGCTCTGGCTGTATGTTTAGGGTTGTTGTCCTGCTGGTGAACCTCCACCCCAGTCTCAAATCTTTTGCAGACTCTAAGGCCGCGTACACGCAATCAGACTTTTCGATGGACTAGGTCCGACGGACCGGAATCTGTCGGACAATTCGATCGTGTGTGGGCTCCAGCAGACTTTTCTTTCCCAAAAGTCAGACGGACCTAGAAATAAAACATGTTTCAAATCTTTCTGACCAACTCAGGTCGAAAAATCCGGTCGTCTGTGTGCTAGTCCGACGGACTAAAACCAACGCTAGGGCAGCTATTGGCTACTGGCTATGAACTTCCTTATTCTAGTCTGGTCATAAATCATCACGCTCGATTCCGTCTGACTTTTGGAGTGATCGTGTGTGGGCAAGTCCGTTCGTTTGAAAGTCCAGCGGACCTCCGCTGCAAAGTCCGTCGGATTTTCCGCCGGACCAAGTCTGCCAGAAAGTCCGCTCGTGTGTACGCGGCATAACAGGTTTTCTTCTAAGATTGCCCTGTATTTGGCTCTATCCATCTTCTCATCAACTCTGACCAGTTTCCCTGTCCCTGCTGAAGAAAAGCATTCCCACAACATAATGCTGCCACCACCATGTTTCACGGTGGGGATGGTGTGTTCAGTTTGATGTGCAGTGTTAGTTTTATGCCACACATAGCATTTGGCTTTTAGGCCAAAAAGTTCCATTTTGGTCTCATCTGACCAGAGCACCTTCTTCCACGTTTGCTGTGTCACCGACATGGCTTCTTGTAAACGGCAAATGGTACTTTTTATGGCTTTCTTTCAACAATAGCTTTCTTCTTGCCACTCTTCCATAAAGACCAGATTTGTGGAGTGCACGACTTATAGTTGTCCTGTGGACTGATTATCCTACCTGAGCTGTGGATCTCTGCAGCTCCTCCAGAGTTACCATGGGCCTCTTGGCTGCTTCTCTGATGAATGCTCTCCTTGCCCGGCCTGTCAGTTTAGGTGGATGGCCATGTCTTGGTAGGTTTGCAGTTGTGCCATACTCTTTCCATTTTCAGATGATGGATTGAACAGTGCTCTGTGAGATGTTCAAAGCTTGGGATATTGTTTTTTTTTTTAACCTAACCTTGCTTTAAACTAATCCACAACTTTATGTCTGACCTGTCTGGTGTGTTTCTTGGCCTTCATGATTCTGTGTGTTCACTGAGGTTCTCTAACAAACCTCTGAGGGCTTCACAGAACAGCTGTATTTATACTGAGATTAAATTACATACAGGTGGACTCTATTTACTAATTAGGTGACTTCTGAAGGCAATTGGTTCCACTAGATTTTAGTTAGGGGTATCAGAGTAAAAGGGGCTGAATACACATGCACGCCACACCTTTCAGATATTTATTTGTAAAAAAAATTGAAAACCATTTATCATTTTCCTCCCACTTCACAATTATGTGCCAATTTGTGTTGGTCTATC
This sequence comes from Lithobates sylvaticus, assembly GCA_028564925.1. Classification (NCBI taxonomy): domain Eukaryota; kingdom Metazoa; phylum Chordata; class Amphibia; order Anura; family Ranidae; genus Lithobates; species Lithobates sylvaticus. Next base: position 478,451,817 of record CM053027.1, read on the forward strand.
GCCTAAAATCCTGATAAAAAACATTTACGTTTTTGGTTGTAACAAAATGTGGAAAGTTTCAAGGGGTATAAATAGTTTTTCAAGGCACTGTATGAGGACATGCTTGGGCAATGAAAAAGGTCACTTTACATAGAATATAGAATGTGAAATCTAAACAGGTTCAATTATTATTTGATTGCAAACCAGTAACAGAATGGAGTATTTTGATATAAATGGGGATATACAATGGAGTATTTCAATATAAATGTGTTTTCTTTTTCAGATTATGAACATGCAATAAATAATTTATATATGGCAACTGCAAGTGAAAAGATCTAGCGTGTGTTTAGTATCAGGGAGAAATCCTTGACACATAGATGTGGCATCTAAGCAAATTATTCTTGCTGAGCTGTACAAAATGTATGCAGCCTGCAGAGTTCACACGAATAATGAACTCCCATTTATTTGACCTTAGTGATTGTTTGAAACGCATAGACAAAGCTGTGAACGAATGTGACATGAAACATCTGCTTATGTATTTTTTTATTGATTTCCTCAAGAAAAGACTGGCAATGAATGTTCTATATATTTCACTTGCTTGTATGTTCAAGGTAATACAAACTTGCATGGCAAAAAAAAATTGGTGAATTCCATGGCTATGGCTAGCTTTATACAGAAGTACCTGCACTGTACCTTATTTATGGACATGCATCAACATGTCCAGGTTGTTATTTTCTGGGTCTTCGGTAAACAGCGTTCCATTTGCATTGAATGAAAGGGACATGTTTTCACATGAATACGTATGTGTAAATCATGTGCATTCAAGGGTCTGTTTACGTCTTCCTCTGTTTACATTGTAATGCTGCCCATACACAGACATCTCTTTAATTAATTAGAGTGACAATATTGGTGAGTAGTTGTCCACATTTTACTGAAAGACCTAGCATCTTAAAGGGAAGTTCCAGGCCTTTTATGTTTATTAAAAGTCAGCAGCTACAAAAAGTGTAGTTGCTGACTTTTAATAAACAGACACTTACCTGTTCCACGGTCCAGCGATGCGGCCGAACGGGGTGTCGCTCCTCTCCCCCTCCGCTCCGCCGGCGCCTCCATTGCCACTCTGGGCACCCGGCTGTGACAGCTTTCGGCTTCACGGCCGGGCACGCATGGCGCATGCGCGAGTCGCGCTGCGCTCCTGGAGTGGATAGGCGATTTCCTGGAACTGGTCACGTGTCTCAGGAGATCGCCTAGAGGGAGGGGCTGCCTAAGACGAAATGAGGAGTCGCCTAGGCGGTTCCTGGGCGGAAGGAGGAAGTGGGACAGGAAGTCCCCCTCCTAATGAAGCCCCCACTCCCCCCCCCCCCAAAAAATTACATGCCAAATGTGGCATGTAAGGGGGGCGAGGAGTGCTTAAAGCGGAAGTTCCATTTTTGGAAAAGTGATAGACTAGGAATTGGACTCATTCACACCATAGTGCAGACATAACACACATGTACTGACATGCAGTCTTTACCTTGTGCTGCAAAACATTTCTTAAATCTCCTTTTTTTTTTATTTATTTTTGACGTATTCTATTAACATGCCCTGCAGCGTGTTGTGATGTGTTATAGCATGTTGGAACTCACTGCAGAAAAAAGATACATGTATGTACCTATGTATTGCAGGTGCCAACCTGTCAATGGGGAAAACAATAGTGATTGACCATCCTGGCAGGTTAAGCCCTCCTAGCAGGTTCTGCTATCAGGGTAGGCCCACAGATCTGTATGAACATGCGCCACTTTGCGCCACTTTGAATATGAATGGCTGGGTCAGGTGTTGGTTGTCTAATATCTGTAGGCATCTAATCAGCCATTAAAACTAGCAATACATTGAAGTAAAGCACAGCACTATATCCCTATATTGGTTATTTGTGTTGCTTTAATTAACGTAAGGAAAAATGAATATTGGTAAAATTTAAAGAGAATATAAAAGTTATCCATCGCACCTTTTTGCACCAATATTCTGATATCTACTAGATACTAGAAGATAACTATGGTACTGCAGGTACTGTGTGCACATTTTTTAAATACAATAGCTGCTGTTTGTATTTCCCATCAGGGAAATAGCGCTGCAAACCATTTGTCCTTATATATAAATGGATACAAACTAAGATCTCAATAAAACAAGGAATTTAAGAGATAACTACAGGGATCTCTGCTGTACTGTATCAAGGTAAAGGGCGCAGATGGCAGTAGGATTAAGGTGCATGATCTCTAAGGTCAGGTAAATGTTAGGGATATAATTGTACATCCCAATGTGGCTTCTGATAACAATGCAGAAAGCTGTGTCTGCAACTGACAATGCAGGTCCGGCTGTAATTATACTGAATGTTCCAATTAAGACTGGTAAGAGAAACGTGTTTATTTTATAAGGTGGATCAGCAGGAAGGCCCCAGATTGCCAATTATACTAATTACTTACCGTACTTGAAGCTGTGGTTAGATCAGTTACCTGGCTATAGAGGGTCTTGGTTAATGTTATTAAAAAGGTTTCATAATGGGCATGTAGATCCTGGACATGTTATTTATTCCCTCCTTCATTTCATTAAAGTGTACCCAGGATGCAACTTTTTTTAGACAGCTGATGGAAACATCAGCTGCGGTGTCGACATCGCTGGACTCCAGGACAGGTAAGTATCCGATTATTAAAAGTCACCAGCTGCAATATGTGCAGCTGCTGGCTTTTCATTTTTGCAGGGGTGGGCGGACATCCGCTTTAATGACCAGGTCATTTTTTGCAATACGGCACTGCTTCGCTTTAACTGACAATTGCGCGGCCGTGCGACGTTGTACCCACACATAGAGCTTTCTTTTGGTGGTAATTGATCACTTCTGCAGTTTTTATTTTTGCGTTATAAACAAAGAGCGACAATTTTGAGAAAAACTTTTTGCTATAATACATATCCAAAAAGAATATATAAAAAAAATGTATTCATCAGTTTAGGCCGATATATTCTTCTACAAATTTTTGGTAAAAAAAAAAATAGCAATAGGCGTATATTGATTGGTTTGCCCAAAAGTTATCGCGTCTACAAACTATGGGATAGATTTAGGGACTTTTCTTTTTTTTTTGTTTTTTTACTGGTAATGGCGGCGAGCTGCGATTTTTAGCGGGACTGCGACATTGCAGCAGACAAATATGACCCCAAATTACACTTTTTGGGGACAAGTGACATTATTATATCGATCAGTGCTATAAAAATGCACTGATCAATGTAATGCACTGATCAATGTAAAAAGGACACTGGCAGGGAAGTGGTTAACACTAGGGGGGCGATCAAGGGGTTAACTGTGTTTCCTAGGTGTTTTCTAACTTTAGGGGAGGTGGGCTGCCTGGGAGATGACAGAGATCATTGTTCTCGATCACTGGAAACAGCAGATCTCTGTCATGTCAGCTGTCAGAATGGGGATCCGCCTTGTTTACAAAGGCGGATCCCCATTCTGCCTCTGTACTAGGCAATCGCAGGTCGCCGGCGGACATCGACCCGCGGGCAGGTATGGCGATTCGCGCAGGAGATCCAACCTGCCGCAGTACAACTGCGGCGGCTGGTCCTTAAGTGGTTAAAGTATAACTAAAGGCAAAACCTTTTCTTTAGTTTTGGACAGAGTGGAGAAGGATTAGAACCCCTGTCAGTTTTTTTTTATTGCTGTCTGTGCCCCCATTGGGAAGATTCATGCTCTCTATTTGTCCTGTTTACCATTAGCCAAGTAAAACAAAATCCCAAATTTTGAGTTGTCCCCAGAAAAGTAACAGAGGTGAAATCTAGTTCTGATGGCCTGCGTGTCCCCAAGGAATTCCCTATATTTGCAGGGATTTTGCTCACTTCCTGTATTGACTATGTGACAGGAAGTGAATGTACATTTCCCCTGCGGGGCACAGATGGCAAAAAATAAACCAACAGGGTTTATAACCCTCCTTTACTTTATCCAAAATGAAAGAAAGTTTTGCCTATAGTTCTTCTTTAATTTGGCTTCACTATCATGGCTTGTCTACCTGAAACAAGCATACTGCCAATGAAATCTGAAAAGTTTGAATTCCTGTCTTGTATGGTTGTTCCAGGTCATTGGGTAGCATGCAATACAACAAAAAATTCTCAATACTAGCATGTAGCTGCACACGTATACTGGGGGAAAAGGCTTTGTAAATTTGCCTTTATTTTATTCCTTACCATTCTGGATCCTTTGTTTAATAAACCTAAAGTGATTGTAAACGATCATCTTATAAAACAACCCATTCAGTTTAAAATAGAAAGGAAAGGCAAAACATTTTTATATAGATAAATAAAAAAAAACATTATAAATACCTTTTTTTCCCTTTTTTATAAATTATCACATTCCCTCTGTTCTCAGCTGCATAAGAGCTAGAGGAGGAAAAGCAGCATCACACTGAGTTCCCAGTTAATGGCTGCGCAGCAGGGGCATGTCAGGACAAGTCTGATCACTGGAGTAGTGTACACCAGCACAGCTAGAGAACTGACCACAGTGTGCTCCCCTGCTTAGTGTGGTCAGTTTTTAATAGGAAAGCAGAGGGACTGGCAGGAATACCAGAGTTTTCCCACAAAGGAAGCAATACAATGAGAACAGGATACTTTCTCATACAAGCACATATCAGTAATATGAAGTGTTGGGGTAACACATAATTTAAAGAGGGCTTTCCCTCATAATCTTCCTCCCCCCAACCTGTAACAAAACCAAACTTTTTTTCTTTTTGGGGAGCGAATACCTTTTTTGGTGGTGTCTGCTCCCCCACGTCTTCATTCCTTGACTAAGTGAGGATGACGAACTTTCAGCCCACCACCCTGCAGCCCCCTGGAATAATGTCACACATCCCAGAAGGCTACAGGCCAGTCTTAGCCCCCGTACACACGGTCGGATTTTCCGATGGATTCTGTCCTATCAGACAATGTTGTCGGAAATTACGACCGTGTGTAGGCACCATCGGACATTTTATCTCCTGCTCTAAAAATTTTCCAACAACAAAGTCCGATCACACCAATTCCGATCGTGTGTAGCGAATTCCGACGGACAAAGTGCCACGCATGCTCAGATCACATTACAAGACCAAAGCTATTGGCTACTAGCCTCTACGTAGTCCCGTCGTAGGCAACAAACGTCACCACATTCAGAGTGATCGGATTTTCCGACAACTTTGTCCGACCGTGTGTATGCACCAGTGTCGGACTAAATCCGTCGGACAAAATCCGATGGATTTTGTGGTCGGATTTTCCGACCGTGTGTATGGGGCATAAGCCCCCGTACACACAGTCGGAAATTCCGACCACAAAATCCATCAGATTTTTTCAGATGGATTTTGTCCGACACTGGTGTTGCATACACACGGTCAGACAAAGTTGTCTGAAAATCCGATCATTCTGAACGTGGTGACGTTCGTTGCGTATGACGGAACTACGTAGAGGCTAGTAGCCAATAGATTTGGTCTCATAATTTGATCTGAGCATGCGATCAGAAAAAGTCCAATCGGATTTTGTTGTCGGAAAATTTGAGAGCATGATCTGACATTTTTCCATCAGAAATTCAGACGGAAAAAGTCAGATGGAGCCCACACACGGGCGGATTTTCCGCCAACATGATCCAATCTGACATTTTCCGTCAGAATTTCCGTCCGCGTGTACGGGGGCTTACAGAGGTTGGCCGCCTTGTGTATGTGTACTATGTGGCCGGCTGTGGGTCATCAGGAAGTGATAACTGCCTACCCAAGCCAAGATGGTGGTGCAGAAGACTTGCTGCTTGGAAGACTGCACTGGGCTTCTTGGGCTGTAATTATGCATTTCTTGAAAGTCAGCAGCTGTAGTACTTACTTGTAGCTGCTGACTTTTCAATTTCCCATACCCAGGTAAAGATGCTCTTCAAAATGTAATGTAAATGCTAGCATCAATAGTATTAGTAGAAGGATAAGCTAAACTTGGTTGCTTGAAAATGATTTAACTGTCTAGTTAGAATTTAAATGATGACGTAGGACATAAGCCATATGACATAAATGAAATAAAGGCTGCTGTGAAGAGCATGGCAATGCGCCGTTACTTGTGTACCTGCTATTAAACTATTTTCTGTATTCAAATATGATCCACAACATTTTGACTAAGGCAAGGTGGTCTGCATGTGTTTTGACTTTTGTCATTCTAATTAGCACTTTATATATACTGAGGACCTACTAGTACCACATTAAAAAGCCTTTGAACTAATGTAAAGTCAAAGACACACCTATTAGCAAACACCCCTTTCTTTTTCCTCAATAATGGAAGTGTGTCTGACGTGTGTAGGCATTTAAAAGGGGCTTTTTATCCACGACACATAACAATATGCATATGGATGCTCTCTATAGTCTACACAAGCAGTAGGCGTCTTGCTTACCTCTCCTAGTGGCTGCATTGTCTCAAGGTCCAATTACAGGTATTGAATAACCATCACTATAAACGTCACTGATCAGCTTTATTAGAGTTTATTCTTCCTTTGAAAAGAACGTATTTTACAAATTTAGTCCTTGGTTCTTTTTATTTATTTTTTTAAATTTTTTTTTGCTTTTCTGGCTTCCCTCTCTCTAATCACTGCACAAAAACTACTGTACTTAAAAAATTCAAAATGACTAATAATAAAAAAATAATAATCCCACTGAAAATAGTGAAAAATTAAAACTAATAGGAACAAAACTGCAGCATGTTGTATTTACAAACAAACAAACAAACAAACAAACAAATACAAGAGAGATATAATGTTAAAGTGGTTGTAAACCCTTACAAACCACTTTGACCTACAGGTAAGCCTAGATAAGGCTTACCTGTAGGTCCAATAAATATTTCCTAAACCTACATGGTTTAGGAGATATTTAGAAAAGAAAAGGCACCGCTATCTACGGCGCATGCGCCGTAGAAAGCGGCGCGCAGGCGCACTGAGAATGCCGGAGATCGCAGTGATATGCCGCTCTCGTGCGCATGAGCGAGAGTGACGTCATCGCGACTCCAACGAATGACAGCGCTGGAGCAGCGAGACCCGGAAGTCACTCTGGGATTGATGGCGGCGGTGGAGGTCGTGGACGAGGGTCGCTTCGGGGGCTTCGTTCTCAGGTAAGTTATTCATAATGAGCTAGTATGCTATGCATACTAGCTCATTATGCCTTTGCCTTGCAGGTTCCGTTTTTTTTTTTTTCCGAGGAGGCTTTACTTCCTCTTTAACATGCTACTCTTTCTGGCTTGCTTTCATAAAGAAGAGAAGAACTAAAATGAAATAATCATAAGATTAATTTACTAAACTACATAACCTGCAAAGACAAGCAGTGTTCACTCACCAGCATAATCGATTGTGCTTTTTTAAATTATATTTATAATACAATTTTATTTATAATATTTTTTGTAAGTAAACTTAAAGTGTAACTAATAGCAAAACGTTACTCTCTTCCAGTGTTTCTCAACTCCAGTCCTCAAGGCGCCTCAAAAGGTCATGTTTTCAGGATTTCCCTCAGATGAAACTGCTATGGTCATTACTAAGAATGAGCTCAGGCGTGTTCGCATTGGTCCACGTGCAGAGCCCGCCAGGAAGTTGGCGCAGCGCTGCGCTAATCACAGGCAGTGAGACATTGCCCGATGCGCGGCTGCAGAGATCGGGCAATGTCTTACTGCCTGTGATTAGCGCAGTGCTGCACCGACTTCCTGGCGGGCTCTGCATGTGGACCATGCGAACACGCCTGAGTTCATCCCTAGTCATTACTAAAGCCCCGTACACACGATCTGAAAATCGTACGAAAGATGCTGCATTCGAATCGATCGTATGATAATCGGATCGTTAGTACAGAGCTTTCGAGAGCCGATAAGGACAGTTCATCCGATATTATTCTATCGGACATGCACGGAAATTTTTTTCATACGATTTTTGTTTAAGCAGCTGTCGTTTGAAAATGCAATAAAAATGCATTACAACAGATGACATCACTTCCAAATTTTTATTCTGTCGTACGGGAATTTTCGTGACTTTAGTAAACTCGTCAGATTCGACGCGAGATTAGCATGCAAAAAAAAAAAAAAACAGACGATCATTCGTCCGATAATCCGATCATGTGTACGGGGCATAAGGCAGTGACACTGATCAAATCACCCTTGCAAAATAATGGCAGGCCTGAAAACATGACCTGCTGGGGCGCCTTGAGGACTGGAGTTGAGAAACACTGTTCTATTCAGAGTGAAAAAAAAAAGTTTTGCCCTTAGTGACACTTTTTAACCAGACTCTTCTTCTGGGTTGAGGTCATATGACATTCTCCCGGTCACACCGCTTGTGTGTATCCCTCAGACACAGCGCATCACTGATCAGAGTACAGAGCCAATGGCATTGGTTCTTTACCATGTGATCAGCTGTGTCCAATCACAGCTGATCCCAGGCAAACAAATGCTGGTTATCAGCATTTCTTTTCCTCTGCACTATCACTGTGTGAGGTAAGGAAAGCCAATAACCAGCTTTCCTGTGACAGCAGACAGTTACACTGATCATCAGGGTCCTGATTATCAGTGCAGCCCCATCAGTGCTGGACCCCATCATAGGGTCCATCACTGCAGTATCTTAGTGCAACAGAAGCAAGATATACATGTGCTCAAACCCCAATAGCTTGCACATGCATATAATCTATCAGATGCTAAAGGGGTGTGACCACGTTAACACTAGAAATTCTGGATAACCCGCTGCACCCTGCTATGTACCCTTTTGGCCAGCTTAAACATGTTTTTGGCCAAAAGGGTATATAGCAGTGTGCAGAGGATTGTCCAGAATTCCTAGTGTTAACATGTGGTCTTACACCTTTAGCACCTGGTAGATTATATGCATGTACAAGCTATTGGGGGTTGAGCACAGGTATATCCTCCTGTTCCTGTTGCAATGCAGGTCAGCGACCATACCTAAACCTAATAGCGCTCCCCCATTTTGTGTCTGCTTGCCCCATATTGGCATTGTGTCCACCGTAGCATTGGCAGAGCAGAGTAGGACTGGCCATAAGAGGGAATACTTTGATGCAGTTGGCCAGCTTAAACATGTATTGCAATGTTTGAACTAAAAATCCCTGTTTTTCCGTGCAAAGTTTTATAGAAAGGGTATATAGCAGTGTGCAGAGGGTTATCCAGAATTTGTAGCGTTAACATGTGGTCTTACCCCTTTAGCACCTGGTAGATTATATGCATGTACAAGCTATTGGGATTCGAGCAAAGGTATATCTTGTTTCTTTTGCAATGCAGGTCAGTGACCAGACCTGAACCTATTATCTCTCCCCCATTTTGTGTCTGTTTGCCCCATGTTGGCATTGTGTCCACTGTAACATTTGCATTGGCAGAGCAGAATAGAACTGGCCATCAGGGGGATTACTTTGACGCAGTTGGCCAGCTTGAAGTGGAGTTCTGCTTAAAAAAAAATGTAAAAGTCAGCAGCTACAAATACTGCAGCTTTTAATAATCGGACACTTACCTGTCCTAGAGTCCAGAGATGCGGGGGAAAGAAGCACCGCAAGTTTCCCCCTTCTCTCTGCGGCGCCGGCATTATCACTGTGGGCGCCACAGCCGGGCACGCACTGCGCAAGCTGCACGGTGTGCTGTGACTGGCCGGGCAATCATATGGGACCTGTGACGTGTCCCAGATGATTTCCCCGGAAGGAAGTAGGAGCTGGAACCCTCTAAAAAGAGGGTTTCTGCTCCCCCCCCAAAAAAATGACATGCCAAATGTGGTTTGTCAGGGGGTCACCTTCCCTTAAAGCAGAAGTTCCATTTTTGGGTGGTACTCCGCATTAAGCATGTATTGCGATATATTTGAACTAAAAATCCCTATTTTTCATTGCAAAGTTTTCTAGAAAGAGTATTTATAGCAGTGTGCAGAGGGTTATCCAGAACTGCTAGCCTTATCAGTGCAGCCTCATCAGTTTGTATCAGTGCCCATCAGTGCAGCCTCATCAGCACACATCAGTGAAGAAGAAAAATTACTTATTTGCTAAATTTTATAACAGGAACTAAGAAACTTTTTTTTCAAATTTTTCGTTTGTTTAGCAAAAAATAAAAAACCCAGCGGTGATAAAATACCACCAAAAGAAAGCTCTAGTTGTGTGAAAAAAAATGATAGAAATGTAATATGTATACAGTGTTGCATGACCGCGACAGTGTGACAGCGCTGAAAGCTGAAAATTGGCCTGGGCAAGAAAGGGGTAAAAGTTCCCAGTAGGCAAGTGGTTAAACACTGATGATATTTTTAGTGTAGCATCACATTTTTAAGCCTAAAAAATTACAAAACTAAGGAACAAAATATCCAAAATGGAACGTGTGTCAAAATCCATGTTCATCTGTTCCTGCGAGGGAATTAGATATATTCTCAGAAACGAGAGGTAACAACGATGGAAATATATGAATCCTTTTAGGGCTCAGTCACACTTCTCCATTTTGCCAGATTTATTTTCAGTTTAATCAATGGAAATACATCAAAAGATAGGTTACTGCATGTAGTTCTAAACATAATCAAATTACCTTACATTGCATGTCAACATTTGTCAATAAAGCACTTCAAATACATGTTTGTGTGCGTTGACATGCATTTGATGCTTTTTCATTGATTTTAATTGAAAACACATCTGGAAAAAATGACACTTTATTGGTTTACATCAATGATGGCCCAGAATTACTACACTTACTCTGACATTCACAAAGATAACTATTATGGTTGTGCAATTGTTTTTGTACATGTGCGCACCCAATGTACACCATGGGGTTTGAATGTGCATATACAGTATCTCACAAAAGTAAGTACACATCTCCACATTTTTGTAAATATTTTATTCTATCTTTTCATGTGACAACACTGAAGAAATGACACTTTGCTACAATGTAAAGTAGTGAGTGTACAGCTTGTATAACAGTGTAAGTTTGCTGCCCCTCAAAATAACTCAACACACAGCCATTAATGTCTAAACCGCTGCCAACAAACGTGAGTACACCCCTAAGTGAAAATGTCCAAATTGGGCCCAATTAGCCATTTTCCTTCCCTGGTGTCATGTGACTCGTTAGTTTTACAAGATCTCAGGTGTGAATGGGGAGCAGGTGTGTTCAATTTGGTGTTATCGCTCTCACTCTCTCATACTGGTCACTGGAAGTTCAACATGGCACCTCATGGCAAAGAACTCTCTGAGGATCTGAAAAAAATAATTGTTGCTCTACATAAAGATGCCCAAGGCTATAAGAAGATTGCCAAGACCCTGAAACTGAGCTGCAGCATGGTGGCCAAGACCATACAGCGGTTTAACACCACAGGTTCCACTCAGAACAGGTCTCCATGGTCGACCAAAGAAGTTTAGTGCACATGCTCAGCGTCATATCCAGAGGTTGTCTTTGGGAAATAGATGTATTGCAGCATTGCTGCAGAGGTTGAAGGGGTGGGGGGTCAGCCTGTCAGTGCTCAGACCATATGCCGCATCAAATTGGTCTGCATGGCTGTCATCCCAGAAGGAAGCCTCTTCTAAAGATAATGCACAAGAAAGCCACAAACTGTTTGCTGAAGACAATAAGACTAAGCACACTAAGGACATGGATTACTGGAACCATGTCCTGTGGTCTGATGAGACCAAGATAAACGTATTTGGTTCAGATGGTGTCAAGCGCGTGTAGCAGCAACCAGTTGAGGAGTACAAAGACAAGTGTGTCTTGCCTACAGTCAAGCATGGTGGTGGGAGTGTCATGGTCTGGGGCTTCATGAGTGCTACTGGCACTGGGGGGGGGGGGGCTACATTTTATTGAGGGAACCATGAATGGCAACATGTAATGTGACATACTGAAGCAGAGCATGATCCCCTCCCTTCGGAGAAACACACCTCCAACATGACCACTGCCTTGCTAAAGAAGCTGAGGGTAAAGGTCTCCAGACCTAAACCCTATTGAGCATCTGTGGGGCATCCTCAAATGGAAGGTGGAGGAGGGAAAGGTCACTAACATCCACCAGATCCATGATGAGTGGAAGAGGACTCCAGTGGCAACCTGTGAAGCTCTGGTGAACTCCATACCCAAGAGGGTTAAGACAGTGCTGGAGAATAATGGTTGTCACACAAAATATTGGCACTTTGGGCCCAATTTGGACATTTTCACTTAGGATACTTTCAGACTTGGGCGTTGGGGGCGTCGGCGCTAAAAATATCGTCGCTTTCTCGTCATTTTTGCGACCCTTTTCGGCTGCTAGGGGGGCCCTTTTAACCCCCGCTAACGGACGAAAAAGGGTTAAATGCGCCTGCAAAGCTCCGCTGCAGCGGCGATGCCCATTGATTTCAATTGGCAGGTGCACTGTAGAAGCGGTGTATGCACTGCTCCTACAGCGCCTCAAAGATGTGGCTTGCAGGACTTTTTTTAACATCCTGCCAGCGCACTGCTCCAGTGTGAAAGCACTCTGGCTTTCACACTGGAGTGACAGGAGAGGCTCTTTACAGGCGCTATTTTTAGTGCCTGTAAAATGCCTCGGTGTGAAAGCAGCCTCACCTTTGTTATGTTGAGTTATTTTGAGGGGGCAGAAAATGTACACTGTTATACAAGTTGTACACTCACTACTTTACATTGTAGCAAAGTATCATTTCTTCAGTGTTGACACATGAAAAGATATAATAAAATATTTACAAAAATGTGAGGGGTGTACTCACTTTTGTGAGATACTGTATGTAGAAAGGAAGAGGGAGCTTCTGTCAATTTCTGAGGGTTGTTTATTATATTAAACTTTATTTTTTACTTAACATTAATGCCATCACAAGGGAGCTGAGAAGGTCTACTATGTGATAGTTTAGTGCAGGTGACAGGTTCTCCTTAATGAGATATCGGGGTCTATCTGACCCCATAATACCTCCTGTGCTTGATTAGCTTCTTGTCTGACCAGACCAGTCAGCGTTTGACAACTCTTAACCCAGAAGTGTTCAGAGCTGAGTACTTCCAGGTTCAAACTTCATAGGGTGGATCAATGAATGGATGTTCGCTGATCTCCCGCCACCCTTTCTGACACCTGCCATGGAGGTCCCAGTAGGTAAGCCTAGGTCATGTCTCAGGGTGGGGGCACAGCACCTTCATATAGATGCAGAAGCCACTAAAAGAAAGCCAGAAGCTTGGTGTAAAAATGTAAACAAACTCTCAGCTGCTATGGCAGCTATGCGTTTCTTGACATGCCAGTACTGCCATCGCTATAATCGTAATGGTGGTGGCAGTGAAAGGGTTAAAGAAAACATGTTGTAAAAACAAAAAAAAACAAAAAAAAAACATAGAAGCTGCCATTGCTCCCCTGTTTTGGAAATAACATTTGTCTGACTGTCATTGTTATCGTTTTCCTTTGGAATCATGCAAGCAGATAAGGAGTGCTGAGTGCTGACTTTCCTGAATTCAGGCGAGTTGTAGGTCAGTGGCCCATAATGTGCTGATTAAAGATCAGGCCAACATTACAGCCAGGCAACTCACATTTTCAGAAGTACAGCAATGTGTCCCTCATTATGGTCTGATCTATAAAATTGGATTCAAAATGCACCATTTATCTCTCAAAATGTGTTTCCCAGTGCTAAACCTTTCATCCTAATTCTAAATTTCTGCATCTGTAAATTTCAAAAGCCAGCATAAAGGAATAGTAGTGATAAAAAATAAATAAATAACTTGTGGGTTTTACTAATTTTATTGTATAATTCTCCTTTAAGGGAGTGTGGCGGGGGTGTCCTATACCTACATCCTTTAGCTAATTAGAGTCCCTCGTTCTCATTTCAAATAGTTGGGAGGTATAGTAATGTATGAACACCCCCGGTGTAGTATAGTAATGTATGAACACTCCAGGTGTAGTATAGTAATGTATGAACACCCCTGCTGTAGTATAATAATATATGTATGGGTGTTCATACATTACTAAACAAATTCTCCTGCGCTCTGGTGTCTAATCTCTCAATACGTGATGCAATCAGCTTCACAAGGTAATGCCTTTTTTTTTTTTTTTCATACATTACTACACTACACTGCAGTGTTCATACATCACTATACCTCCCAATATTTTGAGATGGGAATGAGGGACTCTTATTAGCTAAAGTATGTAGCCATAGGAGACACCCCTGCCATGCTCCCTTAAAGGAAAATGATTCTACACCTGGGGTGTTCATACATTACTATACTACACCTGGGGTATTCATACATTACTATACTACACCTGGAGTGTTCATACATTACTATACTACACCTGGGGTGTTCATACATTACTATACTACACCTGGGGTGTTCATACATCACTATACTACACCTGGGGTGTTCATACATTACTATACTACACCTGGGGTGTTCATACATTACTATACTACACCTGGAGTGTTCATACATTACTATACTACACCTGGAGTGTTCATACATTACTATACTACACCTGGAGTGTTCATACATTACTATACTACACCTGGAGTGTTCATACATTACTATACTACACCTGGAGTGTTCATACATTACTATACTACACCTGGAGTGTTCATACATTACTATACTACACCTGGGGTGTTCATACATTACTATACTACACCTGGAGTGTTCATACATTACTATACTACACCTGGAGTGTTCATACATTACTATACTACACCTGGAGTGTTCATACATTACTATACTACACCTGGGGTGTTCATACATTACTATACTACACCTGGGGTGTTCATACATTACTATACTACACCTGGGGTGTTCATACATTACTATACTACACCTGGAGTGTTCATACATTACTATACTACACCTGGGGTGTTCATACATTACTATACTACACCTGGGGTGTTCATACATTACTATACTACACCTGGAGTGTTCATACATTACTATACTACACCTGGAGTGTTCATACATTACTATACTACACCTGGGGTATTCATACATTACTATACTACACCTGGAGTGTTCATACATTACTATACTACACCTGGAGTGTTCATACATCACTATACTACACCTGGAGTGTTCATACATCACTATACTACACCTGGAGCGTTCATACATTACTATACTAGGTGTAGTATAGCAATGTATGAACACTCCATTTTGTAGTATAGTAATGTGTGACAATCCCAGGTGTAGTGTAGAAATGGATGAAAACCCCAGGTATAGTATAGTAATGTATGAAAACTCCATGTGTAGTATGAATGAACATTCTAGGTGTAGTATAGTAATGTATGAACACCCCTTGTGTAGTATAGTAATGTATGAATACCCCTTGTGTAATATAGTAACGAATGAACACCCCGGGTGTAGTAGTGTAATGTATCACCCCTCTTGGTGTAGTAGTGTGCTGTATCAGTTGTAGTAGTGTAATGTATGATCCTTTTTGGTGTAGTAGTGTATTACCCCTCTAGGTGTATTAGTGTACTATATCAGGTGTAGCAATGTAACGTATGACCCCTCTTGGTGTAATAGTGTACTGTATCAGGTGTAGTAGTGTCATGTATGACCCCTCTTGGTGTAGTAGTGTCATGTATGACCCCTCTAGGTGTAGTAGTGTAATGTATAACCCCTCTAGGTGTAGTAGTAGTGTACTGTATCAGGTGTAGTAGTGTCATGTATGACCCCTCTAGGTGTAGTAGTGTAATGTATGACCCCTCTTGGTGTAGTAGCGTACTGTATCAGGTGTAGTAGTGTAATGTATGACCCCTCTTGGTGTAGTAGCGTACTGCATCAGGTGTAGTAGTGTCATGTATGACCCCTCTAGGTGTAGTAGTGTAATGTATAACCCCTCTTGGTTTAGTAGTGTACTGTATCAGGTGTAGTAGTGTCATGTATGACCCCTCTAGGTGTAGTAGTGTAATGTATGACCCCTCTTGGTGTAGTAGTGTACTGTATCAGGTGTAGTAGTGTCATGTATGACCCCTCTAGGTGTAGTAGTGTAATGTATAACCCCTCTAGGTGTAGTAGTAGTGTACTGTATCAGGTGTAGTAGTGTAATGTATGACCCCTCTAGGTGTAGTAGTGTAATGTATGACCCCTCTTGGTGTAGTAGTGTACTGTATCAGGTGTAGTAGTGTCATGTATGACCCCTCTAGGTGTATTAGTGTAATGTATAACCCCTCTAGGTGTAGTAGTGTACTGTATCAGGTGTAGTAGTGCAATGTATGACCTCCCCTGGCTCTCAGGTCTCCCCTCAGCGGACACGTGCCACGGCGCCTGTAGACTTTCATGTTGTGTTCCTGTATACAGGGGGCGTGTCGGCCATACACAGCCCCGCCCCCGAACTCAGTTATATGCCCGCCGCTCAGTGTTCTCCCTCAATACAGAGCGAGGCGCCGAGTGCTGCTGGTCGGGACGTTTCGGGCTGAGCTGCGGCTGACTGGATAGGAATGACTTTCCGAAGGCTGAAGAAGCTCCACCACAAGGAGGACTATACCTCTCCGTCGGAGCACACCATATACCGGGACAGGGACAAAGCTGACTCTACCTACATGGCCCTGGACACGTACCGGACGGATGACATGTACAAGGCGCTCATGGTCTCCGGCGGGACCCTTCCCAGAGCCAAGAAGGTACAACACTGCGGGCATAGCAGTCATTACAGAGCACGTGTGAGGTGTTATGAAAGGGTTACCAGGAGGAGGGGGACCCCATACTGGGCTCTATTGATGTGAGGAGCGTGTCTGCAGAGCTTCCCTGTGTTGTCATAGCATTGTCCCCGGAGGGGAAGAGCACACAGGGACGGCTACGGTGGGGGGATGTGAGCCCATTGTTGGGGAAGTCCTATTGTCTGTGTGTCTTGTCAGGACTGATCGGTGCAAGGAGAACACCGGGCACTCCACTCAGCACTGTCTGATATCAGCTCTATGATATTATCCTCATCACTCACTTCTCTGTCTGATATGATCACTGATCTCTATGATAGTTATTATCACCTGAGATCACTGATCTGTATGATTGTTTTACCTGATCACCTGGGATCTGTTAGATCTATGATCACCTGAGATCCCTGATCTGTATGATGGTTATTATCATCACCTGAGATCACTGATCTGTTGGATATGTGATCACCTGAGATCACTGAGATGTATGATGGTTATCCTGATCACCTGGGATCACTGAGATGTATGATGGTTATCCTGATCACCTGGGATCACTGAGGTCCTAGATCTGATGCATGTGATCACCTGACATTACCTATGAACTCTCAACTCCTATCTATGTGATCACTTGACGTCACTGATCTCCTATGTCTGATATGATAAACTGACATCATTAATTCCCCAAGTATATGATTACCTGAGTGCATTGATCTTCTATTAATATTATCACTGATCACCTGACATCAGTGATCTGCTATTGATCTTATCATTGATCACTTGAGTTCACCGATCTCCTGTGTCTGACATGGTCACTTGAGATGATTAAAGTTTACTGTACTCCTAAGCTATGTTATGATGACCTGATCCCCCATGACATGGTATCATTTCACATAGATGGATCTTGCGTGTCACTCATTGATATCCTGCTATAAGGTCATGTCGGCGCACGTACACAAGATAAAAATAAAATGCTATGTGAGAAACCAAACCACCACTTGCATGTACTAGAGTTAGCGGCACACAGTAATACAAGTGTGAGAAGTTGGGGTTTGTGTCTAGGAGTGTAGGGTTTTGGCTCAGATTCCTGTAATAGTTGCACCTCAACTTACCACATCTAGTTTTGCTCTGACTACATATCAGTTATATGTGTGTGATTGTTGCCTCTGGGCATCTGTCAAGGGCTCGTTCACACCACGTCCAGCGAGCTGTGCTGGTCTTAAGTCTGCACAGGCTCTAAATGCCAGAAGACATAGAAAACCATTGTTCTCTGTGTGCTCTGTTTACACCGTAACGCTGCATTGAGATGCATATAAAACGCAAAAGGGTTGATTTACTAAAAGTTGAGAGTGCAAGATCTGGTGCCGCTGTGCATGGTAGCCAATCCGCTTCTAACTTCAGATTGTTCAATTAAGCTTTTACAAAAAAATCTGGAAGCTGATTGGTGTCTATGCAGCGGTGCACCAGATTTATCGCACAACTTTTAGTGAATCACCCCCAACATGTCTGCATTTTATGTAGTGCAACTCTCCACAATTCAACTTCGCCACCCAATAGTTAAAAAAAAAAAAAAAAAAAAAGTTTACGATGTATTGTAACACATCGCACCTCCACTGAACATTTTACCATATGAGTGGTGGATAAATGACAATTTCCACTTGGCCATTCACAGAACGCCTTGCATTCTATCAACTGATTTAGACTGCGAATAGACTAGGGACAGGTGAACCACAGGATGACGTCTGTCACAGCTGCTGCTCTTATGGTTTGGCGCTGTTGGTAGTATCCAGCTAACTGATGGATAATAGGTGTAATCCGAGTCGCTGTAGCCTACACCCCATTTCAAGCGGTAATGTTTTTGGGCTAGAAATTTGGATAAATCTGTGGCTTGAGTTGACCAGCTTGAGGAAGACAGTTAGTGTTACTAAACCCAGGACCCTGCATTCACTATATCTGGTCTTCCACAGTACACAGAACATGGAAATTCAATGGTTTTAGTAAATATAAAGTGCTAAATATCCTTTGAATGAATAACTTGTATAGCGCTATATATGCGAACTAAAATGACTCGGGGCGCTTTTGCTGCCAGTGACCGTCTGGGTCTTCAGAAAAGATGGGTCTTGAGCTTCTTCCTGAAGGCCAGATGGATGTCTGCAGGTAGAGCATTCCATAGCCGTGGTCCTTGGACTGCGAACCTTCATTCGCCTTTTAATTTTCTCATAGGCAGTATATAGCAGTTTTGTGAATTCTATGAGTTTCTGGTTAAAGCTTGTAGGAGGAGTGTGCTATGAGGCTGCAGGACCACTGACCCTCTGAACAGTGCTAATTGGCCCTGTGCTTATCACTTGCACCTTACCAAGAAAAAAAAAAAAACTCTAGCAATACACACCAATCTGAGCATGTGCAGAGTGCCCCCAATTCTCTGTTTTATCGGGTGATGGTTTGGGGACTATGGAAGAAAGGAAGGATCAGAGAAAGCAGGATCAAACAGCCTTTTTACACAATGCTGAGGATTAACCCCTTAGGTTCCACAGTGAGTATAGCAAGCATGCTTTCATGCATATACAGACTGATTTTACTGTTGATGCGTGTAATAACACTTTAAAGTGCTTTCCTTTCGTTCTCTAGTGACAGTTGTTCAACCAGCAAACTTCATATTTAAATGAGACATTACCCATGGCTGCACTTTCATACTAAGAGCCAGCTGTGTGATTCGCTGATTTAATTAGCGGGCACCTACCCTTTGCCATGTTTTCTTGGCAGCGCCTATGAGAAGCCTTCGGAATATTAATGAAGCTCTGCGTTCTAGGGTACTTATGAGGCACAGCACTATAGGTACCTTACTGCGTAACTCCTCAAATTAATAGTAAGCAGTCATTTCTAGAGATTTTGTGAATTATGTTGCAGCTAGCAATGTGTGTATTGATAGTTGGTCAGTGTAATATCATTGATTAGTGGACAAGCGAATGCTAGAAGCTGATTGGTTGCAATGTACAGCTGCTCCAGTTTTGATACATTCCCCTTATGCTATATACAATGCTTGCCAATGTATTTTTTACTTTTGTACTGTAAGATGGATAATCTGACTATCTGTATTGGAGAACAGCGCTCAATCACGGATAGTCAGACTTTTTAAAACTGTATGCTACTATATAATAGGGAGCACCTACATGTGTTCCATCACCACAGTCCAGGGTAAGTAGTAGATTAGTCTGTAAAGACAGTCATAGATTATGCGATTTTCTTTCGGTTGCAGGAAAGAAAATTGCTTGGTTCCCCCATCAACAGTCAGTGTTGCTGGGGGAATCCCTCTGACAGAGCAATTGTTAACCCAGCGAGGTTGCGGTTTCTGCCAGGAGAACACGGTGAGTATTGCTAGTGGCTATAGTTGCTGGCAATAATCGCATGAAAAATCTGACCGGCTGGTTTTACCCAAGTTGATCGATCAACGTGGGTACAATCAGCGTGCCCATACTTGATTCTAATATCAGCAGGGAGCTGGGAGAGAACACACAATAGTTTTTGCTAGCGACTGATCGCATGTAAAGTCTGTCAGGCTGGTTGTACCCAAGTTGAGCAATCAACTTGGGTACATCCAACCTGATGGATTTTACATGCAATTAGTTGTTGGCAAAAACAATTGTTCTCCCGGCTTGCTGCAGAACCGGCTGAGATTCGAACCCTGTACGGGCACACGGATTGTACCCACCTTGATCCATCAACTTCGGTACAACCAGCCTGCTCATACATGGTCCCTGCGGAACCATCTGAGATTTGAAGAGTCTGGCCGGCTTAAGGTTTGGTGCACTTAAACACACATCAACAAATGTATACATAGTTTAGAAGTTTTATCTTTCCAAAAAGTAATTTGGTAAACAACAACAATTGTTGAGGTCAGATGGGTCCAGTGACAAGTGAAATGCCTTGTGTAGGTAGTAGTGTACTAGTGGGACTTCTGGTTTTACAAGTTTTCTCTTCTCACTTTGACAGATGACAGGTTGGTGGCGCTCTCATCTACTTCTATATAGCACTGTGCCAGCAAGAGACATTGTGCTACACGCTGCCAGTGTTTGTAGATTACATTGTAACAAATTAAGTTTTGCATTACTATAATTGATATGTGTAATGTCAGTTCTATGTCATCCCTGAAGCTGAGCTCCAGATTTACCTCCAGACTTGTACAGTATCACAAGCGCCTGTCCTGGTCTGAAATTGCTACCTCTGGTTTCACTCTGTATACTGTAAGCATCTCAAAGTGTGCGTTAGAAGCTGCAGCAAGTCTGGCAGAGTCATCTCATTTCCTGACTTGAATATAGCAGCATCTAGGTCTTTTCTCCCCCTTTTTTTCCCTCCACCACCCCTGTCCTGCTCACTTTATTCACAAATGCAGTGCGTTTTCAACGAAGTGCAAGAAACGTACACAGAATATGGGTTTCCCCACACTGTTCTGGTGTGAACTGACTCAATTGAGGCGGTGCCACATGTGTGTTAGGCTGGTTTCACATGGGCGTTCTCTGTAATCAGCATCTGCCTGCTCGGCAGGGGATCTCGCTACAGAGCAGCGAGTGACAGGTCTGTGTCCGCTCCGCTATGCAGAGCAGACACGGACACAGCCCCACTGTTCTCTATGGGGTGGTTTCCATCAGGTCCAAACCTGCTGTTTTTGGCGGACAGGATCCTTTTGGATTCCGGCGGGTGTCAGCAGAAACATGTCTGCTGACATCTGCTACTCCATAGAGAGCTATGGATGGTCCAATATTAAGTCAGCAGTTACAAAGTGTAGTTGCTGACTTTTAATAAACACACTTACCTTTTCCACAGTCAAGCGATGCGGCCGAACGAAGCGTCGCTCCTCTGCGCCAGTGCCGTCATTGCCACTGTGGGCATCTGGCAGTGACAGCTTTTGGCCTTACGGCCGGGCACGGCGCATGCGCGTGTCGCGCTGCGCTCCCGGAGTGGAAAGGCGATCTCCTGGGACCTGTCACGTGTCTCAGGAGATCGCCTAGAGGGAGGGGCCGCCTAAGGCGAAAGGAGTAACCTTGGTGGTCCCTGGGCGGAAGGAGGAAGTGGGACAAAGTCCCCCTCCTAATGAAGCCCCCACCCCCACCCCAAAAAAATTGCATGCCAAATGTGGCATGTAAGGGGGCGAGGAGTGCTTAAAGCGGAAGTTCCATTTTTGGGTGGAACTCCGCTTTAACTAGGAAATGCAGCCTGCCTAGGAACTCCCGTTCCTCCAGACTGACATCTCCCTAACAAGGCATTTATATAACTCCTCCCAAGGGTCATAATCTGCCTGTATCGTATAGAGAAGCGCAGAGACCCAGTGATATTGCTCAGCCTAAAATAAGGTATATAATGAAAATGGGTTTTATTTACAAATATCATTTGCATGATGATTGGGTTGGCAGGAAAGGCAAAATATAAGCAAGTTAAACTTCAGCTTTAGACCTCATGCACACTGGACGTTTTTGGATGTTTTTATAGCAGCTGTTTTTGGCAGTAGATGTTTTTTTCTAGTCATTAAACTCTCCATGTTATCCTATGTGTCCATGCACACACAGGCTGTTATCAGCAGTTTTTTGGGCAGTGGCGTTTTTGAGCAGTAAGACATTTTTCAGCTGTAAAAATGCGCTGACTAATGGGACAGGAACTATCTGAGTAAGCAGTAATACAGCCGTGTAATACAAGAGAGAATCCCAAAGTTGTAATATGACTATGCAATGCACTTAAGCTGTATCTGACAATATTTTGAATAAAACGGTTATTGAAAAAAATAAAAAATGCTCTAACGCTGATGAACGTCACTCACCAGCGTTTAACGTTTTTGATCCATTGAAAAGAGAACATTTTTTTTCTTCAAGAAAAAAAAAAACAGATAAACGCTGTTGCAAAAAGTTGAAAAACTCACTGCAAAGCTACTGGCATTTTTATAACATTATTTTAACATCCCGTGTGCATGAGGCCTCAATGTTTGTGCTTTGTCCTTCCATGTTCTGTGATTGGAAAGGTTGAAAACTTGGTTTATATGTGTGATCTAATATGGCAGCACACCAGTTAAACCCCTTTCACGCAAGCTGTCCGATCAGGGCTACCTGGCCGTTTTTAAGGCAGACCTGATCAGACCCTCCAGTCTCTTCTATGGAGCGAAGGATGTCAATGGACACATGTCTGCTGCCACCATCTGATCTGCCAAAAACAGTTTGATGGTGGTCCTTTTACCCATCCGTCTGGCAGATTAGATGGAAATGGAGAGGTAGTCCGTTTCTGATTTTCAGCTTGCCCCATAGAGGAGAGCAGGACTGTCCATGAGGTTTATTTATTAAAGGCAAATCCACTTTGCACTGCAAGTGCACTTGGAAATGCAGTCGCTGTAGATCGAGTGGAAGCTCTGATTTCTATCATCCAATCGTGTGCAAGCAAAAATACTGTTTTTATTTTCCTTGCATGTCCCCCTCAAATCTACAGCAACTGCATTTCCAAGTGCACTTGCAGTGCAAAGTGGATTTTCCTTTAGTAAATCAACCTCCGTGTCCGCTGTACATAGCGGAGCAGGCACAGACCTGTCATCAGTCTGCTCAGTGGGGATCAGTGGATAGATCCCAAGCTGAGCAAGCAGATTCCACTTAGCGGAGGCACCCGTGTGAAAGGGATTGGATTGGTGTAGTTTAGATTTGGTCTTGGGTCCCAACTTAATCTATATATTCTCAGCTAGGCTTTTAGGTTGCCGCTAGCAATAATCACAAGTAAAATCCGACAGGCTGGTAGTACTTACGTTTTTTTTTTTTTTTTTCAATCCCTACACAGCAGTGTCACTGATAGCCAAGTATTCACATGTATGAGGGTGATTGTACATTGTGTATTTGACTCCAAGAATGCAGAGGATTCCACCTTCCTGGAGTTCTTCTTTAAGTGCTACGTTGTACTGTATCACAATATACAAACACGAAATCTAATCCAGGGGAATATAATTGCTTCATGCTGGGTCCTTCATTTGGCTCAGTGATGAGTTGTCAGTTATGCAAACGTTTGGCTATTTACTTAACTCGAAACTAGAAAATCGAGTTTCGAGTTGAGTAAAGCAAGCTTTAGGCTGATTTTATTATCAAAGTAGGACCTAATTATTTACTAATTTGCATGCAGAAACGAGAGCCTAAAAAAAGCACATCTACGTAGATAAGCATCTGTCAGTTTTCTTTCTATAAACTATTTGTACAACTTAACCTTTTCATAGAAGACTGTTTGATTCTTCTGGTAGAATGAAGTATAAAGAGTAAATGGGGATTGACCTGTGTCTCTAGGGCTATGTTCCTGTTATTTCATGGTTTCTGATGGGCCTATCTCACGGTGTCCATACACCGATAGATTGACATATATTTTACACACTTGTGCGACTTCAAAGTCGTGCGATTTTAAGGAATGTCTGTAAGTGGCATCAAAATCGGACCAAAGTAGTGCAGGGACTACTTTGAAGTCGGAACGACTTGAAGTCGTACTAATATGAATTGCTGTCATTGGAAATCATGAGGAACGACTTGTCATGCTACTTTGTCGTATAAGTGTGAAAGGGGCCTAAAGCAGAGTTACACCCAAAAGTGGAACTTCCACTTTAAGGCCTCCTGGTCCTGTTTGTGAAACTGAGCTTTTGGGGAGGGCGGTTACCCGAATTTGACAGGTACCTGCTCCCACTTCCAACCTGGGCAACTGGAAGCAGAAGCTCTCTCAAAGACTTCTGGGACATGACAGGTCCTAAAAGACTTTGGGACAAGTTAGACCACAGCGCCACTTGCACCTGCGCAGTGGGCACCTGGATCTAAAGCCGCAACCTGTCAGTCGGGTGCCTGTAGTAGAGATGCCGGCTCTGCTGAGGGAGGATACGGGGAGAACATGACTGCAGTGAGTACACCGCTGGACTGTGGGACAGGCGAGTGGCTGTTAAGCAGCTACACTTTTTGTTGCTGCTGACTTTTAATAAATGATTGGAACTTTTAAAGCTATTAAAGCGATGGCTCTTCAAATTACAGCTGTTTTCTTTTATCTCACTTGGGTGAAAATTGCCGGTATGGACTTTACTTAGTGACACGGCTACAATTCCTGCAGTATAACCAGAAACAATGTCATCCCGAAAGTAGGCGAGAGGGCAGCTTGACCGGTCATATAAGTCGCATAGCCCTCCTCTTTCATGTTTTTGTTCCATCTCTGCAGCCGTGATGTAGGTCCCTGTAAAGCTTGCTCACATGTGCAGATCTATAAAGTTCCCACCAGCCGGTTGAAGGTTTGGCATTCTTGACTTTCTCTTTTTTATTTTATTTTTTTTATAAGGAAGCTCCGATTATGAGCAAAGGCAAACATCTTCCACAGCTGTCAAGTTGAAGGGCATGTCACTTCTAATAGACAAGTTTATGTTCTCCCTGTAAATCAAGCTTGTCAAGCCAGTGTTTTTTGGGCTGCAAGGGGCCCTTGCACAGTTTTCTGTGGCCCGCAGGCATATTTAGGGATTTAAATTGAAGGAGACCCCAGACGTTTCTGCAAGCCGATTTGGCTACATTTTGTTTTGTACCTGATGGTTTTAAAAGTGTTTTTTGGGTACGTTCACACTGAACGTGGGTTTGAAATCGTGCGAGTTCAGCTGAACCGCATTCAAGGGGCGATTTGAAAGACATCTGTGCAGGTTCATGCACAGGTGTCTATTGAAATTGCTGCCGAAGTCACCAAAAGCAGTGCAGGAAATACTTCTGGAAACTGGTGCAGTGCCGTTGTCTGCAATAGACTACGATTTGGCATGTCAAATTGCGCCCATGTGAACGGGGGCTTCATCCCATATGAATGCAGATCATTGTTACAAACACTACAGTGTACCAACTCATGCCATCTTGTAGCCCATTCAATTGAAATGGTAAGGTAATATGAGCAGAATGAGTTGTACTGATGGAAATGCGGCTGCTCCCTGCTAAACCAACCAAATATTGATCAGTGTATTGCCAGCTTTAGTGCCTGTTCACTCCAGAAATTGCACAGCAATGTTTTCCTGTGTGATGTGATTTTCAGCCCATTCAAATGACTCGTACTGGATGAAATTGCACTGGATCGCATCAAAAGTAGCACATGCACTGCTTTAAAAGCCACAATGCAACTGGCTCTCATGGTGCTGTGGTATTGTGCGATACAGTTCAGACAAATGCACTGCATTTGCGTTTTGCATTTGGAGTGTAGTTCTGAATCTTGACACCTGCAGCAGTTGGCACACCCATTGCATTTTGAATGTGGTGCAAGAAACTCGTACCGAACAAGTGTTTTCCACACCGTGTTCTGGTGTGAACTAGCATTCTTGTAGCGTGGAAGGATCGTGTGGGAGCGAAGGATTAAGCAAGTAATAGATCCTATTCTCCTAGGCATAAGCAAGCATTTAACCTTGCAGTGCTTCTCCCGGAGTTCAGCTTTAAACTGCCCACACAAATGGCTAGACGTGAATCCCAGAGATTACAATGTCAATTTTATGTTTGCAAACCTGTTTCCTAGTGTTTATTTTCCACTAATATCCTTATTCACTAGGATCCCTGAGCTCCTTTACCTAAGTAAATAAGAGCACACATCGGTGACTTATTAATTGTTCAGTGCATATTGTGTCTCTCCTGAGAGCCAACCTTTCACCAGCAGCCTGATTGCTGCCATTTTTTGGCTGAGCAGTTTTGTGACTTGTCATGTAGAACGTTTGTCACAAGGTTTTCTCTTGATGTCATTGTAGCATAATAAAAAAGAAATGATAATGGGAGTTGCTTTGGTTGACAATTCTTTCTGGAAATGCAGGTTGCTTGGTTATCTTGCAAATTTCACTTCCTCAGCACATATTTATAAATCAGCAGTTCTAACCATTTGGAGCTATCTCGTTCAATTTGCTCAATATGGCAGTCAGGCAATTGGCAGTCAGTGCTTGCTAGTTGGCCCCCCTGTAAGCGCCTGCACAGCAGTATTCAGACTGGGAGAGCGTTTGTCATATTCTTCAGAAATGTCAAGATGTCTCCATGTGTCTTCATAATGTTCCTGTTTCTGAGTATTGTGTTAAAATTTGGTTACTTTCTTCATTATGCATTACATATGTTTGCTTTGACGTGTTTTCCATCTAATGCCTAGTAAATGCGATCAGAAAATCAGACGAAAAATACAGATTTCAAATCGATAGTCCATAAATCTGATTGTTAGTACACCGCTTTCGATAGCCGATCACGATAGTTAATGCGAAAACACGAAAAATTCTTGTGATACCAGATCGTTTATTCAGTCTAGTATGTGTGTGTGTATATGCAAGTGTGTGTGTGTATGTGTGTGTATATATATACAGGATATATATATATATTGCAAAGCAAGCCTGTACAAGGAATTGATTGGCTGGGATGGGTCGCAGTTGGGTTTTGGGTTTTCTCTCGGATGACCAGGATCTGCAGCATTTGCTGTTTTCTCTCTGTGGACCTATGGATTAAAGTTCATGGAAACCTGGAGTATTCAAAGGAAACGCATGCAAGTGTTAGGGAGATCATGTAAACTCAATGCAGACAGATTGTGTTCTCACTGGGATTTGAACCAAAGACCTCAGTGCTGCAAGTGTTAACTGCTAAACCAATGTGCTTCCCCATGCAGTGGAAACTTGTATTGACTTTTTTGCGAAGATCGATTTTAGGAACTTTTTGGGGGCCGACCACAATGTAAAGCCTGCAGGTATCTTCACGGACAGATTCCACATGACTGTAAAGCCTGGTACACATTGTTTTCATTCAACCCAGCAGGTTGGACGAAAAAACGGAATGCTCCGGTCGGAGCCACTGTACTTATTAGATTAGCTATTGGCTTCATGACTGTAAAGCCTGGTACACACTAATATTTTTTTTTTTCATTCAGCCCAGCAGGTTGAATGAAATAAACTGACTGCTCCGGTCAGCCGCTGTACTAATGATCCAACATTAGCACAGCGATCTCTCAGCTGAGCTTTTTTCTGACAGGGGGATGCCCCCCCCCCCCGCCAGAACACTCCGATCTGGCTGCGAGCGCTGATTGGGAGCCGGTCAGCTGCTGGTTTTCCAGCGTGTTTGTCCAACAGAAGCCAGCCAGACTAGCTTATGAATTGGTGGCCATACATGGGCCGGATGTGGGGGAGCCTTCCTGGACTATAGCTGCTGGCAGTAATCGCATGCATAAAATCTGATGGGCTGGATGTACCCAGGTCGATTGATGGGTTGACTTGAGTACATAAAACCTGCCCATAGAGCATGACTCAGCTGGTTCCTGCTTAACCGGCCAAATTTTGATCCATGAATGGCTGGCTTTAAGCTGGCCATGCATGGAAACAATTCTGGTCAGTTCCCGATGTACTGATTTAATCACGGTTTGTGTATTCTGACAGCTGCGGGTGCCGGCTGTCCGGATACAATAGCTGGCGGGGGAGATTTGTCTATCTAGATACGTTTCTTAGTGTATGGCCAGCTTTATTTGTCTGTCGGGCAGCTCTTTCTAACCATATGCGCCCTTTTTACATTTTTGTGTCATAACAAGATTATGGTATAAAAGGTGCAAGTCAGACTTCTGATGTCAAGTCTCATCATGGTGACTAAGGTCACTTTTGTTTAATTAAACCTTCTAAATGAATGGCATATGCTGTGACACCAGTAATCTTCAAAAAGGTTTGGCACCACTTAACCCATATTCTGTCTGGCAAGCTACACTGGTAATCAGTAAATGATTGTCTGCTGCTTTGTGCCCTTCTTGCATTTTTTTTTTCTTTATCCTATTTGTCCTAATCTAGTTGTGTTTTTTTGTTGGTGGCTCTTTGCTCAGACTGCTGCCTCTCACTTTTTCATGATCCTTTTTAATAATAGATTTGTTTTTCTTTTCTGTTAAACAAGCAACAGCATGGTGGTCACACCCTGTCTCTTTAAATTGCCATAATGTAATTATTGCTTTGTTTAAGCTGCATTAGCCTCTATCCTTTTGGAAGCAGATGGTTCATGAAGTTGGGGACAATAAGATTATTGAGCTTTTGATGTGAATAAACAGAAGCTGGGACACGTTCCAAGAGATCTGTAAAGCACATAAATATATTCAACGTAGAACTGTATTTTACAGTTTTAAGACTTTTATTTGCTTTGACATAAATCGGAATTGTAAGGAAGGCATTGTCCATGGAAGCATTGTTTTAACATTTTGACAGGTTGCCTAGAAGTTTGACAGTTATATCTGAATGAAGCTAGTGTATATAATCGGGCTTTGCCCTTCCTCAAAGTAAGTGTCTTTAGTTTTCACTAGTCAAAAGGACACAGGTCTGACTGGTTTTAAAAGCTGGACTGGTTTTCCAGTATCTGTTATGTAATAAGCACCTGCAGAAAGCGAAGTCAAGATGCCCTGGAGCCTTGTTTACAAATTTGACCACAGATGACCATGTAATTTGTGTCTCTTTAATAGAACAAATGATTACAGCGCACATATAAAAAAAATCCTGCAAGGTTATTTAAAGCACCTAAACATATTCAGCAAATAAGCAAAAAAATATGGGGATTTGGTCGCACCATATGGCCATGCAGTGCTTAAGCCCACTACTGCATCAAAGTACCCCATTATCAGTCATTAAATGTCATTTTTGTATGTACTGTAATCTGGTCTTATAGCTGCACCATCTTTAATGTAATGCATTTTTAGGGTGTGCCCCCCCCCCCCAAGTCTGTGTCTCTTTAATATCCCCTTTCTATATAATGTGGTTGTGCTGGGAGTCCTGGTGCCCTTGAAATATTTTTCTAATATTTTTATTTTTTTTTGCTTTTATCTGCCAAAAGTAAACAGGGCACTTCCACATCTCAGTTGATGTCGAATATAAATAATTTGGATCCATGGTGACAGACAACTACGTATGCAAATTTCTGCTTCTGCAATATCTTTCGATCTTAAGTTTTAAAAAATCCCCAGGTAGCCAAATACCCATTGCTTATGCTTATGTTTTTGGGTGTCTTCAAAGGAAGCACACGTTTCTTGGCTTCATAAAGATTCCCACTGGTTCCTTATTGAGCCGACTCTGTCCTGAATTCTACTTGATTAGATACCAGTAGAAAGACTGGTCCGCCCTGACTGCTGCGTCAGCTGTAGGACTTGCTTATGATGAACAAAATGTATCAAATGGCGCTAAATCTTTTTCTAAATATAACCAATGTGTTCACATGCAAAAAAATATATAGTTTTTAATATACAAGTGAAAAAATGCCATTCACAGGTGAACCACCATATGCAGTATAAACCAAAATAAAAAAAACGAAAGTGCAATACAGTCAGTGCCAAATCAGAAATGGCCACAATATGTGATTAAACAATAGTCCAGTGCAGAAAAAAGTGAATATCACAAAGTTCTGTGGAAAAGTGCTAAACGGTTGCTTCAGAATCTAGTGATGGGGGGGGGGGGGGGGAGGATTGGCTCATACAGTTCATTGCTTAATTCAGGGAGATACCGTATATACTCGAGTATAAGCCGAGTTTTTCAGCACATTTTTTTTGTGCTGAAAGTGCCCCCCTCGGCTTATACTCGAGTCAAGCACTTTTCTGCAGCAAAAAAAAAATTTCTGACCCGACTTTGGGGCCCCGTATCTCGGGGCCACTTGGGTCTAGGAATCCCAAATTTGGTGTGCCAACCCAGTGGACCTAGCACTATAACATATCCAAATATGGGGTTCCTAGCTCTAAGTGGCCCCGAGATACGGGGCCCCAAAGTCGGTTTGGAAAATGTCATTCTCTGCTGCAGAAAAGTGCTTGACATTTTCTGACCCGAATTTGGGGCCCCATATCTCGGGGACACTTGGTGCTAGGAACCCCAAATGTTGTATTCCAACCCAGTGGAATTAGCACTACAACATATCCAAAGATGGGGTTCCTAGCACTAAGTGACCCCGAGATACAGGGTCCCAAATCGGTCAACTGTGTCCATCTGCATGGGCACAGTGAGGCTGCAAATGGGCATCGTTGACCCTCTTTTCCACTTACAGTAGCTGCGCATTTCTCACCCTAGGCTTATACTCGAGTCAATACGTTTTCCCAGTTGTTTGTGGTAAAATTAGGTGCCTCGGCTTATATTCGGGTCGGCCTATACTCGAGTATATACGGTAAGTATAATTTACCAAAAAGTGCAATGGCCGCTCACCTAACAGAATATCAGGCATTGGATCAAACGCTGGCTTTCATGAAATCTGTTACTCAATCAGGTGATCGATCAGCTCGCACATAGGGAACACAATAATCCTTGCACAGTACAAATAATTTTAATAAAACAATGTAGAGACTTAGTCAAAAACACTGCATCCAGTGAAAGCTGGGACCGAGGGGTGACAAGATAAACGCTGCAAAATCCGAACTTCAGTCTCTCACTTCTGACCGGAAGTGACGTCACCCGGTTTCTCCCAATGTGTTGCTTCAACTGCAATCCACAGGTGACCTGGAGCACGACCAAAAAGGACTTGCCTAGCCATTAACATGTAATCTTCTACACATTAGAAGTAGACAAGTAACATATCAAGAAGTTAATTCTACTTTTGTGTCCCTTTAAATAAAAAATAGGAACTTCAGAAAAAGGCGTGTGGACGTCTATGCATAATAGGGTTTCTAATTAAAAAAGAAGCGCAGGATAAAACAAAAACCTACATACTCCCCTATGTGGCTACAGCATTTCTGATGCTGCATCTGCCCCCTGCTGGCTCTAAGGCTGTGATCTGAACGATCACATGACCACTGATGGCTCAGCTCTCAGTCTTCACTGGACAGAGCGGTGACTGCTCTTTATCAGATCTGTTCTGCCCCTCCAGTGTTCACTGGAGTGTCGGGCTGTAGAAGGGGCAGGAGTGGCTGGCTCAGGCTCTCAGCAATGCACCAGCTTACTGGTCAGGCATCTGGGTGCATCTGGAAGTTGAAGTTGGGATCCTGGATGGGCTCTGATATCTGACAGCGGGCTGTATCTGAATAAGACAGTAGAAATAAGTACACAAACTGGCCAAACTTTAATATTGCAGTTTTCTGCTGCTTTGTGTTACCATAGTCTTAAATGTTTAATTGGGTCCTATCAGTAGGCTGATGAGATGTAATTATAAGTAGCCTGAAGACTTCAAAGCTGGATCACATTCTGGAGCCATATAACCATCATACCTGAGAAATTACAGCTATCTAACTTTTTCAGGGATTTGCATTTGTTTGATGCCCAGACTTAATTGGTCTGCCGATGCTATGTTACAATAATTTGTCCACTTAACGTGGAATCTGGTTGTAATAGTTTGCAACCTGTTGATCAAGAAAATGTTTAAAGCCAGATTCAGCATGAAAATGTGGGTACAATGGTGTGCCTTTCACACCAGGGCCAGAGAGTAGCCAGAATATTTAGTTGAGCCATGTTTTCGCCCCCCCCCCCCACCTGCTTACCATATGCCTACTGTCCAGCTGGAGGAGGTGTGCACCTAGCCCTCAAGATTTTGATTGCTTATGACAAGAGGTATGGGAGCGCAATTGGTTTACTCCTCTGCATTCCTTCTCAGACAATCAGCTTAATACTGAATAAAGTATTATGTTGTGGCCTGTGCCCACTGGTGAGTCACCCCATTTCTGCTCCAACAATAAAGTAAAGAAAAATTGTCCCAGGCAGCGTTTCCAACAGTTGCCTACTTTGTAAAATTCAAAATGCTTGGTTGGGGGCATAAATGGTGGTGGTTGGCAAATGGCCTTGTAGAAAGCCGAAAGGGGCATAAATGGCGGTTGGTAGATGGCTAAATGCTGTCAGACGATGGATGTCTTGTGTCTGTGGCAATGTGTATGATCACAATTTGTTAAGCTGTGCTAGCAGGACGTCTGCAAATAGCTGTCTACACTTCCCATATTCTAGGGAGACTAGGCACATCCTAGTACTTAACGACCCAAACAATACAGTGGGACTTTCCAAAAGCATTTTTAATGAAGGAAAGTTAAAGGGTTTAAGTGCAAGCCATATTAAGTTTTCCACATAAGTGAAGTAAATCTATATACTCAGATTTGTACTTCGACAAGCGAAGCGCAGTGACTCTGTTTAACATGATCCTTCAAATTTCTGCAACAATTGTTCATTTGCTACAAATGTTGAGTTGACTTAGAGCTTCAATGCATAATTCACATTCCTGGCTGTGTGAAGTTTATTCCAGCGATACTCTCACGTTCGGACCCCCCCCCCCCCCCCCGCCTACTTTAAAGTTTGAAGTTCCTATTCACATTTTATAAATGCGATTGGAACGGTCTCTTTGCCTACTGTATCTGACGCTTGTTACAAGCTGTGAACCTCAAATCACACAATGGAAGAAATTGTCTCTGGAAATGAATTGCGAGTTATTAAAATATATGCGGGGCAGCATGAAAGAAACTTTTATGAGGGTAGACTGGGAAAATAAAGACCTTCCCTCATAGGCCTGTGAGAAGGGCAAGTGTTAAACTATGGGTAAATGTGGCATATGTGGAAGAATCCTGTCCACCGTGAACGTCATTTACATGTTGCATGCAAATTTTGGGTCCATTACGTGTAATGAATACGTCAGCTTCATGCAAAATAAAATTGGCACTGCAGTCTGGAAAGAATGGCTGATGTGTTCATTGTTTCTGAAATTTTAATACTTGCGGATCTCCTTTCTTCTTTGCACTTGTGTGTTAATGGACTAATTTTTTTTAAATACTTGATGTTTACTACTGCTACTCGTATAATGCACAGAATAGCGGACTGCAAAAATCTGAACCCAGCATTACGGTTTGTAAAAGTCTGCCCTTGTCACTTGAACATATGACCTTACAAGCTAAATATACGTTGAATATTATAGGTGTTGCATGATGTGCTCTTTCCACCTAAAATATGGCTCAGCCCTGTTGGATTTCAGTTTTAGCTGATAACTCCAGATTTTAGGGTGGCCTTGGAAAACCAGGATGTAATGTGATCACTGTGGCCATCTTTGGACAGTGGATGTACCGTGAAACTGACAAGCCATTTACTCTTAAAGTGACTATATAGAGCTTCACTTTATATAAAAAAAAAACCCCACCTTCTATGGGGGCCCACCTGTGGGCTCAATCCCACGTTGTTTCTGTCTGCGTCCATAGACACAGTGCAGCTCGTCCCCACTGTCTGCTCACAGAATTTGACAGCAGTATGAGTGAGCAGAGAATGGAGAGAGCCGTTGTAGATGGGCACTGGATCAAGATCGGGCTCAGGTTAGTATGAGGGGAGTTCATGGGCTGATACAGCTACAGGTTGTTTTACCTTAAGGCCCCTTTCACATGGTTGGACCAATCAGGTCCACCTGTCAGTTTTTTAGGTGGACCCGATCAGACCATACATTGCCCTCTGTCAATGGACGTGTCTGTTTTCTCTTGCCAAAATCCGATTCCATCTGCTAAAAACGTGCAGATTGGAGATTCATTACCTATCCGTCTGGTGGATCAGATTGGATGACAGTTGGTTGAAATGGACAGGCAGTCCATTTCTGACCGCCCATAGAGGAAAGGGGCTGTGTCCAGTCTGCATAAGCAGAGTGGACCTGTCATCTGCTTGCTCTGCTGGCATCAGAGGACAGATTCCCCACATAGCAAGCAACCTGCAGGGTAAAGCCATAATGTGCTAGTATGCATAACTTGCCTGAAAACTAAGCCCTCCAGCACCGCCATCACTGAGAGGGCTTCCATCTTCACCCAGTCTTCCTTCTGGTTTCGCGGACTCCGGTGTGAGTTGCTAGAGCCTCGATTACCTCACTCTTGCGCGGGAGCTGCCGCTTACGACACAGGACTCTGAATGGGTGGCCATTCCTTCAGAGCGCATGCGCCGGTGACGTCTCCGGCTGCATGTACAGTAAATATCTTCTAAACGGTGCAAGTTTAGGAGGTACCTATATGTAAGCTGCCTTTTACATAGGCTTACCTATAGGTAAAAGACAGAGATGGGAGTTTACTTCCACTTTAATGTAAAAGTCCAGCCACAACCACTTTAATGAGGGTTTTGTACACACAAGTTGCAAAAACAAGCACTTAAAGTATCACAGTAATATGAAAACCGATAACATTGTGTTGGAGCAAACCTACCTCCTCCATCGGTCTAATTGCCCCTCCAGAATTGGTGTGGGCACAACATGGGGGTATTTGATTTTGTTTGGTATATTCTTTTATATTGCAGTCTGATGTCTTGAACATGATAGCCTCCTCCTGCTTTTCTGATTTGGTGCCTGAAATGACAGTTGCAAAAAGCTTTATTGAAAAGTATTAGTAAACATGAGACGGCCATCCTAACTGACTTGATATCTTAGTGTTCTGGTGCAAGTAAAATAAATATTACAAGCCTGAGTGGGAAGGAAGTTTGTCTTTTTAATGGTAGGAAATGAGTGTGGTGATGCAGATTAATTTATGCATAAAATGCAGGTCATTACTTTATTTCCATAGAAAAGGAAATTGCGCTGATTGTCACATAAGTAATCATGCTGAGATTTTGCCTAAACCAAGTTTGGTTATCACCTATGTCTACGGGGCCACCTCAGCATTCTCATTTGGAACATTGGCGTTAATTAGACCTCTCATTAACAATTTGTCCAGAGACATTTACACATAATGTATTTAAAGTATCTAATCCCAGATTAACCTTCTGAATTCCTTATTGTTGTCTTGGGAGCTCATTTAGGATTAGTGCAGAGTAGCTTGTTGCACTCAATTAATGTCTTTGTTTGAAAAAGCCCCAATAATTCCATACTGTATGTGGTATTAAGGGCACGTAGGCAGTCTGTAGTGGCCTCTTGCCTTGTCCCAGCTTCCAAAGCTCTGCTGTTTAGACTGCATAATGTATGAGATGAAATCATTGTCATTGTAGTATAAACTGTAATTTGACCATCAAAGGGACAGTTTGCTAGTGACTTGTTTGGTTATATAGCACTTTAATGTTTATTCCAGCGCTGATTTCCTTTAGATCTGACATATTTACCACTTATGTGGGTTTGGTGACCAGTATACCCCCCCACCCCTCCCCAATACAAGGGTGGACATCTTGATGTAGGGGCCTCAAGTACTCCAAAGGGTTGCACATATTCTGTAAATGCATATCTGCATTCTCCCAACAGCTTTCTGTAGCAACAGGAGAAA
Organism: Lithobates sylvaticus; assembly: GCA_028564925.1. Taxonomy (NCBI): domain Eukaryota; kingdom Metazoa; phylum Chordata; class Amphibia; order Anura; family Ranidae; genus Lithobates; species Lithobates sylvaticus. Next base: position 478,487,510 of record CM053027.1, read on the forward strand.
AATGAATCTAGTGTTGGAGAAACCAAATCTGCACTCGAATATTTTTCCTGTGCTGATTTGGTCAAGTACTTGGGTAAGGGAAACTGATCACTGTTTGCAGAAGCAATAAGTTCCAAAGGGCACCAGGACCCCAGACTGTTTTATATAATGGTTGATGCATTTCCTTTTTTTTTTTTTTTTCTTTGAGCTTTTAAAATTTGGCCCATCCCATTGATCCTTTGCAGTCCCTCTAAAGCTGGCCATACACTTGTAGATTTTGAACAAACGTTCATAAGGAATTCTCAGAACATTCAGTAGTTTGACGAATGTCGTCCTAAAGTACTTCCTGCCTTAATTTGCTATTAACATACAATTTTGGATCAAATGGACTTCAAGTGAAAATCACAAACTGTTAAAAAAAAAATTCATACTAGAGAATTTATTTTTCTCCTTTTAAATGTCCTAACTGAAGTTGAAATTCATGTCTATTTTGCCCCAGCCAGCTTAAGAGAAGTTTGGGTGTGTTGTTTTTTTTTTTAACTATAAATACCTAGGTGGATGCAGCATCGCTCAGATGCTGCATCTGTCACCTGCCGGCTCTGAGGCTGAGAACTGAGTGAACAAACACCACTGATCGCTCAGTTCTCCCTGCCACTCTGGGCAGAGAGCTGTAGTGGTCTGTTACCAACCTTCTGCTTTGCCCCTGGGGCATCAGGCTAGGGAGGGGAGGGAGTGGTTGGCTCAGTCACCCAGTGGCACAGCGGAGAGGCTTAGGCTGGCCATACATGGAGTGAATATCTTTCCTGCAACCACGGGTTGCAGGAAAGAAATTCACTCGCTTTTCCTCCATTAACACAGTGCTGCCGAGCAATTGTCTGCTGCGGGTGGGGGAAGTTGTCCCGGCTAGGAGAAGACCGTGATCATCGCTAGCAACTATAGCAGCCATTACCCGATAATCACAAGAGAATCCAGCAGGCTGGTTGTACCCAAGTTGACCGATCAACTTGGCACATTCAGCCTGCCCATTAATGGTTCAAATGGATTTGAACTGTGTATGGCCGACCTTAGCCAGGTTCTAGTCCAGGCTCCTGGGTGGATCCCACCATATGACTGCAAGCTTTCCTCAGCTTGGACCAGCTCTGTGACATCTGCCAACAGTGGGCTTTACCCTGCTGTCAGCTGAAAATGGGTCACAGGAGTGCAGAACGAACTGCACTCTTGTGATCCACTGCCAAACGTGCTTTGCCTGAACTTTATTCATATATTGGTCTAAGGAAAACCTATTGTGGAGAAATACCTTTGTGTAGCCAAGAACTGCTGATCTGGTCACTGCAGGCACCTTGCGAGATGGATCACTGCTGGTTATGCTGGGCACAGAAATAAAGCCAACCTGTGTGTGTATTTGTGTACATGTCTTAAAGTTTTTTTTTTTTTTTTTTTTTTCTTCTACATTTAGGGTTCCCAAGTGGGCTGGAAGAACACAAGCCAGACATCTGAACATCACAGGTAAGTCATCTCCTCCATCTAGCTCCATCTGTCTCTATATAGGTATAAATGGTTAACATTGGTCGTTGAAGCAGTGTTTTGTGCTAAGGTAGCATTTCAGGATCACCTTAGTTATTGATCTCATTTCCATTATTTGTATTGATGTATGTTTGTCACTATGGATTTAACCATCAGATTGTCTCACTATTGATTTGATGTAAATGAAGCATATGGTACTTCTGACCATAGACAATTCAGCAGGGATCGGCTGAGATTCAAACCATGTATGGGCAGGCTGAATGTACCAAATTTGATCAATCGATCAACTTGGGTACAACCAGCCTGTTGGGTTTTACATGCGATTTAAAGGGTATTATTGCCACTAACTGTAATCATTGTGTTCGCCCAGCGGGGATGACTTCCACAACCCCTGTCATACACATGTACTATGAGGCTCTGTAGTCCTTTTAGCCCTTAACTGTTTTATGTAGAGTTTGTAATTGGTTGTAGAGTGCGGATGGCCGTATTTGCTCATTATGGATGCTCTGTTTCCTACTGTGATCCTCTTATCTCAAAGATAAGGTCTGTCTGATAGAAAACAATACTCTGCATTCATTAAATGTGTGACATCTCAAAGGTAATTTAAAAAAAATTGTGTTGCAATGCAGTGGCTGGTGTGAACAGGCCCCAAATTCTAACAACTCTATTCTAAACCAATAAAGTTTTGCCGTTTAATCAAGTCAGCGCTCTTGTTGAATTACATTTAATTCTCTAATTTAATATTAAGCAATCTAATGTTCCCTGGTTACAATAAGGTGCCTGCAGTTAACTTACGTATGTTAGATTCTTTTTTTTGTTTTCTTCCTAAAGTCTGTTAGCTAATGACTAAGTGTGAAAACAGTACCATTAATGATGGCATCTAATTGGCAACATATGTGCAAAACTGGACTTTAAGAGACTCCAAATAAAGGCCTATTGAGGCACGGTGGGTGTTTGGCTTTGATAATGAGAGGCCCGTAGTCTTGTTATACAGAACAATGGCATGTATTGTGCAATTCACAGTCCATATGCTTTGTCTTGTCTACTGGTAAACTGCTGTGGAGATGAAGGGGGTGGGGGGGACAAATACTATACAAAAATGGGAACAATATGTTTTTTTTTTTCTCTTTGCAGAAAAATTGTTATTTTGGAGAAGGAAGATTCTGAAACGTTTGGGTTTGAGATTCAGGTGAGCCCAGTTTCCAAACCTTTCAGTGTTTGTTTTTGTTTTTTAAAGGCACTTCTAATTGCCTTTTTTTGTTGTATTGCATTTATCCAGTATGTTAATATAATAAATTACTCATCTGCTACCAATCTGCATAATGTCCTGCCACCTCGTTTTAGCCGCGGTATTCGGGCGCTCGCGGTGCGGTTTTACCCCCCGCGAGCGGCCGAAAAAGGGTTAAAATCCCCCGCAAAGCGCCGCCGTATCGGCGATTTGCCGCGGTATCCCATTTAAGTCAATGGGTAGGAGCGGTGAATACACCACTCCTATACCGCTCCAAAGATGCTGCTAGCACGACTTTTTTTTACCGTCCTGCTAGCGCACCGCTCCAGTGTGAAAGCCCGCCGGCTTTCACACTGGAGTGAATGGGGCCGGTTTTTTCAGGCGGTGTCAGGGTTGCCACCTCATCCCTTTAAACCCGAACACATTTGAATCACACAGGTTCTGAGGCTAATTTAATGCAGGTGAGCCACCAGGCCGTGTACAGGCGCTATTTTTAGCGCTGTACTGCCTGAAAACCGCCCCAGTGTGAAAAGGGGCCTTATACTTTCCCTAGATTTTTTTTATATATTTTTTTTAATCCAATCTAACACTTGATCTAATTTATTCAATTGAATATCAAGCTATTGTTTAATGTAACATCAAAGGAAATTCATTCAGCATCAGTCTTTTGACCTTTGATGACAATTGATTGGGTGTTTAAACGGTCATTGGGAAAATCTGCATTGATTGTGTTTTGGGTTGTTTGTATGAATTGATCATTGGCCCAATCAATTGGTATTTTTCAAACCACCTAATCATTATCTTCAATACAGTTCTGCAAAGGTGAAGACAGTCTATATGCTAGATTCCTTCACAACCTTGGAGAACTGGGTCTGTACATGTGACTTCAGCTCAGACCAGTGTGTACAGCAAGGTTTTCTAAATCAATTTATAAAATTATTAGCAAGCTTTAGGACACTTTGAAGCCTTTAAAGCACCAGTCAGTACTAATAAAACAGGTGTGTATTATCCCGCACTCTGTAACCTAATGCATCCCTCACTTTTAACTTGTGTCTGGCTGAAACCAAATTGTGTTCCCACAACTGCAAACAAATGAAAATATAAAACGTTTGCTGCGCCTATCCGTGTGCGATAAAATTAATGTTTTTAAACCAAAACCTTACTTTCAAACCACTAAACTGCTTTCATTAGTGACAAACTTTCTTGTGTACGATAAAATAAATGTGACCGTCCCAGATGCCTATCGTTCAATTAGTAGTGCTTTTCTTCTTTCAAATATTTTTCTCTTTAAATGTGCTTCTCATAGCCCGCAGTTTTTCCACCTTCACCCTTGTGTGTTTCAGTTAATACAATTGTGCAGTGACTGCCACCACCTTTCACCACTCCGCTCACCTCCAGGTCTAAAATCGCCTTCCAATGCTGGGGTTAATTCCAGGCTCCTCAGATGTTCAATCTCCTTCCTCTCCTCACTGAGCTGGCTTTGTATGGACTTCCTTTTCTCCACGTCCCCTCTGTATAATGCTACTTTCACACTGAGGTGCTTTGCAGGCGCTAAAGTGCTAAAAATAGCGCCTGCAAAGCGCCCTGAAAGAGCCGCTCAATTCACTCCAATGTGAAAGCCCCTGGGGGCTTTTACAGTGCAGCAGTGTGCTTGCAGGACGGTCAAGCTGCCCATCTCGGTGTGAAAGCGGCCTAAAAGGTACACTCCCGTTGTGCAGTATATAAAGGGTTCACATTTATTGCATAATATCCACTTGCATTAAAATGTGAAACGGTGTGCTTTAAAAGATCCTCTGATGGGGCAGCAGCTCCCGTATGTTCCACAAACACAGGACTGTCACCCTACTCCTCCACACATATTGTCCCGATCACCTGACTTCCTCAGGGATCATGACGATACGCGTGGAAGTTTAAACCCAGATGGTATTTGATGCGCTGCCTGCCATTTTTATAGAACAATTCCAGGCATGGTATTTTTGACATAGTTACATTGAACCAATATAAGTATGCATGTGGAATCCCTCTAGAAGCTGGAAATTACTGAAGCAGACACCTCTACCACTGTTCTGTAGTTTCTGGGTTCCATGCCGAGTGACTGCATTGTGAACAGACGTTCGTCCATTTGGCATTGCATTTTCTCAGTGAATGCAAAGCATTCTGCGAATTGGATAAGGTGGGCTGATGACCTCATGCTCCCCACCTTGTCCAATCAGCGAATGCTTTGCGTTCATTGAGTGCAAAGCATTCTTTAACTAGCACCGATTACTAGACAAGTGACCACCTGTGTTCAGAAGTACAGTAGACAGTGTTTTTTTTCTTTCAAAGCTCCATGTTTTATCTGTGAACACAGAGCTGATGTGACTTTCCAAAAAAAAAAAACAACCCTTTATCTTAATGCATTCTTGCAGAAGCATTGTGGCTTGTCACTTTTTTATTTAACAGTGGCTTCCTCCTGGGTCTTTTTTTTTTTGGAGTCTACAGTTACTTGAAATATGACGGATGGTGTGATCAGTCACTGATGTA